>CM060901.1:1200427133-1201052133 GCA_030737815.1 Allium fistulosum | reverse complement strand
CTCACCAAATCACCTAAACAACCCAAAAGCAACACACTTCAGATCTGGACAGCGAAGGATCTAACTCGATCTATCACAAATCCGCTTCAAACGATGAAATCACTCTTCGAAGAATGAAGATCTTCAACTTTAGCTCTTGGATCTTCGACCTTGGATGGAAGGAAGTACTAAATTAGAGTGGAGGAAATAAGTGAAGAAGTGTAGAAGTCGAGCTCTCAAAATGGCAGCACTTCGTCGCTTCAAAATTCGGATCCCAAAAAGTGAGAAAAAACCCTCCTATTTATAGGCTGAAATCCACCTTAGGTCGCTAGCTCGGAGTTAGGTCGTCCACGACTTACGACCTAAAAACCCTACGACCTAACACTCAAAGCCTCTACGACCTACGACCTAACGAATGCGCGACTTACGACTTAACCCAGACCTATTCATCTATGCGACCTACGACCTAACACACCCAGAAGCTTACGACCTAACTCTTAGGTCGCTTACGACCTAAATCAACACAGAAGCTTACGACCTAACTCTTAGGTCGCCTACGACCTAAATCAACACAGAAGCTTACGACCTAACTCTTAGGTCGCCTACGACTTAACATCTTAGGTCGTCTACGACCTAACTACGCTAACTCGCTAACTTCTATAGGTCGCTATTATCTTAAGTCGCCAATATTATAAGTCGTCTACTCCTATAAGTCGCCAACTCTCTTAGGTCGCTCCAACCCCTTAAGTCGCTCCTCCGACCTAATCCTACCCTACGACTTAACTCCTATACGACTTAACTCCTATACGACTTAACTCCTATACGACTTAACTTCCTTAGGTCGTTGCCGACCTAACTTCCTTAAGTCGTTTCACTCCTTAGGTCGCCAACTTCTATAAGTCGTCCCATTCCTTAGGTCGCCCAATACCTTAAGTCGCTCCACGACCTAAGTCCCCAAGTTGCACCACTCTCTTAAGTCGCTCACTATCTAACTCCCACGCGACCTAAGTTTTGAATGGCTTAAACCCTAGACGACCTAACAACATGCGGCCAAATGATAACTGTTTTACGATGTTTCGATCCGTAAAAATACGGGTCGTTACATACATTGTAAAATATTTTTTTACTTTGTAAACTTATTTAAACATAGTTTATACATGTTTTAATCATATCAAAACTTAATAAAACATTATAAAATTATTTTGAAATATTTTGAAATATATAAAGGATTTAATATGAATTTCTTTTCAAATAAAATAATATATATATGAAGTATGAGTGAATATTTAAAATCAAAGTTATAAATATTATAATATACTTATAAATATTTAGAAATCATAAAATCAAAACTGTAACAAAGTATAATAGATTAAAAGTATATTTAAAATATAAACTAATTAAAAACTTAATTTTTCAACATATAATAATCTTGTAAAATCAAAAGTTAAAAATAATTTGAAGGTTATTCTGAGAGATCATTTTGAAAACAAGAATTCTTTTACAATCATTTTTTAAATTTAGAATACTTAAAAACCATTTGAAAATAAGAATAGAGAAAGATCAAAGAAGTGCTATCAAGGTTCTAACAATAATCTTTGACTCAATAACTTTTCTAGATATCTTGAGTTCTTTAATACTCATGGATCTTCAATCTCTAACTCTTGAATCTCTATATCAGCCACTTGAATCTTCACTTGATACTGTACAGTCTTCTTAATTAACACCTGTCAAATATCCTGCACTATATACTATATATAACTTGATAAAAAGATTAATATCTATATTTTATATAACGTTATCTATATTTTATATAATATCATATGGTTCTTGTTATCAAAACGAATGCTTAAGGTACTTACAGAATGTACCGCTTTCTTTTGTATTTTATTTAATGTTTAATGAACTAGATGAGCTCAACCTAGGGAGGAGGTGGAATATAGATTCGACCAAGGTTGGAGGAGGAAGAAAGCCAGAGAAATCAAGGGGCTTGGTTTGGTATTTATAGGGAGAAAATGGAGAAATATCTCATACTTTTACTTATTGTCCCTTTACAAAATCAACTCTTGATCTAGATCTAATTCAAATCCTCCCGTTTTGCTGTTATGGTCAGCCTAAATTAGATCTTATATAGGCCAATAAATCTCGAAACTCATTTGCTAACTAATTGCACTTAAATCCTACTTAATTATATATCGATCTGTACATTTATAACTTTTATATATGGACCTAATTAATTAATAATTGCAAACAGAATAGTATATCTGTAAATAATTAATATTTTATAAATATTAATTAATTTATAATACTTTATAAACTAATTAAATCGTGTGGTATTTCAGAGAATTCACAAATACGGTCGTGCAACTTGCAGGTTTAAATTCACTTAGTGATTAATATCACATAAATCAAATATTAACGTTCACGTGTCAACTTAGCCAGTGTGTGACATTTGGTTGAATTCATTGTTTATAGATCTTCACTGGTAAAATCCGAATTGACATTTTAAGCGCCACCTTGTTGTAACGATTATTAACCCATGTTATATTTGTCAAAGCTATATCACTTAAGGATACATGGAATTTTGTGTCAAAATTCCAATACTATCCTCATTCAACTCGATTAGTCCATAAACAAAATCCTTGACTTAATAATAACATTTACAGTTTACCGTTCTACTCTAGCCAGAGACATTGACATTAAGTTGACTATAGTTGATTGCTATACTAGCCTCATACAACCGAGAAAATCAATTCTCTATCGAATAGTGTTTCACTTCCTATGCTTTTACTCAGACCCAACTATAGTCCCTCGATGATTACTAGACCACGATTTAACTATAATCAAAGTGCAGTATCCACATAGAAGTTCCACGCATTCTCAAGTTGAGAGAATAATGTAATATCATCACATTAAGATTTCATGTTTGACCAAGTTTTTATTAACCAATAGGAAGCTCTCAGGTGAGTCTTTCCATAGTTATCTAATAACTAAGATTACGTAACACTTGGTGCCGCTAACAACCATGAGTATTGCACTAACCAACATTTGGAGAGCGTTGCGTAATTTGGTCTCAACAGATGTATCAATATCGTTTCTCGAAACATCTTGACCAAGAATATTTAAAATAAATATTATTTTATATTATGATTAATAACTCATGATTGCAATTATTTACAAAAACAATCATATAACATTTCATTTAAGGATTTTTATTATTATTTATGTACTTTAAATTAATCACGCAATTAATTGTATAACTATACAGCAAAAGTATATAATAGAAATCAAACACCTTGATTATGAACAAGATTGTTTACAAATTTAGATATATATATATATATATATAATGAGCTATATACTTTTCCTTAGGGCATACCATTACTCTCTCAAAAAGAATATTAAGGATTTAAACTTATATTACATGTTTATGATCTAAAATAAAAATAATAATCATTACATAATTAATGGTTACAATTATAACTGAAAAGTAGTTGATTGGAACAATACTGCTACTAGGACAACTGTGTTCATACCTATACTGGCTTCCATGGGTTTTCAAGCATTAGAAGTTAGAATATTGGTCCACACATGCGGTAGATTGATTTCATTTCTAGATTGCAGTGCTTTAGATTAAAAGTTAACTTGGTTGAATAAAGGTTGGGCCAAGTATTGATAACCATGCTTCATTGTTTTGTTACTATTGTTGTTGTTGTTGTTGTTGTTGTTGTGTTGGATGACTATAACATAACTCTTTAATCTCACATCGTCTATTATTTTCACATTGTCCTCTATATAGATCATTTTTAACATATTTTATTAAATGCATGTAATATTGATGTCTTGGCAAGCTCACACATGCATGCGCATGACATGGGCAGATGGGCGTATGTGGTGCTTTGTTGGTGTAGTTAGCACATAACACTATACACTACACACTAAAAATCGAATTGGCTTCACCCAAGCCATCGTTTTGTCTTTCTCCTTTTATTTTGATCATTTCATACTATATCTTACTAAAGAAACAGAATTTGAACTAGAAAGCCAAGTGGCATTATTTACTCAACAATTTTCATTAATTGAAATCAAAACTTACATTAAATCATCGTCTTCTCTTATGCCTAACAGTTCAAATTTTATATCCTTTTAAATTTTAGGCTATAGTTTATGCTTGTGCATATTTATTGTTTTTCAATTGACAGAAAAAAATATAGAAAAAATAAAAAAATCATCTTCTTCATTTTCCCGAAAACTCCTAAGCAAAGGTTTTCTTCACTTCTCCAATGCTTCATCCTTGAGTGCACAAATGTGAAGATTGTTGTGTTATCCTTGAAAAGCAAATGAAAATCAATGATTAGATCATAGTCATGTCAAATTGTACTTTCAAGATAATGGTCTACTAATGGCACAACCATTCTCTTCTTTCTCTTTGTTTTTTTATTCCAACAATATAAAAGTTTGATTTATAGTAAGAGCAATAACCATTCCAGTGAATTGCATTCTTTTTGACCACTCCAAATTTGAAGTTTTGGATGGTAGCAACTACAAATGTTGGTCACAGTAACTACTCCTATTGTTCGAACAATTAGAAGTCGATTATGTTCTATATACTGAACCTGCCTTTGATGTTGTTTCAAATGCAACTTCTTCTTCTACTACCCAAGATGCACAACAAACTATCATGACAAGCCAGACTGATGAAGAGGCCAAAAATAAATTTAAGAAGGATAACAAGCTAGTTCGGGTACATGTTCTCATATACATGTCAAACAAACTATTTGATTTGTTTGTAAATCAAAAGTCGACTAAGATTATGTGGGAAATGCTAGAATAGAAATATGGAGCAGATGGTGCTGGAAGAAAAAAGTATGTAGTAGGTAAATTATTAAAAATTTAGACGACCGATAACAGGTCAATAATGGAGAAAATTCATGAATATGAAAATTTGGTAACTGAATACTTAACAAAGGAATGAAGATGTATGAGATCATGTAGGATAATGTATTATTGAAAAAACTCTCGCCATCTTGGAGCGATTATAAAAACTACCTCAAGAATTAAAAGAAAGATTTATCTCTTCAAGAACTATTCAGTCATATGCAAAATGATGAAGCCAATCGTCTAAAGGATAAATTCAATGCTATGTGCATTGATGTTGATAAGGCCAATCTTGTTGAATATGGTAATCACTCTAATGCAGACAAATTCAAGAGCAATGGAAAAATAACTCATAAATCTGCTTTTTAGTAGAATTAGAAAGCTGCTAAAAAAATAATAAAATTCATAAGAAAAGGATTATATGTTATTTTTGTGGCAAATAAGGTCATAAAATGCATCTATGCTTCCAACGAAAAGGATATCGTAATCAGAAGCATGCTGCCAATGTCAAGCTACAAGAAAATCTTATAGAAGATGAAGATATCATTGTTGTTGTTATTGTGTAGGCCAACTTGGTGGAAAATAGACTGATTGGATTTTGGATAGTGGAGCTTCTAGACATCTTTGTTTAATCGAGAGCTTTTCCATCACTTTGAGGATGCGGGAGATGGTGAGCGAGTCTTTATGGGAAACTACTCTACAACTGCTAGAGTACCAAACAAAGGAAAGCTTCATCTTAAAATTGCTTCTGGAAAAACTTTGACTTTAAATAATCTATTGAATGCCTCATCCCTTCGTAGGAATTTAGTTTCCGGTCGGTTATTTAACAACACTATCATGGAACTTGTTTTTGAAAATAATAAGGTTGTAATCACTAGGAACAAGGGGATCTGTGGGAAAAGGATATAATTAGCTAATGATCCATTTGTATTGTACTTTGTTATTTCTAGTAAGGAACATACTTCTGCTTTTTCTTATTTGGTCGAGTCCATTAATCTATGACATAATAGACTGAGACATGTGAATATTGGCTCGAGTAGAATACTTGAAAAACCGAACACGCTAAATATAGAAAATAACAATGTATCTTCTAAATGTCCAATATTTGTTGATGTGAAACATGCTAAGAAACCTTTTAAATTGGTCAATAAAAGAAACACTGAATTACTAGAATTAATGCACTAAGACTTGGGAGATTTTGAGAACACAGTTAGTAGAGGAGGTAAATGTTTTTATGTAACTGTCATAGATGACATTTCCAAATACATCAAAATCTATCTTCTTAGGTATAAAGATGAGACTGTAGAAATGTTCTAAAAATTTAAAGATGAAGTCGAAAAAAATTAGACCTAAAAATTAAAAGGTTTAGGGATGATAGTGATAGAGAATATTGTACTTATTTTTTATGGAAATTTTGTGAGAAAAATGGAATTATCCATGAAACTAGTGCCCCTTACAATCTCCAACAAAATGGAGCAAACGAGAGAGAAAATAGGACTCTTAAGAGGACGATGAATGCAATACTTTTAAATTCTGGTATAACTGGTAATATGTTAGGTAAGCTGTATTGTCCCCTAGTTATATACTTAATAGAGTTCCTCATAAAAGGCTATCTAAAACCCTTTATGAAATGTGGAGAGGTTTTCCTTTGAATTTGAAAAATTAGAAAGTGTGAGGGGTGTCTCGTAAAAATGGGACTAGCATATTTTAGGAAAAAAATATAAGACCTAAAACATTTGATTGGGTGTTCATTGGCTATTCTTCTAATAGTGCTGCATATAAATTCATTTCTTTAAATGATCGAACTTTTTGTGAAGAGACGTTGAATTCTTTGAAAATGTCTTTCCTTTCAAAGGTTGTAATAATGAGAGCACTTTTGGAGCTTCCAATTCTACTAATGTGCCATTATCCTTGCCTACACCACCACTTGTTGTAAGTGAATCCAACAATGAACTTAGAAGAAGTAAAAGACAATGCATAAAAAATAGCTTTGGACTAAGCTTCATTACTGTCCTTTTGGTAGAACACGCTAACATTGAAAAGATTAATGATACCGTTGTTTTTGTACCTTTAATTGTGGAAGGTCCTAAAACATATGAAGAGGCAATTCACTCTAGGGATGGTAGTTCTTGGAAAGGAGCTGTTAAAAGTGAACTCGATTCTATAACATTTAACCATACTTGGGACCTAGTTGACTTACCTAACGGTCGTAAATCAATCATGATAAAGTGGATTGTTTGAAAGAAATTAAGAACCGATGGTTCGGTAGATAAATTCAAAGCTGGATTAGTAGTTGTTAGATTTACACAAAAGAAAGACATTGACTATTTTTACACTTATTCCCCTTCGAGCAAGTTAGGCAATATTAGAACTTTAATCGTCGTAGCTACTATTCATAATCTAATAGTACATCTGATGGAAGTAAAAACTGCTTTTCTTTATAGTAACTCAGAAGAAGAACACCCAAAAAATTGGTAAATATTTTAATTAAATATTAATAATATAAACTGAAAATAAAGTAATTTAATGTGTTAATAGAATAAATTAAAAGTAGGAAGGGGCAAAAGGGTCATTTTCCAACTTTGGAATTTGATGGCGAAACCGGCGCTATTGCGACTAATTCGTTTTTCTGGTTCACGTATTATTTATGTTTGCATTATTTAGAGTCTGTATAAGGGAATCGTGGTCGAAAAGGTGTCGAGTTGATCAGGCGCCAAAACTTAGATTTGAAAATTTGAACTTAATAACAATGGTTACTTTCCCTTCTTCCTTTTTGAAATAGAAACCACGTAGTCTTCCTTTCAGTTTACTAGAAAGTGACATATTCTTCTTCATCTCTTTTCCTCTCTACACACAAATAATCAAACAATGATATCTCCATCAAAACTCAACAAAATCGTGTCAAACCAGCATTATTATAAAGCTAACAAGGAGTACTACACATCTATATCAACCTGGAGGCAAAATTCTAAAGTATGAAGATGCAACAGGCCGGACAATGGAGGTTCAGGTAGTGAACGGTGAATTTGGCGAGTGATTCGTGCTTTCCTCTTCGTATAATGCTATTTTGATTCTATAAATATGATATGTAGGCTATAATTGAGTATATAGTCATTTATAAATAATTAGATTCGGGTTTAAATGGGATTTGGGAGAAAAAATTTCATAAACAGTAACTAGATCTAGGTTTACATTTAATTATTGGAATTTGATGATTATACAGTTAAACTAATGAAATAAAACATTAAACTGGACTTAGAACACAAGGCTATGTACTAAGAACGTTCTCATGCAACCGGAGATGGAGTAGAGACAACTGGAGGTAAAACGACATAGTGAAACTCAAAATCCACATCCTAACAAATCAAGAAAAATATAACACACCGGTCCATCAGTTGGTTCATTCGGGGCACCGGTTGCCTAATGTCGGGGTAGGTTGAACCTGGAACCGTATGGGCCTTTTAACACCCCGTAAAAATTAATTAAAAATAAGGCTAAAAAAGAAAATTTTGCGCACGTTAGAATTTGGCCATGAAAGTTGCACCAATGTGTTTGTAGTGATTTTCCGATCAACTTTCATATATAAAGTTTGGCGATCGAAGCTCAAACTAAAAAGTTACTAACGTTTGAAGTTGTCAGATTTAAAATAATTCAAATGAATTTAAATTTAAAAATTTAATTAATGCTAACATTTAAAATTTAAGTGGTAATAAATATTTTAACGTTAAGGAAAAATTAATGTTTAAGAAGAATGTTAACGGTAGTTTTAAAAGGGGAATAAATAAACAAATAAAGGAAGAAAATAAATTATGCTCATGGCAAAAGGCCAGTCGATCGCTTATATTAGGCTGGTCAATCGTCCAAGGTAGGTCGGTCGATCGGTTAGTGAATGTCGGCAAGGGATTGTCCTAGCCACGAAGGGCCTGGATTTTATTATTTTAAATCTACTAAAATCTTATGGTCCAAACATTTTCTAACTACTATAAATAAAAGGCTAGCCCTTCACTTTTATTCACAAAATATTTGAAATGCTAACGAAACTCCATCAGTCTTCTTCTTTAATTCTTCGATTCAAAATCAATTGAACTTAAAGGTAATAGATTATATATATATATATACATGTTTTTATATTTTTATTCTTCCCAAATTTTCGATTCTGAATCTATCTTGTACAATTGAATTGTTGTATATTTCAAAAAAAAAAAGAAATCTGAAGGAGCGATTAGGAAAAAGCGTGGATCAAATGCAAAGGAAATTTGGAAAATTATTTATGAGTGGAAATCTTATTATTTTTTTTTCAAATTTTAGTAATCTGTGTAGTAAAAATTTAGATTTATTTTATGCCTTGGAGAATTTTGTATATGAAAGCCCTAAACCGTAAAATCCAAAAATTACCTCAAGTAAAATGTCAATTCTTGGATAGTTGGATCTCAATTGTTTTATATTAATATATTAGAATTTAATTTGTTGTTTGTGATTTAAATAACTTTTTCTCTATTCAACTTCCACTTCTAAATTTCTGTTATTGCGGTAAAGGGTTCAAAAAGGAAAATTTTAGGAAATAATATGCGTAGTATGGATTTCCCTATTTATAGTTTGCACAGTCTACTTCCGTAATTTAGACAAACATGAATCCCTTTTTTTGCTTGAAGTTTATATCTGTAAAAAGCTAAATAGAATATAAAGGGTTTGAATTGTAAAGTTTTTTCCTTGAAATAGAGACATTGAGTCTATTATATTAATGTAAAATAAGTATGGTAGTTGGTTCCATTTTTATATACAAGTCTCTTTTGTCGGGCTAAGGATATTACCTATTTTATAAACTATTATATGAAATTTAGGCTTGTATCAATATGGAAGTTTTTACATTTTAATAGTTTGTACAGGAGTGAAAATCGTGGAATATGAATATTTCTACGCACATTGAGGAATATTAGTTAGCCTAAAAATTACGTATGTATAAATATATTAATAATGTATAATCGGTAATGCATAAATCTTATCATATTGAATAACTAGGTTAGTAAATAGCATTAAACCCTTTAGGAAGGAAGTTAAGTATAATTATGGAAATTAATCCATAATTAAAAGTGAAATAAGTAGGTTAGTACATAACATTAAACCCATTAGGAAGGAAGTTAAGTATAATTATGGAAATTAATCCATAATTAAAAGTGAAACAAGTAGTTTTCCTTATATGGCCTTATGCGTAAATGCAGTGATATATATGTATATATATATATATAGTGTGTGTGTGTGTACGGTAGTATGTTAAAAGAGTGGAAATATGACTAACTTATAGGGATGTAAGGTCAGTCAAAAGTACACAAGAGTATGCTTTGCTAATCTGGTTACCAACAATGTGACTTTAGGACTGATATGGGACATCTTCTATAATAAGTACCTACGATAGACGCGAGGTTAGTCCCAATTCTATAGGGTAAGCCTACCCATCTAATCTAGCTACCAGCACCAATGGATAGTTGGACTAACGAGAGACGTCACAGTTTAGATTATGGGTCATGAGACAGATATCCCAATATGGTCCTACTTCTGGGATGAGGGTATTAAGTGGTTGTTGTAGGGTCCATCTCGTTCCCATTCAAGAAGCACTAAATGGTTGGGATTATCTTTTAGGTGCGGTCATGGAAAATTTATGGAAAGGGTCTGCTTCAAGGTCAAGGTATTAAGTGGCTATTATAGGATCCGCCTCTTCCCATTAAAAAGTACTAAGTGCTCTAATGGAATTACTTACAATGTCAGTTAGGAAGTACCGAAGTGGGGTCCATATTAAGTTTAGGTATTAAATGATGGAGATCCACCTAGGGTATAGGTATTAAATGGTTAGAGTCTGCCTAATTCTCATTAAAGAGGTATTAAGTGGCTCAGGTGCTTTCTCTCACATCGTTAAGGCATGATTTACCATAGTCGTGAAGATGGATTGGAAAGGTCCCTTGGACTATAGTTAAAGGTACACTATGGAGTTGGACTGGGAAATCCTTTGGCTTACAGTGGAGGTATACTTAGTAGGATGAAGTATATGATGCATAAGACATATTACTTATCTAAATGATACTTCCCAAATACTATTATGGTAAGACTTGAGATTTTCACTCATCGGACATTGTTGTTCTGACTCCCTCCTCATTACAACCTAAGGTCAGAGGAAATGGTGCGGATGTAGAAGATGGAGGCAACGGTGAAGATTTGTGGTAGTTTATTTATTTATTTTAATGTTTTTGATGTTTTTAGATGTATCCATATTTCAGAAATATTGATGTTTTTTTGAGATATTGTATTACGGATATTTTAGGTTGTTGTATTTCTAAGATTTGATTTTTATGAAATGGGTACTTAATTTTGTTACTATATTTTATCCATTCTGATGTGAGATTCTGAAAGCATAGATATGTATTACAGGCCTAAAAAATTAACTTCTAATGATTCAAATCTTGTTCCTTTTATTTTCCCGAAGGTGTTTGGAGTTACTGATGAGGCAAGTAATGGAAATATGAATTCAAGTGAGTGTGTGTGTGGTTGATCATTGTTTGAAGTGGTTATGTATGTTATTGTAATATATAAAGTGATGCGATGATGGACGTGAAAGCAAACAAACCCTTGGCGCAAGTAGGCAGCCCAGATATGGATATAGATATGGATGAGGATATGGATATGAATACAGATATAAATATGGACCTATGACATAAGTAGGTAGTCCAGGTATTACGTTGCTCCCTTGTAGGTTTCGGATAGTCAAGTGAAGTGAGTCCTATATGTGATTGATGTGATGGTGGAGAATAGGCGACCCTATAGCACATGAGGTAGGTCCATATAAATTACTCCACACATATGTGACGCGATATGGCTAGATGTATATGACAGTTAGATATGACTTAACTAGCAGGACATGAGGTGGCCGAGCATAAGACTCATATCATGTTATATTATTTTGTGGTATATGTAGAGTAAGTATGGCTTACTCACCAGACTTATGTCTGAGCCACTCGTATTTTTTCCTTTTATTTATATGCGTAAGTTGATGTAGTTTGGAGATGAGATGGTATTGGAGACAGGGATTCATTTGTACATATTGTATATGATGTAAATAAGTTCTATGACTTGGATTTGACAACATGTATGGTTTATGTTAGACTTGCATTGTACTGACATATTTATTTGACGGATAGATGTGTTATGGTGATGTAATATGATGATTTTTATTATTGTATTATATTTTATTTCCTTCTGATGTGAGACTCTAAAAGTTATTAGTTAGAATTGTACACGTTTATTTTATCATGCCTCAACGACTCATCCTTTAGGTTCTTGAGGTATTAACATTAGTTCGGGCATTGAATTCGAGGGTTGAAAAGGCAGGTTGTTACATTTGATATCAGAGCAAAACATACATTTAGGATAAGATAGGAATGTACTAAGAGAGTGTATTTTATTTTTTATTAGATATATATAATATTTAGGAATTAAGTACATATGCACACACCATTTACTATTCTAGTTTTGTTTACTATCTACTGGGGAGTTGTTAATGAATCTTATTTTGTAGCTGAAATGAGTATTTTAGTCGAAACTGGAACAAGGACCAATGTAGCCAATGCTAGTAAGATAGAAACCAGGGCAGGGACTAGCACCTGAGTAGATGTACTGGAATCTGGATATTTCTAGAACAAATATTCTAGTATGGTTCAGACGCAATATCCAAACAATGAGCCAAACTAATGTCAACCCACTAAAGCCGTAGCCACTAGGCCTGTCAATGGTACGGGTTTCGGCCTGAGCCCGACCCGAACCCGTTCTATTTATGCGGGTAAGGGTTTTGCCTTTTATTACCTAAGCCCGACTCAGGCGCGATCCGGGTCGGGTACGCTTTTATCAAAACCCGGCCCGGTTAGGGCCCGACCCGACTATTAGTTTTTCGTCGTATCAAAACATGAGTGCGTATGTTATTTATTTACCATTTTGTTTGTTTACATGTAGATGTTTTTGCATACTTTTGTTATGAGCTTGACTACATCACCGTCCTATTTATATGTTAACATTGTTTGTATACAAATTTTACCAAAGTTGCAGTTTTAAAATATGGTTTTAACATAAATATTCTGAGTTAGGTATATATTTATTACCTAGCAGGCTTAAAATGCCCGACGGGCCGGGCTTGGATATTGGGTTGAAATACCTTAAGGGTTCGGACCGGGCTCAGGTTATAATTATTGTAATTGGACTCGGGTCCGGGTTTTATAATACCCTGACCGAACCCTGCTCATTCTACCACTACCAACCAAGGCATGATCCCAACCCCAACACCACCAACTGTTGACTTTCCTAAGCCATGTAGAAATTTTGCTAGCCTTGGTGGGAAGTCTTTTATTGGGACATAACTATACTAGATGACTCGGGCATGGCTTAATAATTATTAGAAGATTTTCAGCCTGTTAGGACTTGGTGATGTTACTAAGTGACACTTAGCTTCTTAGCATTTACAAGGTGAGGCAACATGGTGGTAGCAGGTGGTGTAGATGAGAATATTATTACTTGGAGGATGTTCAAGGAAAGGTTTGAGAAGAAGTTCTTTTCTGGTGCTAAGAGGGATCTGTTACTGGAGAAATTTATCCATCTTAAGCAGAGAGAGATGACAGTTAGAGATCATGTTAGTCAGTTTAATGAGTTGTCTAGATTTTGATTTGAGTTAGTAAATATACAAGAGAAGAGGGCATTTAAGTTTGGAAAAGGTTTGAATTCGCCGCTAAGGGAGCTAGCATTGAATCAGATTCTGTATGGAGCTACATTTGAAAGATGTATGGAAGTAGCATTGAATTCATTGAATGGAACTTTGGTAAGGATCAGGTTAATGAAGGAGAGGGCCAGCAACATGGTAGGCTTAAAGGAAATGGACTATAAGGAGGGCAAGGGAAAAAGCAGAAGGTTACTTGTCATAGATGTCAGAAAGGAGGGGCATATGGCCAAGAATTGTAGGATGAATCGTTCGAAAGGTAAGTGTTGTAATTGTAACCAGGTAGGAGACTTGGCGAAGGGTTGTATGGCGGCCTAGCTCAGTGGAAATTAAAGTGCTACAATTGTTATCATTTCAGACATATGAAGAGAGATTGCCCAGTTTTGAAAAGTGAAGGTCGAATAATTAAGGCATATGCTCTGGATGTTATTCCTACCTCTAGTATTGCACCATCCTCAACTCAGGAGAAGGGGAAATAGATTGTGATGGAATATGTGTTGATTTTATCCGATTCTCTTATTCATACTTTATTTGACACAGATGCATCTTATTCATTCATAGCAAGTGCATAAGTCGATAGTTTAGTCCTTAAACCTGTCATTGTGCATGAATCCATCTCGGTGTCGAATCTTATCAAGAGATCAACCTATTTATTCATGTTATGTCATAACTTAAAGTTGGTCATCCGTGGTGTGGAGTTCCCTTGTGATGCATAGTACTAAAATATTCTTGGTATGGGTTGATTTTGAGAATGGATTGGATGTCTTGTTATTGGGTAGTGTTGGATTATGACAGGAGGATTGTTCGATTGAGCAAGGGCGAAGGACTTGATTTGATTCTATGTTGTAAGCCTGATATTTCGGTTATGGAAATGTACTTGTATTCATTCAGCCTGTCATAAGAAGAGCTAATGTTTGTGCCCGTATCAAAGGACTATACAAATGTATTTGAAGAAGTTTCTGATATCCCTCGCAAAAGAGAAATTGAATTTCATATTGATCTCAAGAAAGACGCAAGGCTGGTAGTAATGCCTCTTAGGCATATAACTCCGAACGAAAGAAGAGAGACAGATAAGCAGGTTTCATAATTGTTATAGAAAGGCTTTGTCGGAGGTGTATTTCAAAATGGAAAGCGCCAGTCTTTTTTGCTACTATGGCAGACGATTCCTTAGGTCATGCATCGAATATTGATAATTGAATAAATTGACATAGAAAAATCACTATCTATTATGTTGCATTGAAGACCTCTTCAATCAATTAGCAGCGGCGATGATTTTCCCTTAACTTGATTTGACAACCCGATTTCATCTATTGAGAGTCGTTGAAGATAGTATATCATAGACCGCTTTCCATACGCCTAATGGATTGTTTGAGTGGTTGGTCATGCCGTTTAGGTTGACTAGTGCTCTGGATTATTTTGTAGATTTGATGAACATGTTTTTCTAGGTGTAATTGAATAGGTTTGTTGTGATCTTCGTGGATGACATTCTTATTTATTCCAAAAGTAGGGAGGAGCATAAAGTTTATTTGAGAGAAGTGATGGATGTCTTAAGGAGAAATGGACTGAAATCTATGTTCTCTAAATACGACTTCTGGAGGAAAGAGGTTCACTTCGTTGAGCATGTTGTATTAGTACATGGATTGGGGCAGACCTAAGGAAAGTGGCTACAGTTAGAGATTGGAAGACGTCAAAGAATACTTTAGGGATTTGTAGCTTTCTTGGTTTGGCTGGATTCTATCGGAAGTTTATTAAGGAGTTTGCGAAGATATCGGCACCTCTGACCCATTTGACGATGAAGAAACAGATTTATACTTGAAGTTTGAAGTGTGAAGCAATATTTGTTAGATTGAAGGAATTTTCGATGAGTGCTCTGGCTTTAGTTGTTCCCGATGGTACCAAACCTTTTACTGTACATAGCGATGCATGTAGTACTGCTCTCGGTGCTATCCTTATGCAAGAAGGGAAAGCAGTGGCATATGCGACTCGTCAATTGAAGAATCATGAGAGTAATTATCTGATGCGTAAATTAGAGTTGGCTGCTATTATATTTGCATTGAAGTTATGGAGACATTAATTGTTGGGTAAGAGATTTGAGTTATTTACGGACCATAAATCTCTCTAGTATATGTTTTCTCAAAAAGATTTGAATTTGAAATAGCAGAGGTGGATGGAGTTCTTGTCATCTTCTGAGTTTGGGATTTCTTATACTCTAGGAAAAAGGAAATGTAGTAGTAGGTGCTTTAAGTAGGAGGCACACTGAGGTGAATGCTATGTTATTATAGTGGAGAAATCTATAGTTTATTAGAGTTTGATTTCTAACCTCGATCAGATTATGCACCTGGATTGTTAGCAGCGACGAAGGTTAGACCTGCACTGATGGACCGTATCGGGTTAAGTCAAGGGCAAGGCACATTATTGGTTAGTATTATGGAGTAGGTAGGACGGGTGAAGGATCGAGCCATTTGGATCGTTACTCAAAATAACAAAAGGGTTACTTGCAAAGAGATGGGAGGCTACGTGTACCACAGGTTAAAGAGTTGATAGAGGAAGTCTTAGGCGAGTGACACCATTTAAGGATGACTATTCATTCAGGAAGAGATAAAATGTATCAGGATGTGAAGAGGATATTCTACCGGCCAGGGATTAAGAGGCAGGTAGCAGAATATGTGGCGAAGTGTATGACTTGGGTAAAGGCAGAACAGAAAAAGCCAAGTGGGCTACTACTTTCGTTAGACATGACGAAGTGGAAGTGGGAGTGTGTATCTATGGATTTTGTAACGACCCACTATTTTGGACCATTCAAATCGACAATAATCCACACATGTCCGACTTGAATAATTCAAAATAATAGATTGTAATATAATTTGGAGCAAATAAAATCAATCACAGAATCACAGACACAGAAATATCAGAATAACTCGCAGCGGAAGATAAAATACCATAGTAGTTCATGAAGCTACTATAACAAAGTCTCAAAAACAAATACATAATATCAGTCTGAAAACAAATACAATAGAAATCCCAAATACATAAAAGTCCACTAATACAAGAGCTAAAATAGGACAACTGAAACTGAAATAGATAAATAACTAGATAAGCAGAATCTCCAGCGATTTCTAGCTCCAGAAAGTGAAATCCAAAGCTATGAATACTCAGGCTGACTCGAGCGTAAATAAAAACACAAACACTCGAGTCAGAACATACATACTTATACAATGTAAACTAACTCAAGTGAACTGTAATAAGGGTGCAAGTAACTTAAAGGATGCTTGGGACCGCCCATCCCTTAAGGATCCGTTAAACTATTTACTATGTAGTAATATTTCGCTATTATAATAATGTCTAATAGTAAAATAAACATACTTAAAAATAGCGTTAAGGCTTTACATTTTCCACCTTACACATAAATAGTGCCAGTAGTCTACACAGTACCTACGTACCTCCAGATCGGGAGGCTACGAGAAGATACTCCATAGGTACGACACAAATCAAACTCGTAGTATAGCTCGCTATGGTAGGTGACACGACACACAAAGGCAATGCCAGGGTAGATATAGTTATTACGCACACGGGCTGGTGGAAACGCGTAGCAGCCACTACCGCCCACCTCGGACACGCTCCCAAATCAAAATCAAAGATGGCCATCAAATCAATCACAAGGTAAGAGTATAATATCGAAGGAAGGTGCCCGATCGGAGGAATGACCTCACTTGGCCCGAGATCGCTCCTGTTTTAGCCACCTTAAGCCAACTCACGGGAGTCGGGTCCACGTACATACCACAATTGGATCGTCGCCACCATCCTACTTCATTCTGGAATCTCCACCGCGTACACAGTTGTTAAAGTGGTTTTCGGTATCGACAGAGAGTATGTCCATATCCGATCCCGGTCTCTTTAACAACCAATCGTTAATATAACCCGTGGTTATAAATTTCAAAAATAGTTTATATTTCAAATCAAAATACTTCATTTAAACCAATTAAAAGTGAAGTCATTATACTTACAAATCAAATATTTAATTCCCAAAAATTTAGCCCTTTCTGAGCTCATTTATTCACTTAAATACTTTAAAACATTATCATTTCAGCTTTCGCAGCACATAGAAAATGCTGCGGTAAGTTATATTTGAAAACAATTCATTTCAGCAAAGACAACATTTATAAACTGCTGCATTAGTTCAATTACATTTGAAAACAAGTTCAATCCAGAAGAGACAGCATTTACAAAACTACTGTAGTAGTTCAGGGTTCAATTACATTTGAAAATCTCATTTCAGCAAACTGCAGCACTTATCAAGTGCTACTGTAGCTCTTTTATTAGTTTCAGGTCTTAGTTTTAAATTCAGCAACCACAGCACTTACCAAGTGCTGCAGTAGCCCTTAGTTAATTTAGCCTTTAGTTCATTTGCATCAACCACAGCACTTACAAAGTGCTGCAGTATCATTTACTTCAGATTTTAAGTTAATTCAGAAATGTCTGAAGTGCTACTAAAAGAATTTCCAGATTTATACCAAAAATTCCAGAAACAATTAAACTTCAATTTTAACCAATTTAACTTATAAAAATCATATTTTTCCACTTCAAAAATGTTCATTTAAATACCCTTTAACTTATGATTTTATAAAGAAAAAGTTTACAATAAAATCAAATTTTCCAATAATTTCACTTATTAAATTCAAGTGTACAATTTTCTTATTCTTTGCATTTTTAACAAATTACCTTAACACTTAGACTTAAATTTCCATTTCATAAATAAAACTTAATTTCCATTTTTATTTAATTAACTTAACTTCAATTTAAAAATCAAATCACAAATTTCCAAATTAAGTTATGTTTCAAATCAAAAATTTTCCATTCATTTATTTAACATTTTTAATACATAGAAAAATTATTAACCCTTTATTAAATCATTTTAAATTCAATTTAAATCAAATTATCATATTTTTACATTTTAAAATACTTAAAATTTTCCAGAAAAATATATAAAATAACCACGGGTCTGTATAATATTTTCTAGCCTAAGTCAAGTGATACAGATAATATATCATTTCAATCCGTAATTTACAAAAAAAATCCGGGTTCTATCATTTCAAACCTGCAATCCCAAGTTGAATAAAATAAATAAAAATCGCTCAGGCTTATCATTTCAGCCCATAACGATTTTTCCCTATTCTAAAGTCCGTTCGGGTATGTATCATTTCAACCCATAGTGATTCTATTCTACAGGGAACTTGTAGTGTGAGAAACAGTAGAAAATAAACAATATAATAGAATATAACATAGCAGATGATGTGACAAGTTTATAACAGGGTTTAACATCATATAATTTACATCACAGGCAGGTATAACATTATATAACAGTTTCTACTCATTCACTTGTTGTCACTTCACAATTCTATAAGTATGAATGTCAAGCGTGAATACTCACCTTTTTACGCTCGAGTTAGCAAATCAAACACACAAACAAAAATCCAGAAAACACGACAGCACGACTTGATTCGAGTGGAGAGAGAGCCAAGATGTTAATCTTGTATTCATCAACAAAACAAAGCAATATATAAATATATTTTCAACACCAAATATATTGAAACAAATTGAAATAGAATTTACAAAAGACACAAATGGCTTAACCATGCTTTGAAATCACAATAGCTTGACCACTAACAACTTTTGCTCGGCCATAACATGTTATAGGTGGAAAGGGTTTGGACTCACAAAACTCACGGCTAAGTTAGAGAAGATGAGGAGTTTGGACTTACAAATGCATGGAATGCTAAAGGTCAAAGCAAGAAGGGGTTTGGTTACAACAATGCTCGGCCTAGGGTCATGTTTGGGCTTGGCCATGGTCTTTTACAGGTCAGGTCAAATCTGAAACAAGGCTAGTGGTGATGTCATCAGATGGTGGTGGTTCTATGGTGGTGGTCGAAGCTAGAAATGAAGGGGATGGTGAATAAGTGGTTCGGCTATGCATTGTTTTCAAGGAGTTTCAATGTTTTTGTGGTGATTGGTTCATGGGTGGTCACAGCCTGGTTTGGTCAGAGGGGTAGGAGGGTTATTGGCCGTGGATGATGAGGGGATGGTGATGGTGGTCGGTGAAGGAGAATATAGGTGGAGGCCGAGCAAACATGTAGATGAACAAGGCAAAAATCAAGCAAAAATAAGAGAAAAAGTAGAAAATGAGGAAGCCATGACTTACCAAAATAATTTCAGAAAATAGAATGGCCGAAAGAATGAAGTGATGAGAAGGTTTTTCACGTGAATAACAAATAAAACTCACGGCTACAACATGAGAAAAGAACGGCCAAAGCATGTGAAAGGACTAGGCAATGAAGAGTCATAGGTTTTAAAGCTTTTTGTCTCTTAGAATTTCCACTTTATAAATTCAAAGTAAACAAAATAAAAATCAGTAAATAAAAATAAAAGACAACAAAAATAAAGTGAAATGAAAATAAATAAATATTCTTAGGAAAATAAAAAGTAAATAAAGAAAATGGTTTATTTAATTGAAACTAGAATTAAAAATTGTAAATAAAATACAACTAATATTGGAAAATTATAACTTTACTTCTAAAATGTTTTAAAAATAAAATATTGAAATAAAATTTAATTTAAAATAATTTAAAAATATTTGCAAAAATATTGGGTTGTTACAGATTTTGTGGATGGATCAACTTGGAGTAAAAGAGGAAATGAGAGTATATGGGTTATAGTAGATCGTCTCATGAAAAGCGCGTACTTTATTCCGGTGAAGATTACAAGTACGGTGGCAGCATTAGCGACATAGTATATTAAAGAAGTGGTCTAACTGCATGGAGTTCTAACTAGTATCGTGAGTGACCGGGATCCGCTCAAGTGAATTCTAAAGGAGTCTACATAAAATGTTAGGAAATGAGTTGAATTTGTGCACATCATATCACCCGTAGACCGATGGCCAGACTGAGAAATAAAAATGGTGTTGGAGGACTTATTGAACGTTTTTATATTGGATTTTGGAGGACCTTGGGAGGATTATCTACCTCTTGTGGAGTTTGCGTATATTAATAGCTACTAGGCTAGCATAGGCATGTCACCGTTCAAAGCATTGTATGGAAAATAGTGTAAATAACTTTCATGTTGGTGGAAGTCTATAGATAAGTTTATTTTGGGTATAGAGATGGTTAGAGATGCTGCAGAGAAGGTGAAGCTTATAAAGAAGAGGATGAAAGCTACACAAGACCAACAGAAGCAATATGCCGATCAAAGGAGGAAAGATTTATAATTCAAATTGGGAGATTTGCTTTTTACTAATGTTTTTCTATTGAAGAGGTAGTAAGATTCCGAAATTTGGGAAAGTTAGCATCTAGATTTATAGGCCCATTTCCAGTGCTGGAGTGGATATGGAGGTTGGCATGTTAAGTGGAGCTTCTTGAGAAGATGGCGGAAGTCCATAACGTATTCCACATGTTACATTTGCGAAATGTGTACACGATCAAACAAATGTAGTTGCACCTAGTCAATTGAAGGAGGTAAAAGCGGATCTGAGCCGAGCTCATCCTGCGGTCCAACCAGCACGATGAAGCATGGGATGAAAGTACTTAGGAATAAGGTAGTGAAATTGGTTAGAGCGTAATGGTAAAACGACCCCGATGAGAGTACATGGGAGCCTGAAGAGAAGATAAAGGCTTGTCATCCTCAACTATTTTCGGTACGTTTTCTGATTTGGTTTGATTTCCTTAGTTTAGATTGTTCTAGGACTGGGATTTAAGTGCTTTGGATGATTTGATTATTAGATTTTATATGGTTGAGTTTGCATTCATATAGAAATATATGCTTATATTAACGTGTTATGCATCCATGTCTAATATGTCGTCTTATTGCATTCATATATGTTGCATTGGCTGCATTTCTACATCGTAATTATAGAAATTGTAAGTTCAATGCATTATTCATATCTATATGTTATTTATATCATCCATATCTATATAATGTTTGCATAAATTAGACGCTGTGATTTTATACTTGATTGATATGTGCTTGGTGAATGAGTGAACGTTATATTACATTTTAAGCTCCTTATGATTTTCAAGGATAAAATTCTTTTGGGGGGGGAGTAATACTCCAGAAATTGGTAAATATTATAATTAAATATTAATAATATAATAATGTGAAAATAATGGAATTTATTGTGTTAATAAAATAAATTAAAAATAAGGAGGGGCAAAATGATCATCTTTTCAACTTTGGAATTTGATGATGAAACTGATACCATTGCGACCGTCTCATTTTTATAGTTCCCATGATATTTTGGTTTTCCTCGTTTGGAGTCCTATGAGAGAATTGTAGTCGAAAAGATGTCAAGTTGACGGGTGCCAAAAATTAGTTTTGAAAAATTTGAACTCAAAAACGATGGTTACTTTCCCTCCTTCTGTAATGACCAGAATTTTAGTCATTTAAATTTGAAATATTTAATTGATTTTAAATATTGAAAAGTTAATTTTATAAGTTAAATAACTTGAATTTCAAATATAGCGATTTATTTGATAATTAAATTGTTGAATTTAATAGTTGAAATTGTTTAAATAATTGAATCTTGGATTTTATTTTGGATAAAAATGATTTCAAAGCTTATTTAAATTCTGTTGGATAAGAATGGTAATAAGAAACTTTTAATTTAGATTTAAAGGTGATTAATTTGGTTTTTAATAATAATTTGTTTTAATTAACGTGTAAAAATAACCTTCCGGGGCACTGTCTCTGATCTCAACGATACCAGTTTCATTGGATTCATAACAGTGTATTATTGTATGATAATGAGTTTCGTGGTGATGGGACGTATCTTTTGGTCGTGTAGGATCGAAATGCGTATAAATTAATTTCAGAAATTATATAATATAATTGGGTTTAAAAAGCTATCTTCTACATATGATCGAATTAGGCCTCGAGACTAGTCCATTGCATTCGGAATAGGGGTATAACATATAGAACGCCAGGCGGCACGTCTCCATAGGAGTTCGAGATTTTCGGACGTTTGTAACTTGATATTTTAAATTGAATATATATATATATATATATATATTATAGGCCATAACCCTACCCTATTCTTACCCATGCTCTCCACTATTCATCCAAATCGAGGCATATCCTTCCCTCCTATATTTTTGAACATGACCAGTACCAGAAACGTTTAAAAAATTTCAAATCAAATCCGCCATCATCCTATGGCCTTGATTCACCGGCGCTATTAGAGGCAGCAATAAGCCAAATCCCCAACTGAAGAAATGACCATGATGACAAGATGAATGTAATCAACGGTCAAGATGTGCTAAGACATGGCATGGAGGCGGAGATCCTTAGATGAATGTCAAAGGAGATATTGGCCGATTCAGGCAATAACGATCATCGATTGGCCGTGAGGTGTGAAGGAATGTTGTAGGGCATGAGAAGATCCACCTTCAGTGGAAATTTGGTGGCACAAAATTTTCTGTAGCGGCGGAAATCATGAGTTGAATGAAAAGGGCATTCTTGGGTTTTGTGTAAGCTAACGGTGACCGGAGGGGATGAAACTTTGGGCATGGGATTGGCAGGGTTGGCGGAGCATGGGTTGAAGTCATGAAGGTTGTTGGTGAAGCAAGGAGGCGGCGGCATCGATTTGTTCATGTGCACGTGCAACTTGGTTTGAGCATGAACGAGAGAGGGAAGAAAGGTTTAAACAGGATTAAGTTATTAATTATATGATTAATATATTAACTGGGAATAAAAAAATTGTTGACTTGTAAATTTAATATCTCGTTCGTTTTAGGCCCAAATCAAAAGCGGTCAGTCGCATTAGTCGCATTAGGTCCACATTGACAAGATCTAGGATATGGAATTGGATTGGTGGCAATTGGAACTAGTGGAATTTTACGCTGAAATCGAACGCTGTTCGATTTCAGATGAAACCAGTATGCACTAGCGATAATTGGAATGCTGGTGAGTTAAACTGAAATGACCCAGAATTTCTGTCATTTGAAATTCAGATATTTAATTAATTTTAAATATTAATAAGTAAGATTTGGAAGTCGAATTTATTTAATTTCGATATAGTGAATTAATTGGGCGATTAAATTATTAATTTAATACTTGAAATTGGGTAAATAATTGAAATCTGAATTAAATGTGATTAAAAATGATTTAAAAAGTTATATTAAATCATATTGGAGTTATAATGATGTTTGTGAACTTTTAAAATTGAATTAAAAGTTAATTTGTGAAAATTGAATATTTTAATGTTTAATTAACGAGTGAAAATAGTCATTTTTCAAACAGTCTTGGATTTCGACGAAACCAGTTTCATCGGATCCATAATGTGTAATTTTTGTAAGATTTCAAATTTCGTATCAATTGGAGTTGTCGTTTGCTCGGGGCAAGCCAAAACGCATCGAAATCGGTTTAAATCGATTTGATTTAAAATTGATCGTTTATTTCCGTAACTCTCACATACGATCGAATTAGCTCCCGAAACACATTCCATTGTGTTTGGAACGCGGGGTAAACCTTAGAAACGCCAGCCGGCACGCTTCGTTTGGAGTTCGGAAAATTTTCGATGAATAGTGTTTTCGTCAATTTTCTATAAAAGCCCTCCATTATTCCTTCTTTTCACAAACCCTAGGTCCAAGGCTTCAGCCGCCATTTTCGTTTTCGAAGGCCAGGAATGCTCGAAATTTCCTCCTTTATTTTATCACAATCCATTGATTATTTCCAGAAACGTCCTACTGCAAAGTTGAAGATCATCACGAGATCTATACATCCAATGGTCGATTTAGCTTATCTCTTCACGGATCGACGTGAATTTGGTGATGAACGTCATACGTTCGAGCTCGATTTCTGAGGCCATCATAGGGCCGAGCTCGACGTGATTCATATCGAAGGTGGAGTTTGCTTCGTGCTGTTGAATGGCGCTAGCTGATCGTTGTGAAGGTGCTCGAGTTGGTCGCGGCTAGCTAGGGTTTTGATCGGCTATGGGTTCAAACAAACGAACGTGATTTCCTGGGAGTTCTCGCATGCAATTGGGAAGAACAATACGTGCGGCCCAGATCTGGAGGCAAGATTTTGAACGGCTGTGATGATGTAGGGTTAGAGCTTAATAAAGAAAATTGTAAATGATTATATTTAAATTATTTAAACTTTAAAATATCATATCTGCTTGATACGAGGTTGGAATTCGACGAAACTTTTTGCGTTGGAACAGTTTCGATGAGCTCTTCGCGATGGAGCTGGATTGGGATTTATTTGAGCTAGTGAAAATTTTGGTTGAAATTAAACGCTTGTTTAATTTTAATCGGAATAAATCGCTATCGCGACAACTAAAAGCAAGGTGAGAACTTCTCACTCAATCGAATATTTTGTTTCGATTTAAATTTTAAATAGTTAGATTTAAAATTGTTGATAGTGTTGATTGTGATGATTGGATGATAAATTGTTATCTATTGTGTTAAATAGACCCTATACGTCGTATATTAAGCGGAGGTTATTTATTAAAAACATATACCGCGATAATTTCACTGTGAAGTGGAATTGGTATTATATATGTATTTAGAGTTGATTTCCCACATTATATAGCGGATGAGACCCTATTGCGCCGCATAATAGCGGATAATATTTATAAATTCCATATACCGCGATAATTTCACTGTGAAGTGAAATTGGTATTGTGCTAACATCTGTGGATGCAGGGAAACATGTTGGAGGGATCCAACTGGATTCCTCAAATAATTGAATTTGTTCCAATATTGTGTGTTGATTTATTTATAATCGTCGTGTGATTATATTAGTGAATTGAATGTTATTGAAGGCTATAATTTAGCCGGATATACTTTTGGTATCGTTGGATACCGAAAATGAATAGAAATTGGATTTTTGAAATTTAATTCGGAAATTTATCGAAAATTTATTTTTGATAATTGGATAAATTTTAAAAGGAGTTTTATAAGATAAAAATTTTATTTTTGAATTATATTGGATTTAATTTCAAATTTTGGAAAAAAGGCTAAATAAATGGATTTCGGAAATATCAATTATAAATTGAAGAATTTATTTGAAATTGGGTTTTTAAATAGATTTGAAGAGATAAAGGAATTTATTTTTTTAAAGGAAATAATTTTGAAAATGTTGGAAATTGATTTGGTGTCTTGAAATAAATTTGAAAATCAATTTGAAATTTATTTATTATTAATTTACCATAACTAGTAAAATTTATTTATAGAAATTTATTTGATTTAAATTAATCAATTAATTTAATTAATCCTATCTATGAATGTTTGGATTATATTGGATGTTGAATTGTTCGACATCTTTGATGTGTGATGCTTTGTGATATATTCTGATTTGTGTGTGATTTGTGATCTATTTATCTGTGATATATATCTGTGATCTGTGAATGAAGATAAGCGTTATAGTTTATACCGCTTATCAATTATATTGTTATATTTGATCTGTGATGGTTGAATGTTGTTGCACTATTGTGTTAAACCCGTGGACTACACAATACACACACAAATGTGGATTTCACGTGGAAATCGGTTAAGTCACAGATTTTTATAAATTTTGGAAAATTGAGTTTTTGAATCCAAAATAGTTTTGGAATTGGAATTGAAAGTTTTTGAAAATGAGTTTCAAAATTAAAAGTTATTTCAAATAACTTCATAGAATTGGAATTTAAATCATTTGATTTAAATTTGAATTCAATATTTTGAAATTGAATTCAATGAATTGGGAATTTTGGTTTAAAAGATTTTTTAAAGGTAAAAGACGTTTATATGGGTTTTTAACCATTTAAAATATGGTTTTGGAAATTTAAATTTAAATTCAAGTTTTTACTTGAACGACATTAAACCGTGTAATTGTAACCAGTTTTTCCCAAACCGAAAACTATCTGTTTTTCAAATAATAATAGCTTTTATAAAGTGAAAAGATTTCCAATTTGTATTGAAACATTTCAAGTTAAAATGAAATTGTGAATAGTTTGGAAAAACTATGAATTAACCTTTGTGAAGATGATTTAACTTTATTTTGAAATCAAAGACGATTTTAAAAGGTGTATCTTTTATATTATAAAAGACTTGAAATGTGAATAGGTTTGAAAGCTATAAATTAAATCTTAGTTTAAGATTTAATGGGTGTAACGACCCGTATTTTTACGGATCGAAAAGTTCGTTAAAATCTGGAATTTTCAGCATTTTTAAGTCGTTTCAGATTTTGGCAGAATTTTGTTAAAGTCCTAAGTCGTAGCCGACTTATGAGTTTGGACGAGTTAAGTGAAAGTCTGGGCGAGTTAATGACTTAAGAGATTTAGACGACTTAAGGCAATAACCGACTTAAGATAGTTGATGACTTAGGAAGTGTACGACTTAAGAGAATGGGTGGTTTAAGTTAGTAGGCGACTTAAGAGTTAGCGACTTATAGGAGTAGACGACTTATAGGATCAGCGACTTAAGAATATAACGACCTATAGAATGTTGCGAGTTAGTGAGGTTAGGTCGTAAGCTTCTGTGTTAATTTAAGTCGTAGACGACTTAAGAATTTACCCCGGTTAAGTCGTAGCCTATGTGTTAAGTCGTAGACGACCTAGGAGTTGAGTCGTAATCCAGTTGTTTGTTAAGTCGTAGAAGCATAGGTCTGTTAAGTCGTATCTTCTGCCAAGTCATAAGTCGCGACTAGTGGTAAGTCGCTAGGTGCGCATGAGCTTAAGTCGTAGACGACTTAAGGGAGTTAAGTCTTAAGTCGTAGGGGATTTGGGTTTTGTTGAGTCGTAGGCGCGCATGCTATAAGTCGTGACCGACTTAGGAGATAACTGTTATGTCGTGAGTCATAGACAGGTGAGCGTTAGGTTGTAGAAGCCAGAAGTTGTTGAGTCGGAAGGTTCTAAGTCGGAGACGACTTAGGGAAGGCGGACGAGTTAAGGAGGAATTCAGCTATAAATACTCGTCCATTTTCTCACTTTTTGGGATCCGGATTTCGAAGCGACGAAGTGCTGCCATTTTGAGAGCTCGACTTCTACACTTCTTCACTTCTTTTCTCCACTCTAATCTAGTGCTTCCTTTCATCCAAATCGAAGATCCAAGAGCTAAAGTTGAAGATCTTCATCCTTTGAAGTGAGATTTCTTCGTTTGAAGCGGATTCGTGATAGATCAAGCTTGATCCTTCGCTGTCCAGATCTGAAGCGTGTTGATTTGAGGTTGTTTAAGTGATTTGGTGAGTGGTGATTATCTCTCACACGGATCCAAAGGAGTATATCGGATTGTTGGCTCGATTTGGTGTTAAAATAGTGATTTCCATGCATTTTCTTCATCCTAAGTGTAGATCCATATAGATCCATTTGTTCATGATGATTTGACAACCATTTTACTACATGTTAATCTATGCAAGTTCATTCATCAAGATTATAGAGACATTTCTCATGTTTTCATGCTTATTTGACTTTCGACTCTTTAATTACGAAATTGCCATTATAGTTATAATTGTCTAATTGGATCATATTTGAATGCTTGATTGCTTGGATTAATGTTTGATTTGGTTGATTGCTATGAATTAGATGATTGATGATTTGATTTAGTTCGAGGATGATTCAAAAGCTAAGAGAAAGGCTCTTGAACGGGAAAAGCTGTTTGTGGCATTTGTAGCGGATGATGAAGTTCTTATGCATAGATTTGATGATGTGATGTTGAGATGAGGCTTTGCGAGGATGTAATGAAGCGAGGCATCATGTGATGAAGACTTGGTCTAATCCAGACGGGATCATTCCAAGCACGTTAGTAACTCGGTGATATGATTCGAGTTAAGGGTAATGGATGCTTGAGAGGCGCTTGAGCTAGTATGGAAATAGTCATCAAGGAGGATGACTAGGAGGCTTGGATAGCATCGTTGTTGAAGGTTCTAGCATGCTCTAAGCAAGAGTACGTTTGGGCAGATTCGATAGTCCCAACGGCCAACTGTTGATGGTCGAGTACTCTGGGCAGATTCGATAGTCCTAGGCACGGGCTGCGACGACGTGCGGGAGTTATGTCTAGAACCGGGGTTTCCATTAGCCCTTGACGGACGGCTGAAAGAATGTGCCAGTCATTCAATTAACGGTGATATCGAAGCAATGATAACAGTGATAGCCAGAGTCATGGATGTTTGGTTGTATCGTCATTCGGTCTCAAGAGCAGTGTTTTCTGGGTGCTTATCTGATCTTGGTTTAGGCCTTGGGGGTTTGTGCTTGGAAAACATCGCCCTTGACTCGAGTGATAATTTCTTTACTTTACATTGTATGCTCTGTTATGTTTGTTTCTGCTTAGTGTGTGTCTGGGGGCTATCACTGTAGAAAGAGTTTGGAGTGGAATGGTTGTATTCCTATTCCTTTTTCCTTTATGCTCTTTTGGTATGTTGATTGTTAATTTACTGCTCACTAAGACTGTTGTCTGACTCAAGGCTTTATGTTTTAATTCTTATTGCCTTGGGCTGTTCGTCCATTTTGGGACGGGCAGACTAGGTAGCAGGTGACAGGTGCTGTTCTAGCTTTCCACGGTGTTGATATCGAAGACGAGCTGGAGTATTGCATATTGTTTCTTTCTTACTATATGTACTGGATGTTCCGCTGCTTTGTAATCTCTGAGTGTTGTAGTGAGGCTTGTTGTATTGACTATTCAGATGCTTGTATTCAACTATTATGAAGTTTTATAAGATGTCAT
Organism: Allium fistulosum; assembly: GCA_030737815.1. NCBI lineage: Eukaryota > Viridiplantae > Streptophyta > Magnoliopsida > Asparagales > Amaryllidaceae > Allium > Allium fistulosum. Next base: position 1,201,022,844 of record CM060901.1, on the reverse strand, counting down.
TTTGTTCTGTAAAGCTTCACTATACATATGTTCTATTGTATTTTATCCATGCGCTGTGAGTAATACGATAGATCCTGTTATTTTGATCTACCCTGACAATCGTCCATGGTCGCCTAGCACACTTTTCAGCGCACTATCTCTAGATTCGGTGCAGGGGTCATGGGCGGTCGTCACATTTGGTATCAGAGCATTGGTTAATCGATTTTACCCAACGCTCGCTGACGTAACTACGTATGAGAGACGTAATTGTATATTGATGGATGATTACTATATATAATATAGTAGCTTAGGATTAAGTTAGTCCTTTAAGCAGTTATTTCTCCAGATGTGCTAATCATTCCTTTTTATAGATATTGAGAATGAGTCGAAGAGGGAGACCAGCTGCTAGAGAAGGCCGAGCTACAAAAGGGACTGCTGATTATGCAGCCATGTTCGAAGCTATGATGACTTCGATCATGAGAAGGATACCAGTTCCGGGGGCAGCAGTAGATGTTGGAGTTCAAGTCCAAACTCCGAAACCAGTGGATTTTGCTAAGTTGTACAAGGATTATACTGCTCTTGGAGGGAAGGTTTTCTTGGGAACAGAATCAACTATTGAGGTCCAGAGGTGGATAGATGCTTGTGGAAGGATTTTTGGTGATTTGGGAATTGAGGATGCAACTAAGAGGAAGTTGGCATCAAGGCAGCTTCAAGGGAGAGCTTCTGATTGGTGGAACTCTATTACCATCAATACTCCGGAAGAAGAAATTACTTGGGAGCAATTCCAAGTCAGATTTGAAGCTAAGTTCATTTCTACAGCTCAGAAGTCTGTTCTGTTCAAGAAGTTTGTAGAGCTCAAGCAGGGAGGAAGACCAGTTCTTGAGTATGTTTCTGAGTTTGAAGCGTTGTCCAAGTATGCCCGGTCATATATTGAGTCTGCATATCAGAAGAATGAGAAGTTTGTGACAGGCTTGGACAGTTATCTTGGGAGACAGTTAGTGGATCATTTGGACGATTCATTTGAGAAGCTTGTGGAGAAAGCTCTCAGGCATGAGAGTCTGTTTCCTAAGGAAGGATCTGTTGTTGCTGTGACCAGGGAAGAGTTTAAACCCCAGCAGGGTGGAAACAAGAAGAGGAAGCAACATCAGTAGAAGGGTAAGGATGGCCAGAAGAAGCCGAAGGGCGAAGTGACTTGCTACAATTGTCAGCAGAAGGGCCATTTCTCTAAGGATTGTAAGAATCCGAAGGTGCCAATGAAGTGTCACAACTGTGACAATCCGGGGCATTTCAGGAAGAATTGTCCAGAACCAAGGAGGGACAAGCAAATTGTGCAAGCTTATGCTTTGGGAGCTGTTCCGTCGTCTTCGAAAGCTCCTACTGCTGAAGAGAAAGGAAAGAGTGTGGTTGTTCAAGGTACTCTTTTCCTATGTGGTGTTCCAGTTAGAGTTCTGTTTGATACTGGAGCGTCGCATTCGTTTGTTTGTAGTGAACTTGTAGGCCGGTTGGGTTTGGAACCGGATATTGTTGATAGGCCATTGGTTGTGACTAATCCAGTTGGGGGTTCGTCCTGTTTGTGTATGTTATGCCGTGGTCTAGTCGTATCGAGTCATGATTGCTCTTTTGTTTGTGATTGTTTTGTTCTGAACTTTTCGGGGTTCGGAATTATTTTGGGTATGGACTGGCTTAGAAAGTATGCGGCAAAGGTTGATTGCGAGAGGTTGGAAGTGACAGTCGAGAATGTGGAGGGGCGAAAGGTTGTGATACGATGTAAGCATGAGGAAGGCGTCTTCATGAGCTTCATGTATTCGCTGGTTGTTCCACGGGATGGATTGTCATCGGTGCCAATCACTAATGGATTCGAGGATGTCTTTGACGAAGTCAAAGGGTTGCCGCCGCATAGAGAGATCGAGTTTCGTATAGATCTAGTTGAAGGAGCCAGACCTATTGTGATGCCTCTTAGGCGGATGGCGCCTAGGGAACAGCATGAGTTGAAGGTGCAAGTTGATGACCTTTTACAGAAAGGATTCATTCGGCGTAGTGTGTCCGAGTGGGGTGCACCAGTTGTGTTCACAACCAAGGCAGATGGATCGTTGAGATTGTGTGTGGATTATCGTGAGCTAAATAAGGTGACTAAGAAGAACAAGTATCCATTGCCGAGGATAGATGACTTGTTTGATCAGCTTCACGAAGCTAAGGTGTTTTCTCAGATGGATTTGGCAATGGGATTTCACCAGTTGAGAGTGGCTAAGGATAGTGTGCCGAAGACCGCTTTTCGGACACCATCCGGTTTCTTTGAGTGGCTGGTAATGCCGTTTGGGTTGACTAACGCGCCAGCATATTTTGTGGATCTTATGAATAGAGTGTTCAGAGATCAGTTGAACAAGTTCGTACTTGTGTTCGTGGATGATATTCTGATTTATTCCAGAACTGAAGAAGAGCACAAGACGCACTTGCGTATTGTTTTGGAAATCTTGCGGAAACATCAACTGAAGGCTAAGTTTTCGAAGTGTCACTTTTGGAAGAGTGAAGTGAGGTTCTTAGGCCATGTGATTTCTGGAAGTGGAATAGCGGTTGATCCCGCTAAGGTGGCAGCAATCCAGGATTGGGTTAGACCTAAGAATGCATCTGATGTGAGAAGTTTTCTTGGATTAGCAGGATATTATCGACGGTTTATCAAAGACTTCTCCAAGGTAGCTGCACCGTTAACAGGATTGACAAAGAAGAACCTAGTGTTCAGGTGGGATGATAAGTGTGAGCAAGCTTTCGGAATCCTGAAAGAACGATTGACGAGTGCTCCTGTTTTGACTATTCCTAGTGGGAATGACGAGATGGTGGTTTACACCGACGCATGTGGTACTGGACTTGGAGCAGTGCTAATGCAGAAGGATAAAGTTGTTGCGTATGCAAGTCGACAACTGAAGCTGCATGAAAGGAATTACCCAACTCATGATTTGGAGTTAGCAGCGATTGTATTTGCTCTGAAGATGTGGAGACATTATCTATTGGGAGTTCGATTCGAGTTGTTTACGGATCACAAGTCATTGAAGTATCTTTTCTCCCAAAAGGATTTGAATCTTCGGCAGCAGCGATGGCTAGAGTTTTTGGCATCATATGATTTTGGTATAGCTTATACTCCGGGAAAAGGTAACGCGGTGGCAGATGCGTTAAGTCGAAGACATGCAGGATTGGGAGTCATGTTTTCAGAATGGAAGAATCTCGAGTATTTAGCTGGTTTTGACTTCAGGCCTAGATGTGAATTGGAACCTGAGATGTTGGCAAACTTATCGATAAGACCGACTCTTGTGGAGAGAATTGGCGAGAGTCAAAAGCGAGATGATAAGCTTGTCAAGATTATCCGTGATTTGGAATCTGGATTGGATCCAGAGAAGGATAAAGGATTCGAGGTCGATCGAGAGGGTTGGCTTCGAAAGCAAGGACGACTAGTTGTTCCCGATATAGATGAATTGAGGGGTGAAGTTCTGAAGGAAAGTCATCACTCGAGGTTGACAATTCATCCAGGTGGAAATAAGATGTATCGGGATATGAAGAGAACCTACTACTGGGAAGGTATGAAGAAGGATGTTGGAAATTTCATTTCCAAATGTATGAACTGCCAGTTGGTAAAAGCCGAACAGAAGAAGCCAAGTGGATTGCTTCAGCCATTAGAAGTTCCTACATGGAAGTGGGAGCAAGTGTCGATGGATTTTATCGATGGATTGCCTAGAACCAGAACGGGAAATGAAGGGATTTGGGTCATCGTAGATCGTTTGACTAAGAGTGCTAGATTCATTCCTGTTCGATCGACTAGGACTGCATCAAAGTTGGCTGAGTTGTATGTTAAGTGGATAGTTCGATTCCATGGTATTCCGAAGAGTATAGTGAGCGATCGAGACCCATTGTTCACTAGTGGATTTTGGAAGAGCTTCCAGGAAGTTTTGGGAACCGAGTTGTGTTTGAGTACAGCTTATCACCCTCAAACAGATGGTCAGACCGAGAGAGTCAACCGAGTTTTGGAAGATCTTCTTAGAGCTTGTGTTTTGGACTTCGGAGGATCATGGGAAGATCACCTTCATTTGGTAGAGTTTTCATACAACAACAGTTACCAGTCAAGTATTGGTATGGCACCGTATGAGGCATTGTATGGAAGACCGTGTAACTCTCCGACGTGTTGGATTGAAACTGGAGAAAAGTTGATACTTGGGCCAGAGATGATTCGTCAGACTACGGAGTGCATAGAAATCATTCGGCAACGAATGAAGGCAGCCCAAGACCGTCAGAAGAGTTATGCTGATAAGCGTCGTAAGGATTAGGAGTTCGACGTTGGTAATATGGTTTTTGTGAAGGTTTCTCCACTGAAGAATGTTATCCGATTCGGGAAGAAAGGAAAATTGACTCCGAGATTTGTTGGACCATTCCCGATGATCGAGCGAATTGGAAAGCTCGCCTACAGATTGGAGTTACCAGAGAAGATGTCGAGTGTGCACAATGTTTTTCATGTATCATATCTACGGAAGTATGTGCACGACTCGAGTACGGTGGTTTCTGCTGATAGCTGTGAAGATTTCGAAGTTGATCCAGTCGATAAAAGACCTCGTAAGCCGCTTCGTGTTGTAGAAACTGACACGAAACAGCTTAGGAGGAAGGTAGTTAAGTTGCTCAAGATACAATGGAGTGATGATGATAACGACTGTACGTGGGAGGTGGAAGAGAGGATGAAGGCAGCTCATCCTGAACTCTTCAAGGTATGGCCCTAAGGTGTCGTGTCATCTCACGATATTGTGACTTGTTCTATTGTTAGAATTCTGTACGCTAAGCTAGAATTGGATGCATGGTTTGTTGATTGTTATGGTTGGTAGGCGTACAGAATAGTCTTTGATTGCCTTGTTTGTTTTGAATTTCGGGGGCGAAATTCCTAAGGGGGAGAGAATGTAACGACCCGTATTTTTACGGATCGAAAAGTTCGTTAAAATCTGGAATTTTCAACATTTTTAAGTCGTTTCAGATTTTGGCAGAATTTTGTTTAAGTCCTAAGTCGTAGCCGACTTATGAGTTTGGACGAGTTAAGTGAAAGTCTGGGCGAGTTAATGACTTAAGAGATTTAGACGACTTAAGGCAATAACCGACTTAAGATAGTTGACGACTTAGGAAGTGTACGACTTAAGAGAATGGGTGGTTTAAGTTAGTAGGCGACTTAAGAGTTAGCGACTTATAGGAGTAGACGACTTATAGGATCAGCGACTAAAGAATATAACGACCTATAGAATGTTGCGAGTTAGTGAGGTTAGGTCGTAAGCTTCTGTGTTAATTTAAGTCATAGACGACTTAAGAATTTACCCCGGTTAAGTCGTAGCCTATGTGTTAAGTCGTAGACGACCTAGGAGTTGAGTCGTAATCCAGTTGTTTGTTAAGTCGTAGAAGCATAGGTCTGTTAAGTCGTATCTTCTGCCAAGTCATAAGTCGCGACTAGTGGTAAGTCGCTAGGTGCGCATGAGCTTAAGTCGTAGACGACTTAAGGGAGTTAAGTCTTAAGTCGTAGGGGATTTGGGTTTTGTTGAGTCGTAGGCGCGCATGCTATAAGTCGTGACCGACTTAGGAGATAACTGTTATGTCGTGAGTCATAGACAGGTGAGCGTTAGGTTGTAGAAGCCAGAAGTTGTTGAGTCGGAAGGTTCTAAGTCGGAGACGACTTAGGGAAGGCGGACGAGTTAAGGAGGAATTCAGCTATAAATACTCGTCCATTTTCTCACTTTTTGGGATCCGGATTTCGAAGCGACGAAGTGCTGCCATTTTGAGAGCTCGACTTCTACACTTCTTCACTTCTTTTCTCCACTCTAATCTAGTGCTTCCTTTCATCCAAATCGAAGATCAAGATCGAAGATCCAAGAGCTAAAGTTGAAGATCTTCATCCTTTGAAGTGAGATTTCTTCGTTTGAAGCGGATTCGTGATAGATCAAGCTTGATCCTTCGCTGTCCAGATCTGAAGCATGTTGATTTGAGGTTGTTTAGGTGATTTGGTGAGTGGTGATTATCTCTCACACGGATCCAAAGGAGTATATCGAATTGTTGGCTCGATTTGGTGTTAAAATAGTGATTTCCATGCATTTTCTTCATCCTAAGTGTAGATCCATATAGATCCATTGTTCATGATGATTTGACAACCATTTTACTACATGTTAATCTATGCAAGTTCATTCATCAAGATTATAGAGACATTTCTCATGTTTTCATGCTTATTTGACTTTCGACTCTTTAATTACGAAATTGCCATTATAGTTATAATTGTCTAGTTGGATCATATTTGAATGCTTGATTGCTTGGATTAATGTTTGATTTGGTTGATTGCTATGAATTAGATAATTGATGATTTGATTTAGTTCGAGGATGATTCAAAAGCTAAGAGAAAGGCTCTTGAACGGGAAAAGCTGTTTGTGGCATTTGTAGCGGATGATGAAGTTCTTATGCATAGATTTGATGATGTGATGTTGAGATGAGGCTTTGCGAGGATGTAATGAAGCGAGGCATCATGTGATGAAGACTTGGTCTAATCCAGACGGGATCATTCCAAGCACGTTGGTAACTCGGTGATATGATTCGAGTTAAGGGTAATGGATGCTTGAGAGGCGCTTGAGCTAGTATGGAAATAGTCGTCAAGGAGGATGACTAGGAGGCTTGGATAGCATCGTTGTTGAAGGTTCTAGCATGCTCTAAGCAAGAGTACGGTTGAGCAGATTCGATAGTCCCAACGGCCAACTGTTGATGGTCGTGTACTCTGGGCAGATTCGATAGTCCTAGGCACGGGCTGCGACGACGTGCAGGAGTTATGTCTAGAACCGGGGTTTCCATTAGCCCTTGACGGACGGCTGAAAGAATGTGCCGGTCATTCAATTAACGGTGATATCGAAGCAATGATAACAGTGATAGCCAGAGTCATGGATGTTTGGTTGTATCGTCATTCGGTCTCAAGAGCAGTGTTTTCTGGGTGCTTATCTGATCTTGGTTTAGGCCTTGGGGGTTTGTGCTTGGAAAACATCGCCCTTGACTCGAGTGATAATTTCTTTACTTTACATTGTATGCTCTGTTATGTTTGTTTCTGCTTAGTGTGTGTCTGGGGGCTATCACTGTAGAAAGAGGTTGGAGTGGGAGGGTTGTATTCCTATTCCTTTTTCCTTTATGCTCTTTTGGTATGTTGATTGTTAATTTACTGCTCACTAAGACTGTTGTCTGACTCAAGGCTTTATGTTTTAATTCTTATTGCCTTGGGTTGTTCGTCCATTTTGGGACGGGCAGACTAGGTAGCAGGTGACAGGTGCTGTTCTAGCTTTCCACGGTGTTGATATCGAAGACGAGCTGCAGTATTGCATATTGTTTCTTTCTTACTATATGTACTGGATGTTCCGCTGCTTTGTAATCTCTGAGTGTTGTAGTGAGGCTTGTTGTATTGACTATTCAGATGCTTGTATTCAACTATTATGAAGTTTTATAAGATGTCATTTTGTTATGTAAAGCTTCACTATACATATGTTCTATTGTATTTTATCCATGCGCTATGAGTAATACGATAGATCCTGTTATTTTGATCTACCCTGACAATCGTCCATGGTCGCCTGGCACACTTTTCAGCGCACTATCTCTAGATTCGGTGCAGGGGTCATGGGCGGTCGTCACAATGGGTTAATCAAATTTTAATGGAAATTGATTTGGAAATCTGTGAATGAATATTTGTGAAACTGGGTAAAACTTTGTGAAGTAAATCTTTTTGTTTAAAGATTTAAAATGGTAATTTGTTTAAACCATTTGAAAGAAAGGATTTGGGTAATAAGTTGTGACTTAATTGAAATCCTATATCCATATGTTTTGAATATTTGTGCTCACTATTCGGATTAGCCGGGAAAAGACCTTTGTGTCATATAACCCATTCCGAATTAGTGATACGACGATATGGATCGTATTGAAGACCGGTGGTAAAGACCGGGTATTTATGAAAACGATAGAATGACCTATCGATTGTTTCTGCACCGTTAGCTACGGTATAGAGATTTCCTTTGTGATGGGAAGTTTTATCGGGATTGTGAATACCCGGATTTGCAAGGGCTTCTTTTGAAGTGCCTACGGTTCTGTTCGAACCCGGAACAGACTTGTATGGTTACATCTCTGACATTACATTTTGAGATATAAAGCTGATTTCTTTCAAATACATTTCTGTTTGGTTGCGGAGAATTTATTCTCTTAGCTTAACACCCTTCTCTGAGACGTACGAGCTTAGAGGTTATGTAGTTGAAATTTATCAGCGATATATTCCCAATTTGGTAATGTGGCATGATGAGTGTTGCTATGTGATGATCATTTATTGATCATTTGTGATCAAAGCGTGGCTTTGTGAAAAAGCGTGGCTTTGTGGACGAGACTTCGTCAGGACCTCACAACCCGAAAATGGTCGAAACAGGAATATGCAGCAAGGTTATGAGGGTCGCGCCCTTTAGGGTATGTCATTTCCTTCTGGAAAAGGGTGGTATCATGGTATGGAGCCCAGATACCTACTCATGTGGACACACTTTATTTATTATGTGTGATGTTGGTTACCGAGCGCTCGGATAAAGGTCCCAAAGGACCGGGGAATGGCATATTCGTGAGTTACCTAGTTACAGGGGTAACCCGGCCTTGTGTTGGCAGAGAGCTAGTTAGTTCTCAGGACGTCCAGCCAGAGGCGATCCCATGTGGCGGTAGGAAGTTCCTTAGCCTGACCATTTGTTGGAAATCCAAAGAAACAATACAAAACCTGTACGGTTTTAGTTGTATAACCTGCTATGGAATGTGGCGGTGACCTGCTATTTAACATAGTAGCTATGGTAGGCATAAGTGCGGAATGCCTATGCTGGCTAAGATTAATATTATACTTTCGAAATGTTTTCTGCACTATGCACTAGTAATAATATCAAAAGTGATTTGTTTTGCGTAGTAAGCATGTTTGACTATCATAAGAAGAAATCTCCTCCAATTCTGCGTTTGCATTGTGTGTGTGGCGGGAGGTCTTATGGTAGTTTCATTTTTCAAAAGCATTACAGATATTTTCCACTTCCTTTGTTGTTGTTGTTTTAAAAATAATAACTGTTTTAGTTCTCACACCTGTCACCATGACTGACCTGGAGTTTATTGTTTCCTTCCTAAACTCTGGGTGCCCACTAATTTCCACACGGGCAGTCTAGAGTCAGGTTATCAGGTCATTCTGGATTCAGGAGATGCTGTGAAGCTCTGTGGCGAGCTGGATGGTGAGACATAGTATTTGTATCTGATATTATTATTCCGCTGTGTATTCTGTATGAGGACAAGTTATATAACTGTCCAGTTGTGTTGTATATTATTGTTGTAAACTCTGATGATGATGTAATGTATAAAATGATATAGTTCTTTGATTTAAAGATTATTCATTTATTTATTATATGTTGTTCCGCTGCGAATGTGAGATTTTGATATTGTTCTGTGTTTTTCTGTTGTTTCTTCTTTCTTTTCCTTCTGTCTTATTCTACCTCTTCTTTTTCTCCATAACAATTCAGTTTTCCGGCATTCGATTGCTCGGCAGTTGATACAGTGGATGTATTATTGTCGATTTTCGAGCGACGAAAAATCGCATTCATTACATTTGGAATCAGAGCATATGGTTAAGTGACAACCTTGGCTTTGTTGGGAATTACTCATTGGAGATAGAGTCAGTAGTACTCTAGAATGAGTGTGAGTGTAATAATAGATACGAGCGCGTATTTGTTAGTGAATATGAAATTGTTTTATATTGTGTTTGCTTATCTGTTGAGCTGTTTATGAATTTTGGTCCGTATGTAGGACACCATATTATCGATAGGGGTTTCTAAACACTTAAACGAGGCAAGTCGACATAGTATCATTTTGAAATTGGGTAAATGAAATAATTTTACCTTGATTATATTTTGTATATAAAGGAAATAATTTTTCAGAATTATTAAAGTGTATATAAAATTGATTGTTTGGTTGTTGAAAATGTGCATATATATGAATTAATAAAAGTTGTTTGAATAAATTATATAAAAACAACAATTGTAAAAGAATAAAGTATATAAGCAAATGAATTATTAAGTATGGAATTATAATTAATATGATTTGCAATTGTGAAATAATCATGTATAAGTAAAGTTAAATAGTGAAACTATATGAGAAAAGGATTTATAAATGTGATTTATAAATAAAAGGAAATTTTTGAAAGAATTTAAGCACTGAATTCACTATTGTTGCTGGGAAATAATAAGGGTGATGACTGTAGCATCATCAGTATCATTTTAGAGTTTCTGTGTGATTGATTTGCTACCATAATAAATTGAAAATTTTAAGTTTTGTTGTGATAAACAAAAATTTAAATTAAAAGTGCAAGTTGTAATTGATGAATATAAGTGAAATAAGTTTTATACTTGTAATATGATTTGGGAAATTAAATAAATAAGTTGTGTAACTTATAAAATGAGAAGATGTAAGTGAACCAAATGATAAAAAGGGTTAAACAATTTTGTTAAGCAAAATGTGAAATGAAATTTGACTTGGGTAAAAGTTAAATAGAATTTACTTTAAAATTGGAATCTGAATTGGATTAATAAGTGGAAAATTAAGTGAAGTTAAACAAATAATGTTTAAACGGAATATAACTTAAGTAATAATGAATGAAGTTGATTTTGATATCGAAGTAAATTAATAAAAGTGAATTTGTTAAATGAATGTGAACTTGAATTATATAAATAAAATTCAACTTTATTTGTTAAATGAATTAGCAATTGAATTAGTAAATGGATTGAATGTAAATCAATCGAATGTAAATAAATTGATATAGAATAATGAATGTAAGTGTTAATTCATTAAAGCTAATGTAATTGGAATGTAAATAAATTGAATGGAAGTCAATTAAATATTAAACCAATTGGAATTAAAAATATTGAACCAAATTGAATGTGAAGTAAAATAAAGTAAATTAATTTGGTTGTGTTGAATGACATTGGTTGTTATATGATTGTTGGTTGATTGTATATAGTATAATTCATTAAGTGTTAATGCAATTGAATTGATTTGAATTGAAAGTGAACCAACTTGAATTTAAATTAGTGAATGTAAACTAATTTAAAATGAATAATTGAATGTCATTGTATATAAATTGGTTGTAAACAATTACAAGTAATGTCGAAATTATATAAGTTGCTTATAAACCTTGTTAGTATGCATTTCTTTTGATATGCAAGTGTTGTAGCTGTTTAAAAGAATAAATTGTTAATAACCTTATATATATGTCACTTACATATTTAAACTGAGTAAGTACAGGTGTCGTGGCTGCCGTTCGGTTGAGTTGCGCTAAAATGCTAAATTAATAACTACGTTGCTTAAAAATGCTAAAAAGGTACGCCTACGTAATAAAAATAGGAAATATGAACTGTTTTTCTGCTTTTCCAACCGTGTGGGTCGATGTATATATATTTATGTCAATTGTGATCCTACTACGATCGAACCGCGCAAAGGAGACGCTGGCGAATTTTTCTGAAAATTTAAGGCGTTAGAAAAATTTTGAAATTTTTTGTTAAGGGAAAGTCAATTTCCAAATTGAAATGAAAACGTAGGAATTGAACTAGAAAATGGAAACCATTATTTTGGTTGAATTTAAAGGTATTGGAAAAAGGTGAATATAAAATTTTCACTAAGTGGATTTTTGAAAAGTTAATGGATTTTGGGCATTTTTCTTACTTTGCAATTTCGAGGACGAAATTCTTTTAAGGGGGGAAGTTTGTAACGACCCAGAATTTCTGTCATTTGAAATTCAGATATTTCATTAATTTTAAATATTAATAAGTAAGATTTGGAAGTCGAATTTATTTAATTTCGATATAGTGATTTAATTGGCCGATTAAATTATTAATTTAATACTTGAAATTGGGTAAATAATTGAAATCTGAATTAAATGTGATTAAAAATGATTTAAAAAGTTATATTAAATCATATTGGAGTTATAATGATGTTTGTGAACTTTTAAAATTGAATTAAAAGTTAATTTGTGAAAATTAAATATTTTAATGTTTAATTGACGAGTGAAAATAGTCATTTTTCAAACAGTCTCGGATTTCGATGAAACCAGTTTCATCGGATCCGTATGTGTAATTATTGTAATATTTCAAATTTCGTGTCAATCGGAGTTGTCGTTTGCCCGGGGCAAGCCAAAACGCATCGAAATCGGTATAAATCGATTTGATTTAAAATTGATCGTTTATTTCTGTAACTCTCACATACGATCAAATTAGCTCCTGAAACACATTCCATTGTGTTCGAAACGTGGGGTAAACCTTAGAAATGCCAGCCGGCCCGCTTCGTTTGGAGTTTGGAAATTTTTTGATGAATAGTGTTTTCGTCAATTTTCTATAAAAGCCCTCCATTATTCCTTCTTTTCACAAACCCTAGGTCAAAAGGCTTCAGCCGCCATTTTCGTTTTCGAAGGCCAGGAATGCTCGAAATTTCCTCCTTTATTTTATCACAATCCATTGATTATTTCCAGAAACGTCCAATTGCAAAGTTGAAGATCATCACGAGATCTATACATCCAATGGTCGATTTAGCTTATCTCTTCACGGATCGACGTGAATTTGGCGATGAACGTCGTACGTTCGAGCTCAATTTCCGAGGCCATCATAGGGCCGAGCTCGACGTGATTCGTACCAAAGGTGGAGTTTGCTTCGTGCTGTTGAATGGCGCTAGCTGATCGTTGTGAAGGTGCTCGAATTGGTCGCGGCTAGCTAGGGTTTTGATCGGCTATGGGTTCAAACAAACGAACGTGATTTCCTGGGAGTTCTCGCGTGCAATTGGGAAGAACAATACGTGCGGCCCAGATCTGGAGGCAAGATTTTGAACGGCTGTGATGATGTAGGGTTAGAGATTAATAAAGAAAATTGTAAATGATTATATTTAAATTGTTTAAACTTTAAAATATCATATCTGCTTGATACGAGGTCGAAATTCGACAAAACTTTTTGCGTTGGAACCGTTTCGACGAGCTCTTCGCGATGGAGCTGGATTGGGATTTATTTGAGCTAGTGAAAATTTTGGTTGAAATTAAACGCTTGTTTAATTTTAATCGGAATAAATCGCTATCGCGACAACTAAAAGCAAGGTGAGAACTTCTCACTCAATCAAATATTTTGTTTCGATTTAAATTTTAAATAGTTAGATTTAAAATTGTTGATAGTGTTGATTGTGATGATTGGATGATAAATTGTTATCTATTGTGTTAAATAGACCCTATACGCCGTATATTAAGCGGAGGTTATTTATTAAAAACATATACCGCGATAATTTCACTGTGATGTGGAATTGGTATTATATATGTATTTGGAGTTGATTTCCCGCATTATATAGCGGATGAGACCCTATTGCGCCGCATAATAGCGGATAATATTTAAAAATCCCATATACCGCGATAATTTCACTGTGAAGTGAAATTGGTATTGTGCTAACATCTGTGGATGCAGGGAAACAGGTTGGAGGGATCCAACTGGATTCCTCAAATAATTGAATTTGTTCCAATATTGTGTGTTGATTTATTTATAATCGCCGTGTGATTATATTTGTGAATTGAATGTTGTTGAAGGCTATAATTTAGCCTGATATACTTTTGGTATCGTTGGATACCGAAAATGAATAGAAATTGGATTTTTGAAATTTAAATTAGAAATTTATCGAAAATTTATTTTTGATAATTGGATAAATTTTAAAAGGAGTTTTATAAGATAAAAATTTTATTTTTGAATTATATTGGATTTAATTTCAAATTTTGGAAAAAAGGCTAAATAAATGGATTTCAGAAATATCAATTATAAATTGAAGAATTTATTTGAAATTGGGTTTTTAAATAGATTTGAAGAGATAAAGGAATTTATTTTTTTAAAGGAAATAATTTTGAAAATGTTGGAAATTGATTTGGTGTCTTGAAATAAATTTGAAAATCAATTTGAAATTTATTTATTATTAATTTACCATAACTAGTAAAATTGATTTATAGAAATTTATTTGATTTAAATTAATCAGATAATTTAATTAATCCTATCTATGAATGCTTGGATTATATTGGATGTTGAATTGTTCGACATCTTTGATGTGTGATGCTTTGTGATATATTCTGATTTGTGTGTGATTTGTGATCTATTTATCTGTGATATATATCTGTGATCTGTGAATGAAGATAAGCGTTATAGTTTATACCGCTTATCAATTATATTGTTATATTTGATCTGTGAAGGTTGAATGTTGTTGCACTATTGTGTTAAACCCGTGTACTACACAATACACACACAAATGTGGATTTCACGTGGAAATCGGTTAAGTCACAGATTTTTATCAATTTTGGAAAATTAAGTTTTTGAATCCAAAATAGTTTTGGAATTGGAATTGAAAGTTTTTGAAAATGAGTTTCAAAAATAAAAGTTATTTCATATAACTTCATAGAATTGGAATTTAAATCATTTGATTTAAATTTGAATTCAATATTTTGAAATTGAATTCAATGAATTGGGAATTTTGGTTTAAAAGATTCTTTAAATATAAAAGACGTTTATATGGGTTTTTAACCATTTAAAATATGGTTTTGGAAATTTAAATTTAAATTCAAGTTTTTACTTGAACGACTTTAAACTGTGTAATTGTAACCAGTTTTTCCCAAACCGAAAACTATCTGTTTTTCAAATAATAATAGCTTTTATAAAGTGAAAAGTTTTCCAATTTGTATTGAAACATTTCAAGTTAAAATGAAATTGTGAATAGTTTGGAAAAACTATGAATTAACCTTTGTGAAGATGATTTAACTTTATTTTGAAATCAAAGACGATTTTAAAAGGTGTATCTTTTATATTATAAAAGACTTGAAATGTGAATAGTTTTGAAAGCTATAAATTAAATCTTAGTTTAAGATTTAATGGGTTAATCAAATTTAAATGGAAATTGATTCGGAAATCTGTGAATGAATATTTGTGAAACTGGGTAAAACTTTGTGAAGTAAATCTTTTTGTTTAAAGATTTAAAATGGTAATTTGTTTAAACCATTTGAAAGAAAGGATTTGGGTAATAAGTTGTGACTTAATTGAAATCCTATATCCATATGTTTTGAATATTTTTGCTCACTATTCGGGTTAGCCGGGAAAAGACCTTTGTGTCATATAACCCATTCTGAATTAGTGATACGACGATATGGATCGTATTGAAGACCGGTGGTGAAGACCGAGTATTTATGAAAATGATAGAATGACCTATCGATTGTTTCTGCACCATTAGCTACGGTATAGAGATTTCCTTTGTGATGGGAAGTTTTATCGGGATTGTGAATACCCGGATTTGCAAGGGCTTCTTTTGAAGTGCCTTCTGTTCTGTTCGAACCCGGAACAGACTTGTATGGTTACATGTCTGATATTACATTTTGAGATATAAAGCTGATTTCTTTCAAATACATTTCTGTTTGGTGGCGGAGAATTTATTCTCTTAGCTTAACACACTTCTCTGAGACGTACGAGCTCAGAGGTTATGTAGTTGAAATTTATCAGCGATATATTCCCAATTTGGTAATGTGGCATGCTAAGTGTTGCTGTGTGATAATCATTTATTGATCATTTGTGATCAAAGCGTGGCTTTGTGAAAAAGCGTGGCTTTGTGGACGAGACTTCGTCAGGACCTCACAACCCGGAAATGGTCGAAAACAGGAATAGGCTGCAAGGTTATGAGGGTCGCGCCCTTTAGGGTATGTCATTTCCTTCTGGAAAAGGGTGGTATCATGGTATGGAGCCCAGATACCTACTCATGTAGACACACTTTATTTATTATGTGTGATGTTGGTTACCGAGCGCTCGGATAAAGGTCCCAAAGGACCGGGGAATGGCATATTCGTGAGTTACCTAGTTACAGGGGTAACCCGGCCTTGTGTTGGCAGAGAGCTAGTTAGTTCTCGGGACGTCCAGCCAGAGGCGATCCCATGTGGCGGTAGGAAGTTCCTTAGCCTGACCATTTGTTGGAAATCCAAAGAAACAATACAAACCCTGTACGGTTTTAGTTGTATAACCTGTTATGGAATGTGGCGGTAACCTGCTATTGAACATAGTAGCTATAGTAGGCATAAGTGCGGAATGCCTATGCTGGCTAAGATTAATATTATACTTTCGAAATGTTTTCTGCACTATGCACTAGTAATAATATCAAAAGTGATTTGTTTTGCGTAGTAAGCATGTTTGACTATCATAAGAAGAAATCTCCTCCAATTCTGCGTTTGCATTGTGTGTGTGGCGGGAGGTCTTATGGTAGTTTCATTTTTCAAAAGCATTACGGATATTTTCCACTTCCTTTGTTGTTGTTGTTTTAAAAATAATAACTGTTTTAGTTCTCACACCAGTCACCATGACTGACCTGGAGTTTATTGTTTCCTTCCTAAACTCTGGGTGCCCACTAATTTCCATACGGGCAGTCTAGAGTCAGGTTATCAGGTCATTCTGGATTCAGGAGATGCTGTGAAGCTCTGTGGCGAGCTGGATGGCGAGACGTAGTATTTGTATCTGATATTATTATTCCGCTGTGTATTCTGTATGAGGACAAGTTATTAACTGTCCAGTTGTGTTGTATATTATTGTTGTAAACTCTTATGATGATGTAATGTATAAAATGATATAGTTCTTTGATTTAAAGATTATTCATTTATCTATTATATGTTGTTTCGCTGCGAATGTGAGATTCTGATATTGTTCTGTGTTTTTCTGTTGTTTCTTCTTTCTTTTCCTTCTGTCTTCTTCTACCTCTTCTTTTTCTCCATAACAATTCGGTTTTCCGGCATTCGATTGCTCGGTAGTTGATACAGTGGACGTATTAATGTCGATTTTTGAGCGACGAAAAATCGCATTCATTACATAAACTCACCTTTTTGGTTTACTAGTTTGATATATAGTTGATAGAAATTGCTGATTAAATGGTTTTGGATGATTTAATATTTTATATTATTTGGTTTGGATATATTCCCGCCCTTGGAGCGAATGAGACTCTATTACGTTCCCGTGTAAGAGCGGATGACCCTTTGTATACGATCCCGCCTTGAAGCGGTTGATTTATATTTTATGACTATATACTGTATGTGATGCAGGGGGCTAGGTTGGAGAGATCCAATAGGATTCCTCATCACGGTTGATTTTACTTTTCACATATTGTGATTGGTTGAAGCGATATGGTTGTTATAAACGTGCTATGAAATCCTTGAAATAAAACATGCGTTTAAATTGGATAAATTGGGATATATATATATATATATATATTGGGTTGTTTACACACATTTTAGCATGTTGGACATAAATGGATAACTTGGGAAGTTATTACCTTTGGATAACAAGTGGTGATGGGAACACTTGATTTAATAAAGTAAAAATGACTTTTATATTAGAAATACTTCCAAATCTTTCTAAAAGGTAATTTTGGAAATATTTATTTAAAGTAATTTAATAAAGAAGTTTTGAAGTTTAAAATGTTTTATATTTAATTCTAAATTTCAATTAAAGGGTTTTATATTAAATATGTTTTTACGGATTTTAAATAAATTATAGAATAGATATTTTAAGAGATATATAAAATAAATGTTTTAAATCATAATATAATAGTTTATAAAGTATTTCTAATAGCATAATAATTTTTAAAGTATATTTAAGTATATATATAGTTTTTAGTTCTAAGTTAAATATTTTTTATAAAGTAAATTGAAGTTTTTATACTATATTATCCTTTTAAATCTTTCTTAATATTAAATATTTTACCTTAAAAAAATTAGTGTATAAATATATATCAAAATATCATTTTTATTAGTTTAACATATTGGTAAGTATTTTAAAAGTATTTCTATATATATATATATACAAGTTTCAAATATTAAGTATTCTATCAACATAAAAAAGGGGATTTGGGTTCTTAAACTTAAGCTAAATAAACGGTTTGGGAAAATTTAACTAAAAGTGTATTATCTAAATTTATAAATTTTAGATATGCTTAATCTTTAAATAATTTTTTTAAAGATTAATGGTAAGGATAAGTACTGGTTTTGGAGTTGTTGTAAACGGTGTTTTAGCAACACTTGTTTTTAACCCTTAATACTATTTATACTTGGAAATATAATTAGTTACAAATGAATATTTAGTAAATAAATACAAGTAAATGGTTTTGTGTCTGTCGTGAAGATTTTTTCAAAAAAAACTTGTCTTTAACACTTAAATGTAATTGAACTTTAAAATAGAGTTTTTAAGATAATGATCAATGTAAAGTGTTTTGGGTTCGTGTAAACAGTGTTTTTAGTGACATCTATTTTTCAGCCCTGAATTATATTTTAAATGGAAAAATGTTAAAAATATAATTAGAATTTTAATTAGGGAACCTTAAAGAAAATAACAAGTACTGAAATCTTTTATAAAAAGATTTAAAAGTTTATACGTTAAATTTATAAAAGGATGTGAGATTTTGATTTTCCTTAACTGACCTTCTTAATTTTGGCAATGTGGAACTTTCGTTTCATGATTAACACCAAGGGATATTGGTTGGGGTTATACTTATCTCTAATTTAAATAACAATTGTTTTAACCTCTTTGGTTATATTTTAAAAATAAGTAAAACTTGTTAAGTGGTTTGTGAATATATTTATACTGTTAAGATAAGTGTGTGAATACTTTTTTTTGTATGAAAAAGGTATAAATGATTAATCAAGCATATATACAAGTATGTATCTTTTAGAAAGGGAAATTAAATATATTTATATATATAAATATATAAAGGAAATTTTATTTAATAAAGGGGTATTAATTTATGAAGGAAGTCTTGATTTATAGAAGGAGTTTCATTTGAGTAAAATGTGCCTTACTAAATAAATTGGTTTTAAATCAATAAAGGATAAATAAATTAAATAAGGGATAAAAAGTTTATTTATACGACTTGTTCGTGCCTTGCATGAAATGATAGTGCAGGTACGATTACTTGCTTTGGAAAGTATATAGGAATTAGTCCCCTTATGTGATCATTCACATTATTGTTGAATATTACCAGATTCATCGACTCAGTCTCGAAGAGACCGGGATCGGTAAGTGTTCTAATTATCGAAACCATTTCAAGATTGAGATACGGGTTCTCTATTTTGGAAGTGAATGATGAAAACGATGAGTGGTTCCGAAATTTGTTGAGATGATGGAATCCATGTGGGATTCATTATGTGATCGATTTTTGTTGAAAATTCGTGTGAGGATGCCGAAAGTAGCCTCGACGTCGGGAAATGAATAAAGATAGAGTATGATGCATAACCTCGGGTCTAGCTGGTCCAAACAGGGGGTACGTCAACTCCATTATCTAGAGTATGCTTATCGAGATGTTGCGCATGGGGAGTTGATGATACTTGGTTCATGTGTTAGGGCGTGCGCTAGTTATTTTTAACATATGGTATATTTTATCTAGAGATATACGACGCTCGGAAGATAGTTTCTGACCCATGTCATAGGTGATGGTCTTGGTATGGCTTATGAGTATACTTGGGAGGTCTCCGTGGAAAATCCATTTATACGAACGTACCTTAGCAGTTTTTGCTTGTGTATCTAAATATATGTTGTCAAATGTAATTGATATAACCATTTCTGCTATGATTAATATTTATTTGAGACACCCTAAACATTATTATAATATCATTGAAATTTCCTATAAAATGGTTTGGTTATTGTAAGGTAAAAACCTGTCTGTGTTTATGTGCGGCGTGGTCTTATGAGATATCTTTATTTTCAAAGGGTTTTATAACATTAAATAATTCAAATTACTTGACTTTCTCATGCTAATTTACCAGACTGATCCGGGTGTTTCTATAATGCTCGAGTCGGCCCCGTGTATATTTCCAGGTTTCATTGATGATCATTGGAGCTCTTGGAGTGACGAGCTGGATGATTTTCTACCGTAGATTTTATTTCTACTGCCTTACTTTGTTTATTTTCATAACAACAATTGTGAGGACAGATTGTTATAACTTGCCAGGCTAATGATAAGTTAATTTACTCTAATTATTGTATCTATATAGTTTTCTTTTGTAGAAGTATCATTTTGATATTATATGTTACCGTTCCGTTGTGAGATTATGATATTGTGTTCTCCTCTTTCTTATTGAGTTTTCTTCTTATCTTCTTCCTTCTTTCTTTTCCCTAACAATCGGGTTTTCCGGCATTAGATTACTCGGCACGCAATACAGTAGACGTATGAGTGTTGATTTTCGAGGGTCGAAAATCTCGGTTGTTACACCTTCCTTTTTAAAATAGCTCTTTCCTTTTTAAAATAGGAACCATGCAGTCTTCCTTTTAGTTTACTTCAAATCGACATCACTTTCTTCCTCTCATTTCCTCTTTACATACAAATAATTAGACGATGATATCTCCCTTAAAACTTAACGAAATCGCGTGAAACCAATAACATCGTGAATCTAGCAAGGATGACTATGCACCTATATCAATTTAGAGGAAAAACTCTCAAGCAAGGACATGCAGCAGGCCGGACATTAGAGATTTAGGCAATGAACGGTGAATTTGGCAAGTGATTCGTGCTTTTCTCTTTGTATAATGCAACTTTAATTCTATAAATATGATATGTAGTTAATGATAGTGTAGGCAATCATTTATAAATAATTAAATTTGGACTTAAATGAGATTAGAGAGGGAATTTGTCGTAAATAGTAAACCAAAACTAGGTTTACACTTAATTATTCGAATTTGATGAATAGACACTTAAATTGATGAAATAAAATGTTAAACCAGAGTTAGAAACATAAGACTATGTACTAAGGACGTTCTTAGGTAACTAGAAGCAGAGCAGAGGTGAGTGGAGCCGAAACGACATGGCGAAACATTAAAATCTATAGCCCAATGATCTTAGAAATATATAGTGTATCGATCCACGGTTGGTGCAACCAGGGCACTGGTGGCCTAGTTTTGAGGCAGGTTGAACTTAGACTCATATAGGGATATTTCTAGCAATTCAAGTCTTATTCCTTACATTTTCTGAAGGTGTTTGAAGGCTGTTAATGAGGTAAGTGATGAAGTTACAAATTCGAGTGGGAGTGTATGTGATTGATCGTTATTTGAAGTGGATATGTATGTTGTTGTTATATATAAAGTGATGTGAATGCGAACGAACCTGTGGTGCAAGTAAGTGACCCAAGATACGGATATGAACACGGATGAGGATACAGATATGGATATGGATACAGACCTATTACAAAAGTTGGTAGTCCAGTTATTGCGTTGCTCCACTATAGGCTTCAAACGGTCTAGAAAGTGAGTCCTATATGTGATTGATGTGATGGTGGACAACAGGTGATCATGTAGCACATGAGGTGGGTCCAAAGAAGTGAGTCCCCACATATATGATACGATATGACTAGATGTATAAGGTAACTAGATATGATGCGACCAAGGGATGTGAGGTGATCGAGCGTTGGACTAATATCATGTTATAGCATTATTTTTGTAGTATATGTAGGGTAAAGTATGGCTTACTCACCAGACTTATGTCTGACCCACTCTTATTTTTCCTTTTTATTTGTATCTCAAGGTTGATGGAGTTCGGAGACGAGATGGTATCGGTCACAGGGATTCATTTATACACATTGCATGTGATGTAAATAAGTGTTCTGACCTAGATTTGACGATGTGTATGGTTTGGGTGTAACTTGTATTGTATAAACATATGTATTTAACAAATAGACATGTTATGGTGACGTGATTATGATTATTGTTGTGTTATATTTTATTTCTTTCCCCTGTAAGACTCTAAAAGTTATTAATTAGAACTATATCTATTTATTTTATCTTACCCTAACGACTCGTCCTTTCAGTTCTCGAGGTGTTAACATCGATTTGCATTGAACCGGGGCTAATATGGTGGGTTGTTAAATAATGAATACATCTGATTCGTGTGTATATTCAAAAATGTTTGGTCTAAAGCATGTGATTAATGCCTTTATGTCGATGACATATTGATATTTGTTACAAACTTGCATGTGGTAAATGATACCCAAACTTTCTTATCCTCCTAATTTAAGATGAATGACCCGGAAGAGGATAATGTGATACTGGGAGTAAAAATGAGAAAAAATCGAAACTGGTTTTGCAGTAAGTCGGTCTCACTACTAAAGAAAATCTTGAAAAGGTTTGATTATTTTGATGTGGCACCCTATCTGATCTCCCTATGATGCTTGCATACATCTTAAGAAGAACAAGTGATCTAGTGTGTCACATGATAAATATACCAAAGAGGCGATATATTTTGGGTGTGGTTGTAGGAAAAGTTCCTTGCCTTGCCATATTCCTGTTCCCATATCTAGAAGCCTTGGTGATTGCTTTGGTAACGAAAGTTCTTCTATTTGTGCTAGCTTGTGGACTTTAAAGCGCATTTAGAAAAAATCTCTTCCAATAGCTACCCTTTGTGTTGTCCATGTTTCTTCTCTGGTAGTGTATGGTTGTGGCTATGGCTTTTTTGGGTTCTTTATAGTGATGTTATATGCTGCTTTTCTACTATTATGGTAATATTTATTTTTTGGTTATTGCCTCTTACCAGTCTTGCACGATGTAGCATGATGCACTGTGCATCATGTTGGTTATTCTTGTGTAGTTTTTTTTCTATTAACTCGCTTTTGTGGGTTGTAGTGTCAAAATGAGTGTCCACCCTTGTAATGACTTGTGTGTATATGCTATTGTGAGTTTCTTGTTGCAAGAGTTTGAGTAATTGATTATGAGTTTTTTATATGCAACTATGTTGTGAGCTTTGTCTCATAGGCATATGTGCCAAAGTGGTTGAGGTTTTCTACCTCACACCTGTATTGACTAATACTTGTAAAAGTAGATGAGTCACTATAAAAACTAGTGATTGCCTTGTAAAATACACTAAAGTTATTGGAAGTGTAATGTTTCTTAAGGATTATACCAAGCCTGACATAGCGAACATTTTGAGTCATTAAGTAGGTACACTCATAACCCAAGTGATGAACATTGTAATGTTATTCATTATTTGATGAAGTACCTTAAGAGTACAAATGATTAGTGCTTGCATTTTAACAAATTTCCAGTAGTTTTAAAAGGATTTTGTTATGCAAATTGGGTCACTGATAATGATGAAGTTAGCTCTACTAGTTGCTATGTGTTTACTTTAGGTGGAGGTTCTATATCATGGAAGTCATCTAAACAAACGTGGATTG
Organism: Allium fistulosum; assembly: GCA_030737815.1. Lineage (NCBI taxonomy): Eukaryota > Viridiplantae > Streptophyta > Magnoliopsida > Asparagales > Amaryllidaceae > Allium > Allium fistulosum. The sequence continues at coordinate 1,200,999,602 of CM060901.1, read as the reverse complement.
TGCGATCTACTATAGAATCTGAGTTTATTGCACTTGAGTTGGCAAGTTAAAATGTCGAATGGTTGAAAGCTTTATCAGAATAAATTCTATAATGGGATGAACCGAATGTACCATTTTACACTATAATTCACATGCCCCAATTGAAATTTCAAAGAATAGCATGTATAATGGGAAAAGAAGGTACATTCGTGATAGATACAAAGAGGTCGATAAAGTTTCGAAGGAATGGGTGATTTCATTAGAATATGTAAGATCAGAAAAGTATTTGGCGGATCCGCTGATGAAAGTATTGCAAAGAAATGTGGTCCTTGAACTTCAAGAGGAATGGCCTAAATCCTAGAGTTGCGGAAAATGTGGTAGATACCCATTACTAGCCAAACCAAGCTGCAAATTACTCTTTCCCTTCTTGTTTAGTATTTATGATTTGAATGTTCTTATGAATCAATAACTAATTTTGGTAGTGCTTTTTTGATGCACTTGATGATGTGAAACTCTTGCTTTTGTCTTTATGTTTATCATTAATCCATAGCCAGTCTTGGTAGTGCTTATGTGATGCACTTAATTGATGGATTTTACTTATTTATCCATGGTTGAGTTTATTTCTCTTATTGAATCCATAATCAGTATTAGTGGTGCTTATGAGATGCACTTGTTGGATTCTATTGACCTTTTTTAGATTAATTCTTATTAAATGCATAAATAGTTTTGGTGGTGTTTTGAGACACACTTGATGATATGAGATTAGACCTAACTATCAAATCCATAACCAAAATTGGTGGTGCTTTTGAAATATACTTGATGGATTTTATTATTTGACTTAAGAGTGAGCTTTCGGCTCTTAATAAGTCCACAACCATATGTGGTGGTGCTAGAGAGATGCACTTGATGAACTCACATACTTGAGTGTGAATGTGGGCTTCCTTCTATAGAAGATTTAGGTGATCTCTCTAAAGCACTCATGAGTTCCTAAGGTGAGCACATGACCACTAAAAACGTATATTTATTGCGGAGTTTATAGAAATCAAAAGTTTAGTCAAGTTGTGGGGTTTCAACCAAACCTTGTGGTTTAAGAGAATTCACTACATAGCCTAAGTTATAAACTCGCTTCTTTATGTATCAATTCTGCGATGACCCACCCTTTTGGACGGTTTAAATCGACAATAAACCAAAGATGTCTAACCCAAACCATTCAATAGGGAGGATTGTCAATGGGGTTTAATAAGAAAATAAGAGAAAAAAAGGAAAACAAAACACAGAATCTCACAGTGGAATAACAAAATATAATAATCAAATAAACAGTTCATGAAGCTGTTTTACAATATACATTTGATTACACAATTTTTTTACAACAATCAGAGTATAATTAACAACATACCAATAATGATGCAGCGGAATAATACTAATAATATAATATACCAAACTCCGTCTTCGTCCTCCAGAAATAATGTCTTCAAACATAGAAATGCTCAGGCTGACCCGAGCGACAAAACACTCGAGTCAGAACTAAAAGTTCTTATGTAAGTTAAATCAACAAAAAGTAAATATGAGTGTAATAGCTTCAGAGATGATTACGGGATTTTACAACTCCTATCCAGTGTACAACGTGAGTGCAATAACTTAAGAGATGTTATGGGATTTTCTATCTCTTAAGGATCTGTTAAACTATCTATATGTAGTAAGATACACTATATATGTAGTGTCTAATCAATAAAATAAATAGTTTTCTTAGCGTTAAGGCTTTACATTAATTCCCTTTAACACATTTTTAAGCATTGTCCTACAGTTTGCCTTTGACACCACCAGTAACATCGGTAGTAAGGGAGGCACCGTGATAATACAACACTAAAACAAAATCGTAGTGGTCACGTATAAGGATAAAAGTATGACAAGGAACGTGAGGCAATGTCCAAGGTAGGATACTACCAGTTTGGGTCGTAGGGCTGGTGGTAACGCAACGTAGCCACGACCGCCCATCGTGTCCAACACCCCCAAAATCAAATCAAGGTGCACCGATCAAGCCAACATCAATATAGTAAAACGAAGAGGTGTGTCCGCTAGGGGTAGCTAGCCCACTTAGCCCTGACAAGCCGTCCTATTTTAGTCATTTCAAATTGGCACATGTGCCGGGGTCATTCATCATCGTTCTCTTTCTTCAAATCCAGCAAATGTTCACTAAATCCAACCACTTCATTCTGGATCATCCACCACGTACACAGTTGTTAAAGTGGTTCCAATATTGACAGAGAGTATGCCAATAAGAGGCCCCGGTCTCTTTAACAACCAAACGTCGTTTTTCACACCGGTTGGTTCTTTTAAATTCGAAACCGATTCACATTTGATATCAAAATATCATTTTCACTTCAAAATATCACTTCATTTCAAAATACCATATTTACTCAAAATATGTCATTTTCACTTGAAAATATCATTCCAAATTCCAACTTAGGTTATAACCCCATTTAATCACATTCGCATTTAAATCAATGATTTCAAATATAAACATTCCAACTTTGCAACGTTTGAAATTTTAGAAATAGTTCGAATGGTTTTAAATAACTAAAATAGTATAAATAGTTTAAAGATTTAAAACAGTTTGATATAAAATGGTTTGAGTATTGAAAGTCGTTTACATAGTAAAATAGTTTGGAAAATCTAAATAATTTTAATAGTAAAAAGATAGATTTTAATCAGTTTATATTAAAATAATTTATTTTGAAAATAGTATTAAATTAAACCGTTTCTTTCCATTTCAACAATCTGGACCCATGTCCAAATTTCAAATCAACAAAACTCAATTTCCAATCTTTCAATTCAATCGACTCAAATTCGATTTAGTTCAAAACATTCAATTTCAATTCGAATTAACTTAAATTTTCAAAACATTCATTTTTAACTTCAAATTCAATTCAATAATTCAATTCAATGATTTAAATTTCAATCTAATTCTTATTTTAAACCATTTCAATTTATATCAATTTCAAGTCTAATTTCAATTTACTGATTTAAAGCACTTAAATCAAATTAAACCTCATTGTTCAATTTCAAGATCCAAACTTTAAAATAATTCAATTTTCCGAATTAAAGTCAAATATCAATTATAACTTCACATTTTCAATTCAATTCTTTAAAACAATTTCCTTTTGACCAATTTCAGTTTTCACATTTCAAAACTTGAATAAGAATAATTCACTTCATATAAATCCACAATTTATTACCTTTTAAAACAATTTCATTTAACCAAAATCCAAAAATCAAGATTTCAAAACCATTGAATTTAACCAATCCGGTGTCCGTATATAATTTTCTACCCTATGGCCAAGTGATCAGTTATTTCAATATTAATTATAGGGATGGATATATATCATTTCAATCCAAATCAAGGTCTCATAGGTATATATCATTTCAACCTATTTTTTAGTTCATTTTCAATGGTCCAAATGGTAATGTAAATGATGTTAATAAATAAATAGGTAATAACATGGATATGTCCAGAATAAATAAACAACCATACATCCAACATCAATCAATAGCATACAATAACAAACAACATCCAAATCAACCAATATATCACAACAATTACTGATTATTCATTTTCGGTGTTAACAAGCAATTAAATTCAATAATAATTAAATGCCAATTTAAATTCAATATAAAATTCAAATCAATTTAAATGTCAATTTACTCTACCAAACAGCAACCAATAAAATTCTTATCACTTCATAAATTTAATTTAACTAACATAAGAAAATTTAGTATTGCATGAGTGGGTTAAATCACTCACCTTTGATTTATAGTCGATTTAAAATCCAATAAAAGCCCAAAATTTGGACAGCCTCCAAATTCAACCAAACCAGTTCCATATTGTTCGGAATTTCGATACGATCCCAATGGAAGAAACCGCACATGAATCCGAGTTCGTATGCAAAAGTTATGTTAGTTAGAAGATTGAAAATTAAAAATTAAAATTTGAATTAAAAATAAAGTAAGAAGGCAATAACGTAAATTACCTTCTCCTACCCCACACCCTAACGTGAACAGTCAGAACCCAAACCACAACATTGACCGTCGATCGCCGCTCACACAGGCTGCCATCCCCAGATCCACGCATGCCTCCGTCTTCCCCTCCTCAGGCCGCACCAGCCTTGGCGTCGCGACCCACTCCGCTGCCTTCGATCGTGATCCGTCGCCACTCCATTCATGTCCAAATTCTAATGAATATAGACGCCTCTGACAAGATCGAACCCCATGGCTACACTCCTTTCAGTCGCCTCTACGTCGTAGTACTCGTCGATCACTCTGAAGTCGAAGATCCACCGTTGATCACGAAACCTAATATGAACGGCCAGGACTGTTTTGGTGATTTCTGGACAATCGAAACTCGATTGCAAAAATGAACTGCAAACGTAGATTACGTTCATCGAGAGCTTTGCGATGATATATTATATGATAGGGTTTGAGAAGTTTGGATTTTGGAGTTTGATTTGGAATTGTAATTAGGATTTTGAGATGTATGTCATTGAGAAGGAACAGATGAGATAGAAATTGTACGTACAGAAAAAGAAAATAGAAAGCTGCTAGGGTTTATAACAGCCTATATATAGACAGAGATGGATAAGAATGGATGGAACGGATCAAATTGGGTCGAAGCGATAACAAAGACCCGAAAAGCCCGTTTCATTCCCGAAACAAAAGTAGGTCATCTAATATATTGAAATATAGGTTTTCAATATCTTTAAATTCAATGGAACTAATTTTAAACCCTAATTCTAATGTATATAGAAGTTAGCTTTTAAAATCAAATTATATTCATTTAAATTTCATTAATTGATTTGTACGCGTTTCGATCGCACGATCAAACGATAAGTCTGATTGCTACGAAACTATAAATCCTATAATAATTCACCATTACAGATCCGATGAAACCGGTTTTGTCAAAATCCGAGACAGTGTCCAAAAAGACTAATTTTCCATGTTAATTAAATGAATTATAAATTTAAAAATCAATTTAATCACTTTTAAATTCAAATTTAAAAGCTAAAATTTTTCATCATTCCTGATTACACGGAAATTAATAATATTTTTAAAATTAAAATTTCCATGTCAAAGTCAAGATTTAAATATTACATTAATTTCAGCATTCAATTACAACCATAATAAATCCATTCATTATAAATTAAATTCCAAACAAATTCTTTTATTTTGATTTAAATTCTTATATTAAATCAATTATTACGTTATGAATTAATTAAACATAAGTTTCCATCTTATTATTCTCATACTCTACTGTTAACGTCTTTTACCATATTAACTGCAATATTTAATTACATTAGATTTCAATGATTTCCAATTTAATTTCAATGGATTAAATAATAAGATGAGAATAAATCAATTGTTACAACTTAGTAATTTAAACCCGTTTCAGAATTAATCGTTACATCTTAATAATTCAACACATTTATACATTTATTGTTTGTACTCAGAGGTTAATATATTACTTACCACCTAACTGATTTCATATTCTATATTAAAACCAATTAAATAAAATAGCATACAGTTTCACCATTAATACATCATTTAATTTATTCCTTATTTACAATTATAACCAAATTAACTTTACAATTATTTCAACTGATTGAAATTACATTAAAATAGTTGTCAATAACATTCAATCAATATTATTAAATTATATTCTAATAAATTTTCATTTACAATCATAAATTGTTAGTTTCCCACAATATTAAACTCCAAAATCTTGTTAAATTTAATATTTTTAATTATCAAAAATACGGGTCGTTACAATCTCCCCCACTCAAAACTTTTCATTCTCGAAAAGGAACAAGAAAGAATCAAGAGGTTTGATATATTTTTATTCAAATAATCAATTTATAAACAATTAACTTACATATTTAAGTTTGACAAAAATTCGAAAATAACCCAACTTCTACAAAAAAACTTCTAAGTCCTAAATTTACGAAAAATTTCAACAGAGTCTCCTTTGCGCGGTTAGGTCCGAAAAAATAATAATATCAATAATTACAATATATATATCATATTTCAATAATAAAATTTCCCAACCCATGGAAAAAATAATAAAATATCGTTACAAAAACCGTAATCCAAAAACTTACTTATTTGTCGGGCAAACAAACTTTATTTATGAAACCAAAAGCAACAGCTATTGCTTCCATAAACCTGTATTTTACTTACATAATCAAAAAGAGTTAAAATTATGTAAAAGAGTAATATATTAGTTATTGCCATTAATAGTACAAGCAACATACAATATATAATAATCATATGCAAACAAAAGCAGTGCGACCATTATATGCAATAAAAGAATCCATCACACATCCATGGCAACCAAAACTAATGGTTTGTCCAGGTTTAGAAACTTTTCATCGTACAAGGGTGATAAATAAACTATCAAGTGCACCTTACGCTCAACAGCCTTAGATAATTACTTAATAGATTATTTATACAACCTTAAACAATTTGAAGTATCATTTCTCAAACTTTCTATAAGCCAACAACATAGAATTTAAATATTATTTAAGTTTATTTTATTGGTTTCTTAAACACATCATTTACTTTCCATTTATTTTATTTCATTCGTACAAGGTTATATCTTATTTATTTACATTAATTTACATACAAAGGTTATTTCCCATTCAATTATTTAGAACATCAAATAATCAATTCTTAAAATATTATTTAAGTTTTTTTGCAATTTAATTCACAGTTATTATTTACTTATATAATATGATTTCCATTAACATCAATATTCATTTGCGAATCAATTCATACTTAAGTTTGTTTTTTTTTGTTTTTTTACTTTTTAATTCACATTTATTTCTTCATATATAATATCGTTTAATATTAAAGCTATTTATGAATCATTTTAACATTTTCTTTAAGTTTATAATCATTTACTTAAATAGTATTCTGTTTTTTACTATTCAATTTAGTTATTAGCGTTTCCAAATATTAACTTAAGATAATAACATTTCTTGTACATCTTAATTTTTCATTTATAAACATATGTTCATTTTGGAGCATTTTTGTTACTTAAGCTTTTACTTGTACAATATTCTATTACATATTCATATCTAACATTTTAACCTTTTAACATTTCCGGTAAGTTTGATATTTTAGAATGTAACTAAGTGTTATACAAATTTATCTTATTCATTTTAGATAACAAAAATGTTCAATAGTTTACCTCTATTAATTTTCATTATCTTTTAATTTACAAGTTACAAATCTCAAATTTCTTTACAGTTTCATGAAACACTTACCTTCTAATTTCTTATTTCTCATTTTAGAAGTTTCCAACTACTGAAATAGTGAAGATTTCATTTCATTACAATAATTGAAATCCCTAATTTAGAGATAACTTAAGAACTAAATACCGGGTTTCATTGCAAATCATCTTGAAGTAATATATACTTATATCTTTAGTATATCAAATCATACTTAGGAAATTTAAGTCAAATCTTGTCTATCAAGACAAATGGGTATCAAAGCTACTTTAGTGGTCTTCCCACTTTGAAACTCGAAATGAACGTCGATGATGCCGCGGTCATCACCGAAATTATTTTCCAGCGACAGAAGAGGGGAGTACAGAACTTATTTCCTTTTTAAAATTCTTTTAAAACATTCCTTTCAAGTACCCTTTGAAAACATTTTGAAACGTTTCTATTGGCAAATACTTCCAATAATACTAATATTAGTTTTTCTAAATCTTTGGAAACCTAATTTCAACACCAGAATTTAAGTTCTTAAATTTTCAATTTTAAATTCATTTTATTTGTAAATCCTCTTTATAACCGATACTTATAAAATTTCACTTCCTAACAAACAAACATATCACATACAACTATATCCATTTGTGAATGTTTTTTTTTTCTTTTTTATACAAAATATAATATTAGGTAAAATTATTTCATTTGCCTATTTTTAAAACAATATTGTGTCGGTTTACCAGTGCAAGTGTTTAGAAATCCCTATCGATGTCATAACATCCTATGTACCGATCAGAATTTATAAATACTCAACAGAACAAACTAACACAATACAAAACATTTTTTATACACTAACAAATATGCTCTCTCATATATATACATTGAGACTCATTCTATGGTATTAGTAACCCTATCTCTAATGAGTTTAAACCCCAACAGGCCAAGGTATCTATAAACCAAAGCTCTGATACCAATTGTGACGACCCACTCTTTTGGACTATTTAAATCGACAATAAACCACACATGTCTAACTCAAACCATCCAAAAGGGAGGATTATCGGTAGGGTTTAGTAAGAAAATAAGTGAAAAGAAGGAAAACAAAACACATAATCTCGTAGCGGAATGACAAAATATAATAATCAGATAAACAGTTCATGAAGCTGTTTTACAACATACATTCGACTACACAATTTTATTACAACAATCAAAATATAATTAACAACATACCAATAATGATACAGCGGAATAATACTATAATATAACATACCAAACTTCGTCTTCATCCTCCAGAAATAATATCTTCAAACACTGAAATGCTCATGCTGACCCGAGCGTAATGAAAAGACAAAACACTCGGGTCGGAACTAAAAGTTCTTATGAAAGTAAAATCAACAACAAGTAAATATGAGTGTGATAGCTTCAGAGATGTTTGCGGGATTTTACATCTCCTATCTAGTGTACAACGTGAGTGCAATAACTTAAGAGATGTTACAGGATTTTCCATCTCTTAAGTTAAACTATCTATATGTAGTAAGATATGCTATATATGTAGTGTCTAATCAATAAAATAAATATACATTTTTAGCGTTAAGGCTTTACATTAATCCCCTTTAACACATTTTTATGAATTGTCCTAAAGTTTTCCATTGACACCACCAGTAACGTTAGTAGTTAGGGAGGCGCCGTGATAAAACAACATTAAAACAAAATTGTAGTGGTCGCGTATAAGGATAAAAGTATGACAAGGCACGTGAGGCAATGCCCAAGGCAGGATACTACCAGTTCGGGTCGCAGGGCTGGTGGTAACGCATCGTAGCCACGACCGCCCACCACGTCCAACACCTCCAAAATCAAATCAAGGTGCACCGATCAAGCGAACATCAATATAGTAATACAAAGAGGTGTGTCCGCTAGGGGTAGCTAGCCCACTTGGCCCTGACAAGCCGTCCCGTTTTAGTCATTTAAAATAGACACAAGTTCCGGGGTCATCCATCATCGTTCTCTTTCTTCAAATCCAGCAAACGTTCACCAAATCCAACCACTTCATTCTGGATAATCCACCATGTACACAGTTGTTAAAGTGGTTCCAATATTGACATAGAGTATGCCAATAAAAGGCCCCAGTCTCTTTAACAACCAAACGTCGTTTTTCACACCGGTTGGTTCTTTTACATTTCAAAACCGATTCACATTTGATATCAAAATATCATATTCACTTCAAAATATCAGTTCATTTCAAAAGACCATATTTACTCAAGATAGGTCATTTTCACTTGAAATTATCATTCCAAATTCCAACTTAGGTAATAACCCCATTCAATCACATTCGCATTTAAATCAATGATTTAAATATAAACATACCAACTTTTCACAGCTTGAAATTTTAGAAAATAGTTCGAATGGTTTTAAATAGCTAAAATAGTTTAAATAGTTTAAAGATTTAAAAAAGTTTTATATAAAATAGTTTGAGTATTGAAAGTCGTTTACATAGTAAAATAGTTTGGAAAATCTTAATAATTTTAATATTAAAAAGATAGATTTTAAACAGAATATATTAAAATAATTTATTTTGAAAATAGTATCAAATCAAACCATTTCTTTCCATTTCAACAATCTGGACCCATGTCCAAATTTCAAATCAACAAAACTCAATTTCTAATCTTTTAATTCAATCGACTCAGTTTCGATTTAGTTTAAAACAACTTGATTTCAATTTCAATTCGAATTAACTTCAAATTTCGAAACATTCATTTTTAACTTCAAATTCGATTCAACAATTCAATTCAATGATTTAAATTTCAATCCAATTCTTATTTTAAACCATTTCAATTTATATCAATTTCGAGTCTAATTTCTATTTACCGATTTAAAGCACTTAAATCAAATTAAACCTCATTGTTCAATTTCAAGATCCAAAATTTAAAATAATTCTATTTTTCGAATTAAAGTAAATTATCAATTATAACTTCACATTTCCAATTCAATTCTTTAAAACAATTTCCTTTTAACCAATTTCAGTTTCCACATTTCAAAGCTTCAATAAGAATAATTCACTTATATAAATCCACAATTTATTACCTTTTAAAACAATTTCATTTAACCAAAATCCAAAAATCAAGATTTTAAAACCATTGAATTTAACCAATCCGGTGTCCGTATATAATTTTCTACCCTATGGCCAAGTGATCAGTTATTTCAATTTTAATTATAGGGATGGATATATATCATTTCAATCCAAATCAAGGTCTTATAGGTATATATCATTTCAACATATTTCTTTGTTCATTTTCAATGGTCCAAATGATAATATAAATGATGTCAATAAAAAAATAGGTAATAACATGGATATGTCCATAATAAATAAACAACCATACATCCAACATTAATCAATAGCATACAATAACAAACAACATCCAAGTCAACCAATATATCACAACAATTACCGATTATCCATTTTCGGTGTTAACAAGCAATTAAAATCAATAATAATTAAATGCCAATTTAAATTCAATATAAAATTCAAATCAATTTAAATGTCAATTTACTCTACCAAACAGCAACCAATAAAATTCTTATCACTTCATAAATTTAATTTAACTAACATAAGAAAATTTAGTATTGCGTGAGTGGGTTAAATTACTCACCTTTGATTTATAGTCGATTTAAAATCCAATAAAAGCCCAAAATTTGGACAGCCTCCAAATTCAACCAAACCAAATTCATGTTGTCCGGAATTTTGATACGATCCCAACGGAAGAAACCGCGCACGAATCCGAGTTCGTACGCAAAAGATCTGCTTGTTAGAAGATTGAAAATTAAAATTTGAATTAAAAATAAAGTAAGAGGGCAATAACTAAATTACCTTCTCCTACCCCACACCCTAATGCGAACAATCAAAACCCAAACCACAACGTTGTACGTCGATCGCCGCTCACACAAGCCGCCATCCTCAGATCCACACACGCCGCCGTCATCCCCTCCTAAGGCCACACCAGCATTGGCATCGCGACCCACTCCGCCGCCTCCGATCGCGACCCGCCGCCGCTCCATTCATGTCCAAATTCCAGCAAATACAGACGCCTCTGACAGTGCCCAAAAAGACTAATTTTCCACGTTAATTAAATGAATTATTAATTTAAAAATCAATTTAATCACTTTTAAATTCAATTTTAAAAGTTAACAATTTTCATCATTCCTTATTACACGGAAATTAATAATATTTTTAAAATTAAATTTTCCATATCAAAGTCAACATTTAAATATTACATTAATTTTAGCATTCAATTACAACTGTAATAAATCCATTCATTATAAATTAAATTCCTCACAAATTCTTTTATTTTGATTTAAATTCTAATATTAAATCAATTATTACCTTATGAATTAATTAAACAAAAGTTTCCATCTTATTATTCTCATACTCTACTAGTAACGTCTTTTACCATATTAACTGCAATATTTAATTACATTAGATTTCATTGATTTCCAATTTAATTTCAATGGATTAAATAATAAGATGAGAATAAATCAATTGTTACAACTTAGTAATTTAAACCCGTTTCAGAATTAATCGTTACATCTTAATAATTCAACACATTTATACATTTATTGTTTACACAGAGGTTAATATATTAGTTACCACCTAATTGATTTCATATTCTATATTAAAACCAATTAAATAAAATAACATACAGTTTCACCATTAACACATCATTTAATTTATTTCTTATTTACAATTATAACCAAATTAACTTTACAATTATTTCAATTGATTGAAATTACATTAAAATAGTTGTCAATAACATTCAATCAATATTATTAAATTATATTCTAATAAATATTCATTTACAATCATAAATTGTTAGTTTCCCACAATATTAAATTCCAAAATCTTATTAAATTTAATATTTTTAATTATCAAAAATACGGGTCGTTACAATCTCCCCCACTCAAAACTTTTCGTTCCCGAAAAGGAACAAGAAAGAATCAAGAGGTTTGATATATTTTTATTCAAATAATCAATTTATAAACAATTAACTTACATATTTAAGTTTGACAAAAATTCGAAAATAACCCAACTTCTACAAAAAAAAATTCTAAGTCCTAAATTTATGAAAAATTTCAACAGAGTCTCCTTTGCGCGGTTAGGTCCGAAAAAATAATAATATCAATAATTACAATATATAAATATATATATCATATTTCAATAATAAAATTTCCCAAACCATGGAAAAAATAATAAAATATCGTTACAAAAACCGTAATCCGAAAACTTACTTATTTGTCGGGCAAACAAACTTTATTTATGAAACCAAAAGAACCAGCTATTGCTTCCATAAACCTGTATTTTACTTACATAATCAAAAAGATTTAAAATTATGTAAAAGAGTAATATATTAGTTATTGCCATTAATAGTACAAGCAACATACAATATATAATAATCATATGCAAACAAAAGCAGTGCGACCATTATATGCAATAAAAGAATCCATCACACATCCATGGCAACCAAAACTAATGGTTTGTCCAGGTTTAGAAACTTTTCATCGTACAAGGGTGATAAATAAACTATCAAGTGGACCTTATGCCCAACAGCCTTAGATAATTACTTAATAGATTATTTATACAACCTTAAACAATTTGAAGTATCATTTCCCAAACTTTCTATAAGCCAACAACATAGAATTTAAATATTATTTAAGTTTATTTTATTGGTTTCTTTAACACATAATTAACTTTCCATTTATTTTATTGCATTCGTAAAAGGTTATCTCTTATTAATTTACATTCATTTACATACATAGGTTACTTCCCATTCAATTATTTAGAACATCAAGTAATCAATTCTTAAATTATTATATAAGTTTCTTTGCAATTTAATTCACATTTATTATTTACTTATAAAATTTGATTTTCATTAACATTAATATTCATTTGTGAATCAATTCATATTTAAGTTCGTTTATTTTTTTTTATTTTTTTACTTTTTAATTCACATTTATTTCTTCATATATAATATCGTTTATTATTAAAGCTATTTATGAATCATTTTAACATTTTCTTTAAGTTTATAATCATTTACTTAAATAGTATTCTTTTTTTACTATTCAATTTAATTATTAGCGTTTCCAAATATTAACTTAAGTTAATAACATTTCTTGTACATCTTAATTTTTCATTTATAAACATATGTTCATTTTGGAGCATTTTTGTTACTTAAGCTTTTACTTGTATAATATTCTATTACATATTCATATCTAACATTTCAACTTTTTAACATTTCTATTAAGTTTTATATATGTATTTAGAATGTAACTGAGTGTTATACAAATTTATCTTATTCATTTTAGTTAACAAAATTGTTCAATAGTTTACCTCTATTAATTTTGATTATCTTTTAATTTACAAGTTACAAATCTCAAATTTCTTTACAGTTTCATGAAACACTTAACTTCTAATTTCTTATTTCTCATTTTAGAAGTTTCCAACTACTGAAATAGTGAAGATTTCATTTCATTACAATAATTGAAATCCCTAATTTAGAGATAACTTAAGAACTAAATACCGGGTTTCATTGCAAATCATCTTGAAGTAATATATACTTATATCTTTAGTATATCAAATCATACTTAGGAAATTTAAGTCAAATCTTGTCTATCAAGACAAATGGGTAGCAAAGCTACTTTAGTGGTCTTCCCACTTTGAAACTCGAAATGAACGTCGATGATGCCGCGGTCATCACCGAAATTATTTTCTAGCGACAGAAGAGGGGAGTACAGAACTTATTTCCTTTTTAAATTTCTTTTAAAACATTCCTTTCAAGTACCCTTTGAAAACATTTTGAAACATTTCTATTTGCAAACACTTCCAATAATACTAATATTATTTTTTCTAAATCTTTGAAAACCCAATTTCAACACCAGAACTTAAGTACTTAAATTTTCAATTTTAAATTCCTTTTATTTGTAAATCCTCTTTACAACCAATACTTATAAAATTTCACTTCCTAACAAACAAACATATTACATACAACAATATACATTTGTGAAATATTTTTCTTTTTTATACAATATATAATATTAGGTAAAATTATTTCATTTACCTATTTTTAAAACAATATTATGTCGGTTTACCTGTGCAAGTGTTTAGAAATCCTTATCGATGCCATAACATCTTATGTACCGATTAGAATTTATAAATAATCAATAGAACAAATTAACAGATAAAAAACATTTTTTTATAGCACTAACAAATACGCTCTCTAATATATATATATATATACTGAGACTCATTCTAGGGTATTAGTAACCCTATCTCTAATGAGTTTAAACCCCAACAGGCCAAGGTATCTATTAACCAAAGCTCTGATACCAACTGTGACGTCCCACCCTTTTGGACGGTTTAAATCGACAATAAACCACGCATGTCTAACTCAAACCATTCAAAAGGTAGGATTGTCAATAGGGTTTATTAAGAAAATAAGTGAAAAGAAGGAAAACAAAACACAAAATCTCGCAGTGGAATGATAAAATATAATAATCAAATAAACAGTTCATGAAGCTGTTTTACAACATACATTCGATTATACAATATTATTACAACAATCAGAGTATAATAAACAACATACCAATAATGATGCAGTGGAATAATACTAATAATATAATATACCAAACTCCGTCTTCGTCCTCCAGAAATAATGTCTTCAAACACTGAAATGCTCAAGTTAACCCAAGCGTGATGAAAAAACAAAACACTCGAGTCAGAACTAAAAGTTCTTATGTAAGTAAAATCAACAACAAGTAAATATGAGTGAAATAACTTCAGAGATGTTTACGTGATTTTACATCTCCTATCCAGTGTACAACGTGAGTGCAATAAGAGATGTTACTGGATTTTCCATCTCTTAAGGATTCG
This sequence comes from Allium fistulosum, assembly GCA_030737815.1. Taxonomy (NCBI): domain Eukaryota; kingdom Viridiplantae; phylum Streptophyta; class Magnoliopsida; order Asparagales; family Amaryllidaceae; genus Allium; species Allium fistulosum. The sequence goes on along the minus strand of CM060901.1, from coordinate 1,200,984,446 downwards.
TTAAACTATCTATATGTAGTAAGATACGCTATATATGTAGTGTATAATCAATAAAATAAATATATTTTTTAGCGTTAAGGCTTTACATTAATCCCCCTTAACACATTTTTAAGCATTGTCATATAGTTTACCTTTGACACCACCAGTAACGTCGGTAGTCAGGGAGGCGCCATGATAAGACAACACTAAAACAAAATCGTAGTGGTCACGTATAAGGATAAAAGTATGACTGGCACGTGACGTAATGTCCAAAGTAGGATACTACCAGTTCGGTTCGCATGGCTAGTGGTAAAGCATCGTAGCCACGACCGCCCACCGCGTCCAACACCCCCAAAATCAAATCAAGGTGCACCTATCAAGCCAACATCAATATAGTAATACGAAGAGGTGTTTCCGCTAGGAGTAGCTAGCCCACTTGGCCCTGACAAGCCATCTTGTTTTAGTCATTTCAAATTGGCACAAGTACCGGGGTCATCCATCATCGTTTTCTTTCATCAAATCCAGTAAACGTTCACCAAATCCAACCACTTCATTCTCGATCATACACCACGTACACAGTTGTTAAAGTGGTTCCAATATTGATAGAGAGTATGCTAATAAGAGGCCCCGATCTCTTTAACAACCAAACGTCGTTTTTCACACCAGTAGATTCTTTTACATTTCGAAACCGATTCACATTTTATATCAAAATATCATATTCACTTCAGAACATCAGTTCATTTCAAAAGACCATATTTACTCAAAATAGGTCATTTTCACTTGAAAATATCATTCCAAATTCCAACTTAGGTAATAACCCCATTTAATCACATTCGCATTTAAATCAACGATTTAAATATAAACATTCCAACTTTGCACAGTTTGAAATTTTAGAAAATAGTTCGAATGGTTTTAAATAGCTAAAATAGTTTAAATAGTTTAAAGATTTAAAAAAGCTTGATATAAAATGGTTTGAGTATTGAAACTCGTTTACATAGTAAAAAAGTTTGGAAAATCTAAATAATTTTAATATTAAAAAGATAGATTTTAAACAGATTATATTAAAATAATTTATTTCGAAAATAGTATAAAATCAAACCGTTTCTTTCCATTTCAACAATCTGGACCCATGTCCAAATTTCAAATCAACAAAACTCAATTTCTAATCTTTCAATTCAATCGACTCAGTTTCGATTTAGTTCAAAACAACTTGATTTCAATTTCAATTCGAATTAACTTCAAATTTCGAAACATTCATTTTTAACTTCAAATTCGATTCAACAATTCAATTCAATGATTTAAATTTCAATCCAATTCTTATTTTAAACCATTTCAATTTATATCAATTTCAAGTCTAATTTCTATTTACCGATTTAAAGCACATAAGTCAAATTAAACCTCATTGTTCAATTTCAAGATCCAATATTTAAAATAATTCTATTTTTCGAATTAAAGTCAATTTTCAATTTTAACTTCACATTTCCAATTCAATTCTTTAAAACAATTTCCTTTTAACCAATTTCAGTTTCCATATTTCAAAGCTTGAATAAGAATAATTCACTTCATATAAATCCACAATTTATTACCTTTTAAAACAATTTCATTTAACCAAAATCCAAAAATCAAGATTTTAAAATCATTGAATTTAACCAATCCGGTGTCCGTATATAATTTTCTACCCTATGGCCAAGTGATCAGTTATTTCAATTTTAATTATAGGGATGGAAATTTATCATTTCAATCCAAATCAAGGTCTTATAGATATATATCATTTCAACCTATTTCTTAGTACATTTTCAATGGTCCAAATGATAATATAATTGATGTCAATAAAAAAATAGGTAATAACATGGATATGTCCAGAATAAATAAACAACCATACATCCAACATCAATCAATAGCATACAATAACAAACAACATCCAAGTCAACCAATATATCACAACGATTACCGATTATCCATTTTCGGTGTTAACAATCAATTAAAATCAATAATAATTAAATGCCAATTTAAATTCAATATAAAATTCAAATCAATTTAAATGTCAATTTACTCTACCAAACAGCAACCAATAAAATTCTTATCACTTCATAAATTTAATTTAACTAACATAAGAAAATTTAGTATTGCGTGAGTGGGTTAAATCACTCACCTTTGATTTATAGTCGATTTAAAATCCAATAAAATCCCAAAATTTGGACAGCCTCTAAATTCAACCAAACCAAATCCATGTTGTCCGGAATTTTGATACGATCCCAATGGAAGAAACCGCGCATGAATCCGAGTTCGTACGCAAAAGATCTACTTGTTAGAAGATTGAAAATTAAAATTTGAATTAAAAATAAAGTAAGAGGGCAATAACTAAATTACCTTCTCCTACCCCACACCCTAATGCGAACAATCAGAACACAAACCACAACGTTGTACATCGATCGCCGCTCACACACGCCGCCATCCCCAGATCCACACACACCGCCGTCATCCCCTCCTATGGCCACACCAGCATTGGCATCCCGACCCACTCCACCGCCTCCGATCGCGATCCGCCGCCGCTCCATTCACGTCCAAATTCCGGCGAATACAGATGCCTCTGACAGTGCCCAAAAAGACTAATTTTCCACGTTAATTAAATGAATTATTAATTTAAAAATCAATTTAATCACTTTTAAATTCAATTTTAAAAGTTAACAATTTTCATCATTCCTTATTACATGGAAATTAATAATATTTTTAAAATTAAATTTTCCATGTCAAAGTCAACATTTAAATATTACATTAATTTCAGTGTTCAATTACAATTGTAATAAATTCATTCATTATAAATTAAACTCCAAACAAATTCTTTTATTTTGATTTAAATTCTTATGTTAAATCAATTATTACCTTATGAATTAATTAAACATAAGTTTTCATCTTATTATTCTCGTACTCTACTGTTAACGTCTTTTACCATATTAACTGCAATATTTAATTACATTAGATTTCATTGATATCCAATTTAATTTCAACGGATTAAATAATAAGATGAGAATAAATCAATTGTTACAACTTAGTAATTTAAACCCGTTTCAGAATTAATCGTTACATCTTAATAATTCAACACATTTATACATTTATTGTTTGTACACAAAGGTTAATAAATTATTTACCACCTAACTGATTGCATATTCTATATTAAAACCAATTAAATAAAATAACATACAGTTTCACCATTAATACATCATTTAATTTATTCGTTATTTACAATTATAACCAAATTAACTTTATAATTATTTCGATTGATTGAAATTACATTAAAATAGTTGTCAATAACATTCAATCAATATTATTAAATTATATTCTAATATATTTTTCCATTTACAATCATAAATTATTGGTTTCCCACAATATTAAATTCCAAAATCTTATTAAATTTAATATTTTTAATTATCAAAAATACGGGTCGTTACAAATTCAATTAAAACACATTGGACATGCAAATGAAAATTAATTTTCCGTTGCTCAGATTGTTTTTCTTTCCTTTGTTTGGAGTTTTCTTGTAGTTAGTGAGGAATTGTTGGATATCAACAGGAAAACCCTTTAGTCCCACACACCTATTATTTTAATATTTTCCTCCTTATATATCATTGTTTCCACTAGTTTTTTATTAAGTGCATGTATTATTAATGGCTAGGCAAGCTCGCACACATGCACATGTGTGTGACGTGGGTGAATGAGCGTATGTGGCGTTTTGATGGTGCACTTGGAACTGTTCACTTTGCGCTGAAAATTGGATTGGCTTCGTCTAGGCCTTCCTTTTGTGTCTTTCTCCTTTTATTTTCATAGTTTCAAACTATATCTAAGCTGAAGAATAAGAATTTAAACTGAAAAGGCAAGTCCCTTTATTTAGTTGATCATTTTTAGTAATTAAATTAAATTTTACATTAAAGCATTGTCTTCTCTTATGCCTTGACAGTTCAAATTATACATCATTTTGATTTATGGGCAATAGTTTCTTCTTGGGCCTATTTATTGATTTTCACTTGACAGAAAAAAGATATATAGAAAAATTTAAAACTTCATCTTCTACGTTTTCCCAAAAACTTCCAAGCGAATGTGCTATGCACTTCTCTAGTTCTTCAACCTTAAGTACACAAATTTGAAGATCATTATGTTAATCTTGGAGAGCGGATGACAATCAATGATTACATCATAGTATTGTTAAATTTTGTTTCCAAGACAATGATCCACCACAACACAATGTGTGACGCCCCACCTCTATACCCACGCTAGCCAAGTACACTACGGTGTAATGCTGTCAACTAGCACGGAGAATAAGGCTGTTGAGGAGCGACCATCCATGTAACTTCTTTGAGCGAGCACCGATATGTCAGATAGTATAGCATGAACTTCATTTAAGGAGGAAATCCGACATACTGATACGAACCCAAAGTTATCACACGGTGGCTATATAAAATCTTTGGAAACAAATATAGAAATAAACGTAACACAAATCAGTCACAGACAATTCATATCACAAAGGCGGAATAAGATATGAATATTACACCTAAAAGTGTATATCAAAGTAGTGGTCGAATAAGATCCACAATAACACAAAAGAATAGATATAAGTGCAAGACAATAGAATATGTATACATCAAGAAGTCTAATCTCAAATGTATACAACAAAAACTACTAAACTAGAGTAGTTAGCCAAAAGTCAGATGATGGTTCCAGATAGGAAGTCATGAGGAAGCACCTGCAAAATCTCAGTCTGACCCGAGTATTATTTAAGAAGAAAATAATAAACGGATCGGTCTAACTATAATTATCAGATAAAATGAGATATAAGAAGAGATATGACAAAAACGTATGATAACCATAAAGCCATACTATGATAAGTATCTAATCGAAAATCAATCCAGAGATTAATCAATATCACAAGAATCTTCTCAAAGATTAAAAGAATGTCATATTCTTAATTTAATTCACCAAACCACAATAATGACATACATATCAATGCCAATTGTAAAAGTTGGTGAAACATTAAATCTAGAAATCAACACACGAAATCCAGAAATCACTAAAAGGGGGAAGTCTGAGCACACGGACGAGAAGCAATCTCATGGAAGCTATCCATTTAATTTTTCGAACACACGGATGAGAAGCTATCTCATGGAAGCTATCCATTTAATTTTCCGAACACACGGATAAAGAGACATCGCACATTGCTAGTCTAAACCATAAAATTATCATCATTGATCATAAAGAAGTGTCGATTACACTAATCTAGTAAATATAAGAGTTTAACATCCATTTAATTTTCTGAACACACGGATGGGAAGCTATCCATTTAATTTTCCGAACACACGGATAAAGAGACATCGCACATTGCTAGTCTAAACCATAAAAATGATCGTCATGATCATAAGGAAGTGTCAATCACACCAAGCTAGTAAATATATGAGTTTAGCTTCATGTCCCATAACCACTTGCTTAACTTAAATATTTACGAACAAGCTGTAAATCTCCACTAGGAAATTGTCACAAGAGTTTCAATATGTGTGAATCAAAATCACACCAATGAGGTATAGACTAACCTTGAAGATAAAGAGATATGTGTGAATCGAAATCACACAAATGGTGTCTAGTCTAACCTCACAAACAAAGAGACATCGCTCAATCGCTAGTCTAAACCATAAAATGATCATCATCGATCATCAAGAAGTGTCGATTACACTAAGCTAGTAAATATAAGAGTTTAGCTTCATGTCCCATAACCACTTGCTTAACTCAAATATTTACGAACAGATTGTAGATCTCCACTAGAAAATTGTCACAAGAGTTTCAATCGAACAAGTCCATCAATTAACCGACGAAGTAAACGCAAGCGTTTCATACCACTTGTTTTGCTAAGCCGTTTAATTATATTTTCTCATACGAATGAGGTAAAGGTTTGTATATACTAGTAGAATGGAAAACGGTTTAAGAAACGAGCTTTTGATATTTAAAATAGTGTTGAAATCACTTTGATGAAAGAGTTTTGATATTTACTACTAGTATTGAAACCTTCATATCTTTAAAGTGACAAGTCACAAAACGATTGTTGAAACAAATCGAGTTACATAAATTCACGTTCGAAGACGTGAGTAAAGTCCAAAGAAATCAATCCCAAAACCATCATAGTAGAAATTCTGATGAACGTTTTTCAGATAAGATCCCCTACGAAGGGGAGTACGGGGTTTTTAGCAGGTTCAATCCAAAAAGGCAAACTGGACTGAAACAGCAGGTTCAGTCGACTGAACAGAGTTTTCAGTCGACTGACCCTTTATCTGGAAATTTTCCAGGTTCTGGAACCTTTCTGTTTCCAGGTTCAGTCGACTGAACAGAGTTTTCAGTCAACTGACTCATGCCTGGCAACTTTCGGGTCCCAGGTTCAGTCGACTGAACAGAGAATTCAGTCGACTGAATCATGCCTGGGCTGTTTTTCAGCCTATACAAAATGAAGATAAAACTCTCCCAAAACGCAACCGGACGAACATAGGCTCTAAGGGATTATGCCAAACAGCAACCCGGCCCTATTTGCTCCTCGGTGCATCACCAAAAGCATGATCAAACATCCATAAAAGGATTTTCACATTAATTTGACTTAGAAACCCAAAAAATGGAATATTCACAAAACCAATCCAACTCAAGAGCAAATGCACATGAAGAAGTGTTAGGAATTCATACCTAACAATCAAAGATAATTATAGTCATAGATGTGAGATAAAAATCTCACCTTTAAACCCAAAACAATGAAGAAGAAGCTATAGAGAAAATGGCGAGAGCAATCGCACTTCAATTCCAACTCAACAACCTTGAATCAAGGCTAAAAAGAGAAACACTTCCTAAGTTAGGTTTAGGAATTTCTAAAATTGATAAGAGAATGAGTTGGAGAAGAAGAAGGAGATGCTTACCAATGGGTTCTCTTTGAATTTGGAGCTAGAACAAGAATTTGCAAATGGAACTAGGGTTTTGTAATTTCTAATTCCTCTTCCTCTCCACCATTTTCAGTTTGCTTGAAGAAATGAAATGAAATGGGAGTGAATGGATGAAGAGTTAGAGAGCTAGGGGGTTAAGTGGGGTTAAGGGTTGAACCCAAACCCAAGTCCAAAGTGAAAAGTAGCAAAATTCCACTAACTCCAAACATATCGAAGTTTATACTCAAAAAGGTCGCAAACGACATTTTGAACTCAATGGAAGTGGTCTCGAGTCCTAATTCGACTGTTTGCAAAAGGTAGCTTTTTGGACATACATCCGACAAATCGATAAATACGCGGGTTGTTACACAATGTTTCTGTTACTGAACAAGAGAAGTATTCAATACCGGTATATTGAATAAGCTGTATATTGTGCGGTGCGGGTTGTACATATAAGCCCAAGCCCACTTAAGTTTATTTTCATTTCTGTATCATTATAAATACAATACATATGTACACAATTATCTCTTAATGAAATGCAATTATACAAAATCTCATTTTCTTTCCAAACTGCAAATTATCAAATTTCAACATGGTATCAGAGCAATTTGAAGCTTAACATCATTTAATCAAATTTGCTGATACAAGATTAAATCTAATTATCATTAGATTAATAATCATCATCTGGTAATCAGTTACCCATCAGAGTTTATTCTCATCATTTGGGTTGTATCAAGAATCCACCAAAAATCAGTGTCGTGCTTGGAAATTGAAAGAATTTCTGGCTGCAACTCGAATTCTTGGAAAATTCAGAGACAAGAAGAGATTCAGAAGAAAAGAAAATCAAAGCAAAAATCAATAATTTAATCAAAATTCATAAGAAAAGTAGGTGTCGTGCTAAGAACTTATCAGAGTAACCTCATCATCTAAGTCTGGCTGCATCAAACCTATTCCCTGAATATTGAAGGAGTTCCTGAATCTGCTCATCTTCAAAACTCTTCATGTCATTCAAATCTTTTAAAAGTTCATCATCATGTCTGAAGATAACAACAATACAACAACATAAGAAAATTCAGCCAACACCCAGCAACTTGACACAACCATAGAAAATCTCATCAAGATAGTGATCAGCCCTCAAAGCCAGTTAATAACTATTCATCTTGAAGAGGACAACTATTTGCTATAGAAACTTCAAACAGAAGCTGCACTTTTAGGTTATGGCCTTGAAGTATTCCTCAAGGTACCATCTCTGCTCCTCCCAAATTCATAACTAATCAAGAAAACAAAATGATAAGTAATGAGGAATACACAAAATATCATAGACAAGATAGACTTATAAGTTCATGGTTACTATCATCTATTAGTACTAATTTGCTATCATAAGTTCTTGGATGCAAAACATCAAATGAGGTATGGGCCACTGTTGAAAGAATATTCAATACTCAATCTGTAGCCAAAGTTATGCACTACAAAAGACTGTTGCAAAATATCAGAAAGGACAGTTTACCTATGAAAGATTATTTGTCAAAAATCAAGGTAACATGTGACACGTTAGAGGCAGCATGCCATAGAGTTTCAAACACAGAGCAAGTTTTAACCATCTTAAATGGTCTCAGTGAAGAGTATGAATCTATTGTAGGAGTAATCTCATCAAAGAAAACTATACCATCTATAGAATATGTTCACTCAACTCTTCTTGCTCATAAAGGAAGAATTGATCACAAGAAGCCACTAGATGCAAATATGTCAATTAACTATGCAAGCAACTATAAAGGCAAAGGACAAAACAGTAACAAAACAGATCAGACATATCAAAGGGGTGGCTATTCAAACATATCAAGAGGTAGAGGGAGATGGAATAACAATAACAGGCCAAAGTGTCAAATATGTGAAAAACTTGGTCATACTGCAGTTAAATGTTATTTCAGATTTAATGTAAATTATATAGCTGGTCAGAGTCAAAGTAATCAGAGAAAAACAAATCCAAATGTCAATGTGGCTCAAGTTGATTCAAACAATCAGTTTGATGCTTCAAGAAATTATCAACAAAACTCAACCATAAATCAAATGATGTGGCTGATGAAAGTTGGTATCCTGACTCAGGGGCTACCAACCACATTACAAACAACTTAGACAACCTGAATCTTGGGCAAAAGGAGTATAGAGGTAAACAGTCCATACACATGGGCAATGATGAGAGTATTAAAATTACACACACTAGACTTGCTTGCATCAAAGGTCAAAGACAGTTGTATCTCAGTAATTTATTGAGAGTACCACAAATAAAGAAAAATCTCATGAGTGTGTCATAATTTGCAAGTGACAACAATGTTTATTTTGCATTTTATCCTAATTACTTCTTTGTCAAAGATATACCTACTAAAGAAATTCTTTTGCAGGGTAATGTTGACAGAGGACTGTACAAGTTTAATCTTGTTAACTCAAGAAAATCAAGGAGATATGAAAAATCTTGTAATCTTCTTGTGATTACAGAAAGAAAAAATAGTGTGTTTGATTCTTGGCATAACAAGTTAGGACATCCAAATGTCAATGTTGTAAAGCAGGTCTTATAATAAATAATAAAATTCCTTTTGAAAATATTACATTGCCATATGTGTGCACATATTGTCAAATGTGAAAAAATCATAAACTCTCATTACTAGTTCACAAACAAAGTATGAAAAACCACTTGAATTGGTTGCTGTTGACTTATGGGGTCCAGCACCAGTCAATTCAGACTATGGTTTTAATTACTACATATCCTTTGTTGATGCACACACTAGATATATATGGATATATTTTCTTAAGTCCAAATCAGAGACTTGCAAAGCAGTTATACATGTGACAAGGCTGAAAGACAAACATATCACAAACTAAAAGTTTTGCAAACAGATGGTGGTGCAAATTTTAAGCCACTCAATGAATTTTTTCAAAGAAAAGGAATCATTCACAGAATCACATGTCCATATACATCTGAGTAAAATGGTCTAGTTGAAAAGAAACACAGACACATTGTAGAATGTGGTCTTGCTCTATTAGCTCAAGGGTCATTACTTGTGAAATTTTGGCCAGATGCATTTAGCACTGTAGTTTATTTAATAAATAGATTACCAACAAAAATCTTGAGAAATAAGTGTCCCCTAGAGACTTTGCTTAATGTAAGACTAGATTATCATAGATTAAGAACATTTGGATGTCTGTGTTTCCCTTATCTAAGACCTTATAATGCACACAAATTAAACTTCAGATCAACTGCTTGTACGTTTTTTGGCTATGCAAGCAACCAGAAAGGATACAAATGCTTAAACTGTAATGGTAAAATATTTTTGAGCAGACATGTTGTCATTAATGAAAATGATTTTCCATTTTCTAGCACACGTGTGGTGACAACACAAAAAGTATACAATCCAAAAGTATCAATACTGTGATAACCCGGATTTTTGGACATCTGGTAATTGGATAATTAATTGATTTTAAATTATTGAGATACTGATTTTATTTAGTTGAACAAATAAAATTTTGGTAATTTAAAAATATCTGGATATATATAAATGGACATGGGAATAAGTATAAGTACAAATATATACATACAAACAAATGGATATATATACATGCATCATTTAACATAAATATATGTAAACATATAGGGAAGCATCATGATGAGGAAACTTCAACTCAAGCCACAAAATAGCAAATCAGCATATAAAATCAGGTCATGTACACGTCAAAAACATATCCTCTTTTCAAATCAGTTTTATCAAGGTTAAAATATCAAATAAAGAAAATGGCTGTACAAGAGAAGCTTGCTGTGTACAAAAAGAACTGCAGCTACCTCCTCTACGTATACCTCCATATTTATATACCTTCACTCTGTCTTCTTTCCCTATTCATTCGAAACCAAACAAAAAAAATATAACTTGTAAAATCCAGTAAAACTAAATCAAGAATTCAATCAACCTTCTCTACAAATTCAAATCTAAAGGCAAGCTTTTCAAATTCAAGTGCAACTAATCAGATCAAGTAGTTCCAGTTTAAAAGCAATCAAAGTTTTCCAGTTTCAAATTCAAGCAATTCAAGTCTTCAACTTTCAAAACTGTTTCAAAAAGCTCTCTGTTTCCTACATAAGTAGGTGAGTAAACTTTTATTTAAAAACAGTTTAAAGTCTTGCATGTGATGATCTTATGTGATAATGTTGTGATATGGCTTGCATGATTTATTTCAGCTGGACAATATATGAAATTGCTTGATTTCCAGTGTGTATATTTGTATATATTTATATTGTGCTCTGTTATTAGTAACATGAAAAACTTAAATCACAAAAAAATTCATATCTCACTGTATAATCAAAATCAGACTTTGATTACTGAAAGGAAAAGGTTAATAACATTGTATTCTTGTTTTTAAAAATAATTTCAAGTGAATGAATTTAGATAATACTCTGTAAAATTCAAGAATATAGTGGAAATAAGAAAATGGGTAAATTTCAAATATGATGATTCTCGAATTCACCACTATAGTTTGATTTGTCTTCGAAAACTAGGAATTTTAAAAGCTAAATCAGAATTTTTAAGGTAGTATTGAGTGAGATATTTGGGGTTGTTCAGAAAAGGGGTTTTGAGTCTTTTCTGATGATCGGTGAGTTGGGAGGAGTCGGGTTTACTACCGAAGGTGGCGAAGGAGTAGAGGAGTGTGGGAAAAATGTTCGATGGATTTTTCGAACATTGTGGTGATGGCGAATCGATGGAGTAGGGTTTAGGACCGGTTGTGAGTCGTTTTGTTCTCGAGGTTACTATAGCATCGCCAAAGCTTTGAAGTTCATCGGAATGGTGGGAAGGGCTTCAGGGATGGTCGAAGAACGTTTGGCCGTGGTTGCGCGTCGTCTGGTGGTCGGCAGCGTCTAATCGAGGTGAGTTTGGTCGATCAGTGTGTTTCAAGTGAGGTCGTTTTAGCTCGTTTTCGATTTTGGGCTTCGTGCTGATGTTGGGTGGTCAGAATCGTCTCAGGGGAGGCTTGGCATCGTGTTGGAGATAGCGTCGATGATCAGAATCTGGTGGCTGCGGCGTACACGTGCACGCGTGTACCAATGATTCTGGTTTGAGTTGTTCGTTGGGTTGGGTAGTGTTTTGCTGGGGTTTTCTCGAAGGGTTATTCGAGAGTGTCTCGGGGAAGAAAGCATGCGAGTGTGTTTGGTTGATTAACCAGGTTTTAAACTTAAATGATTTCCAAATTTTAAAAAGACAAACTTAAATTTTTAGCAAAGTTTGACTGGTTTTAAAAATAAAGAGGTATAAAATGTTTGAGTTTAGAAATTAATGTTTAAACAAATTTAATTTTTAAAGGAAATGGATTTTTAAAGTTTAAATGTTGATTTAAAATAGTTTGATTTTTACAAATATTACAATAGAGAAAATTTGTAATTAGTTTTTAAATGTTTTCAACTTAAATATAATTGCTGAAATATAATTAAGATTTAAGTAAAAAGTATTTAACTTTAATAAAGGATGATGATTTTTAATAAATCAAATCCAAACTTATGTTTAATTTAATTTAATGGAAGTTTAGGAGTTAAAAATATAAATGATTTATTTTAATTTAATCATGTTTTATTAACAAAAGTAATTAAAGTATAATTACTTAATTAATTAAGATGTTTAATTTGGGGGTAATTAAATTAAGATAAATTAATTTGTGAAATTTATTAAGTATAGATGATCACTTAATTAAGGATTGATTAATCAAGGTTAATCAATTAAGAAATAATTAAGTAATAAGTAATTAAGAGGTTAATTACTTAATGTTAAGAAGATTTTTAAAGGTAATTACTTAATAAAGTAATTTAAGTAATTAATTACTCAGTGTAATTAATTAAGTTAATGTGGTTAATTTTAATTAATTAATTAACTTTAATTAATTAAAGATAATTACTTGATGTTGGGTTAAGTATAATTACTTAATGTAATTAATGAAGTGTAATTACTTAGTGAAGTAATTAATGGAAAATTACTGGATGTAATTAAAAGGGAAATTACTTAATGGATAGTAATTAAAGGACAATTACTTGAGGGAAGTAATTAAGTGATGATTACTCAGTGTAATTAAAGGATTAATTAATGTAATTAATCAAGGAGTTAGTTTAATTGATATAAGTAATTAACGGAAGTTAATTACTAATGTGATTAATCAAGGTTGATTAGTAAATGTAACTAAGTTAAAGATTAATTATTAAATGTAATTAGAAGAATACACTACACTAGAAATGCTAATTAGGCAGTGCTTTTGGCCGTATCAAATGGAATTAGGCAGTGCTTTGGGCCGTATCAAATTTTGGCGTGATTAATAATTTGATACGGCCCAAAACTGTATCAAATTGATGAATTTGATACGGCTCAAAGCACTGCCTAATTCATGAATTTGATACGGCTCAAAGCACTGCCTAATTCATGAATTTGATACGGCTTTGGGCCGTATCAAATTCATGAATTTGATATGGCTTTGAGCAGTATCAAATTAATGTATTAAAGTAAAAAAATGCATTGCTCTCTATTTTTCACATTACATGTTCCCATAAGAAAACAAACAGCAAAAAGAGCGTGAAGAAGACAGAGAAACAAGAATCTTTACATTGCTAAACACATGGTTCCATTAAAAGAAAGAAAAAAAATTTGTCATTGACAGTAAGGCAAGCAAGGTGCTGCCAGATAGAAACTGATCCTCCTTTCTACAAAAGTCTTGAACAACATGACAACCACCAAACTTCAACCAAAAAATTGGGAAGGGAAGAAAAAGAAGAAAAAAACCAAAAACTAAACAAATTCGCTCACGACGAAGCCGATAATTAATATAGTAGAATATCCACACACATTCAATTCAAATTCGAATTTTTTTAAATTTGAAAACTAGGCAGCTGGGACAATCTTGGATATATCTCTAGACGATCTGTTGTATTTCATGTGACTCTTGACTAGTTGACCTGAAGCAAGCGCACCCATCAGAGAGAGTTCGCCAGCTAGAACTGAACCTGCTACTACAGTTGCTAGAAGTCTTGCGTTCGACCCGGGTGACTCCATGTTTGCACCCTTTACGCCAAGTAGTTCAAGGCATGCTGACTGGGATGCTAAACCCAAAGGATCATCAACCTCACCTCCCTTAACAAGAAGATCAATTAAGCCCGAAACTAGTGGTTCCACATAGTAAATCGCTCTGGTCATTTGCAATACACATTGTTCCCTCACACCATGCTGCAACCAACCCAGTCATCGAGTCCAAAGCATCACCTTACTGAGTGTTCTCATCAGTTAAGCCATCCAAAAAACCAAACTATTTAAAGTGTCAAAACATTTTAATGGGTCCAAGGTTTTATTTTAGCGATTGCAACATTGTCCGGGCTCGAGGAAGAACTCGCAACGAAAAAACGCTTGTACGTCTGCTCCAGCCATCGGCACGTGAAGAAACCCGACCATGCATCGATGCTCTTCGTGAGATTGGCGATTTGGCGATAGAAGGCTTGCAGGATCCACTAAGTGGTTTATCAAATTTAACCCTTTCACCTATAAAACAAAGAGAAAACAAGGCTGGTGAGTTCATTTGGTTTATTATTTTATGTAGAGGATTTCCTGATATTGGAGTAAGTAAAAAATTACTTTGCAAGGAGTATTAAATTAATATTTATAACTTGTCACTTATGAGTTCATCCATAATTTCATATTCCGTAGTTCAATCCTATTACTTATAACGCAGTGAATAGCCAGTGGAGTTCTCTTTTGGACTACCTGAGTTATTTGTCCACAAGTAGAAAGTAAATATTCAACTTGTACTAAAGGTTTTGAGAAAAACAGTTTGTACACATCAATACTCTTCAGCACACAATATAGCTTCGTTGCTGTTTCAATGGGTCTGCATTTCTTCGAGCATACTGTCTGCCTCCGATTCTTTTGTGACACCTTTCTTTTAAGCAATTAATGAGTGGCCTTGACAACCAGGCTTTACCTGTGCCGTCTTGTTACCAATTCTTTCCACATCCCACTTTGTCCAATAAATAGCACTGAATGATGTAATAACTTCTCTATTAGACCGATGCCTACATTCCTATTAACCCACAACCCATCAAGCAAGAATAGATTAAGTTTCATGATTTATAACAAAAATTGAAATCCATGTTCTCCTCTCGATGATTGAGAGAGCCGATGTATCTCACCTCGAAATGGTAGAAGAATTGAAGAGTTACAGATTAGGAATAGAAGTGGCGGCGGTAGAAAAATGGAGGGCAAACCTCGTCCCCACCGATGCAAGAAAAAGTATTTACAACTTTACGTCTGGAAATCGGTGCTCTCGCGTTGAGGAATGCGGTGGTGAAGTAACTGTCGTGTCTCGCTTGTATGCTGGCTGATTTTGTTTTGAAGTACTGGTTTTCGATGTATCTTGAGAAGCATCGTTGAGTGGTTGCTCTGTGTTTTGAAGGTGATTTCTTCCTCAAGCCTTGGAATGAGATTTAGGGATTGTGAGCAGGGCGTGATTTAATTTAGGGATTGTGTAATTTAGGGATGGAGCGAAATGAAAATAGTGCGGGAAATGAAAACTAGCGCGAGCAAAATGTAGTGATCCGCGGCCTTTCAAACGTAGGGTTAGATTATAGGTGTTGTGGGGGGTGTGGATCGCAGAGGCAATTTGATATAGCTTTGAGCCGTATCAAATTTGATACGGCTTAGAGCCGTATCAAATCTCCGCTTCCTGGTGTGCCAAATTTGCTGTTTTTGTGTAGTGATAATTAATTAATGAAAAGTAATTAGAGGATCATTAATTAATGTAATTAATGACAAAAATCAAAGGTTTAATTGATTAATAAATGTGATTAATTAAAGGATAATTAATCAATGTAAGTGGTTATAGAATAGTTAATTTGAGTAATTAACTAAAATAAATGTAATTAAAATGGATGGGTGAAGGGTTGATTACTTAATATAATTAAAGGACAATTAATCAAGGGCGATTAATTAAGATGGATAAATAAAAGGTTATTAATTTATGGGTTTGTAATTAATTAATGTAAGTAAAGGTAATCTAAGTGATTAAAGTTAGTAATTAATTAGAGATTAATTAAATTAATTGGGAAAGGATTAATCTTGCTTATGAATGATGGAAAGATAATAAATGCCTTGAATTGGTTAATATCTCTGATATGAAATGTTTTGTGATATGATATGATTTGGTGGACAGTAAGAATGTGGTTATCTATTGATGATGAATTACTGTGTAAAGGTGACATCCTGTAATTTATATTGAATTGTATTTCATTTGAATAACTTGGGTTAAGATGACATGGGACTCGAAGATACCGGGGTCGGGTAGTAGTAAATACCCGAAACCACTTCGATTTGAAATCTTCTATAATTCTTTATAGATTTGATTTGTGAAATCAACAATAAATTTAAATAATTGGACCATTTTAAAACTAAGTAAAGATACTTAGGGATTGATTATGAAAATAAGTGTTGACTATAGCAAGTTGTGAACTTATAATGATGAACGAGTTACCCGGGATTAAGTAAGTCTTATGTATTAGTATTTCTTGTTAGATGGGTTTACTCACGCTGGTTTCCAGTCTGACCCGGGTATTACTTTGATGTAATGCTCGGGTCAGACCGAGTATTACAGATTTTCAGGTAAGGACATTCTGGAGCTCAGGTGACGAGCTGGATGGCAGGAACGTATGGAGTGTAACTCGCTGTGTATTATTTTGTATCTGGACATATTGTTTTACTGTCCAGTTTGTTTGTGATTGATTGTAACTCTGATGTATTAAAATGTAATTTGACAAGTACAGCTTTTCTTTGTATAAATGTTATTATACTTTGATCCGTTGCGAATGTGAGATTCTGTGATTGTTTCCTGTTTCTTCTTCTATCTCTTTTCTTCTTTTCCTACTTGTCTGGAATTTTCGGGATCGAAAACTCCGGGTCTATACATTTGGTATCAGAGCGAAGGTTAAGCAAGAACCTTGGCTCTGGTGGGTTTACTCATCAAGGATAGGGTCAGCGGTACCCTAGATGAGTTGAGTATATATAAATACGAGAGCGTACTTGTTATTTCTTATATAAAGGTTTTAAAAATGGTTTTAAAACTGGATGATTTTATAAAAGTTTATATCATATTTATAAAGCAATAATTGGTTATTAAATAAGAAATTAAGTAATATATATATACATATCCAAATAAGGATTGGATAAATGAACTATACAAATAAGATGAATTAAAATGGTTTCAAACTAGAAAATAAATGGTTATTGAGTTTAAATAGGATGATTGTTTTCCAATAAACACATAAATGTTTTAAGGAAGTAACCATTAGATGTGAATAACTTATAAATTAGAAAGGATGTAAATCGAATTTTTTTGAAATTGTTAATAGAAATAATAAAGAGTATTATTCAGAATATTTTGAAGGTGATCTTAATTTAAAATAAGAGTTGTTTGAAAGCATTAAAGAAAACGGTTTTGAACTAAAACCAAAGGTGATTTAAAATTTAAGGATAACTTAGTGTGTAAAGGAAATAATATGTATATATGAGGAATATACATAATATCAAAAATGGGTTGAAATAAACTCTAAATGTTGAGTTTTAAATTTGGAATGAGATGTGAAACCCAAGGTGATAAGTTTTTGAACTTATAAGATTATTAATGTGAAGCTTAAAATTTGAAGCAGGAATTCAAATTTGGTAAGGTTAATGAAATTAAATTGAATTTAACTTTGGGAAAGTTAAATAAGTTAACAAGCAACCTGAATTGGAAATTTCAAGATGAAATTGAGATTTAACTTGGGGAGTTAAATGGTTAATTTGAATTGGGAGTTTGTGTGATCTCAAAATGGGTTTGCGATCTGGAAATTGGAAATGGGTGGATGTTTTAAAATAAATTGGATGACATCATCCTATTGTTATTAATAATCTTTAAGTTATGAATTGGATTTTTTTAAATGAATGAGGAATGAAGTATGGTAATATTTCCATTATTGTGATAAAAGGGAAATTAAACTTTAATTTGAAATTAAGGATATGGAATTACTTTGAAGTGAAAATTTGAATAATTGAATTTGTAAATTAAAATTGTTTTGAACTCTTATTTGAACTTTGAAATAAGTTAAGTAAAGATAATTTAAAATGGAATTTTGAGAATTGGACTCAGAATTAAATTATTTAAAGATTTGGATTATTGATTTAAAAATAAAGGTTAAATTGATTTAAGGGGTTAAATCAACATTTGAAAATTTAACTTGAATTTATATAATTCGAGATGGTTTAAGGTTGAGATTTAGATTTCATTAGTTCGAATTGAATTTAGTTTGAATTAACTAGAATTGAAGATGGATAAGTATAAAATTCAAATGGAAAATTTGAATTGGATTAATTTGAAATAAGATTGAAGATTGAATGAGTTCAAATTCAAATGGGAATTGGGATTAATTCATATAGAAATTGAAATGATTTGAAATTGAAGTGGATTCAATTTGAAATTGAAGTGGATTCAATTTGAAATTAGTCTAAATTAATTTGAATAATTTGAAATTGTAATTGAAGTGAATATGTTTAAAATCAAATGGAATTTGATCTGAATTTGGAAAGAAATTGAGGTTAATTCAACTTGAATTGGGGATAAATCAAGTTCAAGGGAAATTGAAGTTATTCAAATTAGAAGTGAGTCAATTTAAATGGAAGTGGAAATTTAAATTGAATTGATGGGGTAGTGAACAGTTTGACTCTGGACTATTTTCAAAATAAATTGTTTTAATATAAATCTATTTTTCCAAACTATTTACTATACAACTTTTCTTAAACCTAAAACTATCTTAAACTTGTTTTACAATTACTTTTGGAACTATTTAACAATTTTACAACTGATTTATAAACTAATTACTGTTTTTAAATTGTTTTATAAATAATTACTATTTTTCAACTATTTACAATTACTTAACTATTTTACAGCTTTTTACAGTTAATAATTATTTTTCAACTACTTATTTATTTTAAAAAAAATTCAAGCTATTTTCTAAATTTAAGCTGATTAGAGTACAAACTATTTATGATTAAATACCCAATTGAGATAAGAATTAAAATGGTAATCCAAGAGAGGATTGAAGCAAAGGTGAATATGTGGATAGAGATTAAAAGGAATGTGAATAGAAAAGGAGAAATTGATTTAGCTAATAATCAATGAAGATAAATACGTAGGATGTACGTATATTATTCTATTCGCATAGTGAATTGATCCAGATTCGTGCACAGAATTCTGAGATAGGTATATCGATCCGAGTTGGAATTTTCCACTCAATTTTCGATGGCGAACCTGGATATGGATTTTTTGATTGGTTCTGGATATTCTCTATCATAATTGTGACTATGCAAGGAGAATAATGGTTTCTGATCAAGAAACCAAATCTGAGTCCGCACTATGAAGTCGGGTGGACAATACTAGTTTGGAAGTAAAATTGTGTGATCGAGTGAGCGATCAGATTGATATAGCGTACGGATGATATGTGTACATCGTACGGGTTTGAATGAAATTGATATTGAAAATTTATGGATAAGAATTGTAAAATGGTCTTTGAAATGAAGAGTATATTTTGTGAAATATATGATGGGGTAAAATGGAAATTGGAAATTTCTATGATTAAAGATTCACTTATGAAGAAAGGTAATGTGGTTAATAACTTTATAAAAGAGTCACCTGCTACACAACCGTTCTTCTCAAAAACTTTATAAAAGAGTAATCAAATTTGAATATTTGATTTGGAATAAACCAAGTTATATATGGTAAACTTCCCTCGTTGAATCTATCGCCTGAAGAAAAGGGTTTTGAAAGTATTTGAAGTATAAAAGTGAATTTATACAAGTATGAAGTGATTTAAAAAATTTCCCAAGGTTATTATATATATATATATATATGTACGTATATATAAAGGATTTTGTGAAAATGATTTTGGAAAAAGGTTTTGGGAACCTATGGATTTCTAAAAAAGGCTTTTGATTTTTGAGGAAAATCAAATTTGGAATTTGGGAAGCCTAGTTTGTGAATTATCGATTTTGGGATAATCGATTTTGAGAAAGGAGATTTATAAGAAATTCATACTAGGTGTATGATTTGGAAAATACTATATGTGTATAGTATAAAGTGTTTTGAAAGTGGCTCTAGGGAAAAAGGCGCTCCCTTGAATGAACTTCTCAGGAGTGCCATAGGGTGGTACTTCCTTGAGCCCTAAGGGGGGTTCTAAAGTTGATCCTGTGAGGAGTCCGGACAAACTAGTTCCTGAGGATTGTTGGGTAGCGAAAGTCGAGGGCGCTGATGCCTACAGGGGCATTTGGGTTATGCTATGACGACAGTGTAACTCGATGTCGCTGCGACATACTGTGTGGACCATAGCGAAAATCGTTTGGAGGATGAGTGCCAACAGTCTACACTTGATTTTGCCGGGATGACAACGTAACATCGGTAGACTGCGATCTATGGTCAAGTGGAGGAGTTTCATTCTTTTGGCAGCGAAATTCGAGGGCGCTGATGCCTAAAGTTATATGGGTTTTTGCTGTGATAGAAACGTAAAGCCCGGATATAACTGCGGTCTGTAGCGGGTTCCTTGGCGTAATCGAGAGGCACGGAGGCCTACGGTTATCTATGGATTTTGCCGAGATGGCAACGTAACCATCGGGTTAACTGCGACCAGGGATGGGAGTGATGATTTCCAGAGCATTCTCACTAAAGATATTTTTACTCTATTTTCAAAAATGTTTTCTACGTTCTCACAAAAGTCTTTTCTTAAGTACTAGGTGTTGAAAATGGGTCTACTAAGTACTTATAAATTTTCATTCCTACGCCTGATCAACGTATTACTGAATTTCTGTGAGGACAAGGATGGACTTGTTGAGACATCGACTTATAAAAAGTATTTTTATAAAGCTATTTTGGTAATATTATGTAGATTTTAAAGTGTTTTAAAAATTTTAAAAAAAAAGAGTTAAGAGTTAAAAATGCTCTAAGAGTAATTTAACTGATAATAAACATTTTAATAAAATTCTGGCTTCGTTCCTTTTCGAGCACAAAAAGATTTAAAGGGGGAGGAATGTGATAACCCGGATTTTTGGACATCTGGTAATTGGATAATTAACTGATTTTAAACTATTGAGATACTGATTTTATTTAGTTGAACAAATAAAATTTTGGTAATTTAAAAATATCTGGATATATATAAATGGACATGGGAATAAGTATAAGTGCAAATATATACATACAAACAAATGGATATATATACATGCATCATTTCACATAAATATATGTAAACATATAGGGAAGCATCATGATGAGGAAACTTCAACTCAAGCCACAAAATAGCAAATCAGCATATAAAATCAGGTCATGTACACGTCAAAAACATATCCTCTTTTCAAATCAGTTTTATCAAGGTTAAAATATCAAATAAAGAAAATGGCTGTACAAGAGAAGCTTGCTGTGTACAAAAAGAACTGCAGCTACCTCCTCTACGTATACCTCCATATTTATATACCTTCACTCTGTCTTCTTTCCCTATTCATTCGAAACCAAACAAAAAAAATATAACCTGTAAAATCCAGTAAAACTAAATCAAGAATTCAAGCAATCTTCTCTACAAATTCAAATCTAAAGGCAAGCTTTTCAAATTCAAGTGCAACTAATCAGATCAAGTAGTTCCAGTTTAAAAGCAATCAAAGTTTTCCAGTTTCAAATTCAAGCAATTCTAGTCTTCAACTTTCAAAACTGTTTCAAAGAGCTCTCTGTTTCCTTCATAAGTAGGTGAGTAAACTTTTATTTAAAAACAGTTTAAAGTCTTGCATGTGATGATCTTATGTGATAATGTTGTGATATGGCTTGTATGATTTATTTCAGCTGGACAATATATGAAATTGCTTGATTTCCAGTGTGTATATTTGTATATATTTATATTGTGCTCTGTTATTAGTAACATGAAAAACTTAAATCACAAAAAAATTCATATCTCACTGTATAATCAAAATCAGACTTTGATTACTGAAAGGAAAAGGTTAATAACATTGTATTCTTGTTTTTAAAAATAATTTCAAGTGAATGAATTTAGATAATACTCTGTAAAATTCAAGAATACAGTGGAAATAAGAAAATGGGTAAATTTCAAATATGATGATTCTCAAATTCACCACTATAGTTTGATTTGTCTTCGAAAACTAGGAATTTTAAAAGCTAAATCAGAATTTTTAAGGTAGTATTGAGTGAGATATTTGGGGTTGTTCAGAAAAGGGGTTTTGAGTCTTTTCTGATGATCGGTGAGTTGGGAGGAGTCGGGTTTACTACCGAAGGTGGCGAAGGAGTAGAGGAGTGTGGGAAAAATGTTCGATGGGTTTTTCGAACATCGTGGTGATGGCGAATCGATGGTGTAGGGTTTAGGATCGGTTGTGAGTCGTTTTGTTCTCGAGGTTACTACAGCATCGCCAAAGCTACGAAGTTCATCGGAATGGTGGGAAGGGCTTCAGGGATGGTCGAAGAACGTTTGGTTGTGGTTGCGCGTCGTCTGGTGGTCGGCAGCGTCTAATCGAGGAGAGTTTGGTCGATCAGTGTGTTTCAAGTGAGGTCGTTTTAGCTCGTTTTCGATTTCGGGCTTCGTGCTGATGTTGGGTGGTCGGAATCGTCTCAGGGGAGGCTTGGCGTCGTGTTGGAGATAGCGTCGATGATCAGAATCTGGTGGCTGCGGCGTACACGTGCACGCATGTACCAATGATTCTGGTCTGAGTTGTTCGTTGGGTTGGGTAGTGTTTTGCTGGGGTTTTCTCGAAGGGTTATTCGAGAGTGTCTCGGGGAAGAAAGCATGCGAGTGTGTTTGGTTGATTAACCAGGTTTTAAACTTAAATGATTTCCAAATTTTAAAAAGACAAACTTAAATTTTTATCAAAGTTTGACTGGTTTTAAAAAAAAAAAGAGGTATAAAATGTTTGAGTTTAGAAATTAATGTTTAAACAAATTTAATTTTTAAAGGAAATGGATTTTTAAAGTTTAAATGTTGATTTAAAATAGTTTGATTTTTAAAAATATTACAATAGCGAAAATTTGTAATTAGTTTTTAAATGTTTTCAACTTAAATATAATTGCTGAAATATAATTAAGATTTAAGTAAAAAGTATTTAACTTTAATAAAGGATGATGATTTTTAAAAATTCAAATCCAAACTTAGGTTTAATTTAATTTAATGGAAGTTTAGGAGTTAATAATATAAATGATTTATTTTAATTTAATCATGTTTTATTAACAAAAGTAATTAAAGTATAATTACTTAATTCATTAAGATGTTTAATTTGGGGGTAATTAAATTAAGATAAATTAATTTGTGAAATTTATTAAGTATAGATGATCACTTAATTAAGGATTGATTAATCAAGGTTAATCAATTAAGAAATAATTAAGTAATAAGTAATTAAGAGGTTAATTACTTAATGTTAAGAAGATTTTAAAGGTAATTACTTAATAAAGTAATTTAAGTAATTAATTACTCAGTGTAATTAATTAAGTTAATGTAGTTAATTTTAATTAATTAATTAACTTTAATTAATTAAAGATAATTACTTGATGTTGGGTTAAGTATAATTACTTAATGTAATTAATGAAGTGTAATTACTTAGTGAAGTAATTAATGGAAAATTACTGGATGTAATTAAAAGGGAAATTACTTAATGGATAGTAATTAAAGGATAATTACTTGAGGGAAGTAATTAAGTGATGATTACTCAGTGTAATTAAAGGATTAATTAATGTAATTAATCAAGGAGTTAGTTTAATTGATATAAGTAATTAAGGGAAGTTAATTACTAATGTGATAAATCAAGGTTGATTAGTAAATGTAATTAAGTTAAAGATTAATTATTAAATGTAATTAGAAGAATAATTAATTAATGAAAAGTAATTAGAGGATCATTAATTAATGTAATTAATGACAAAAATCAAAGGTTTAATTGATTAATAAATGTGATTAATTAAAGGATAATTAATCAATGTAAGTGGTTATAGAATAGTTAATTTGAGTAATTAACTAAGATAAATGTAATTAAAATGGATGGGTGAAGGGTTGATTACTTAATATAATTAAAGGACAATTAATCAAGGGCGATTAATTAAGATGGATAATTAAAAGATGATTAATTTATGGGTTTGTAATTAATTAATGTAAGTAAAGGTAATCTAAGTGATTAAAGTTAGTAATTAATTAGAGATCAATTAAATTAATTGGGAAAGGATTAATCTTGCTTATGAATGATGGAAAGATAATAAATGCCTTGAATTGGTTAATATCTCTGATATGAAATGTTTTGTGATATGATATGATTTGGTGGACAGTAAGAATGTGGTTATCTATTGATGATGAATTACTGTGTAAAGGTGACATCCTGTAATTTATATTAAATTGTATTTCATTTGAATAACTTGGGTTAAGATGACATGGGACTCGAAGATACCGGGGTCGGGTAGCAGTAAATACCCGAAACCATTTCGATTTGAAATCTTCTATAATTCTTTATAGATTTGATTTGTGAAATCAATAATAAATTTAAATAATTGGACCATTTTAAAACTAAGTAAAGATACTTAGGGATTGATTATGAAAATAAGTGTTGACTATAGCAAGTTGTGAACTTATAATGATGAACGAGTTACCCGGGTTTAAGTAAGTCTTATGTATTAGTATTTCTTGTTAGATGGGTTTACTCACGCTGGTTTCCAGCCTGACCCGGGTATTACTTTGATGTAATGCTCGGGCCAGACCGAGTATTACAGATTTTCAGGTAAGGACGTTCTGGAGCTCAGGTGGCGAGCTGGATGGTAGGAACGTATGGAGTGTAACTCGCTGAGTATTATTTTGTATCTGGACATATTGTTTTACTGTCCAGTTTGTCTGTGACTGATTGTAACTCTGATGTATTAAAATGTAATTTGACAAGTACAGCTTTTCTTTGTATAAATTTTATTATACTTTAATCCTTTGCGAATGTGAGATTCTGTGATTGTTTCCTGTTTCTTCTTCTATCTCTTTTCTTCTTTTCCTAACTTTCTGGAATTTTCGGGATCGAAAACTCTGGGTCGTTACATTTGGTATCAGAGCGAAGGTTAAGCGAGAACGTTGGCTCTGGTGGGTTTACTCATCAAGGATACGGTCAACGGTAACCTAGGATGAGCTGAGTATATATATATATATAAGAGCGTACTTGTTATTTTCTTATATAAAGGTTTTAAAAATGGTTTTAAAGCTGGATGATTTTATAAAAGTTTATATCATATTTATAAAGCAATAATTGGTTATTAAATAAGAAATTAAGTAATATATATATACATATCCAAATAAGGATTGGATAAATGAACTATACAAATAAGATGAATTAAAATGGTTTCAAACCAGAAAATAAATGGTTATTGAGTTTAAATAGGATGATTGTTTTCCAATAAACACATAAATGTTTTAAGGAAGTAACCATTAGATGTGAATAACTTATAAATTAGAAAGGATGTAAATCGAAATTTTTTTGAAATTGTTAATAGAAATAATAAAGAGTATTATTCAGAATATTTTGAAGGTGATCTTAATTTAAAATAAGAGTTGTTTGAAAGCATTAAAGAAAACGGTTTTGAACTAAAACCAAAGGTGATTTAAAATTTAAGGATAACTTAGTGTGTAAAGGAAATAATATGTATATATGAGGAATATACATAATATCAAAAATGGGTTGAAATAAACTCTAAATGTTGAGTTTTAAATTTGGAATGAGATGTGAAACCCAAGGTGATAAGTTTTTGAACTTATAAGATTATTAATGTGAATTTTAAAATTTGAAGCAGGAATTCAAATTGGGTAAGGTTAGTGAAATTAAATTGAATTTAACTTTGGGAAAGTTAAATAATTTAACAAGCAACCTGAATTGTAAATTTCAAGATGAAATTGAGATTTAACTTGGGGAGTTAAATGGTTAATTTGAATTGGGAGTTTGTGTGATCTCAAAATGGGTTTGCGATCTGGAAATTGGAAATGGGTGGATGTTTTAAAATAAATTGGATGATATCATCCTATTGTTATTAATAATCTTTAAGTTATGAATTGGATTTGTTTAAATGAATGAGGAATGAAGTATGGTAATATTTCCATTATTGTGATAAAAGGGAAATTAAACTTTAATTTGAAATTAAGGATATGGAATTACTTTGAACTGAAAATTTGAATTTGTAAATTAAAATTGTTTTGAACTCTTATTTGAACTTTGAAATAAGTTAAGTAAAGATAATTTAAAATGGAATTTTGAGAATTGGACTCAGAATTAAATTATTTGAAGATTTGGATTATTGATTTAAAAATAAAGGTTAAATTGATTTAAGGGGTTAAATCAACATTTGAAAATTTAACTCGAATTTATATAATTCGAGATGGTTTAAGGTTGAGATTTAGATTTCATTAGTTCGAATTGAATTTAGTTTGAATTAACTAGAATTGAAGATGGATAAGTATAAAATTCAAATGGAAAATTTGAATTGGATTAATTTGAAATAAGATTGAAGATTGAATGAGTTCAAATTCAAATGGGAATTGGGATTAATTCATATAGAAATTGAAATGATTTGAAATTGAAGTGGATTCAATTTGAAATTAGTCTAAATTAATTTGAATAATTTGAAATTGTAATTGAAGTGAATATGTTTAAAATCAAATGGAATTTGATCTGAATTTGGAAAGAAATTGAGGTTAATTCAACTTGAATTGGGGATAAATCAAGTTCAAGGGAAATTGAAGTTATTCAAATTAGAAGTGAGTCAATTTAAATGGAAGTGGAAATTTAAATGGGGAATTGAAGTGATTAAAGTTAGTAATTAATTAGAGATTAATTAAATTAATTGGGAAAGGATTAATCTTGCTTATGAATGATGGAAAGATAATAAATGCCTTGAATTGGTTAATATCTCTGATATGAAATGTTTTGTGATATGATATGATTTGGTGGACAGTAAGAATGTGGTTATCTATTGATGATGAATTACTGTGTAAAGGTGACATCCTGTAATTTATATTGAATTGTATTTCATTTGAATAACTTGGGTTAAGATGACATGGGACTCGAAGAGACCGTGGTCGGGTAGCAGTAAATACCCGAAACCACTTCGATTTGAAATCTTCTATAATTCTTTATAGATTTGATTTGTGAAATCAATAATAAATTTAAATAATTGGACCATTTTAAAAGTAAGTAAAGATACTTAGGGATTGATTATGAAAATAAGTGTTGACTATAGCAAGTTGTGAACTTATAATGATGAACGAGTTACCCGGGTTTAAGTAAGTCTTATGTATTAGTATTTCTTGTTAGATGGGTTTACTCACGCTGGTTTCCAGCCTGACCCAGGTGTTACTTTGATGTAATGCTCGGGTCAGACCACGTATTACAGATTTTCAGGTAAGGACGTTCTGGAGCTCAGGTGGCGAGCTGGATGGCAGGAACGTATGGAGTGTAACTCGCTGATTATTATTTTGTATCTGGGCATATTGTTTTACTGTCCAGTTTGTCTGTGATTGATTGTAACTCTGATGTATTAAAATGTAATTTGAAAAGTACAGCTTTTCTTTGTATAAATGTTATTATATTTTGATCCGCTACGAATGTGAGATTCTGTTATTGTTTCCTGTTTCTTCTTCTATCTCTTTTCTTCTTTTCCTTACTGTTTGGAATTTTCGGGATCAAAAACTCCGGGTCGTTACAAATACCAGATATACCTTTATATAAAATTAAGAACAACAAGGAATGGATTGAAGAAGGCTCAAATCACTCTGATCCACGACTCACTGTGCTCAATGAACCAGGTCATGAACAAGCAGAGAAATCTGATCAACTCGATCACACTCCTACAAATAATCAATCACACAGTACAAGTCAATAAGGATAATATGAGCATCAAAGTATACTTGAAGACAACACAAGTGAACAAGCACATATTATACAACCAGCTCAAACTGGACATCCTATGATTACCAGATCAAAGCACTACAACAAAAATACCCTATTACAACGCCCTTTTTACAACGGGCATTTGCTACCCGTTGTAATAGAAGGCTATTACAACGGTCCATTCAGGACCGTTGTAATAGATGCCCTATACAATACCTTTTTACAACGGGCATTTTCTGCCCGTTGTAATAGAAGGCTATTACAACGGTCCATTCAGGACCGTTGTAATAGATGCCCGTGGTAATTTCGGATGCTTTTGTCTTCGTACCCGAATAAACCCCCGCCTACTTCTTTTCTCATTTTCATTTTACGCAACCAGACACAAAATAAAGTAGATCCCCAAAACAAAATCCCTAAAACCAAAATCCCTAAAACCTAAACTCGACTACCGCCTTGCTAGCGCAACCGCCTGCCTCCACTTCGCAGCCGCCTACATCCACCTCGCAACCGCCTGCTGTAGCTTCATTGCTTTTGAGTAAAACCAGATGATGTAGCTTTAATAGCCACAATTAAAGTAAATTGCGTTTCTGTTAGGGAATGACAAGTATGTAGATTGTTCAACTAACATAGAGGCAACCAAACTTGTGCACTGAAAATCCTGCTGGTAAACATGGATACCACCGAAAAGTTAAGTGCTTCAGCTTCATCTGCCTTGCTTTTCCCTAATTTGATTTTCAAGTATCATATGATTAGCTATTTACAAAAATAATTATGCCCAAGCTCAGTGCTCAGTTGTAACGTATCGGGTTTTGCTCGCTCGAAAATCAACATCCGTACTTCACATTGTACTAGAATGCCGCAGATTCGACCGTTCAAATCCGATTCGTCGGAGCTATAACACCATTAAGTATAACAACACAGCGGAATAAAAATAGATGATATCATATACAATCCAATGAATACAATATCCAGTATGATATACAACAATGATACCAATATGATACAACCATATCAGAGATACAAGAAATAACAGCGGAAAAGAAAATGATAACACCAGCAGCGGAACAATATCAATAGAAGTGATAACTCCAAAATGATCTTCATACAAGAATGAATCCACAACTCCAAGATAAGCAACTCCGATGAATGAACTAGCTCTAGATAATCTACTAAACCTGAATATCTGAAAAGAAACCCAACTCTAGACTGCTCGTGTGGAAAATTATGAGCACCCAGAGTTTAGGAAGGGAACAATAAACTCCGGATCAGTCATAGGACTGGTGTGAGCAACAAAAACAGTTTATCTTTAAACAACAACAAAAGGATTTTAAACATTGAAATCCGCAATGCTTTTTAGAAAATGAAACTACCATAAGACCTCCCGCCACACACACAATGCAAACGCAGAATTGGAGGAGATTTCTTCTTATGATAGTCAAAGGTGCTTACTACGCAAAATCATCTTGATATTATTATTAGTGCATAGTGCAGAAAACATTTCGAAAGTATAATATTAATCTTTGCCAACATACGACCAGTATCGTATGCCTACTATAGCTACCATCTAAACAGTGGTGACCACCGTACGTAAATGGCAGGTTCTACAACTAAAACCGTACAAGTTCCGTATTGGAGAAATGGATTTCCAACAAATGGTCAGGCTAAGGAACTTCCTTCCGCCGCATGGGAACGCCTCTGGCGGGACGTCCCGAGAGACAAACTGCTCTCTGCCAAACATAAGGCCGGGTTACCCCTGTAACAGGTAACTCACGAATATGCCACCCCCCGGTCCTTTGGGACCTTTATCCGAGGCCTCGATAACCAACATCACACATAATAAAGTGTATCCACATGAGTAAGTATCTGGGCTCCATACCATGACACCACCCTTTTCCAGAAGGAAATGACATACCCTAAAGGGCGCGACCCTCATAACCTTGCTGCAACATTCCTGTTTCGACCATTTCCGGGTTGTGAGGCCCTGACGAAGTCTCGTCCACAAAGCTACGCTTTGTCACAAAGCCATGCTTTGGGTCAACAGATGATCAACCTATGATCACAAAGATAAATGATCAAACAAATGATCATATCACAAATGATCAAACACTGATCATCACACAGCAACACTCAGCATGTCACATTACCAAATTGGGAATATATCGCTGATAAATTTCAACTACATAACCTCTGAGCTCGTACGTCTCAGAGAAGGGTGTTAAGCTAAGAGAATAAATTCTCCGCCACCAACAGAAATGTATTTGAAAGAAATCGGCTTTATATCTCAAAGTGTAATGTCAAACATACAATCCATACAAGTCTGTTCCGGGATCGAACAGAACCGAAGGCACTTCTCACGAAGCCCTTGCAAATCCGGATAATTTCCAATCACGTCCGGACTTCCCGTCACTAAGGGTGATAAAACCTCTATATCGGGGATCAGCCGATGCAGAGTAACTCGACGGTAATCCTTCCGTTTTCAAAAATATCCGGTCTTCAAATGCTATCCATATACGACGTATCACATATTCGGAATGGGTTATACGACCCAAAGGTCCTCTCCCGGCTAAACCAAATAGTGAGCGAAATATTTAAAACATATGGATATGGGATTTCAATTAAGTCACAACTTAAACCCAAACTTCCTTTTCAAATGGTTTAACAAATTACCATTTTCAAATCTTTAAACAAAAAGATTTATTTTAACAACCTTCAACGATTTAAACAATTTCCACACTTTAATCTTTTAAACAAAAGATTCATTCACAGATTTTCCAAATTAATTTCCCTTTCAATTTGATTAACTCGTTAAATCTTCAAATCAAAGATTTAACTTACAGTTTTCAAAACAATTCCATTTCAAATGGTTTAAACAAATCATTATTTTTAAATCTGTTAAAAATAAACAGATTCAATTCATAGCTTTCAAAAAGAATTCATTCTTAACTTGGAAAACCATTTTTCAATTCAATCTTGAAATTCCTTTAACTAAATTAGAATTTCATTTCTTATATGAAAGCTTTTATCATTTAAAAACAAACAGTTTCATTTCAGAAAATCTGATTCATTCATACGAGTGGAAATCCTTGGTTTAAATCCAAATTCTCAAAATTATACTTTTAAATGGTTTAACTTTATATAAACACATTTATATCATCTGTAATCCCTAGTTTCAAATCATAGGATTCAATTCCAAACTTGAATTCAAATTTAAATCAAATTATTTAAATTTTTCAAGACTCGGTTAAGTTATTCAAAATAACTTTTATCTTTGAAATTCTATTTCAAAAGTTTTTCACTTTAAACCCGAATTTCAAATTTCAAAATCATTTTAAAATAAAATTTCTATTTCAAATACATCAAATTTACATTATCTGTGACTTAACCGATTTCCACGTGAAATCCATATTTGTGTGTGTAAAGGTGTAGTCCAGGGGTTTCACACAATAGTGCAACACAATGAATCATCACATATCAGAATACAGAAATATAATTCGATAAGCGGTATAAGAACAACGCTTATCGTTCATTCACAGATCATAGATATATAAAGGTCACAGATAAGTAAACTACAGATCACAACATAAATCAGGATGTATCACAAAGCATCATATATCAGGGATATCAAACAATCAAGTCATTCAATAGAATCCAAACATCCCTAAGTAAGATAATTTAATTATCTGATAAATTTAAATCGGATGTATCAATTACTAATCCGGTTAATTATCATAATTTAATTACAAATTATTTGAAAATCTTTCTTTCAAATTTATTAGTTAACCCTTAATTATTAACTAAGCATTCTTAAATCAATGAATCAATTAATCTTTAATTATTAAATTAATCTTAATTAATTGCCATTATTAATTAATCCTTTGATTTATTAACAAATAATTAATTCACATTTTAAATTATCATTTAATTAATTACATTCAGTAATTATTTATTCATTACTTCTCTAAGTAATTAACTTTTCAAAACTATCAAATGATTATTCTGAATCAATTAACTTAAGAAATTTAATTTGAACAATTCGATTAACTCCATAAATTACACCGAATATTTAATTTCACAATTATTGTTATTAAGTAATTATACTTGATAGTTCCACAATTGATTCTTATTGAATTAATCAAATCTAAATTTGTTGTTAAAATTTATCATATTAATTAATTTTTCAAATAACATCTTAGTTAATAATCTTTATTAAATTTCTTATATTACCTTTCCAAAGAAATTTCTTATATTTAATTTTAACATCTGATTTAAGATTAGTTCCAGATTTTACTTTCAAATTCAACTTGTTTAAATTTCATTTTCAATTTCAATTCTATTTTAAATTCAAATTCTCCATACCTTTAATTTCTTTTATTTTAAATAAACAAATTGAATTTTGAAACTTTATTTATCTTCAAAACTGAATTCTACTTCAATTGGAATCTTTATTTACAGTTTTGGTTTTAGACTCAGTTTAAAAACCTTGCTTGATAAATTTGAATTTGGTTTTAAAAATTTCAAACCAAACAGTTTCCAGTTTGAAGTCTGTAACTAAAACTTTTACCCGAGATCCCACGAATTTACTTCGAGTAAACTGCTCGATCTACTCGAGTACGACGCGAGGAAATTCAGCTCTTCCCAGACAACATACCCACGCTGACACTCTCAACCTCGTGCACGTGCACATCATCGTTCGCCACTTCCGGTCGCCACCCATGCTTCGAGCAAGTCGAAGGTCATCCCCAGCTCCGCTTCCAACCACCCAACTCCGGCCAGTTCACCATCGATCTCGAATTCAAGAACTACAAGCCTGGAACATAATATACATCGCCATGACCAAACCTGTCAACGCAAAATTCTTGACCTTCCGACCATTGTTCGCCACCAAACTCCGGCCACCGCTTTGCCTGTCTTCCCTCTACCTTCCCACAAAACCTCGTCGAACTCGATGTACTATCGACGTCGCGCGAATCGAAACTCCGGCCATCCAAAAAATTAGGTCACCAGACTTCGATTGCCTTCTGCCGCCACCATGGTCAACGTTCGAGCCTTACGGCATTTTTCCAGTGACCACCCTAGGCTCCTCTATCTCCACGGGGCAACTCGACCTCCCTAGATCAACACATCGCCTGGAATCAGTCGAAATATCCACTCCGTTCAACCTCGAACTGCACCTCACTCCTTCTACTAAAAATCACGAATCTCGTTTTAAAAATCATATTTTCGTATACGAATTCCATTTATATTCATGAATTTGTAAATTAATAACCTCGAAAATTTACATATATGAAGATGGTTCTATAGTTTGGCCCTTTCCAGTGACCACACACATTTGTTTACTTAAAAAAAAAAATTTAAACTAAAGTTTATGATGATACCAACAACTTTCGTTTGAATCTAAAGTTCAATCATCAATCAGATAGAGAGTAAATGATTTTTGAAAACCACAGTTTGCATTTTTAACTAAGAACAGATGCATTCAAAACAACAGTCTGCATAATACTATCAAGCTACCCATATATAAAGATGATTATATATGCATCACATACATATCTTAGATAAATCTTGCACAGATTCAAACCTTTAAATTTTTAAAGAATTATTGTTACTCACCAATTTTATGAAGAAGAACAGAGCACTTAGTTTTGCAGACAGTTTGAACTTGAGAACTAGAAACATGTTTTCAACTTTGATCTTCAAATCATTTTGCTTCTCTACTTTGTTGTAGTTGCTTATGTTTAATTGTATTTGATGATGTAGAAGCTTGTTTGGGTTTTCAAATGGAGTTTCATTTTTAGTCTTGTTTAGTTCGAATTGAAATGAGAAGTGATAAGGGAAAGAAGTTTACAGAGTGATGTTTAAACAAGTTTCAGGGTATAATATCCTATACAAAGCAGTGTACACACTTGTACAATTTCAGAGATTTTTTTTAACAAAATGGAGGCTGAAGGATTTTTCTACAACTCGAATAGACTTTGTTTGCTGCTAATAAATGGAACATTAAATGCTATTGTACTTTATGTCTCATACTTTATACATATCTCATTTTCTTTTACTTGCCTGTGACTTCATTAACAAGCTATAACATTTTACATTTTGCTTTGATTCATATTGCTCTTAAGTTTTGCAGGTATATATATCATATTCGAACATTGTTTTATCCTATGCAGATCTATATTTGAAGCTGGGAATCATTCTTATGAATCATATTTTCTTCTTTATATTTCGGCTGATATGAAAACATTTTGGTGGCTAAAGATACTTGCATTTATTTGTTTGTACTTGAACCTGTTTGTCCTTTGTTTATTTATTTGAATTTCTTTTCTTTATTGAATTTAAAACTCTACTTTATACTATAAACAATTTCTATTTTTATTCTACCATGTTAGATTTTAGTTAATATATTTATTATCTTATATTTAATTTATAATTTCAAATTATTATTAACCATCAATTCTAATAGTTAAATATTATTATCAATTATTTATTTACACTTTAAACTCAAGTCAAATATATATCTATATATACTTACAATATTTTAAATTGAAATGATTCATACAGAATATACTTGAATCCGGGGAAACTCGCTCCATTTTATCGATTTATTTTACTATCTTTATCCAAAAATTTATTTAATTATTAACTTAAATTAAATAAAAATCTAGGGTCGTTACAAACTTCCCCCCTTAAAAGAATTTCGTCCTCGAAATTCGCAGGCACGAAACACAGACAGATGAAGAATGTTTCATCTAATCAAACTGAACATTTATTCTGCATTTGGCTCACCAAATCAGAATATCAATAACAGATACATGAACGAATCTGTTTAAAACTTCATAAGATACTCGGGTTATCCGGATTTACGAAATATGCAGTGGCATCGGTCAGTTCGAAGTGATAACTAACCATTCGTAGAATATATTGGGACCCAAAGAATAGATAGTTACATGGATACCATTTCAAAACTTTCAGTTTAAAAACAAAAATGTACCTATCAACTATAGCAATCAAAGCAACCAAGGCAACCAATACATCCAAACAAACAATTTTGGCCTATCTGGAGTTTATGTCCCATATTAATATATCGAATCTTCTTTCTGGATATACCAGAAATTATCGAAGAATTGAGAAAAGAGATGTTGAACAAAAGAGATTGATAGAGAAAATTTGTTTCCACTATTGTTATAGAGTATTGACCAATTATAGTCGTATTTCCCTGTCCCCTATCTCGTCCTCTTCTTGCACTCATACTCACTATCAGTGGATAGTAAGAGAATTTACTGAGGTATTCGAACGGATATCTGAGAATTACTCATTCTAGGGTATACTTCACCCTATCTCTAATGAGCTACTTAATGTGTTATACTCCTGAGCTAAAGTTCAACCTTAGCTCTGATACCACATGTAACGTATCGGGTTTTGCCCGCTCGAAAATCAACATCCGTACTTCACATTGTACTAGAATGCCGCAGATTCGACCGTTCAAATCCGATTCGCCGGAGCTATAACACCATTAAGTATAACAACACAGCGGAATAAAAATAGATGATATCATATACAATCCAATGAATACAATATCCAGTATGATATACAACAATGATACCAATATGATACAACCATATCAGAGATACAAGAAATAACAGCGGAAAAGAAAATGATAACACCAGCAGCGGAACAATATCAATAGAAGTGATAACTCCAAAATGATCTTCAGACAAGAATGAATCCACAACTCCAAGATAAGCAACTCCGATGAATGAACTAGCTCTAGATAATCTACTAAACCTGAATATCTGAAAAGAAACCCAACTCTAGACTGCTCGTGTGGAAAATTATGAGCACCCAGAGTTTAGAAAGGGAACAATAAACTCCGGATCAGTCATGGGACTGGTGTGAGCAACAAAAATAGTTTATCTTTAAACAACAACAAAAGGATTTTAAACATTGAAATCCGCAATGCTTTTTAGAAAATGAAACTACCATAAGACCTCCCGCCACACACACAATGCAAACGCAGAATTGGAGGAGATTTCTTCTTATGATAGTCAAAGATGCTTACTACGCAAAATCATCTTGATATTATTATTAGTGCATAGTGCAGAAAACATTTCGAAAGTATAATATTAATCTTAGCCAACATACGACCAGTATCGTATGCCTACTATAGCTACCATCTAAACAGTGGTGACCACCGTACGTAAATGGAAGGTTCTACAACTAAAACCGTACAAGTTCCGTATTGGAGAAATGGATTTCCAACAAATGGTCAGGCTAAGGAACTTCCTTCCGCCGCATGGGAACGCCTCTGGCGGGACGTCCCGAGAGACAAACTGCTCTCTGCCAAACACAAGGCCGGGTTACCCCTGTAACAGGTAACTCACGAATATGCCACCCCCCGGTCCTTTGGGACCTTTATCCGAGGCCTCGATAACCAACATCACACATAATAAAGTGTATCCACATGAGTAAGTATCTGGGCTCCATACCATGACACCACCCTTTTCCAGAAGGAAATGACATACCCTAAAGGGCGCGACCCTCATAACCTTGCTGCAACATTCCTGTTTCGACCATTTCCGGGTTGTGAGGCCCTGACGAAGTCTCGTCCACAAAGCTACGCTTTGTCACAAAGCCATGCTTTGGGTCAACAGATGATCAACCTATGATCACAAAGATAAATGATCAAACAAATGATCATATCACAAATGATCAAACACTGATCATCACACAGCAACACTCAGCATGTCACATTACCAAATTGGGAATATATCGCTGATAAATTTCAACTACATAACCTCTGAGCTCGTACGTCTCAGAGAAGGGTGTTAAGCTAAGAGAATAAATTCTCCTCCACCAACAGAAATGTATTTGAAAGAAATCGGCTTTATATCTCAAAGTGTAATGTCAAACATACAATCCATACAAGTCTGTTCCGGGATCGAACAGAACCGAAGGCACTTCTCACGAAGCCCTTGCAAATCCGGATAATTTCCAATCACGTCCGGACTTCCCGTCACTAAGGGTGATAAAACCTCTATATCGGGGATCAGCCGATGCAGAGTAACTCGACGGTAATCCTTCCGTTTTCAAAAATATCCGGTCTTCAACACCGGTCTTCAAATGCTATCCATATACGACGTATCACATATTCGGAATGGGTTATACGACCCAAAGGTCCTCTCCCGGCTAAACCGAATAGTGAGCGAAATATTTAAAACATATGGATATGGGATTTCAATTAAGTCACAACTTAAACCCAAACTTCCTTTTCAAATGGTTTAACAAATTACCATTTTCAAATCTTTAAACAAAAAGATTTATTTTAACAACCTTCAACGATTTAAACAATTTCCACACTTTAATCTTTTAAACAAAAGATTCATTCACAGATTTTCCAAATTAATTTCCCTTTCAATTTGATTAACTCGTTAAATCTTCAAATCAAAGATTTAACTTACAGTTTTCAAAACAATTCCATTTCAAATGGTTTAAACAAATCATTATTTTTAAATCTGTTAAAAATAAACAGATTCAATTCATAGCTTTCAAAAAGAATTCATTCTTAACTTGGAAAACCATTTTTCAATTCAATCTTGAAATTCCTTTAACTAAATTAGAATTTCATTTCTTATATGAAAGCTTTTATCATTTAAAAACAAACAGTTTCATTTCAGAAAATCTGATTCATTCATACGAGTGGAAATCCTTGGTTTAAATCCAAATTCTCAAAATTATACTTTTAAATGGTTTAACTTTATATAAACACATTTATATCATCTGTAATCCCTAGTTTCAAATCATAGGATTCAATTCCAAACTTGAATTCAAATTTAAATCAAATTATTTAAATTTTTCAAGACTCGGATAAGTTATTCAAAATAACTTTTATCTTTGAAATTCTATTTCAAAAGTTTTTCACTTTAAACCCGCATTTCAAATTTCAAAATCATTTGAAAATAAAATTCCTATTTCAAATACATCAAATTTACATTATCTGTGACTTAACCGATTTCCACGTGAAATCCATATTTGTGTGTGTAAAGGTGTAGTCCAGGGGTTTCACACAATAGTGCAACACAATGAATCATCACATATCAGAATACAGAAATATAATTCGATAAGCGGTATAAGAACAACGCTTATCGTTCATTCACAGATCATAGATATATAAAGGTCACAGATAAGTAAACTACAGATCACAACATAAATCAGGATGCATCACAAAGCATCATATATCAGGGATATCAAACAATCAAGTCATTCAATAGAATCCAAACATACCTAAGTAAGATAATTTAATTATCTGATAAATTTAAATCGGATGTATCAATTACTAATCCGGTTAATTATCATAATTTAATTACAAATTATTTGAAAATCTTTCTTTCAAATTTATTTGTTAACCCTTAATTATTAACTAAGCATTCTTAAATCAATGAATCAATTAATCTTTAATTATTAAATTAATCTTAATTAATTGCCATTATTAATTAATCCTTTGATTTATTAACAAATAATTAATTCACATTTTAAATTATCATTTAATTAATTACATTCAGTAATTATTTATTCATTACTTTTCTAAGTAATTAACTTTTCAAAACTATCAAATGATTATTCTGAATCAATTAACTTAAGAAATTTAATTTGAACAATTCGATTAACTCCATAAATTACACCGAATATTTAATTTCACAATTATTGTTATTAAGTAATTATACTTGATAGTTCCACAATTGATTCTTATTGAATTAATCAAATCTAAATTTGTTGTTAAAATTTATCATATTAATTAATTTTTCAAATAACATCTTAGTTAATAATCTTTATTAAATTTCTTATATTACCTTTCCAAAGAAATTTCTTATATTTAATTTTAACATCTGATTTAAGATTAGTTCCAGATTTTACTTTCAAATTCAACTTGTTTAAATTTCATTTTCAATTTCAATTCTATTTTAAATTCAAATTCTCCATACCTTTAATTTCTTTTATTTTAAATAAACAAATTGAATTTTGAAACTTTATTTATCTTCAAAACTGAATTCTACTTCAATTGGAATCTTTATTTACAGTTTTGGTTTTAGACTCAGTTTAAAAACCTTGCTTGATAAATTTGAATTTGGTTTTAAAAATTTCAAACCAAACAGTTTCCAGTTTGAAGTCTGTAAATAAAACTTTTACCCGAGATCCCACGAATTTACTTCGAGTAAACTGCTCGATCTACTCGAGTACGACGCGAGGAAATTCAGCTCTTCCTAGACAACATACCCACGCTGACACTCTCAACCTCGTGCACGTGCACATCATCGTTCGCCACTTCCGGTCGCCACCCATGCTTCGAGCAAGTCGAAGGTCATCCCCAGCTCCGCTTCCAACCACCCAACTCCGGCCAGTTCACCATCGATCTCGAATTCGAGAACTACAAGCCTGGAACAGAATATACATCGCCATGACCAAACCTGTCAACGCAAAATTCTTGACCTTCCGACCATTGTTCGCCACCAAACTCCGGCCACCGCTTCGCCTGTCTTCCCTCTACCTTCCCACAAAACCTCGTCGAACTCGATGTACTGTCGACGTCGCGCGAATCGAAACTCCGGCCATCCAAAAAATTAGGTCACCAGACTTCGATTGCCTTCTGCCGCCACCATGGTCAACGTTCGACCCTTACGGCATTTTTCCAGTGACCACCCTAGGCTCCTCTATCTCCACGGGGCAACTCGACCTCCCTAGATCAACACATCGCCTGGAATCGGTCGAAATATCCACTTCGTTCAACCTCGAACTGCACCTCACTCCTTCTACTAAAAATCACGAATCTCGTTTTAAAAATCATATTTTCGTATACGAATTCCATTTATATTCATGAATTTGTAAATTAATAACCTCGAAAATTTACATATATGAAGATGGTTTGTAACGACCCGCCATTTTTGACCGTTCAAGTCGACAATAATCCACACATGTCCAACTCAAACCGTTCAAAAAGGCAGATGGTTATTGGGGTTAAATAAGAAAAGGAAAGAAAGAACAGAAGCAAACTCAGAATCTTGCAGCGGAAGGAACAAGATATAATAATAAAATAACAGTTCATGAAGCTGTTAAATAAATAAATTTGATTATTATTATACATCATAAATCACAGTTACATACATATCAGAGATTATACAATAATGCAGCGGAAAAAAATAATATAGTAGTAGAATACAAATGATGTAATACCAAACTCCGTCTTCGTCCTCCAAAATAGATCTTCAACCTTATCTGAAATGCTCAGGCTGACCCGAGCGTAATGAAAAGACAAAACACTCGAGTCAGGACTAAAATATCTCATGTAAGTCAAATCGAATAAGAAAATATGAGTGTGACGGCGTCAGAGATGTTTACGGGGTTTGACATCTCCTGTCCAGTGTCAACGTGAGTGCAATAACTTAAGAGATGTTACGGGATTTTCCATCTCTCAAGGATCCGTTAAACTATCTACTATGTAGTACAATACGCTATTATAATATGTCTACATTAAAGTAAAAGTATTAAAATAGCGTTAAGCCATGGCCCATTCCACCCTTAACACAGTTTATATTCCCAAGAGCATATACAAGACCGTAGTTTCCCCAAAACCGGAAGTCACCAGAGCGCAATCCATATACTCAAGGTACAAACCAAAACGTAGTGGTCGCGAATAGGATAATCAGTATGACAAGGTACATGAGGCGATACCAACTAGGATACTAGTAGTTGCCTGATCCGGACTGATGTTGGGCATAGCAGCTACTACCCCAACACCGCGAAACAACACTCCCAAATCGCGGGGTGCACCCAAATCGAATCACAAAAGTAATAGACATGGTATCGAAGGAGTGTGTCCGCTAGAGATGGCGATCCTCAATGGCCCGGCGCGGCTCCTGTTTTAGTCATGTCAGGGGTCATCCAAAATCGTTCTCTTTCTTCAAATCAACACGTTCACCAAAACCATCCACTTCGTTCTGGATCAACACTCCACGAATATAGTTATTAAAGTGGTTTTCGGTATCGACAGAGAGTATGTCCATATCCGATCCCGGTCTCTTTAATAACTACGTTATATTTTTCACACCGGTTGGATCTTTTACATTTCAAATCGATTCATAATTGATATCAAAATATCATATTCGCTTCAAAGTCAAATCCATTTCAAAAACATCATATCTATTCAAATATACGATTTCATTTCAAAATCATTTTTCGCCTCAATATCTCATTTCGATTTCAAAATCAATTTCGAATTTCAATTTAGGTTGCAACTTCATTTATCCCAATTCGTATTTAAATTCGAGATTTAAATATAAACAATTTACCTTATTGACCAGCTTGAAAATTTTAGAAAATATTTTTAAGTAGTTTAAAAGTAGTTTAAATAATTAAAATAGTTAAAATAGTTTAATAGAAAATATTTAAATAGTTTAATCGAAAATAATTTGAATATAAAAATGGTTTATATAGTAAAACAGTTTGAAAATCAAAATAATTTCAATATTTAAAGAATATAGATTTTTAATCATTTATACTAAAATATTCATTTAAAACAAATTCCAAAGTCAAACCGGTCAACTTCCCAATTTCCTACCCAAATCAATTCAAATTTCCATTTCGATTTAATCGATTCAATTCTGATTTCAACTCGAATAAATTTTGATTCCATATAAATTTCGATTCCAATAAACAAATTCCGTTCACTTTTAATTTCCAATTTCAAATTAATTACCAATTCCAAATTAATTTCCAATTCCACATTAATTTCCAATTTCAATTCCAAATCCAATTTCAAAATATCGATTTAAACATTAAATCAAATTTACTTTCAATACCAAATTTTTGAATCCAAATTTCAATTCTAAACTCAAACCTAAAATATCATTTCATATAAGTTTTCTTAGAAATAGTCAAAGTTCGAATAAAAGTCCAATCTTTCAAACAAATCAACTTCCGAAAATTTATGCCGTATTCAAATTTTTAATTAAAAAAACTAAACTTCGATTAATTAAACAATTTCGATTATCAAGTTTAAATTCCAACATTTCAAGCTCCAATTCAAAATAATTCAATTTCCATAAATTAGATTTTTATTCTTAAAATCAATTCATTTAAATAATTTCAAAACAACTTTTAAAATCAATTAATTTAGCCAATCCGGTGTCCGTATATAATTTTCTATCCTACGGCCAAGTGATTATTTATTTCAGTTAAATGTCAGAGATGAATATATATCACTTAAACCGATCCCAATGTCATATGTATCACAGGATATATATAAGCAAATAAACATCCAAACAATTAAATATCAACCAATAGCATCCATCGAATAAATCATCCAATAGACAATACAATTCACAGCAATTTCATAGTTATCAATATCAGGTAATTTAATCGCAATCAAATTCCTATTTAATTTAACTGTCAATTTTTAATTTCTAACATTAAATTCAACGACGATCTAGATGACAATTAAATTTTTATCAACAACGACTAATAAAAATAATATCACTTCACAATATCAAATTTAACTAGCATCAGAATATTCTAGTACGTTGTGAGCGTTATAAAACACTCACCTTGATTTTTACGATTTTAAATCAAATCGAACGACGTTCGATTTAACTCAAAATTTTCTCTAGCTCCAAATGATTCCGATCCAACTGCATAGCGTAGTGCTAGTCCATACGATTCCAATGCATCTTGTTTCGCGCAA
The DNA here is from genome assembly GCA_030737815.1 of Allium fistulosum. NCBI lineage: Eukaryota > Viridiplantae > Streptophyta > Magnoliopsida > Asparagales > Amaryllidaceae > Allium > Allium fistulosum. Next base: position 1,200,941,835 of record CM060901.1, on the reverse strand, counting down.
AACGGACCTCGTATGAAAAAGTTATGATTTTTCAAAGTTTGTATGAATTTAAATATACAATTTCAGCTTTATTTTTATTTTTCTAACCCTAGATCAGATCACGGCCGTTCATTTCTGCATCTTCAGATCTGGGCCATCCCCTTCATCTTCCTCTTCAACGTGATAAACACGTACAACACAAACCCATAGCCGCCTTTACTCCATGAATTTTCACGACCAAACCGAGCAACTTGAAGACGATCAGGTTACACCACTTCGAAGCCACCGCCTTACTCCACCTTCACCTGGAATAGCTTGAAGCTCGGCCTCCTCCTCTGCCTCGAATTGCGTGAAAAACGCAGCCCCTTCATGCTCGATTTCCCGTTGACTCGAAGCTCTGTTTTCGATCATCTCCGTATGGATTTGAAGCTCTCGTCGTGCTCTACAACTTTCGTGTTGGAAGTTTTCTCTAATTATCGACGGATTTTGAGTAATTGAGGGGAGAAGATTCGTGCATTTCTGGCCATTGAAGTATAAGTGGCGGCTGGCCTGAAACCCTAGCCTTTGTTTGCAAATTGTGAAATGGAGGGCCTTTTATAGAAAATTTCAAAACACTATTCACCCAAAATTTTCCGAACTCCAAACGAAGCGTGCTGGCTGGCGTTTCTAAGGTTTACCCCACGTTCCGAACGCAATGGAATATGTTTCGGAGGCTAATTCGGTCATCTGTGCGAGTTACGGAGAAAAACGATCAGTTTTAAATTAAACCGATTTAAACCGATTTCGATGCATTTTGGCTTGCCCCGGACAAACGGTAACTCCGATTGACACGAAATTTGAAACCCTACAATAATATGATATTACGGATCCGATGAACTGCTTTCGTCGAAATCCGAGACTTTTTGAAAAATGACTATTTTCTTTCGCTGAATTAATATTAAAAACAATTCGATGCGTTTCGAGCTGCCACGATCAAACGATAACTCCGATTGCTACGAAAATTGAAATCCGACAATAACAAACTATTACGGATCCAATGGAACTAGTTTCGTTCAATTCTGAGACTGTTCGAAAAATGGCTATTTTTCAGTCGATAATTAAATATTAAAATATTCAATTTTCACAAATTAACTTTAAATTCAATTTTAAAAGTTCTATAACATTACTATAACTCCAATATGAAAAGATAAAATTTTACAAATCATTTTCAATCATATTCAACTCGATTTTCAATTATTTCTGAAATTTAACTTATTAAATTATCGATTTAATTGTCTAATTAAATCCAATATTCGAAAAATAAATTATTCGCCTGTTTAATTTCAATATAAAATTCTCAATTTTAAATTATTAACTTTTAAATCAAATTTCAATTGTTCACAAATCTCATTTTTAATTTCACAGTAATTAACAATCTTTTACAATGCAGTTTTCCATTATAAATCCAATATAAAAGATTATATTAGATTCAGCATTCAATTATATTGTAATTCAAATTTAAGTTATTTAATTCCAAATGAATTCTTTTATTTCGATTTACACTTTCATTATTGAATCAACCATTTACTTATACATTATTATCAATAGTTTATAATTCATTTACTTTCATTTTCTTCAGCTATCATCTTATTTAAATTCACAGTAATATTAAATTACATTCATTTACGTTGATTTCCATATTATAACTTCAATATTAAATGCAACATTTTATTTATTTCGTTGTTTACAATCAAATTCAATTCATTATTTACATTCACTACAAGTTAACATCCATATTTAATTTATAAATAAGTTATTTCAGAATTCAGTTTTGTATTTTAACTTGTAATTCACATTTAACAACACAAAATTTTATTTCCTTCGGATTTTTATCAAAATTTTCATTTTAATTCGTATTTTTAAAGTGTTAAAAATACGGGTCGTTACATTCTCCCCCACTTAAAACTTTTCGTCCTCGAAAAGGAACGGAGAAGGGGAAACCATCATTTAGATATAATTCATTCAAAATATTCTACTTATTTGCAAAATTTAGTTATAGGATTCTTTTTTTTTAAATCTCAAAATTTTCTAACTTCCGGATTTTTGAAAAATTTCGGCAGCACCTCCTTTGCGCGGCTAGGACCGAAAAATTTCACAGTGGTAATAATTGCATGATATACATCTCATTACAAGAATGAGGCATCCCAAAACATGGGGAACACAATAATATACCACAACATAAACTGTAATCCGAGAACATACCTTTTATTTAGCGTTTATTAGCATTTTAACTTATATTTTGCATTAAGCGCAGAAGCGAGCTCCACAAGCGAAGCGCAACCCCTTTGCTACCTACTAAAATGCTCAATAACCAAGTTAGAACCATGCATATAAAGATAGATCGATATACTTATCATAAACGACACACATATTACATGTTTAGCTTCAAAACTGAAATTCCAATTTCAGGACAGCAAATGAATCTCGGTTTTTGGTCCCCTAACCGATGAAATTTTAAAATGGAATCTAAATAAAAGTTGTTGCCTTCATTTCAAGCTTTCCGGAATGTCAAAAATCATCAAATTCGGACTATCCGTTCAAAAGTTACGGCCGTTTTACTAAAAGGATACGCCTCAGCCTGGGCAATGAATTGCGCAGGTCAGCGATGTTTACTTACGTTTTCGACCCTCTAAATGACAGAATAACACAAAACATTTAACACAAAAGTTTTAGCTTAAGTTCTAAGCTTTCCAGAAAGTGCAAGATCGTCAAAATCCGATACACCAGTAAAAAGTTATGGCGATAATAGTAAGGTGCTTCAGATTTCTACTTCGCACAGACCAGCGACTAATATTGGTGTTTTAAGCCTAGTGGATAAAGGTATTTATCAAAACATTTTAAACAAAGATGTAGCACAGTTTCTAGGCTTTCCGAAAAGTCTAAGATCGTCGAATTTCGTCCAGCCATTTAAAAGTTATGGTTGTTTTTGTTTCAGCATATATTGGACAATTTTGGATTTTTTTCAAAAATTTGCTTTTATTATTTCAAAGTACAAACCATCAAACTTCAAATTTTCTAAACAAACAATCATAAACACAAAGTCGTTTATTTTCTTATTTATCCCTGAAATAAGTTTACATTCAATTTGTTTCCGATTTATTCAAGTTTGTTTCATTCATAATTTAAATTCAAGTCAATTTGCTTCAATTTAATTTGAATTCAATTATATTTAATTTCACTTTGCTTCAAATTTGAATTTAATTATTTATAATTTTTATTCCGTTTATTCAATTCCATTTACACTAATGAATTCTATTTAATCAATTACCATCCATCTAACAACCAATGCATATCAAACATTAACATCCATCCAAAATCTACACTAAATCAATTATACATTTCCAAGTCAAAATTTTAATTTCATACACTTCCAAGTTTATTGACATTTAGTTTTATTCAAATTTAATTAGTTTCAATTTACTAATTTTATATTTAATTCATTTTAAATTTAATTCATTTTACAACTTAAATTTCCTTTATATTTACAACTATCAATAGATCTTCACATTTTATTATTCGTAATCACACTTGTATATTATTCATTTACTTATCCTTATTAGCATTTTAAACTTTTTAAGTATTTGGTAAGTTATAGCTATGCAAATAGAATGTAGTTAAACAATATACAACTTCTTTTCATTCAATTTGAGTGTTATACCTATAAAATAAATTTCCAATTTATTATTTTTCAAATTAAGGGTTACTCCTACAATTTTAATTTAATTTAATTTTTTTTTCCACTTAAATTCAATTCCATCTTTTCAATTCATAAGTTTCTAACAATTCAAGATTTACTTTAGTTTAATAATTAAAATCATTCCTTATTAGAGAACTTAAGAATTTCAACACCGGATTCGATTAAACCATTTTTTTTTAAATATATATATATATATATACTAATATATTTATATCTCAAATCATACTTTTTAGAAGAATTTTAATCAGCATTGAAATATATATATACATATACCTATTTTCATTTCATACTTTAGAAATTTACAATTTTTAATCAAAACAGGGTTTAGAAAAACTATTAAGTGATCTCCCCCACTTAGACTCTCGGAAATAAACGTCGATGATGCGTGCACTCATCACCGAAATCATTCTCTAGTGTCAAGAGGGGAGTATAACACTTACTTCATTTGAAAATCCTTTGAAAACCATTTCTAATCGAATATACTATCATATAATACTTGTATTATACATTTCAAATTTTTGTTAATAAATTTTCAAAACACCGGAATTTAAATTCTCCATCTTAATTTAAATTCATTTTTATTTTATTTGATTTACCATTTATATTCATTGTCAATCATATTTACAAGTTTCATTTCTTAAAATCGTCTAATAGTCAATAGTTAGAAATATTGACTAATCAACAATAAATGATGATAATCTAATATTATCATCTCCTAACAACCAATACAATCAAAATTTATAAATTTTCAAGATAGTTCTTTTATATAAAATATAGTCCAAAACAATATTATGTCAATCTGTCCTATTCGAGTGTTTAGAAACTCCTATCGATGCCTTGGCGTCCCAAGTATTAACCAGAATTTATAAATACTCAACGGAACAAATCAACACAATATAAAACCATTTTATAGCAAATAACAAGTACGCTCTCTCATATACACTCAAACTCATTCATAGGTTTCAACCCTATTTCAACGAGTTATTCCCCACTAGAGCTCAGGTAATCTAAACCAAAGCTCTGATACCAACTGTAACGACCCGCCATTTTTGACCGTTCAAGTCGACAATAATCCACACATGTCCAACTCAAACCGTTCAAAAAGGCAGATGGTTATTGGGGTTAAATAAGAAAAGGAAAGAAAGAACAGAAGCAAACTCAGAATCTTGCAGCGGAAGGAACAAGATATAATAATAAAATAACAGTTCATGAAGCTGTTAAATAAATAAATTTGATTATTATTATACATCATAAATCACAGTTACATACATATCAGAGATTATACAATAATGCAGCGGAAAAAAATAATATAGTAGTAGAATACAAATGATGTAATACCAAACTCCGTCTTCGTCCTCCAAAATAGATCTTCAACCTTATCTGAAATGCTCAGGCTGACCCGAGCGTAATGAAAAGACAAAACACTCGAGTCAGGACTAAAATATCTCATGTAAGTCAAATCGAATAAGAAAATATGAGTGTGACGGCGTCAGAGATGTTTACGGGGTTTGACATCTCCTGTCCAGTGTCAACGTGAGTGCAATAACTTAAGAGATGTTACGGGATTTTCCATCTCTCAAGGATCCGTTAAACTATCTACTATGTAGTACAATACGCTATTATAATATGTCTACATTAAAGTAAAAGTATTAAAATAGCGTTAAGCCATGGCCCATTCCACCCTTAACACAGTTTATATTCCCAAGAGCATATACAAGACCGTAGTTTCCTCAAAACCGGAAGTCACCAGAGGGCAATCCATATACTCAAGGTACAAACCAAAACGTAGTGGTCGCGAATAGGATAATCAGTATGACAAGGTACATGAGGCGATACCAACTAGGATACTAGTAGTTGCCTGATCCGGACTGATGTTGGGCATAGCAGCTACTACCCCAACACCGCGAAACAACACTCCCAAATCGCGGGGTGCACCCAAATCGAATCACAAAAGTAATAGACATGGTATCGAAGGAGTGTGTCCGCTAGAGATGGCGATCCTCAATGGCCCGGCGCGGCTCCTGTTTTAGTCATGTCAGGGGTCATCCAAAATCGTTCTCTTTCTTTAAATCAACACGTTCACCAAAACCATCCACTTCGTTCTGGATCAACACTCCACGAATATAGTTATTAAAGTGGTTTTCGGTATCGACAGAGAGTATGTCCATATCCGATCCCGGTCTCTTTAATAACTACGTTATATTTTTCACACCGGTTGGATCTTTTACATTTCAAATCGATTCATAATTGATATCAAAATATCATATTCGCTTCAAAGTCAAATCCATTTCAAAAACATCATATCTATTCAAATATACGATTTCATTTCAAAATCATTTTTCGCCTCAATATCTCATTTCGATTTCAAAATCAATTTCGAATTTCAATTTAGGTTGCAACTTCATTTATCCCAATTCGTATTTAAATTCGAGATTTAAATATAAACAATTTACCTTATTGACCAGCTTGAAAATTTTAGAAAATATTTTTAAGTAGTTTAAAAGTAGTTTAAATAATTAAAATAGTTAAAATAGTTTAATAGAAAATATTTAAATAGTTTAATCGAAAATAATTTGAATATAAAAATGGTTTATATAGTAAAACAGTTTGAAAATCAAAATAATTTCAATATTTAAAGAATATAGATTTTTAATCATTTATACTAAAATATTCATTTAAAACAAATTCCAAAGTCAAACCGGTCAACTTCCCAATTTCCTACCCAAATCAATTCAAATTTCCATTTCGATTTAATCGATTCAATTCTGATTTCAACTCGAATAAATTTTGATTCCATATAAATTTCGATTCCAATAAACAAATTCCGTTCACTTTTAATTTCCAATTTCAAATTAATTACCAATTCCAAATTAATTTCCAATTCCACATTAATTTCCAATTTCAATTCCAAATCCAATTTCAAAATATCGATTTAAACATTAAATCAAATTTACTTTCAATACCAAATTTTTGAATCCAAATTTCAATTCTAAACTCAAACCTAAAATATCATTTCATATAAGTTTTCTTAGAAATAGTCAAAGTTCGAGTAAAAGTCCAATCTTTCAAACAAATCAACTTCCGAAAATTTATGCCGTATTTCAATTTTTAATTAAAAAAACTAAACTTCGATTAATTAAACAATTTCGATTATCAAGTTTAAATTCCAACATTTCAAGCTCCAATTCAAAATAATTCAATTTCCATAAATTAGATTTTTATTCTTAAAATCAATTCATTTAAATAATTTCAAAACAACTTTTAAAATCAATTAATTTAGCCAATCCGGTGTCCGTATATAATTTTCTATCCTACGGCCAAGTGATTATTTATTTCAGTTAAATGTCAGAGATGAATATATATCACTTAAACCGATCCCAATGTCATATGTATCACAGGATATATATAAGCAAATAAACATCCAAACAATTAAATATCAACCAATAGCATCCATCGAATAAATCATCCAATAGACAATACAATTCACAGCAATTTCATAGTTATCAATATCAGGTAATTTAATCGCAATCAAATTCCTATTTAATTTAACTGTCAATTTTTAATTTCTAACATTAAATTCAACGACGATCTAGATGACAATTAAATTTTTATCAACAACGACTAATAAAAATAATATCACTTCACAATATCAAATTTAACTAGCATCAGAATATTCTAGTACGTTGTGAGCGTTATAAAACACTCACCTTGATTTTTACGATTTTAAATCAAATCGAACGACGTTCGATTTAACTCAAAATTTTCTCTAGCTCCAAATGATTCCGATCCAGCTGCATAGCGTAGTGCTAGTCCATACGATTCCAATGCATCTTGTTTCGCGCAAAACGGACCTCGTATGAAAAAGTTATGATTTTTCAAAGTTTGTATGAATTTAAATATACAATTTCAGCTTTATTTTTATTTTTCTAACCCTAGATCAGATCACGGCCGTTCATTTCTGCATCTTCAGATCTGGGCCGTCCCCTTCATCTTCCTCTTCAACGTGATAAACACGTACAACACAAACCCATAGCCGCCTTTACTCCATGAATTTTCACGACCAAACCGAGCAACTTGAAGACGATCAGGTTACACCACTTCGAAGCCACCGCCTTACTCCACCTTCACCTGGAATAGCTTGAAGCTCGGCCTCCTCCTCTGCCTCGAATTGCGTGAAAAACGCAGCCCCTTCATGCTCGATTTCCCGTTGACTCGAAGCTCTGTTTTCAATCATCTCCATATGGATTTGAAGCTCTCGTCGTGCTCTACAACTTTCGTGTTGGAAGTTTTCTCTAATTATCGACGGATTTTGAGTAATTGAGGGGAGAAGATTCGTGCATTTCTGGCCATTGAAGTATAAGTGGCGGCTGGCCTGAAACCCTAGCCTTTGTTTGCAAATTGTGAAATGGAGGGCCTTTTATAGAAAATTTCAAAACACTATTCACCCAAAATTTTCCGAACTCCAAACGAAGCGTGCCGGCTGGCGTTTCTAAGGTTTACCCCACGTTCCGAACGCAATGGAACATGTTTCGGAGGCTAATTCGGTCATCTGTGCGAGTTACGGAGAAAAACGATCAGTTTTAAATTAAACCGATTTAAACCGATTTCGATGCGTTTTGGCTTGCCCCGGACAAACGGTAACTCCGATTGACACGAAATTTGAAACCCTACAATAATATGATATTATGGATCCGATGAAACTGGTTTCGTCGAAATCCGAGACTTTTTGAAAAATGACTATTTTCTCTCGCTGAATTAATATTAAAAACAATTCGATGCGTTTCGAGCTGCCACGATCAAACGATAACTCCGATTGCTACGAAAATTGAAATCCGATAATAACAAACTATTACGGATCCAATGGAACTAGTTTCGTTCAATTCTGATACTGTTCGAAAAATGGCTATTTTTCAGTCGATAATTAAATATTAAAATATTCAATTTTCACAAATTAACTTTAAATTCAATTTTAAAAGTTCTATAACATTACTATAACTCCAATATGAAAAGATAAAATTTTACAAATCATTTTCAATCATATTCAACTCGATTTTCAATTATTTCTGAAATTTAACTTATTAAATTATCGATTTAATTGTCTAATTAAATCCAATATTCGAAAAATAAATTATTCGCCTGTTTAATTTCAATATAAAATTCTCAATTTTAAATTATTAACTTTTAAATCAAATTTCAATTGTTCACAAAATTAATTAATTTAATTTAAGATAATTAAATTAATTACTTAAGAATTAATTATCAAATCTTGCTTAATCCATCATTAATTAATTAAAACCTTTAATTAATTAATTACTCATTAAATATTAATCATCCTTGATTAATTATTCATTAATTACATAAAGTAATTATCCTTTAATTAATTTCGCAAATTAATTATTCTTATTCATTAACAGTAACTAATATTTAATTACTTTCATTAATTACATTTAATTAATGATCCTTAATTAATTACTTCCATTAGTTTAATTAATTAATGTAATTAATTAAGGGTCAATGTAATTAATTATAATTAATCAATTAATGGAAGTAATTAATTAAGGATCATTAATTAAATGTAATTAATGAAAGTAATTAAATATTAGTTACTGTTAATGAATAAGAATAATTAATTTGCGAAATTAATTAAAGGATAATTACTTTATGTAATTAATGAATAATTAATCAAGGATGATTAATATTTAATGAGTAATTAATTAATTAAAGGTTTTAATTAATTAATGATGGATTAAGCAAGATTTGATAATTAATTCTTAAGTAATTATCTCAACAACCACCACAAAGTCTCCAACTTTATCTGAGCTTAAGCAAAGCTAGGATTAAAAAGAACTTGGAAGAATTTGTTTTGATTCTCACTTTAAAAAAATTTAGTTTTAAAGAAGAATTTTAGAAAAGAGTCAAATGAGTACGTACAACCTGGTTTTATCTTAACACTAATTATAAAAATAAAAATAAAAGAAAAAGAAAACACATATGCCACTTGTTAATGCATAAGTCTCTAAGCTTACACATGTTTGAATGCATGTATTACAAGCTTACAAATGTTTTTATGCATGCATTTATATTTATTTATATTCTATTTATCTTTTATATTTATACATTTTCTTTTATTAATTAAGGTAACTTTAAAAAAAAGAAATCATAAACCTATATTAATTACTAACTATATGTATATATATATATTAGTGAAAATGTAGAGTTTAAATCTAGTTTACTTTTGAAAATTTGACAATAACTTTGGAATAATAGAATACCTTATATATCCATATTATAACAATCTTCCCAATATTTTATTTCATAGGCATATATATATACTCATATACATTATTGTATATATTTATTTATATAGATATAGATATTTTATCTTGAATTTTATTTGTTCAATTTACAAATTAGTATTTTAAATAAATTTAATCCTATTAATTTCAAATTAACAGATGTTCCAAAAATCTGGGTTATCACATTCCTCCCCCCTTAGAATCTTTTCGTCCTCGAAAAGGAACGAAGCCAAAATTTATTATTTACTTAAAATCAGATAAATTATTCTTTGATCATTTTTAAAACACTCTTAAAATCTATATAATATTGTAAAATAACTTTATAAAAATACTTTTATAACTCGATGTTTCAACAAGTCTATCCTTGTTCTCACAGAAATTCGGTCCTACGTCGTTCTATATATTATATTTTATACGCTGCGACTGTGAGGTTCTGATTTTGTTTAGTTCTTTCTTCTTCTATCTATTTTTCTCTTCTTCTACCTCTTCTTTTTACCCAAATGGTCCGGTTTTTCGTGGTAGAAAAACTCGGGTTATTACAGTGGTATCAGAGAATTTTAATATAAAAGTGTTTTAGCTATCGTAAGGTAAAAACCCGACATGTTTATTTGTGGCGTGGTCTTACGAGATGCTTTTGTTTTCAAAGGATTTTTGAACTTTAATAATCAGTTTGGATGTATTTATGATGCGCTGGTATTCCAGACTGACTCGGGTGTTATTTTATTATAATGCTCGGGTCAGACCGAGTATTTTACAGGATAGGTTGCTATGGAGCTCAGGAGAGGAGCTGGAGTTCGAGACGTATTTCTCGTACTTGTATTATTCCGCTGCTGTGATTGTTGTATTGACTGATTGACTGGATATTGATGATGGTATTGATATACTCTGATGATGATGTATTGTATATAAACAGATATAGTTTCATTTTGTGTAAAGATCTGTTCTATATATTATATTTTATACGCTGCGACTGTGAGGTTCTGATTTTGTTTAGTTCTTTCTTCTTCTATCTATTTTTCTCTTCTTCTACCTCTTCTTTTTACCCAAATGGTCCGGTTTTTCGTGGTAGAAAAACTCGGGTTATTACAGTAAGTTAAATGAGTTTAGAATGGGTGGGAAGTGCATGTGGGGAAACTCGAAGTTATGCTTGGGAAAATCTTATAAATGCTCGGGTCTGTTCTTTTAGTATAAACAGGGTTTAAACTTTAAAACAAATCAAGTGTTGTTGAAACAAAGTTGTTAAAACTACTTCTTTTGTAAATAATAAAATGTTTGGCTAAGTTCTAAAGTGTATTTAAATGAATAGGATTTAATGATGAAATTAGATAATGAATTAAGATAAAGGATTTATCTTTAATTAAATAAGGTATTGATTAATGTAAATTATGGTGATTAAGTAAGTAGTTTATCTTTGATTAGTTAAGAATGATTACTTAATGAATGTGATTAAGGATAATTACTCAATGTAATTAAATAAAAGGATTAATTACTTAGTATAATTTTTACTAAATTTTAAGGGTTTGGTTAATTAATTAAGGATTAATAATTTATATATGTGAACACATACTCTAGAACGAGTTGAATGTTACATCCTTAACTAATTAATAATTAAAGGTTAATTAATTAAATAATTACTTGATAAAAGAAATTAATGGTAAATTACTTAAGGGGAGTAATTAAGAATTAATTACTTAGCATAATTAATTAAAGGATGGATTAATTAAAGAAATTACTTGGTTAATTAATGAATGTGATTAATTAGAGGATAATTAATCAGGGTAAGCAATTATAGGATAATTAATTTGAGTGATTAATTAAGGATATATGTAATTAATGGGAATAGTAAATGTTAATTAAATTGTGTTTAAATCGAAGGTTAATTACTTAATGAAATTAAAGGGGATAAATAAGGGATGATAAAATAATGGTTTGTAATTAGTTAATGTGGAGTAAACAGGATTTAAAGATGATTGAAGTAATTAATGTAATCTATTTGAATTAATTAGAAAATGTATGATTTATTTACCTTGCTTATGGGTAATTGGATGATATTGAATGCCTTGGATTATTTGATATATCTGATATGTGATTGTGATGCTCTGTGATATGAGAAGTTTCGGACGAATTGTGATAATATATATCTATGATATAATTGTTATGTGAATATGATATCCTGAATTTAAATTAAATTGTTATCTTAAACATCTTAGCCTTAAAAGGATGACATTTGAATTCGAAGAGACCGGGGTCGGATATCAGTAATATCCGAAACCACTTCGATTTGAAATCTTCTATAAATCTTTATAGATTGATATGTGAAATCAAATAGGCCGGTTTGGGATAATATGGACCATTTGAACTAAGTTGAATACTTAGAGATTGTTTTGTGAAAATAAGTGTTGACTATATAAGTTGTTTACTTATAGAAAAGTACGAGTTGCCCGGGTTTAAATAAGTTCTATGGATTGAATTTCATGTTAGATGAGTTTACTCACGCTGGTTTCCAGCCTGACCCGGGTGTTACTTTGATGTAATGCTCGGGTCAGACCGAGTATTACAGCTTTTCAGGTTAGGACGTTCTAGAGCTCAGGAGGCGAGCTGGATGGCAGGAACGTATGGAGTGTATTCTGCTGTGTATTTGAGAGCTTATTGATAGTAGTCTGGGACAGGTGGATAACTGTCTAGTCTATTTGTAAATGGTTGTAACTCTGATGTATTGAATGTAAATTAACAAATACAGTTTTCTTTGTATAACTGATATTATTATTTGATATTATATTTTATCCGCTGCGAATGTGAGATGTTGTGTTTTCTGTTTTTCTTTCTTCTTTCTGTTTCTTTCTTCTATCTCTTTTCTTTTTCTTCTAACTATCTGGAAATTTCGGGTTCGAAATTTCCGGGTCGTTACAGTAGGGATGTTCCGGCTTTGTGTTGCAGGGGATTGGGAGTGATCCTCGGTACGGTGATCTAGGCCCCGTACTGTGATGAGCGGTACCCCGGTAGCCCTGCCATTGTATGGAATCCAAAATCCAATAAGTGCCGTACGTATTAGTTGTGCCCAACTATGTTGGAACGTGAGATGTAAGCATTCCAGCTATTTCTGTATTTTACTTGAAAACCCTAGACCCTATAATAATACAATCGAATTTCCTATCAAATGTTTTGGTTAGCGTAAGGTAAAAACTTACCCATGTTTATTTGTGGGGAGTCTTACGTGATACCTGTTCTTTCGAAATGGTTTTTGAAGTTAAACAAGTTTAACCTGTTACTCACACCAGACCCATGTCTGACCCAAGTTGTTTATTTCTGTTTTATAAACTCTTGGGTACTCAAATTTTTACGAGTAGCCAAGGGATTCAGGTTAGCTTTGATGAGTTATCTGAAGGAGCAATGGAGCAGGAGGCTTCGGCGTTGTAGATATAGATAGTAGTTCCGCTGTGTTAATCTCTGAATAGAGTTTTGTGTTGAGTTGTAATAACTAGACAGATGTTTATAACTGTCTAGTATGTGTTGTGTAATCTGTGTAACTCTGATAGTCGTTGTATATTATGTAATACTTTTGTTATTAATATAATTTATTCGTTCCGCTGTTGAGATTCTGTTGTTGTTCTTTCTTTCTTCTCTTCTTTTCTACTTTCTCACCTCTTTCTTTTCTTCAAAACGACGTGTCATTCTGTGGAATGAGTGGCGGGTCGTTACAGTGGATGTAACGACCCGGAATTTTCGAACCCAAAAATTCCAGATAGTTAGAAGAAAAAGAAAGAGATAGAAGGAAGAAACAGAAAGAAGAAAGAAGAACAGAGAACACAACATCTCACATTCGCAGCGGATTAAATATAATAACAATAATAATATCAGTTATACAAGGAAAACTGTATTTGTTAATTACATTTTAATACATCAGAGTTACAATCATTCATAAATGTACTAAACAGTTAGAATTAACATGTCTCAGACAACTATAATATATCACAGCGGAATATACTCCATACGTTCCTGCCATCCAGAGCCAAACTGTTTAATTCCCCATCAATTCAACTTAAATTTCCACTTCCATTTAAATTAACCATTTAACTACCCAAGTTAAATTTAAATTTCATCTTGAAATTTCCAATTCAAGTTATTTATTCAACTTATTTAACTTCCTTCAAGTTAAATTTACTTAATCCGGTCAACTTTTCACAATTTGAATTCCCATTCAAATTTTAAACTTCAGATTAATAATCTTTCCCCTTTTAAGTTTTAAAACCTACTTTACTTTGGTTCTTGTACTTGAATTTTCTTCAGGTTTTGCTATGTAGATTTGAAGATGAAATCTTGTTGTTGTTGTTAATCCTCTGGTTTAAAATTGTTTACAGGTTTTGATTTTCCTTTTGAAATGAATGAAGATGAAAAGATTTTGAGGAAAAATTTCATTAGCCTGGTTTCTCCAATACTATATTGTTTATAAGTTTTCAAATTAAAAGAAAGGTATTTGCCACTTGTTATTACAAACTGTAACGACCCGACTTTCTATGCCACAGAAAGTCGCATCGTTAATTAAGAAAGAAAGGGATAGAAGAAGAAAAGAAAGAAAAGAAGAGAAGAAAGAAAGAAACAACAACAACGATCTCACAGCGGAACGAATAAATTATATTAATAACATAAACTATTACATAGTATACAACAATTTACAGAGTTACACAGCATATACATCACTTACTAGACAGTTATAAACATCTGTCTAGACATTACAACTCAAATACAAGACAAGACACTATCACCTATATCAACACAGCGGAATACTATATCTACGAACGCCGAAGCCTCCTGCTCCATTGCTCCTCCAGAATATTCGTCAAAGCTAAACCTGAATCCCTTGGCTAACTTGACGAATTGTGGAGGAGCAATGGAGCAGGAGGCTTCAGCGTTGTAGATATAGATAGTAGTTTCCGCTGTGTTGATCTTGTGTTAGAGTCTTGTATTGTATTGAGTTGTAATATCTAGACAGATGTTTATAACTGTCTAGTATGTGTTGTATAGTTGTGTAAACTCTGATAAGTGTTGTATACTATGTAATAGTTTCCTTATGTTATTAATATAATTTATTCGTTCCGCTGTGAGATCGTTGTTGTTGTTTCTTTCTTTCTTCTCTTCTTTTCTATTTTCTACCCCTTTCTTTCTTCATAATGATGCGACTTTCTGGGCATAGAAAGTCGGGACGTTACATATGGTATCAGAGCTATAAAGCATGCCCACTATAAATATCATATTCTTAAGTTTTTAGAAAATGTAAGTTACTCACAGGTTATTGAAGATCAGAGAAAAAGCTTTGAAACTGGACTTGATTTGAACAGATATGCTACTTGCATTGCTTTTACTTGATCTTCTATATATTTTTAGTTGAATCTTAAGTTGAATTCGAACTGCTCAGTTGAAAGCTTGAAGTAGTCATTTTGTTGATCTTTGTTTTGAAAATGGTTTTCAGGCTTTAGATTTTGAGAGGGCTTTTACTTGAATTTGTTTCAGATTTGGGATTCTTAGAAATGAGGTAGAAAAGTGAAAGAAGAATGAGAAGTATTGTTATATAGATTTTAGTTTTTTGATTTATTAAAATTAAAGAAAATAAAATAAAAATGTGACACTTGTCACTAAACTCTTTCTTTCTTCATAATGATGCGACTTTCTATGCCCATCTGAACTCAAATCCAGAGAAATTTCCTATAGAAATCCTCCAATCCAAACACTGCAACTTCCAGGCTCTTCCAGCTGACACCTCCCCTGTTTTAGCCATTCCCGGTTGATGAGGCTTGAGGTTACGATTACCTTTAATCAGAACATATCACTTAGAATGCTCATCGTCCGCCTGACGATGTGCTGAAAGCATTCAATCCATACAAGTTCGTTCCGGGTTCGAACGAAACCGAAGGCATTATCTCGTTACACTCGTTTTGGAATCACCCTCAGAGTTAACGACAATAACCCTTGCACTCTGAATCTTCATCTTCACTTGAGATTCACGACCTATCGTTAATTTGGATCGATGTGGTATTCGGGTCTCCAGACCTAGAATACCGGTATACGGAAACCCGATCCCGGTCTCATCGAAATCCAAAATGTATCTTTTAAGGGCCAAGTTGTTTTAATGTTAAAACAATTCAATTCAATACTTGAATTCATACAGCATTTAACATAGATAAATATCACACATTTATCACGGATATATACAATATCATATCACAGAATATCATAGCATATCATTTAATAGATATCAACCAAATCAGATATTCTACACAAACAATCATCCATAAGCAAACAATTATTAACCCATGTTAACTAAGTTTTTAAATACATTTAAAATAAATAATGTTGTTGGACTTTTAGAGGAATTTTTAAGTTGATAAATTAATATTTGGGGATCGAGCTTTATGATACTTTGGGAAATTGAAGCTTTGAGGTAGTTGAAGCGCAGATCCGGAGTCATTCCGGGCAAGTAAAAAATTGAGTTAAATCGAACGTCATTCGGTTTAATTTAAATTTCGAACGCTCGCCGAACTCAAAGTGAGTTTTTCTCACTCACATCTGGATGCTATGCATTTTAATAGTTAATATTTAAATATCTGTGTGGATGGCTGAATATAATTGTTATTATCAGTCTGGATTGATATTTATATTGTGATGTGCTAATATTTGTGGATGCAGGGAAAAACAGGTTGGAGGGATCCAACTGGATTCCTCGCAATGTAGCAATTATTTTATAATTGATAGTGATGTCTGTTTACGTATTGTGATTGATAAATCTGACATTTAATTGTGAACGTGATATTGTTGGATAAATTGTAAATCCAGAATTTAATTAAATGAGTAAATTGGGATTTAAGGGTAATCAAAGAAATTGATAAATAAGAATTTAAAAGAATTTAAAATTGAATTCTGTTTTTGGAATGAAAGGTGTAATTACTAAATGTACATTTTTAATTTCACAGTAATTAACAATCTTTTACAATGCAGTTTTCCATTATAAATCCAATATAAAAGATTATATTAGATTCAGCATTCAATTATATTGTAATTCAAATTTAAGTTATTTAATTCCAAATGAATTCTTTTATTTCGATTTACACTTTCATTATTGAATCAACCATTTACTTATACATTATTATCAATAGTTTATAATTCATTTACTTTCATTTTCTTCAGCTATCATCTTATTTAAATTCACAGTAATATTAAATTACATTCATTTACGTTGATTTCCATATTATAACTTCAATATTAAATGCAACATTTTATTTATTTCGTTGTTTACAATCAAATTCAATTCATTATTTACATTCACTACAAGTTAACATCCATATTTAATTTATAAATAAGTTATTTCAGAATTCAGTTTTGTATTTTAACTTGTAATTCACATTTAACAACACAAAATTTTATTTCCTTCGGATTTTTATCAAAATTTTCATTTTAATTCGTATTTTTAAAGTGTTAAAAATACGGGTCGTTACATGGTTCTATAGTTTGGCCCTTTCCAGTGACCACACACATTTGTTTACTTAAAACAAATTTTTTTAAACTAAAGTTTATGATGATACCAACAACTTTCGTTTGAATCTAAAGTTCAATCATCAATCAGATAGAGAGTAAATGATTTTTGAAAACCACAGTTTGCATTTTTAACTAAGAACAGATGCATTCAAAACAACAGTCTGCATAATACTATCAAGCTACCCATATATACAGATGATTATATATGCATCACATACATATCTTAGATAAATCTTGCACAGATTCAAACCTTTAAATTTTTAAAGAATTATTGTTACTCACCAATTTTATGAAGAAGAACAGAGCACTTAGTTTTGCAGACAGTTTGAACTTGAGAACTGGAAACATGTTTTCAACTTTGATCTTCAAATCATTTTGCTTCTCTACTTTGTTGTAGTTGCTTATGTTTAATTGTATTTGATGATGTAGAAGCTTGTTTGGGTTTTCAAATGGAGTTTCATTTTTAGTCTTGTTTAGTTCGAATTGAAATGAGAAGTGATAAGGGAAAGAAGTTTACAGAGTGATGTTTAAACAAGTTTCAGGGTATAATATCCTATACAAAGCAGTGTACACACTTGTACAATTTCAAAGATTTTTTTTAACAAAATGGAGGCTGAAGGATTTTTCTACAACTCGAATAGACTTTGTTTGCTGCTAATAAATGGAACATTAAATGCTATTGTACTTTATGTCTCATACTTTATACATATCTCATTTTCTTTTACTTGCCTGTGACTTCATTAACAAGCTATAACATTTTACATTTTGCTTTGATTCATATTGCTCTTAAGTTTTGCAGGTATATATATCATATTCGAACATTGTTTTATCCTATGCAGATCTATATTTGAAGCTGTGAATCATTCTTATGAATCATATTTTCTTCTTTATATTTCGGCTGATATGAAAACATTTTGGTGGCTAAAGATACTTGCATTTATTTGTTTGTACTTGAACCTGTTTGTCCTTTGTTTATTTATTTGAATTTCTTTTCTTTATTGAATTTAAAACTCTACTTTATACTATAAACAATTTCTATTTTTATTCTACCATGTTAGATTTTAGTTAATATATTTATTATCTTATATTTAATTTATAATTTCAAATTATTATTAACCATCAATTCTAATAGTTAAATATTATTATCAATTATTTATTTACACTTTAAACTCAAGTCAAATATATATCTATATATACTTACAATATTTTAAATTGAAATGATTCATACAGAATATACTTGAATCCGGGGAAACTCGCTCCATTTTATCGATTTATTTTACTATCTTTATCCAAAAATTTATTTAATTATTAACTTAAATTAAATAAAAATCTAGGGTCGTTACATCAGTGAAAAAATCTGGTTTGTTTTTCTGTTATATCCTGTGTTTTTTAGTACAATTTTGGTTGTCAATGCTAAATTTATTTTATATTTGGCAAATAAGATTGCTATTGATTCATTACCTCAAATATTTTCAACAATAATTTCATTGTTTATTTCGTAAACTGTTCTAAACTATTTGGAATGTTGCAACGTACAACCAAATATGTTTGTTTCCATGTTGAAAACTTTTCTAGGATTAGTTTATTAGTCATGCTTTTCTTATGATATCCTATACGCTATTAGTTGTCATAGTAGGAATATTAGAAAAAATAACAGGTGGTTGGAGATATAATTATTCAATGTTTCTTGAGTTTTAATTATTGTCCTTTGCATCTCTCCATTCCACACATATTTCACTGCTGCTTTTGTTTAAAATCACGTTTCTTGTACCAATGTTTTGTATGGCTGTTAATTAAAGTGGTTATGTCTCATAGAATCCAGGATTTGGCTATATAATGACTGAACATCTAATATTTGCAAATGCCAAAGTTCAGCATAATTATCAATTTTTTTCTCAAATTTATTTTATATTTGACATCCATAATTATCAGTAAATAATAAATGGGTGAATGCATTTGTCAATGCTAAAATACACTACAATTTGCTTTTTGTTCGTTCAAAAGACAGTGTAAATTCTGAAACAATAATGTATGGTTTTCAGGAACAAGAAGCTCGAACTTAATGAGGCACTTGCGCAAAGGCTTCTTGCCTGCAGTTTGTTCAATTCCAGTGCCTGGCTATATGGTAAAGTAAAAATTTTACTTCTACATACAATGACGTGATGATGAATTCATTGTTTGAGGTTATTTCTGTACATGGTTCAGTTTTGAAAAGCAATAATATGCTCGGACGTAGCAGTAGAGGCAGCTAGGTATGTTTTACTGCAGTGGACAGACCAGAAGGGTTCCTTGTGCTAGCTGTGGTCTCTCTAGGTGAACAAACTTGTGAAGTCTCAACTGTGCCCGAGGTAAAAAGCATTTTTTTAATGTAATTTCAGACATGTATCAGATGAACTGAGTTTGACAAACTTTTAAAAAACAAACAAACAAATATCTGCAAGCTTTTGTCTGTATCATTACAGTATACAATATAAAAAAAACCGAACTCTTCCTATATTACATACTTGTGTAGGTATCTTAGCAATAACAAGCTAAATGGAAACATACCTGATTGGATACCGTCGAAGGGTAGAGCTGTGTAAGTTTTTGCTCTCGGTACTATCTCAAGTGTACTTTATAGTCATATTACTAATTAACTTCTATATTGTAGAGACATATCATATAATGAATTCACTGGGGATCCTTCTCTATCTGATTGCCCTGATGGCTCTATGTAGGAGACTTTTTCATTATTATATAGATCAAATTCATCCATTCTGACTAAAATTATATCTGAACTTAAATACTTCCTTTTGCATTTGTAGGATTTTAACTTCTAGTTTCACATCAGTAAATAGTAACTCGTAAGTTCTACAACTTGTATTACAACAACCGTGCTTTTGGAAGAAGAACGATTATAGTTTAATACCTCAATGTTTCACATATGTTGCACCCCCATATTATTTTTATGGATAACTAGAGTTTGCCCGTTAAACTCTTGACTAACTTTGAGTTTAGACCTTAAAATTCCCGATTGTAGAGTTGAGTTCCTAAATTTTAGTTTTCTAATTATCAGATGTTTTTCTGAAATGTTAGTTTTGTTTATTTTTTAGTATACCCCTATAGACCTAAATGTGAATTCCATACCCATAGTTACAATATTGAAAAAGCTACTGTTGTAACGCGAAATAATCTTCAAGGCTGCTAATAAAAAATCCTTTAGATTATTTCTACAGAGCACTTCGGATGAGAAATGAGATGCAAATTCACAGCGTACATACTTTCACGTGAATTTCGATAACTTTCTCCAAGAAGAATTAATTCAATTTATATTTGGTTTTACATTGTTAAGCTACATAGATGCTACAATTAAAAAGCCAACTGTCCCTTTACGAACAGGTTTTTGTATTCTTTGTCATAAAATATATATCATTGTTGAGTTTAGGGTACAGAAGGATATTAGAAAATAGTAATCTCTACTATTAGTAAAAAGAATTCAATGAATATGATTTCCACTGTTTCTTTTTGAAAAGGATTGGAACTGGTCATCTTAACAAGTGATTGCTCCAGTATCTCTAATTTCTGAAATGTTTAAATAATTGAAATTAAAGTAAATAATAAATATATAAAATAAAATGCATATAATGTAAGAACCACACATAATAACATGTTATGGCCACTTTGGTGGCTACAAAACATAGAAATGATTTGCTAGGCTCTTACCGTAGCCAGGATTCAACGCTCATATACTATCAAAAAGAAAAAAGAATCTGAAAACATATCAAGAATGTATAATCTATTCCAAAATAATAAAAATAGCTTCTGGATCAGGGAGACACTTGTTATTTGTTTGTTAAGTTTCTTCTAAAATAGCTTTTAATTAACAAACTGGGTTGGGAAACAGTTCCCTCTTCTAGTAGATATTGTTGGGACTCATCTTTTATCAGTTGGTATGATATTACATGACGCTTTTTTATGCAACTTCTGAGCCATCTTCACAGTTAATTATTATACAATATATTTATTTAATCTAAACAAATTTTTGATCTTTTTGGACTCTACAGTGGTAGTTATCATGTTCAAATGTTTAATATGAGATGAATAAGTCCAAAAAGTATGTGTTTTGTTACACATGCATTATATTGAGTTATATTGGAACGCCACTTCATCAAGCTTTGGCGCCTAAAAATTTCATCAATGCATACACTACCTCTGAAGGAACAAAATGAGTTGCAAGACCAGATGCAAGCATTTCAGATCCATCCAGTCTTTTACCGGTTAGACCAATGTACTCTCCTGTGGGAAATTATGTATTATTATTAAACACTAAGCTGTAAATTGCAATTACTCAATGAAAGTTTTCTAAGAAATATAAAGATTGGGCACGCAAGATCAAAGTAAATAAGGTAAATAAAAGGAAGTCATGTGGCGTAAGTTTGCATAATAATCCAACATTTGATAATGTATATGGCGTATAATTGCTGTGATGGTTTCATTGTATAAAGCCACTATCAATCGCTGTCATTTTTTTAGATATTTGTTTATTTTATTGCTATACTATTGTTTCCTTTCGCATACTTTACCAACCTTAGTTATGGCATGGATCTTTCAACTATTTAACATAACTTAATCCATTAAAATAGTTTGACAGCAAATTTATGAAATATGTTTTCCAGTGCTTAGTTTGACAGCAAAATAATTTGATTTTATTAGTTTTCTTTCTTTTAGGCTTAGTTTGTAGGGTCACATTACTATATAATTTAGTATAAGAACTAACGAATATTATTAACTATATTTATCTTATTAGTTTATATTTAAGATTGCCTAATTAACTTGGATATATGGACTAAAACGTAGAACATTAGGAGAAAAGCGTGATGGATATGGGACAAAATTGAAGTTGAGAGACCGGAATCGGCATCAAGACAAGAAAATCGATTCGATGTAGAAATAGTAGAATCAGAGTTTACTGTTTCCTTTTCTTTACCTTTCCTACATCATAGCCTTACTGATAGTAGCAGTTAGATGTTCATTTGTAACTTAGATTTGTCTATGTAATTTTAGAACTATCAACAGTTAAACATGTTAGTTAACTAAAAAGTTATTGTGGATGGTTTGATGAAAAAAAAGTGCAGGCTATTGAGTTGGGAGAAGAACGTAGCTGTAGAGGGGACAATAGCAAGTACTGATCCTGATGCGTCGGTACATTTTGTAAAGCTTGGAGCAGAAGCTTGGAAAGTATGGGTGGATGTAGCGGTGGAACCAGAAGCTTTTTTATTTAGGCCAAATTCAGAGATGTCCACTATTAAAGAGGCCGTTGGATCAACCGTCGCGTGACATAAAGACTTTATATCCTTAGTCTAGTATGATTGTACTTAGAACTTGATATTTATAGCCGACTGTTATGTATTAATGCTTTATGAATTTGGGAGGTAAACTTATCTGACTTTTTGGAGTGTTGGAATTTTATGACTATCTTTTAGTCTTTTCGCATATGATTTTGGTTGTTTGTGCATAATATTTATTACTATTAAATTATTCATTATTTGTATGGATGTGCTACCTATACGTTGCTGTAATTTTTTTTAAATTTGCATTTTTTCTGCAACGGTCAAAGCGCGTTGTATTATACTCTATTACAACGGTCAATAACCGTTGTCAAAAAGTTTTTTACAACGGTCGAAAACCGTTGTCAAAATGTTTTTTACAACGGTCAGGGAATGTTGTAAAACATGTTATCCATCTTGTATGATAGTATTTTGCAACGGGCAAAGAAGCTTGTATTACAGTCTATTACAACGGTCGGCGACCGTTGTAAAAATGTTTACTACAACGGTCTTTACAACATTAACTGCCCGTTGTAAAATATGGGTGACCTATTACAACATCATCTATTACAACGGTCCGCTGCCCGTTGTGGAACACATATTACAACGGGCATTGCCCGTTGTAAAAAGCCTGTTTTGTTGTAGTGAAGAGTGGGATATTTAAACCAAATATATGCTGCAATGGTTACATCTGATGAACCAAACAACTTTGATTAAGCAGTAAGCAACAAGAATTGGATAAAGGCTATGGATGAAGAGTATGATGCACTTATGAGAAACAAAACATGGGATTTAGGTCATCTACCTAAAAACAAAAAATGTAGTGGGATGCAAATGGACTTTCAGACTAAAGAAAAAACCTGATGGAACTATTGCAAGATACAAAGCAAGACTTATGACTAAGGGTTATACACAACATGGATTTGACTTTGATCAAACTTTTTCTCCAGTTATTAAACCAACTACAATTAGAGTAGTTCTCACTATAGCATTACACAAAAACTGGAAAGTTAGACAGTCAGATGTAAACAATGCTTTTCTAAATGGAAATTTAAAGGAAGAGGTCTACATGGAGCAATCACAAGGCTACAGACAGGATAAAAAATTAGTCTGCAAACCGAATAAAGCCATTTACAGACTTAAACATGCTCCTAGAGTTTGGTTTGACAAACTGAAATTCACTTTAACAAATCTAGAATTTCATCCTACCAAATCAGATAACTCACTATTTACAAGAATTAATAATGTTTCAATTATGTACATACAGATATACGTTGATGATTTGATTATTACAGGTAATGATGAGTCGGAGATCAACAGTCTTATTCAACTTTTAGATAAGCAATTTTCAATCAAAGCTCTTGGAACACTAAGCTAATTTTTGGGAATTGAAGTTACAAGAGCGTCAGAATCAGAAATTTTTCTATGTCAAAGAAAATATATCATGGAAATTTTAGTCAAAGCAAAAATGGAAGCAGCAAATTCTATGCCAACACCAATGGTGACAAATCATCATTTGTGAAAACACACGGGAGAACCCATAGTTAATAGTAAACAGTACAGGAGTATTGTTGGTGCATTGCAATATGCAACCATTACAAGACCAGAAATATCATACAGTGTTAACAAAGTGTGTCAATTTATGCAGGACCCAAAAGATGAACACTGGAAGCTGTAAAGAGAATACTCAGATACTTAAAGGGAACTGTCAATCATGGTCTAAAGTTTAAAGCATGCAAACATCTAAATATAATTGGATATGAAGATGCAGATTGGGCTACTAATCCTGATGATAGAAGACCACCACAGGACACTGTATATATATTGGAAATAATCCAGATTCATGGTGTTCTAAAAAGCAACAAACTGTATCTAGATCAAGCACAGAAGCAGAATATAGAAGCATAGCATATGCAACAGCAGAGATTATGTGGATACAGTCATTACTAAGTGAATTAAAAGCAAACACAAATACAAAACCAATATTATGGAGCGACAATTTAAGTGCAATTTCACTGTCTGCCAACCCTGTATTGCATTCCAGAACTAAGCACATGGAAATAGACTTATACTTTGTTCGTGAGCAAGTGATGAAAGGAAAACTGCAAGTAAACCACGTACCTTCGACTTACCAAATTGCAGATATTCTCATAAAATCATTGTCAGCAAGAAACTTTACCAAACTGAAGGCTGAACTCAAGGTAGGTGAAAGACAAGAAACCTCAAGCCAAATCAAGCATAGATTTGACTCGACAGCAACAGATCTACACGTGAAGAGGCGCTATACCGACTCGTAAATTTTAACGGCTTTAATAACGTAATTAACTGAATTTTTGTGAAATTTTAAATAATTGAATGTGGAAATAAAAATTTGATATTTAGAATACGTCTATTTAAACATAGCAAATGGTAAATTTTCATCAGAAAATAAGGAAGTTTATTTTATTGTGTAATTTTATTTAATTTAAATCAGTTAATATTTGATGATAATAAAATATTTTCCAAACCTGAATATTTTTATATAATAAATTTGTAAATCATCTTCTGAGTGAGACGTCATATTTCGTTTCGTCAAATTTGGTCTTCTCTAGTACCGTTTTGATCGTCTCGTCGTGCTGATCTCCACAGTATATTCATATGTGCATTACGATGTCCGGTACGCGACAAAATCAACGAAATAATTTGTCGTATCGGTTTCGTACATGAGCCTGTTTGTTTTCCTTTGTCCATTTATTTACCTACCGGCTAAAACTGGTAGCCATCTGCATTTAGTTTTTGAAATCAACGTATGACCCCTCCACATTCCCATTGGTTAATATATTTTTCTCGTGTCTCTTCACATTTCTACCTCCTCTCTACCAACCTTTCGTTTGCTCTATTTTGATAAGAAGATAAATATAATAAGATATAATATATGCCTCTGCCTTCTTGAGAAAACCTGTTAGCATTTTGGTTCAAGAAAACCCAATAACCTCTCTATCTCTCCATGCTCGTTCCTTGCCTCGCCACCGTACCTTTGCCATGCTATTTCACCTTCATCCACCCACCGCCACTTGTCCGACCCAAGCACAGCCCGAGTCCACCGAGCTTCCCTTTCCAGTACTGCTCTTCCCCGTTCGACCCAGCTCCTCTTCCCTATCTTAGTGACCGAACCCATCACAACAGCCAACCCTCCATCTCCGCGACCGGCTCCGACCTGGCGTTCCCTTCCTCAAACTCCACGCGCACCTGCTAGCCGCCTCGTCCTGAGCTTTGCACTACCGCACAGCCTGTAGCTTTGCACCATGCTACTCAAAATTCATTCATGCATATATATATATATATATGTATATATATATATATATTGGTCAGTATATATTTAAATGTACTAGAAATCTTATATATGTCAGTTTATGTATGATGTTTAAGTAAGTCATCTATATATTTATGTGAGTTTTATTGGATCTGTTATGGAGTCTACTTATTTAGCCAAGTAAATTTATGTTAATTTTATTTTCAACATTGAGTTCATATATATATTATATAAATATATAACGGATTAGCTTACATATGTAAGTTATATGATTGCTTATACGAAATGTTTGTACCAGAGGATTTGCGTGTGCAGGTTCTTCTAATTACATGTTACATATACTGATTTAAGTAAAATAGAATATAACTATTTTGACTTGAATTACGTACTTTAAAATTTTATATATATTTTATGTTCGAATTGTATACATATTAGTTTATATATGATGTTTATATTATAAGTTTACCACTGTTGCAAGTTTATATAGGTTATATGTGACCAATTTGTTTATTTATATAAAATATAAGCTTATATATCATTCGCTGAGTTCATATATATTTATGTTATATTGATTTTATAATTTTTTATTTTTAATATAATAAGTATGTAAGCTTATATATATATATGCACATTTTTGTCTATATATAAGTATATATGAGCTAGGTTCAAGTAAATATATATATATATGGGAATTTAATTTATACGTGTTCGAACTAAATATGGGTTTGAAAATATATGTTTTGGAGTTTATATTAGAAAAAAAATAAATATATATAAATATATAACATATATTTTCCTTAGTTCATATTAAGCTAATTTTGACTGTTTTCCATCAATTCCAAACATCCAGCTTTGCTTTGATCGTCAAATTCGTGCTCATTGTACTTTGCTTTGGAATTCGTTGCTTGGATTCGCAGCTCATTTCATTGTCAAAACTCTCTAGCCTCGAAAGGTGAGCAAATCACTCATGATCAACATTCTTATATTTATTAAATTCGATTTCACTTGAAACGACAATTGAAATATGCTGCTAAATTTGAACTGTTAATTATATAATTGCCATATATGATATGCTATTATCTGTAATTTTTCACCTGTGAGATATGACACCATATCTTGTTGTTTATATTTTATTTATCACTGATGATATATGCCTGTTGTTGATATGTTATATATTATCATATTTGTCCTCACTCTGCAAGTTCCCTATTAATATAGAATTCCCTATGGGTTGAAATGATACATAATCGAACGATCTTGTAGAATAGGAGAAAATCGTTATGGGTTGAAATGATAAGCCCAAGCGATTTTCATTGAATTGAAATTGGGATTGCAGGTTGAAAAGATATATACCTGTAGATAATTAAATTGCGGATTGAAATGATAAATGTCCGTATCACTTGACCATAGGATAGAAAATGATATACAGACACCGTTGGTCTATATATATTTTGAAAATGATTTCCAAGATTTTGAAAGGAAATATATGGTTTTATTAAATATTGATTTTAAGATATTATATATATAAATGTTATTTTATAAAGGTTTAAATTTTAGATTTTTAAAATTATATGTTTGGAAATTTTAAATTTATAAGTTATTTTTGAAAATATAATTTTTTTTAAGATTTTTACATATAATTTTACTATTTCATTTATATATAGATTTAATAATAAGATTTAATTTAATAAACTTTAATTTAATTAGTATATAATATGTTTTGAAATATTTAAAAAAAATTATATTAATATTTAAAATATATTTATAACTTTAATAATAAAGGTTGGAAAGATAAATTAATGTTGACTTGGAATTTAAATTGGTTAATAATTGAATTTAAGAAAGAATTGATTTAAACTTATTAGTTTTGAGATTTTGAAAGGATATGATTGTTATCCCGCCTTTTGGCAAGGCCAGGACACCAAGGAACCGACCAGAGAACAAGTGTAGCTCGTCATGGATATCGCTGAATTTCGTCCGAGATCAGGTTGAGTTACAATTGGTAGGACATGACAAGAAAGATCATAGAAGTCAACATCTCAAATTCCAAGTCGATCCGGGTTCATACACTCAAGATATGAACGATTCACATTGAAGGGAAAAGCCCAGATTTCGTATCCATCACTATGGGCGATTTCGAATCCATCACTCTGGGTGGTTTCGTATCCATCACTAAAGCTCTAGTTCGAGTCGATCACGTTCGTATCGATCAATTTCGAATCCATCATACAAGCCTCTGTTCGAATTCATCTAGGCAAAGCTATTCGAATCCATCGAGTTGTATCGATAGGCTTCGTACCCATCGAGTTCGTATCGATCAGGTTCGTGTCCCTCAATAGGTTACGTGCCTCGCAACCATTAGTCAATGTCCACTTCGTATCCATCGGGGCACTACACTTCGTATCCATCGGGGCACTACACTTCGTATCCATCAGAGGACCTTACTTCGAGTCCATGCCCAGTGACTTACTCGTATCCAACGAGTCAACCAACTAAGATGACGTGTCATTCATCGAAGCAAACAAGGCGAGATACATGGAGTCGAAGCAGTCAACACGGAGTGAATACTGGATCGAAACGAAGTGCGCGCGCCACATCATTTCAGAAGCACATGCAGTGATCGATGCGATGGAAGTAACTCGAGGCCATGGAGTCGAACGAGACAGCCAACGTTGAATCTCATTTCGTATCGACGATTTCTCGTGATCCACTGATCCAAATGCAACGAAATTTTCAAGGAGGCTTGCATACACACAAAGGAATGTCTCTGCAAAATTTCAGCTCGACTGGACATCATTTTGATCGATACGAAATGGATTCGTATCAATCACATATCGAGGCGAAACTTTCTGGAAATGGTCGCGTGGGTCCCCTCACGTGCCAGACCAAGTCTCCCGGAGTTTGAGCGAGATATGAGCCTCCTACGCCTATAAATAGAGCCCCAGAGCATACAGAAAAAGGGACTTTTGATTCTGAAGCATCCAGACTCTACCGGATCAAGACTCGCATCATACTTTTGCTGTCAATTTCGAATTCTAATCTGTAATCCGCTGTTGTTCGCTGTAATCGCTTGTAATCATTCAAAGAGAATCAATAAAATCATCAAAACTTCATAGTGGATGTAGGCAATACGCCCCACTCTAAATTGCTTGTCTCTGCATTTTACATTTCTGTTTGTTGAAGTTTTTGTTAGATAACCTCTGTTTTATATTTATATTCTTCATTTTATCTCTTCAAAAAACTTCCGAAGAGTGTTGTGCCCATTTTTGGTACAAACACTTTGGTGCTTTCACTGAGAAGAACTAGTTTTTTCTCCTGCTCCTTGGATCTACCTGCGATACCGGATTGCATAAACCCAAGAGGAAGATCCAGAAATCTGATCCGGAATCCTACCATTCTATTCAGATTTGCGTAAAATCTAGGAAAGGACTCCATCACTGAAAATGGTTAGCACAAGAACTGCTGCTGCTGCCGCTGATCAAGAAGGCCGGGATAGACAGAATCCTACACAGTAGCCTTCTTCCAATCAAGACAACACTGCTCACTCGGATCCATCCAGGCCAGTCACCCGACAAGAGTTTCAAGTGTTGCTCCAGGAGCTGACCCAAAGTCATCAGCAGTTGGCTGAACAGTTACGCGCCAATGTCGAACTGACCAACCAGCTCAACCGCCGGGGCCACAGAAGGACCAGGAGGGATGATGCCTCCCGGGCATCTACCGAAAGCTCAGCTTCATCTGACTATCACCACAGGTCTACCCGTCCCCGGTTAGATGGAAGTCGCGCTTAAACTACTGGATATCAACCCGCCTTGACCGTTGGGCAATTGAGGACAGGACCCTCGACACGAGGAGGCACTGCCCCACAGTACACCACAGACAACCGCGCTACAACCGCCGTGGTAGAAACAAGGGTTGATACCCGGAATCAGTCAGAGCCGAACAATCAACAGCGTGGACATACTCCTGAACCATATGTCCCAGAAGACGTTGAGCCAAGAAGGCGAAATACGGACCGTCGACAGCGCCCGGTCCAGACTCGCACTGTGGAACCCGACCACACCTTAGCTCAGCATACTCAGAATTTGCCGGTGTTAGATATATCAACCATGATACATCAGATGATACGCGAGAGTCAGGGGCTCACTAATGATGATTGGGGAATCTCTCGTAGTCATACCCCTTTCACAGACGAGATATTGTACGCTGAACCTCCTCGGCGATTCAGAATGCCAACTCTCCCAATGTATGAAGGAAATAGTGACCCAAATCAACATATTTTGAAATACAAATGATCAATGAGCGCTGCAAGAGCTGACGATGCAGTGAAGTGTCGAAGTTTCCCCATCTCTTTGGGGGGAATCGCGACGATGTGGTTTACACGCTTACCACCTAGGTCTATTTCTTCATTCGATCAACTGGCCAAGAGGTTTGTAGAACAGTTCCGTATGCATGTTGCTAGGCCCAAAGATGTTAATACCCTGTCCAGTGTCACTCAAGCTCATGGAGAGATGCTCAGGCGTTACTTAGAAAGGTTCCACGTGGCATGTGTTGAAATTAGTAATCCCAACGATAACTCGATCTTGATGGCTTTGACCAAGGGGATTGATCCTGATTCTGAGTTTGGGAACTGGCTAGCTGGAAAACCACTTGCATCGTTGGACCATTTTTACTCCAAAGCCGCTCAGTTCTTACGGCAAGAGGACGTGAAACAGTCTAGGAAGCAGGACGATGCGAGGCCCAGTATTGAGGGAATATAGAGTAATGTAGCAGTTAAACAGTCCGGTGAGAGTTCCGGGAAAGTTCAACTGAATATACAGAACAAGCAAACCCAGCCGAGAGGAAACAATGGCCAGGATAAGAAAAGAGATCTGAACCGAGGTCCACGACGTAGGGCTCAAATGTTTGACAATTATACACCGTTAAACACGTCATTGGAAAACGTATACTTATAGACTTGCAACACTATACTGTATAAGAAACCTGCTCCGAAGCCCTCATCGGAGAGGCAGGTTCAGACAGGGAAGTTCTGTAGATTCCATGAAAGCTACAGCCACAATACCAATGAGTGTCGACATTTGCAGGACCTCATCGAGAAGTTGATCAGAGAAAGGAAGTAAGATCAGTTTGTACGGGCGCCGCAGTCTGGTGGAGTGGGCCCTTCGAATCAAAATCGTTCACAAAATCAGGAAAGACAGGAGGAACCCGCCCGTACGGGCCGGAGGTTGGTTATTAACACAATAAGTGGTGGTCCCCACCCGGCAGACAGAAGCTGGGGGGAAATAGAGTCGTATGCTAGTTCTATCAGGCATGCGGACTTCGAGTGTTGTAGTAATTGCGAAGACGGAACCCCGGTTAAACAACAGAAGATAATATCTGATGATATCGTGTTCAGGAGCCGAGACGCTGATAAGGTCGAAGCCCCTACAATCGACCCACTAGTCATATCTGCCCAGGTAGGTCCTGCTTGGATGAAGAGGATCCTGGTTGACAGTGGAAGCTCTGTGAATATCTTGCTTAAACGGGCTTACGACTTAATGAAAATGGAGGCAAAGGATTTGAAACCTTGCCTGTCCCGAATCCACGGTTTTAACGGGAGTGCCAAGATACCCATTGGAGTGACTGAACTACCAGTTGAGTTGGGGGTTGGAGAACGCCGGAGAGTCCGGATGTTACAATTTGTTGTCTTAGAGATTGATTCACCTTATAATGCGTTTTTGGGCCGACCGGCCCTAGCTGAGTTCAGGGGGCCATCGCCCCATGGTGTTTGACTCTGAAGTTCCCCACCGATCGTGGGATTGGAGTCGTTCAAGGAGATCAGGCCACGGGGAGGGCCTGTTATGTTGCTGAGTTGCGCGGGGCGCAACGTAAGGAAAAGTGAAAGGGCGTAGAGGAATCTCTCTACGTCCGCTCTATTGATAATTGACAATTGATGCCTGGGCCTCGGCCCGGGCACCACAACCAATTACTGAAAGACCTTGACCCCAGGGACAATGAGGATAAAAATGAATCTAAGGAGAGCCAAGCTTCTCCGGCCGAACTGGCTGTGGACGTCCCAATCAGTGAGGATGATAATTCAAGGATGCTAAAGGTTGGATCTCAACTGAGCAGGCAGACACAACAGGAATTGGTTGAGTTTCTCCGGGCGAATCTCGACGTCTTCGCCTGGACACACTCTGACATGTGCGGGATCTCGCCAAATATTGCAAGTCACTCCCTGAATATAGATCCGCGATATGTCCCGGTCAAGCAAAAAAGGCGCGGTATGGATCCAGAGAGATCTGTCGCCCTTAAGGAGGAGGTTGATAAGTTACAATCGAACGGTTTTATTCGAGATGCCTTGTACCCAGAATGGTTATCCAACCCCGTACTGGTTCGAAAGCCGAACGGGAAATGGAGAACTTGCGTCGATTACTCTGACTTAAACAAGGCTTGCCCAAAGGATAGCTTCCCGCTTCCTCGAATTGACCAGCTCGTAGATTCGACGGCTGGACATGAATTATTATCTTTTATGGACGCTTACTCTGGCTACAATCAAATACCCATGTATTTTCCCGACCAAGAACATACCAGTTCGTAACCGATCTGAGGCTCTACTGTTACAAAGTCATGCCATTTGGCTTAAAAAACGTCGGTGCAACGTACCAACGCTTAGTCAACCGGATGTTCGCTAATCAGATCGGGAAGACCATGGAGGTTTACGTGGGTGACATGCTAGTGAAGTCCTGATTCTCCACTGATCACGTCAGAGATTTAAATTCGATGTTCAGCATCCTTCGAGAGTATGGAATGAAGCTTAACCCATTGAAGTGCCACTTCGGCGTCGCGTCCGGAAAGTTCCTTGGGTTTATTGTTAATGCTCGAGGGATAGAAGCAAATCCCGAGAAGATCTGGGCAATAAGAAATTTGCAAACCCCTAGAACCATAAAGCAAGTCCAGAGTCTTAACGGAAAGGTCGCAGCGTTGAGCAGGTTCATTTCAAAGTCCACCGATAAATGCATTCCTTTCTTCGATTTGATCCAGAAGGGAAAACGAAACTTTGAATGGACCACGGAGTGTGAAGGCGCGTTCCGATCACTAGTTCAACATCTTTCCACACCTTCGATCTTGTCAAAACCAGTTGACCACGAGCAATTGTACCTCTACCTGGCAGTATCAGAACATGCGATCAGTGCTGCTCTAGTTCGGGAGGAAGACAAAGTGCAGAAACCGGTCTACTATGTTAGTAAGCGG
Source organism: Allium fistulosum (assembly GCA_030737815.1). Lineage (NCBI taxonomy): Eukaryota > Viridiplantae > Streptophyta > Magnoliopsida > Asparagales > Amaryllidaceae > Allium > Allium fistulosum. The sequence continues at coordinate 1,200,908,469 of CM060901.1, read as the reverse complement.
CTAACAGGAGCTGAAAGAAATTATCCGAGACTGGAGAAACTGGCCTATTGCTTGGTCATTGCCTCAAGAAAACTCCGCCCTTACTTCCAAGCTCATCCTCTTACTATGTACACCGATCAGCCGTTACGACAGGTCCTCACGTGACCTGAGACGTCCGGTAGGTTACTCAAGTGGAACATTGAGCTAAGCCAGTTTGATATCACTTATGCTCCGCGGAGAGCCATTCAAGGACAAGTCCTGGCAGATTTCATAGCCGAATTCACCATTTCGGAGGACTTGCCCGAAACCAGTAAATCCCCCGAATACATCTGGAAGTTGCGTACTGACGGTGCATCAAATGACCTGTGTTCGGGCGCTGGTATTGTACTTGAGACACCCGAAGGCCGATTTATATGTTACGCGTTGAAGTTCGATTTCCATGCAACCAATAACGAAGCTGAATATGAAGCCCTCTTAACCGGCCTAAAACTTGCTAAAGATTTGAGAATTATCGCTGTGGAAATTTATTGTGATTCACAGTTAGTGGTATGTCAAGTACGAGGAGAATATCAAGCAAGAGACCAAAGGCTGGCTGCTTACTTGGCTCAAGTTCAGAAAATACTGAATCAGTTTGATTATTATGCCATTTATTATGTACCTCGGGAACACAATCAGAAAGCCGATTCATTGGCAAAGTTAGCCAGCACAGGTGAAGCGCAGCAAATGGGAATTGTCCCCGTTGGAACTTTGGCCTCCCCGAGCATCAATCGAATAGAAATGAACTTCGTGTTTGAAACCGTTCCCAGTAGAGAGTCTTGGATGACTCCGTATCGTAATTACATTGAGAATGGGACGTTGCCCGAACATAGGAATGAGAAAAGACAAATTCTGTGAAAAGCTTCACGGTTCGTCATTCAGGACGGAGTCATGTACAGAAGAGGTTATTCTGTTCCTCTCCTCCGGTGTATCGCACACGATGAAATCAAACGAGTATTACATGACGTACACGAAGGAGCGTGTGGCGATCACACCGGTGGGCAAGCTGTTGCTAAGAAGATACTCCGATATGGGTACTACTGGCCGACAGTGAACCGAGATGCAGCAAACTATGCCAAAAAGTGTGATAGGTGTCAGAAACATGCCCGAATTCCCAGAGCCCCGCCTACCGAGATTACTCAAATGGTCAGTCCTTGGCCATTCGCAATGTGGGGCATTGATATCATTGGCGCTTTACCTCTGGCAAAAGGTGGTGCAAAGTATGCCATCGTCGCCGTTGACTACTTTACAAAGTGGGCTGAGGCTGAAGCCCTCGCAACCATTACGACAAAGAAAGTGATAAATTTCGTGGTTCGCAACATCATCTATCGATTCGGACTCCCGCACACCATCATTACCGATAACGGAGCCCAATTCGAGAGCGCGGAATTCAAGAATTTCTATCAACGGTTTCATATCCATAAAAAGTTCTCGGCTGTCGCACATCCCCAGGCAAATGGACAGGTTGAAGCTGTCAATAAAGTTATAAAGTCCATCCTAATGAAACGACTGGAAAAGGTCGGGGGCAAATGGGTAGATGAACTTCCTATGGCATTATGGGCCTATCGAACGACTCACAAAACCGCAACCGGACACACTCCGTTTTCCCTATCTTATGGCTCAGAGGCCGTTATTCCGGTCGAGACGGAAGTGTTTTCCCATCGCGTTACTTACTATGATCCGAAAACGAACGCTATACTGCTGGCCGAATCTTTGGATCTATTGGATGAGAAACGAGAAGAGGCTGATTTGAGAGCAGCCGCATATCAAAGTCGGGTCGCCCGATTGTACAATACCAAGGTTCGACCTCGAACCTTTGAACTCGGCGACCTCGTTCTCAAGAGAATCTACCCAGTTCCTTCGCACATGAAACCAAATTGGGAAGGACCATATGTGATTACACGAAGACTCGGAGATGGCACATTTAAACTATCGACCGTTGACGGTCTTGATTTGCCAAGGGCCTGGAACAGCGAGAGTCTCCGTCGCTATTACGCATGACAGGCTTTATTTATTTCATTCTATTTAGCAATTTGTTTCTGCATTTCGAAATTTGAATTTTGTAATAAGGCAACTGACTTTGCCGCATTTTCTTATTTCAGCAATAAAATGCCATCTCTTCGAGCCAAAGCTGTGATTCATTAAGTACGATATATGACATCATGATGCACGAAGAGCTAAATCCCATCACGCAATGGGACTTATTCAAGTGGAGAGTGGCTGTGATACGACCAGCCACTCGCTAAGTGAAACCCGAGCTCGGGGGCAAGCCATTACACCAATATTGATAGGATTGACACACGACAATCCTGCAATCAACTCCGTATTCCCAGAGTGCGAAGCGGAGTATAAACATTCAACTCCGTATTCCCAGAGTGCGAAGCGGAGTATAAACATTCAACTCCGTATTCCCAGAGTGCGAAGCGGAGTATAGACAATTCAACTCCATGTTCCCAGAGTGCGAAACGGAGTATAAACATCCGACTCCGTGCTCCCAGAGTGCGAAACGGAGTATAAACATCCGACTCCGTGTTCCCAGAGTGCGAAACGGAGTATAAACATCCAACTCCGTGTTCCCAGAGTGCGGGACGGAGTATAAACATCCAACTCCGTGTTCCCAGAGTGCGAAACGGAGTATAAACATTCAACTCCGTATTCCCAGAGTGCGAAACGGAGTATAAACATTTGACTCCGTATTCCCAAAGAGCGGAACGGAGTATAAACATCCGACTCCGTATCCCCAGAGTGCGGGGTGGAGTATGTCCTATCAGCTCCAAGCTCCCGGAGTGCGAGTCAGAACATGAACACTAACTCCAAACTCCCAGGATACGGGTTGGAGTACCGACAACAATCTTAAGTTCCTAGAGTGTGAACAACCGCTTACGAGATGGCTTGTATCCCCAGAGTGTGGATGAAACGATTCGTAAGGACACAAGTGTAGTTCGACCGCTCGATCCCCACTCAGTGCGATCACAAGCTGATCATCATAACTTAACCGCGGAACTTGGGGGCAGGAACAAGTGTTAATCACTACCCGAAACTGTATTATGTTCAGCCCCGCTTCGATCTCCGATAACAACTCAAGTTCGAGATTTCCAGACTTGGCCGACAAAACAAACTATGCTTAAACGTTAAGATAATGCAAGTACACCGGACTAAAGTTCGAACACTGCAACATTTAAGCATAGAGAGAATTTAAGTTGAAACAGAAAGACAAAATTTTATTTCAACTAATCATAAGTAATGGTTCATACACGAGCCTTTCCAAAAATTCCTACTAGCAGGGGCCGAACCCCCATCTAAACACGGCCTATAAAAAAAAGAAGGGAAAAAAGATAACAAAATTCCTGACTACGAAAGGGAAACACGTGCCTAAAAAAGTCTATCTAATCCTTCTTTCTCCTCAGCTTCTTCTTCTTCTTCGAGGAGCTGCTGGAGCCACCAGTGATCTTTCGTTTAGAGCTTTTCCCCTCAGGCGGGCTCCCCTCGGATGAAGGCATGATGTCGACATCATCCTCCGAGCTGGAATCTATGGGGATGTTTCCCGCAGGAGGAATTGGGGGAACAGAACCAACAGCCGGAGGCGGGACTGACGCGCTAGTATCAATGAGCGTGCCCCCGGGAGATACAATCATAAGGGGAGTAGGGCACTGCGCTACTACTCCGCCATCCGCGCTGCCACCATGCGCAGCTACCGCCATCTCAGCGTTAATCTCGGCCAACATCCTTGCTTCTCGCTGCGCTCTGGCCTCACTATGTGCCGTAGTGGCCTGAGTTGAAATATCAAAAGTAGACGAGAATCCGCCCAGGCTGAATGGTAGATCTGCAAAGGGATCACTCTGTCGGCCAAGGAGCTCATTTATCATCTGTTCATCGAAAGAAAGTGAGCTCCACTGCGTTACTTCCACCGGCACTGTTGTCACAACGGAGGTCGCCTCAGAGATGATAGCCTCCGGCACTTGGCACGATTCCTGGGCTACGGGAGGCGCAGCTGGCGCAACTTCGATCACTGGTTAGAGAAAAGAAACATTTGTCAGTATACGCTTCTGTACAAATTCTTCGGTCCAAGTAAACAAGAGATTAGTTCAGAGTACCTTCCTGGGTTTGGCTCGGGGTTGTCTGGACGATTTCAAAGGGATGCTCCTTGATAGGAGAAAGACGTGGCTGGTCTGGATCATATGCCTGTATAGGTTGGGAATCGATCATCGGAGTTGGCTCAGATTGAGATGACACGATCATCTCAGAACTCGTAATATGGTGCTCGACACAGAGCTCTCTCCGACTTCTTGAGACTGGGCACCAAGCCTCTCCTTCTCATGAGAAATCATGGGGTCATGAAGAACCTTCTTTTCATCATCATTAAGTATGCGGTTCTCCAGCTCGAATTCATCGAAGGCCTCATCAGGATGCCCAGCTTTCTCCTCCTCAACCAGTAGGTTCCAGGCATTGTAGAGATGTGTTGGGTAATCATCGAGCCATGTCAAATCTCGGTGCCTTAGCACGTTGGCATTGTAGGTGACAAGTAGCTCTTCTACTTCAGCCTCAATCCTGGCCTCCGCCTGTCGTACCTTCTCATCAACCCCAGCTTCAGCTTCGCGGACTTTTTCCATAGCCGCTCCCTTCTCCTTCCGGAGCTCCACCGCCTGATCACAGGCCTCCTGAGCAGAGACATTGGCCGCATCCTTCTCCCTCGCCATATCAGAGAATTTTGATTTCAGATCATTAAGCTCTTTAAGAGCGGCATCCCTCTCGGTGGTAATGGTGGTGTTTCGGTGACCCATGTTTTCAATCGCGGTATAGTGCTCTTGCTTCATCCTGGTCATGGCCGAGTTTACCTCATCAACCTTTTTCAGAGCTTCCATTTCAAACTTACGGGAAGACTCGGCCTCAGTGTTGAGCACTTTCATGATTCGGTCCTGTTGACCCAACTCCTTCTTAAGCTTTTCAATTTCGACACCCCTATCGAATGGCACTTTGGATGCTTTCCTCGCGGCTCTTGCCCACTCTTTGTACTGAAAGAAGATATCCGCAACATAATCATGAATAGTGCCTTCAGCTGTTGGCGGAATCCTCTTTAGATGCGGAGGAAAGACATAATCATCAAAACAGATGTCGGGAAACTCCTTCCTCATCTGTGCCAGTTTAAGTGCTCCTTCCCCGGTCGAATCAGTCCTGACCGGTGCAGTGGATGAGGAGGTAGCTATTTCAGTTCCGCGTGGAAGATCGGACCTTGGAGCTTGAGGAGGCGGCCTAGGCCGTGAAGTTTCAGGAGGACGAGCAACTATTACCGTGGGCGGTGCAGAAGTCCTGGGAGGAGGAGAGCGAGATCGGGATCGATGTGCGTGTCCCCTGTCTCTGTCGGACCTCTCCTGACCTGAATGTCCGGAATCATAATCCCTCTCTCCCTCTCTCCTGCGTGGCTCATAATAACGGTGTTTGTTGCGCAAACTGCCAAGCACGGAACCTCGCCCAGACATCGTACCTGGAAATTAAAGAAACAGAAAGTCAGTAAGTGCTTACAATATGACTGTTTACGGTTAGAGAACTGTGTTGTGCCGTGAAGAGTGTATGGATGTGTAACCCCCCTAACCAACCAGAAATGTCGATCGCACTAGTGGGAAGAGACTCGCTAACATCGAATGTATGTTGCAGTTCATCCAAGTCAGTGTCATGTTGTTCGGACACAATATCCGGAATTGGAAGGTCGGCGAGCCCTTAGAATTGACTTTCAGCTTGCAGGGAGGGTGCCTCCGAGATTCTAACTCCTAAAAGGGGGCGGTGTAAAACCACAGACTTACGCCTCCCAGATTTAGGCTGTTTAAAGGCCACGGCCTTGCCCTTTCTCTTTTCATCGGAGTCCGGGGTTGCATCGGCGGACCCAATCAACGGTTCCTCATCAGTGTGAGTTCTTTCGGAATCAGGTTCTTCGATTATTACGACCCTGGGTTTCTTCCGCTTAACTTTCTCTCTGGAGACAGTCTTTAGCACATTATCAAGTCTTATGCTTTGTCTCCGCCCAATCAACCCAAGGATTCTGAGGTTCCGGTCCGTCAACAACAGTTCGATGTTCCTCTCTTCACCTGGAATTTCCTGAAGAACCCGGACAATCTCTTTTTAGTAACTGCCTTCAGGTCGCTGGATTATTGCTGAAAGAAAAGGAGTAAAAAATATGAGTTTGATTTCATTCGAAAATTGCCATGTCGACTACTTGGGAGAAAAACGATACTCACGTCTGAACAGCCATCTTCTGGCAAACCCCGGAGGGCATCGGACATAGAACCACTCCGACTTGAAGTAGCTCAGCCTAGTCCACGACCCCTTGACCACTTGGCAGTTTCTTACAGACTCCAAGAATGTAAAAGATGGGCTGTCGGTTCGACTTTTGAAGTTGAACAGGTATCTTATCTCGGTCGGAAGGGGAGGTCGGTAGAGGTACTCCATAAATGCGATGAATAAGCCATTGAGTGAAGCATATCCATTTGGATGTAACCGAGACGGAGCAATTTCCAGGTAAGCCAACACTTCTCTTATATAATCGTTGAACGGAGGCAGTGTCCCGGCTGCGCATGCATGTCGGTTAAAAGCAGTATACCCCTCCGGGGCATTGTGCGATCTGTCGTCCGGTCCTGGCAATATTACATCGTCCAACAATAGGCCATGCCTTAAGCATATTCTCCCTAGCATATCTTCGGAGATATTGGACGGAACAGAATCAGGTGGACTATTGATGAAGGACGCGCCAGGCAACTCGTCCGGAGCTGGACCGATAACTTCGGCCTCGATATCCGGGATCTCAAGTCTGGGAGGGGTTAGGTTCTGAGTTTCTTGTTGCTGTGAGCTTGACGGTTCCATAACTGTCTAACTCACGAGAAACCATCATTAGACGATAAAAATCCCATGCATTCACCAGTGTAAAGTGTATGAATGAGTCGTGCAGTGCAAGTGTCGTGCATGAGTTGAGCGAATTCTGCAGAATTAAAATATGCAAAGTACAAAACTATAAGAGTCGGGCTGGAAATGACCGTCATTGCTGACCGTCACAACCGCACCATCTGGATGCTAACGATCGATTCAAGTTAAAGTTCACCATACTTCAATTTTTTGTTAGATAGTAGTTTCATCGACAAGCTTCGAAAGTCAGTCAAATATGCAGTTCTACTGTTAAGTCTAATTATGCAAGGCAGAAGCTCGTCGGAGTCAAATGTTCAAATATGCAAAATTTCCCTAAGTTTGGCAAAATTTAGGATGGAATCGATCGCTGCATTTCAATTTCGTATCGAGTCAGCCGGACCACACATTTTCAAACCGGCCACGTTCGAATCGATACATTCGAATCGGTCGTCTTGGGACAGGAGTGTTTCGTATCGATCTGGTGTGAATCGATACGTTCGTATCGATCAGGCTGGGATCAGAATGTTTTGTATCGATCAGATTCGAATCAATACGTGTCGTATCAATCAAGGGCAAACCAATTCGCATCGATCAGGTTCCCCGATCTCGCACCAATCTGAAAATGATAGCTTTGCATCGATCGCCGCTCCCGTCTCCATACCAGTGCGAAGTCACATCCTCCAGATCGATTCGAATACTCCCATTCCAGGTCGACACAAAACGAAGCTAAAGTAATTTCTCCGCATCTCCTTCTTCTCCAAAGGGCCTCAACTCCATGGCCACGCTCCATCCACGATCTTGCTCTCTCCCATCTAGATCTCAGATTCATTTAAATCGGTTGCAAAAGCAAGAAGGATGGCTAAGATTTCGGATCTCGCCGTTTTTAACACGATTCTACCATTTAATTACCTGAGTTTAATGTTTAGGCTCGAAGAATTGAAGGATGAGATCGACTCGAAAGTAAGAACAGTTTGTTCTCTCAAAGTTTGTAGATCGATACGAAAAAGCGGAGAGTATGAGGCAACAGTAAAAAAGTAAAAAGTGAAAACGAGCTAAGTCCCAGGTATTTATATGGAGCCTAAGGTAGAACCGAGTCAATTTGACTCCCAATCAACCTGACCGGTCGCAACCAGTCAAACAGCGCATCGAAATGACGGCCCATTTCGAACCCACCAAACTTCGTCGATTCGAGATGCGCGGAAAAGCCTCCTGAAGACAATGGACTCCATCGATTTGAAGCATTTGTTTTGTGAGCCATCGATCTACAATGGGGCAGGCTTATCGATACGAACATAGACCTCGTATCTGTCAAAATCCGTCGATGCGAATAATCATTTCGTATCCATCAATGATGCCCCATGTCAATACGAAGAAATACTCCCTAACCTTTTTGCATTAATTCATGAGAGGACCAATACAAGAAGATGGTTAGAAGCAACAATTGGACATCGTTTCAACTCAAATTTCGAATCAGCTTAAGAGAAAATCGGTGCAAAGTTCGACAACAACCTAAACTAACGACGAGTCGCAAACTAGTAGCTTTTCAAAGCACGTCATGTTTTCACAAGACGTACTTTGGGGGGCAAATGTTATCCCGCCTTTCGGCAAGGCCAGGACACCAAGGAACCGACCAGAGAACAAGTGTAGCTCGTCATGGATATCGCTGAATTTCGTCCGAGTCCAGGTTGAGTTACAATTGGTAGGACATGACAAGAAAGATCATAGAAGTCAGCATCTCAAATTCCAGGTCGATCCGGGTTCATACGCTCAAGATATGAACGATTCACATTGAAGGGAAAAGCCCAGATTTCGTATCCATCACTATGGGCGATTTCGTATCCATCACTCTGGGTGGTTTCGTATCCATCACTAAAGCTCTAGTTCGAGTCGATCACGTTCGTATCGATCAATTTCGAATCCATCATACAAGCCTCTGTTCGAATTCATCTGGGCAAAGCTATTCGAATCCATCGAGTTGTATCGATAGGCTTCGTACCCATCGAGTTCGTATCGATCAGGTTCGTGTCCCTCAATAGGTGACGTGCCTCGCAACCATCAGTCAATGTCCACTTCGTATCCATTGGGGCACTACACTTCGTATCCATCGGGGCACTACACTTCGTATCCATCAGAGGACCTTATTTCGAGTCCATGCCCAGTGACTTACTCGTATCCAACGAGTCAACCAACTAAGATGACGTGTCATTCATCGAAGCAAACAAGGCGAGATACACGGAGTCGAAGCAGTCAACACGGAGTGAATACTAGATCGAAACGAAGTGCGCGTGCCACATCATTTCAGAAGCACGTGCAGTGATCGATGCGATGGAAGTAACTCGAGGCCATGGAGTCGAACGAGACAGCCAACGTTGAATCTCATTTCGTATCGAAGATTTCTCATGATCCACTGATCCAAATGCAACGAAATTTTCAGGGAGGCTTGCATACACACAAAGGAATGTCTCTGCAAAATTTCAGCTCGATTGGACATCATTTTGATCGATACGAAATGGATTCGTATCGATCACAGATCGAGGCGAAACTTTCTGGAAATGGTCGCGTGGGTCCCCTCACGTGCCAGACCAAGTCTCCCGGAGTTTGAGCGAGATCTGAGCCTCCTACGCCTATAAATAGAGCCCCAAAGCATACAGAAAAAGGGACTTTTGATTCTGAAGCATCCAGACTCTGCCGGATCAAGACTCGCATCATACTTTTGCTGTCAATTTCGAATTCTAATCTGTAATCCGCTGTTGTTCGCTGTAATCGCTTGTAATCATTCAAAGAGAATCAATAAAATCATTAAAACTTCATAGTGGACGTAGGCAATATGCCGAACCACTCTAAATTGCTTGTCTCTGCATTTTACATTTCTGTTTGTTGAAGTTTTTGTTAGATAATCTCTGTTTTATATTTATATTCTTCATTTTATCTCTTCAAAAAACTTCCGAAGTATGTTGTGCCCATTTTTGGTACAAACACTTGGTACAAACAATGATTATAACTTGATTTATAACTTGATTTGATAAAAAGTGATTAAATGAATATTCTCAACTTTGAATAAAGTTAAGATTGAATATTTAATATTGATTTGAATATATAAATTGGGATTTAAATAAATTTTTATAGAAATGGTTAAGGGAATAATTTTCAATTTGAATAAATTTAAAGTTAAATGTTGAAATATAAATGAAATTTATATTGTAACTGTTTGAATATTTAAATTTGAATCTTTGAACTTTAAAATTTTAATGGTTAAACTGGAATTGATTTAAATTGAACCTTTGAATTTAAGATGATTTAAATTGACTTGCGAATTGGAGGAAACTAATTTTATTATATAAACTATTTTATTATATATATAAACTATTTTAATTTATAAAGTATTTTAATATATATATATATACTATTTTCAACATCTTAACTGTTTAGGTGGGAAGAGTTTTATTTCAAAGTATTATGATTTCAAAGTGTTATGGTTTCAAAGTGCTATGACTTCAAAAGTGTTATGATTTCGAAAGTGTTATAAAATTTTGAAAGTGCTACGATTCTGGAAATGGATATTTTTGAAGTGAATAATGATATCGAAATTGATATGGTTTGAAATGAATATGATATTTTTGATATGAGGTATGAATTATTTGAAATGAATGACCACGGTGTGAAATAAGCGTTTGGTTGTTAAAGTGACCGGGATCGGATATTGTCATACTCTCTGCCAATACCGAAAACCACTTTAAAAGCTGTGTATGTGGTGGAGATTCCAGAATGAAGTAGGATGGTTTGGTGGCGATTCTATATGGTATTTACGTAACCCTGACTCCCGTGAGTCAGCTTGATGCGGCTAAAACAGGAGCCACGCCGGGCCAAGTGAGGTCACTCCTCCAATCGGGCACATTTATTCGATACAATTCTGTTGTTTTTGTGATTTGATTGGGTGCACCCTTTAATTTGGGAGTGTGTCATGAGGTGGACGGTAGTAGCTTCTATACGTTACCACCAGTCCGGATACACAAACGGTATATCTACCCTGGCATTGTCTCGAGTGCCTTGTCGCATGCCCTATCGCGCCTTCTACGAGTTTGTTTTGTACCGTACCTATGTGATATCCTCTGGGTAAACCTCCGGTTTACGGAGGAGCGTACGGCATTGTATAGACTACGGGAATATATAAAATGTGTTAAGGGGGATATGGGTAACGCCTTAACACTATTTTAATACTTTTACTTTGCTATAGACATATTATAATAGCTTATATTACTACATAGTAGATAGTTCCACTGATCCTTAGAGGATGGAAATCCCAAACATCCTTTAAGTTACTTGTATTTCAGTTGACATTTCACTTGAGTTGAATTTATTGATATAAGAATGTTAATCCTGACTCGAGTGTTTTGTGTTTTGCTTTATGCTCGGGTCAGACTGAGTGTCACAGCATTTTGAGACTCACCTTTGGAGCTTTACTTGAAGATCCATCTATATATGTTCAGCTTTCAGCTATCCAGTTGTTTTGTTCAGACTTGTCATTTGTTTGTACTCGAGACTACATTGTATTTGAGATATTCTATTGTATTTTTTTTCAAACTATGTTGTTTATATAGTAGCTTCATGAACTACTATTTATCTTTTCCCGCTGCTGATTGATATTTTACTCTGTGTCTGTGATTCTGTGATTGATTTTATTTACTGTATATGTTGAGTTTTGCCAAATATAAATTAACAATCTGATATTTTGAGCAATTCAAGTCCGACATGTGTGGATGTGAACGGTTCAAAATACTGGGTCGTTATAAGTGGTATCAGAGCTCTATGTGTAGGCCAAACTTAGCATATAGAGTAGATTTAATTACAGAATCACCTTCGTTCGAGTTTGAATTTCTCCTATTTGATTCGGATTTCCTTTGAATTTTGGAACTCTCCACTTCGTTCTGAAAATTCATTCTTGTCTTCTCCTGTTCGCGTTCTTTTGATACAGGAGCATCCCATAGCTCCAACCTCAACGGTCAACTTCATCCTTTGTGTGATTAATCACATCGGCGGTCCCGCCAACCTAAGTATGATTTGTAAAGGGGTTCACCTTTTTGCAACAGGCGTCGATACACCGGAGATTTATACGTCCTCGGTTTAGATGCTGTTATTTCATGCAAAGCCCGAACCGTCTCTAGTAGATGATCAGGGTAATTCCCTTGTAGTCTTGACTCCACTTCGATAATCAGAGATTATCCTGATATTGGGTGAAGTCACTTCTTTTCCCTTCAAGTGGGAAATTGAATTTCCGCATTGATCTTATTTCTGGAATCTCGGTTGACCCGGTTAAGGACGCCCGCGATCAATATAAGTCTATCCATCTTCCTCTTTTGTAATTTAGTTATCTTATCTTCCTTTCGAGTCTATCTCATTAGTTAGAATTCTCTTTGATCCGGTCCTTCTGAATTTGAATCTCTATCCTTGTTTTGAAATCCATTCTTGAATCATCGTGTGAGGGAGTGTATTTATAATTAAAATAAAATATTTTATATTATGTTGTTTGAGTTGTTAAGTTTGAATTTTGGGTTTCGATCAATTCGTCTGGCCAATGCTATTGATAGAAATTCCAAAACACTTGAACAGAACAAACTGATACAATATTATTTTGAAATTTGTAAATGAAATAATTTTTTGTATGATTATATTATATATAAAGATATAATTTTCTGAAATTAAATAGTTAAATGAATTGGTTGTTAGAAATGATAATATTTGATTTTCATTTATTAAACCATTGACTATTGCCGCATAATATAAATAAATGGAATTATAAAACATGGTTTATAAACTGATTTGGGATTGAAATGAATTTAAATTAAGAATTTGAGAATTCAATTTCCGGTATTTTAGAAAATTTGGTTTTAAAAGTTTTAGAATATATTATTTGAAAGTATTTTCGAGTGGAAATTGTTTCAAAAGAATAATTCTAAAGGAATTAAGTCTGTACTCTCTTCGTTTGTCGCTGGAAAATAATTTCGGTGATGACTACAGCATCATCGACATTCATTTTCGAGTTTCAAAGTGGAGAGACGAGTTAGTAGCTTTGCTACACTTTTGTTTTGGAAAATGATTTGATTTGAAATTCTTGAATATGATTTGATTTATATAATATATATGTATGTATTTATTTCAAAATAATTTGAAGTGAAACCAGAAATTTGAATCTTAATTTTTATATTAAGAAATGGTTTCAATTATTGAAATAAAGTGGCATTTTTGAATAATTAGAATATCTAAAATGATAAATGAAATTAAACCAACTTGAAATAGTTGAATTTGAATAAAATTTATTTTTATAATAATCAATTGCATTCTAATATATATAACTTACCTATGATATTCAAAAAGTTAAAATGTTGGAGTGAATTTATAATTGAGGGTTATACAAGAGAAAACTTAAGTAATAAGTGGTTCAAACTAAATCTGGCTTAATATAAATGCTGGAATTAAAGAAAATTTGTATAGTATTTAATTACATTGGAATCATTAATAAAATTTAAATGGAAAGGGATTGAATGTAATTGAATAATATACAATATGATGTAAGTAATGATATGTCCAAAAATGATATTTTGTTAAGGGATTTATAAATAATAAATTGATAATAAATTGAAAAAGGGGTGAATAAATTTGTTGAATAATATAGGGTTATAAGGAATGTTTATACACGTAATATATGTTGCAAAATATATATTAAGTAAAATAAATTCAATAAATAAAGGAGAATGATAGTTAAGCAAATTAATATGGACTTAAGAATAGTTGAAATTGAATTTTTAGTGGAATCAACTCAAATGAAGATAAATAGATTTAATAAATGAGTTAAATCAAATAAATTTTGTTTTGAAAGAAATTTTGTTACAAATATTAATAAATTGAAACAAACCAAATTGAATGGAAATAGCTTGAATTGAAATCAACAAAAATAATGAATATAAAAGAACATTATTGATTAAATAAAACTGAAACCAAATTAATGGAATAGAAATCAATTTAGAAACTAATTGAAATTTATATGGCTTTGAATTTATTGTTGCATTTTGAATTTTAATCTATTTTTCTTTCTAGTTGTTTCTATTCTCCTACCTCGTTCCTTTTCGGGGACGAAAAGTTTTGAAAGGGGGAGAGTGTAACGACCTGTAAATTTTAACGGCTTTAATAACATAATTAACTGAATTTTTATGAAATTTTAAATAATTGAATGTGGAAATTAAAATTTGATATTTGGAATAGGTCTATTTAAACATAGCAAATGGTAAATTTTCATTAGAAAATATGGAAGTTTATTTTGTTATTTAATTTTATTTAATTTAAATCAGTAAATATTTGATGATAATAAAATATTTTCCAAACCTGAATATTTTTATATAATAAATTTGTAAATCATCTTCTGAGTGAGACGTCATATTTCGTTTCGTCAAATTTGGTCTTCTCTAGTCCCGTTTATCTTATTTTCGGCTTTTTAGCAGCATTTTCGGTACCGAATATCGACTTTTGATAGGATGGTCATATCGCTGATATCTGTGTACTGTTTTGATCGTCTCGTCATGCTGATCTCCATAGTATATTCATATGTGCATTACGATGTCCGGTACGCGACAAAATCAACGAAATAATTTGTCGTATCGGTTTTGTACTTGAGCCTGTTTGTTTTCCTTTGTCCTTTTATTTACCTACCGGGTAAAACTAGTAGCCATCTGCATTTAATTTCTGAAATCAACGTACGACCCCTCCACATTCCCATTGGTTAATATATTTTTCTCGTGTCTCTTCACTTTTCTACCTCCTCTTTACCAATCTTTCGTTTGCTCTATTTTGATAAGAAGATAAATATAATAAGATATAATATATGCCTTTGCCTTCTTTTGAAAACCTGTTAGCATTTTGGTTCAAGAAAACCCAATAACCTCTCCATCTCTCCATGCTCGTTCCTTGCCTCGCCACTGTACCTTTGCCACGCCATTTCACCTTCATCCACCCACCGCCACTTGTCCGACCCAAGCACAGCCCGAGTCCACCGAGCTTCCCTTTCCACTACTGCTCTTCCCTGTTCGACCCTGCTCATCTTCCCCATCTTAGTGACCGAACCCATCACAACAGCCAATCCTCCATCTCCGCGATCGGCTCCGACCTGGCGTTCCCTTCCTCAAACTCCACGTGCACCTGCTAGCCGCCTCGTCCCGAGCTTTGCACTACCGCTCAGCCTGTAGCTTTGGGCCGTGCTACTCAAAATTCATTCATGCATATATATATATTGGTCAGTATATATTTAAATGTCCAAGATATCTATATATGTCAGTTTATGTATGATGTTTAAGTAAGTCATCTATATATTTATGTGAGTTTTATTAGATCTGTTTTGGAGTCTGCTTATTTAGCAAAGTAAATTTATATTAATTTTATTTTAAACATTGAGTTTATATATATATTATATAAATTATATAATGGATTAGATTACATATGTAAGTTATATGATTGTTTATATGAAATGTTTGTACCAGAGGATTTGCGTGTGCAGGTTCTTCTAATTACATGTTACATATACTGATTTAAGTAAAATAGAATATAGCTATTTTGACTTGAATTACGTACTTTAAAATTTTATATATATTTTATGTTCGAATTGTATACATATTAGTTTATATATGATGTTTATATTATAAGTTTACCACTGTTACAAGTTTATATAGGTTAACTACAACAAAAAGACCCTACGATAGCGCCCGAAAAACGCTATTAAAGAATATTATAGCGGTTCGATAAATGCTGTATAATGACATGTGATTAAAAACAACCAACATTAGATAGCACAAAAAAAGCGCTATAAAAATTGTTAATTTCATAGCGCAAATATTGTGCTATGTTATTTATTTTTATAGCGGCAAAATAGGCGTTATTGATTAATATCACAGCGCTATTAGCCCGCTATGAAATTCATTATTAGCCACAAAATACTTTTTGTTTTTTTCTAAGATAGCATTAATATTGCGCTATAGAAAGTGTTAATAGCGGATTATTAGCGCTGTATTTGAATAGGTTATTGTAGACGGTGACCTGTCACAACTCCAATATGTCGCTATAAAAAGTCAGCTACAATAGCGCTTGTACTCTGCTATAATATCTTATTTTATAGCGCTTACTGACCTATGATTCATCATTATTTATAGCGCTTTTTGTAATACCATAGCGCCTTTTATGGTCTGCATCTTTAATACTAACAGATTTGATAGCGGCCATTAGGCGCTATTAAATATTATAGCGGTTTTGAAGTGCTATAATTTAATTTCACAATTCAAAAATTTTCTGCATCCTACTAATAAACTGCAGTATTAAATACCAATATCAAAAAGCACAATAATAATAATAAAAGATAATAAATATAGAGATGTAACACATTACATTAAACATACCAAATATTCATACACATCAAAACTTAGTAGCAAATATTTTAAGCACACCCCAAAAAATAGTAGCATAGTTTAACAAAAAAAAACAAGTACATATTTGATTGTTTGCATTAAAATGAAGATCACAACTTTAGCATCTTCTTCTTTCACACACCTGCAAATAAGATAAATAATTACATTAAGAACGATACATAATTACTGATAGATGTTTTTACATGTAACAAAAAACTAAATTATTGCATATTATTGCATGTCTCATTTTATATTCGTACATGTTACTATCCATTTGAATCTACATCAAAATTTCTGGCATAATTAATGATAGATAGTAATAATGACGGTCAGTGGACGATAAATTAGTAAAAACCTCAAAGTTTTTTTTCAAATTTATGTCCAACTGATTGTGGTAACATGTTCGCATTCAAGGACAGACATTTATGCAGGGAAAGATAGTTCATTCCAGATGGAAAATTTTATTCAAAAAATGATTTTTACAGAGCCTTGTGGGTATACAGAGCCAACCAGGCAGTTTAGTATTTCAGTCTCTTCGATTCAAACATATGATTTGAAAAAGTAGAGCCAAGGTATTATTAATTCAGTAAGCGGGTGGAGA
Source organism: Allium fistulosum (assembly GCA_030737815.1). Taxonomy (NCBI): domain Eukaryota; kingdom Viridiplantae; phylum Streptophyta; class Magnoliopsida; order Asparagales; family Amaryllidaceae; genus Allium; species Allium fistulosum. Next base: position 1,200,891,519 of record CM060901.1, on the reverse strand, counting down.
AGGCTACATGCAGTTTAAAATAATAAATCAAAGTAACAAATGCAACAACCCTGTGGAAAAAGTAATATCTGTTACCGAACTGGCAGCGACAAACATGAACAAACGACGAGGTGTTATGCCAACATAAACCTTTATATCCAGTGCAATTATGTATGACATCTCAGGATCCGATATCCCTGTGGGAGGTTATTCTACCAACTGGAAAGATAGATTGTAACGAACGCGATTTTTCGTCGCTCAAAAATCGACATTAATACATCCACTGTATCATCTGCCGAGCAATCGAATGCCGGAAAACCGAATTGTTATGGAGAAAAAGAAGAGGTAGAAGAAGACAGAAGAAAAGAAAGAAAAAAAACACAGAAACAATATCAGAATCTCACATTCGCAGCGGAACAACATATAATAGATAAATGAATAATCTTTAAATCAAAGAACTATATCATTTTATACATTACATCATCATCAGAGTTTACAACAACAATATACAACACAACTGGACAGTTATATAAACTTGTCCTCATACAAAATACACAGTGGAATAATTATATCATATACAAGTGATACATCTCGTCATCCAACTCGCCAATGAGCTCCACAGCATCTCCTGAATCCAGAATGACCTGATAACCTGACTTTAGACTGCCCGTGTGGAAATTGGTGGGCACCCAGAGTTTAGGAAGGAAACAATAAACTCCAAGTCAGTCATGGTGACTGGTGTGAGAACTTAAAACAGTTTTATCTTTAAAACACAACAACAACAAAGCAAGTAGAAAATATCAGCAATGCTTTTCGAAAATGAAACTACCATAAGACCTCCCGCCACACACACAATGCAAAAGCAGAATTGGAGGAGATTTCTTCTTATGATAGTCAAACATGCTTACTACGCAAATCATTGGATTATTATTATTAGTGCATAGTGGAAAACATTTCGAAAGTATAATATTAATCTTAGCCAACATAGACATTCCGAACTATGCCTACTATAGCTACCATCTAAACAGTGGGGCGCCACCATAAGTAAATGGCAGGTTCTACAACTAATACCGTACAAGGTTCGTATTGGAAGATGGATTTCCAACAAATGGTCAGGCTAAGGAACTTCCTATGCCACGTAGGAACGCCTCTGGCGGGACGCTTCGAGAGACAACCTGCTCTCTGCCAACACAAGGCCGGTTACCCCCTTCCCGGGCAGTAAACTTGAGATATGCCACCCCCGGTCCTTTGGGACCTTTATCCGAGCGCTCGGTAACCAACATCACATATAATAAATAAAGTGTGTCCACATGAGTAAGTATCTGGGCTCCATACCATGATACTACCCTTTTCCAGAAGGAATGGTCATACCCTAGGGGCGCTACCCCTGAAACCTTGCCGCATCTTTCCTGTTTCGACCATTTCCGGGTTGTGAGGTCTGACGAAGTCTCGTCCACAAAGCTACGCTTTTTCAAAAAGCCACGCTTTGATCACAAATGATCAATAAATGATCATCACACAGCAACACTCAGCATGCCACATCACCAAATTAGGAGTATATCACTGATAAATTTCAACTACATAACCTCTGAGCTCGTACGTCTCAGAGAAGGGTGTTAAGCTAAGAGAATAAATTCTCCTCCACCAACAAAAATGTATTTGAAAGAAATCAGCTTTATATCTCAAAATGTAATGTCAGACATGTAACCGTACAAGTCTATTCCGGGTTCGAACAGAACCGAAGGCACTTCCGAAGAAGCCCTTGCAATCCGGGTATTCACAATCCCGATAAAACTTCCCATCACAAAGGAAATCTCTATACCGTAGCTAACGGTGCAGAGACAATTGATAGGTCATCCTATCATTTTCACAAATACCCGGTCTTCTCCACCGGTCTTCAATACGATCCATATCGTCGTATCACTAATTCGGAATGGGTTATATGACCCAAAGCTCTTTTCCTGGCTAACCCGAATAGTGAGCATAATATTTAAAACATATGGATATAGGATTTCAATTAAGTCACAACTTATTACCCAAATCCTTTCCTTCAAATGGTTTAAACAAATTACCATTTTAAATCTTTAAACAAAAAGATTTACTTCACAAAATCTACCCAGTTTCACAAAGATTCATTCACAGATTTCCAAATCAATTTCCATTTCAATTTGATTAACCCATTAAATCTTTAAATCAAGATTTAATTTATAGCTTTCAAAACTATTCACAATTCAAGTCTTTTATAATATAAAAGATACACCTTTTGAAATACTCTTTTATTTCAAAATAAAGTTTAATTATCGTCACAAAGGTTAATTCATAGTTTTTTTCCAAAACTATTTACAAATTTCATTTCAACTTGAATTGTTTCAATACAAATTGGAAATATTTTCTTTTCACTTTATGAAAGCTATTATTATTTGAAAACGGATAGTTTTCGTTTTGGGGAAAACTGGTTACAATTACATAGTTTAAAACCATCCAAGTATAAAACTTGAATATAAATTTAAATTTCCAAAACCATATTTTAAATGGTTAAAAACCCATATAAACACCTTTTATAATTTGTAAAATCCTTTAAACCAAAATTCCAAATTCATTGAATTCAATTTCAAAATGTTGAATTCAAATTTAAATCAAATGATTTAAATTCCAATCCTATTAAGTTATTTAAAATAACTTTTATTTCTGAAACTCATTTCAAAAACTTCCAATTCCAATTCCAAAACCATTTTGGATTCAAAAACCCAATTTTTCAAAATTGATAAAAACCTGTGACTTAACCGATTTCCACGTGAAATCCACATTTGTGTGTGTATTGTGTAGTCCAAGGGTTTAACACAATAGTGCAACAACATTCAACCATCACAGATCAAATATAACAATATAATTGATAAGCGGAATAAACGATAATGCTTATCTTTCATTCGCAGATCACAGATATATATATATATATATATATCACAAAACATCGCATATCATAGGTGTCAAACAATTCAACATCCAATATAATCCAAACATCTATAAGTAGGATTAATTTTGATTATCTGATTAATTCAAATCAGATAAATTTCTATAAATCAATTTTTACTAGTTATAGTAAATTAATAATCAATTAATTTCAAATTTATTTTCAAATTTATTTCAAAACACCAAATCAAATTTCCAAACATTTCCAAAAGATTTCCCTTTTAAAATAAATTTCTTTATCTCTTCAGATCTATTTAAAAATCTCAAATTTAGATAAATTCTTTAGTTTATAGAAAATATTTCCAAAATCCATTTATTAAGCCTTTTTTCCAAATTTGAAATTTAATTCAATATAGTTCAAAAATAAGACTTTATCTTTTAAACTCCTTTTAAATTCATCCAATTATCAAAAATAAATTTTCCGATAAATTTTCAACTTATATATTCAAAAATCCAATTTTACTTATTTTTGGTATCCATCGATACCAAAAATATATTTGGCTAAATTATAGCCATCAACAATTCCGATCCACAAATATAATCACACGGCGATTATAAATAAACAACACACAACATATGAAATAAATTCAAATGTTTGATGAATCCAGTTGGATCCCTCCAACCTGTTTCCCTGCATCCACAGATGTTAGCACAATACCAATTCCACTTCACAGTGAAATTATCGCGGTATATGGGATTTATAATATAATCCGCTATTATGCGGTGCAATAGGGTCTCATCCGCTATATAATGCGGGAAATCAACTCCAAATACATATATAATACCAATTCCACTTCACAGTGAAATTATCGCGGTATGTGTTTTTAATAAATAACATCCGCTTAATATACGGCGTATAGGGTCTATTTAACACAACAGATAACAAATATCATCCAATTCACACAATCAAGCAATTTTAAATCTAACTATTTAAAATTTAAATCGAAACAAATATTCGATTGAGTGAGAAGTTCTCACCTTGCTTTCAATAACGGTTGCAGTATTTTATTTTGGATAAAATTAAACACGCGTTTAATTTTACTCATAATTTTCACTGACTCCAATCGACTCCAAACTAGCTCCATTGCATAGAGATCGTCGAAACGATTCCAACGCTTCCTGTTTCGTCGAATTTTGACAACGTATGCATTAGTTATGACTTTTTAAACATTATACGAATTCATAAATCAATTTACAAATTTTCTTTTTATTATTTTTAACCTTTTTTACATCTGCCGTTCATTTCAGAAACCCTAAAATCAAGGCCGTTCTTTTTTTTGCTTCTTCCTCCTCGTGCCTACCAGGTTTGAATGCAAGGGAATTGAACCCATTAGCCGCCACTTTTGATCAATTTTCGCACGCACCTCAAGATGTTTGAAGATGATCAGAGACCATGGTCTCGAAGCCCAACTCGTGAGCCACCATCGCCGTGAATATGAAGGAGCTCGGCTGTCCCCTTGTCTCGAAAATCGTGCCCAACCGTATGACTTTGAACGTTAATTGCCATTAATCTGTGCCACTAAAAACGATCATACCCGTATGGATGTGAAGATCTCGTGAAGCTCTTCAACATTGTAGTTGATGATTTCTGATGAAGGTGAGCAGATTAGAAGAGATTGAGGGAAGAAGTTGGTGATTTTCTGGCCTTAGAAATGAAGATGGCGGCTGGGCATTGAAACCCTAGATGTTTTGCAAAAGTGAAAAAGTGAGGGCTTTTATAGAAAATTTGCAAAACACTATTCATCAAAAATTTCCGAACTCGAAATCAAGCATGCCGGTTGGCATTTCTAAGGTTTACCCCACGTTCCAAACACAATGGAACGTGTTTCGGGAGCTAATTCGATCGTATGTGAGAGTTACGGAATTAAACGATCAAATTTAAATCAAATCGATTTAAACCGATTTCGATGCGTTTTGGCTTGCCCCAGACAAACGGTACATCCGATTGACACGAAATTTGAAGCCATAAAATAATTTCATATTATGGATCCGATAAAACTGGTTTCGTCAAAATCCGAGACTGTTTGAAAAATGGTCATTTTTACTCGTCAATTAAATATTAAAATATTCAATTTTCACAATTTTACTTTTAATTCGATTTTAAAAGTTCTATAACATCATTCTAACTCCAATATGATTTAATATAACTTTATAAATCATTTTTAATCACATTTAATTCAGATTTCAATTATTTCCGGAATTTCAAGTATTAATTTAATAATTTAATCGTCCAATTAAATCACTATATCAAAATTAAATAAATTCGACTTCCAAATCTTACTTATTAATATTTAAAATCAATTAAATATACGAATTTCAAATGACGGAAATTCTGGGTCGTTACATAGATCATCATAACAAAAACCTTCCAACCACTCATTAAAACTACCAACTATTCAATCTGTCACTACTTCAAAAATTTCCACTACTTCACTAACTTCCACTTCACCCTCGTCTAAATCTCTACAACATTCCTCACTCATGGCCTGCCCATTTCAGTCAAATAACCTCCCTTAACCAAAATCACCAATTTCAATCACACCCTACATATCACTGCAACTGAACAAGCCAAACCATTCCAACCATCCCTCTTCAATCACCCCGCAACAAAGACCAAACACGTCAAACAACTCCACTGCCAAAAATAGGCAACATTCATCACTACTTTATTTTCCATGTTTCCAGAAATTCCTCAAACAACTCCCCAACCTAAAATATTTACCTACCATCACCATGCCTCCATCCAATCAAAACAACAACCTTATCTCCCACGCCAGACCCAAAATCAACACCAGCCCTTGTCCATCAACTTACAACCCATTTTCAACTATACTGCTGCTCACCTCCTCACCCCCTACAATCCACAACGCAATCACGCAATCACTTCAATCACCCACTGCCTATCACCAACTAGACTGCTTAATCACTTCAATCACCAGTATTCCTTTTTATATCCTGCCTAGCTATCATCTATATAACTGCCACTACCACATGATTTCCATACAATTTGACTTGGCAAATAAAGCTAGCCCTCTAAATTTATGGAGTAACCAAATTCATGGATGTTTACTTGGCAAATAAAGCTAGCCCTCTAAATTTACTTGGCAAATAAAGCTAGACCTTAAACATAGATATATACATGTTTATAAACAAAGTAGATTATACATACTGAAAATTCATGTCATTACAATGTGTGCAGCAGGCCAAGCTATTATAGAACCAATGGCGTCTTCCATGTATTGTAATTCAGATGTTTGTCTCCATAGCACAGCAGTTGGCTCTTTGACAACCTCTATCCAAACTTTGACTACATTTGGTCCCAGTGGTTTAAAATGGACCAGTGCTTTTGGATCAGTTGACTCTACACGTCCTACAGCAACTATTTTTTTCCTTTTTTGATAAATCCATCAGCTTGCATTTATTGTTCGTTCTTGAATTTGCCGTTTGTAAATTAACAAATAGGATATGTTGTAGTTGGTTTATGTTGATAAAATATATCGATTAATCATTATAAAAACATAATTTAAAAGACATGACAGTGCATAAAAATCAAGTACCATAAATGTTTGTACTATGGTCTGACGCGTAGGTGATGCTGAAACATTAACCATCCCAACAACTACTTGGGACTCAGGCCATGCTACCTTCCTACCAACAGCTTCTTCAACATGTATCATTGCAGGGGTTGGCCTCCACAAAAAAGCTTCTTTTTTTATTGGATTATCTATCCAAACAATCATGGCGCATGGTCCAAGAGGAAGATCATTAATAATTTCATTTGAGTCACTCGATTGTAATCGCCCTTCAGCCACTAATTCTTTGCTCCCTCCCCAATCATAAATTTTGCATTTGCATTCTAAGTTGCCACTTTTACTCTATTAGAGAAAAATGATTTACTCAGTAGAAGTTGTATATTTTAAAATAATATATCAATTCCTAAAGAAAATTGTTTACCACGTCCTCTTCTTCTTCAAGGTGATCACTTGGATGTAAAACAACTCTATTCGCTGGCCATGCCACTAAATCATCCTTTGCTTCCCCAATAAGTGTGAACCTAGATGTAGGTCTCCATAAAAAAAACATCTGCCTTTTTTGGTAAGTCTATTAGAATTACCATAGCATCCGGTCCTAAAGGAATGTTATTAACAAGGTTGTTTGGATCCTTCGACACGACTCTTCCTTCGGCAACAATATCTTCATTCCCTCGCCAATCCAATAAATCAAATTTCTGGAGTATTTTATCATACTTGCACTGTAATTAATCAAAAAGAATAAGATATTAATTGCTGAAAAAAATTAAATAAAAATGATGTGAGATCAATAATACAACGTACAGGAGGTGTGTTTACTTCTGTCCAGCTGTCTCTACCCTACAAAACCAAGATATTGAATCGAAAAATTAATTAATAGAATTTGACGAAAAATAAAAGTATTTGATCTCACTACTTCATGTACATGATATAAAGTGTATAAAAAAAATCAAAGCAGGTAGTTAAATACCTTATTTATAAATAAATGCAGTTCAACATGAGTTCACACTCATGAAAAAATCAAAGCAGGTAGTTATATTGAGAAATTGATAATGTTTATCGACAACATGATGTGAGTATTTGGTAATTGAGAGATGCAATAAAATGGAAAAAGTACTATGGGAACAGTCTTGCTATATTTTGGAAATTCGAGCATATGGTTATTTTAAATTTGTTCATGTATTAGACTCAATAAATTCGTTCATAGTAGATATGTGATCATTTTGATGTTGTGATCCAAACGATAAGAAATATACAATTTTCTTCTACGACCCAATTATATGTGCATATGAAGCGTTTGTTATTGCTGAGTGTATATAAGTTGCATGAAACGTCATGCGTTTTGTTATACACTGTATTCTTCTTATAAGTTGAATTAAGTAATAGTTCCAGATTGTGCTATTTAGGTTCATATCCTATACATAATAATGCAAAAGTGTAGGTGGATCTATTGCATATTCAAATATTGAGGGTGATCATTGCATTTTATCAATGTACTGTTAATCCCATATTATCAAATGCATATTCACCGCAAAACGTACAATTTTTAATTTTTAATTTTTAAGTTTTTAAAGGCTGCTACAAAAAATTACAAATTTCTATTTCCAATACGAAAAAAAATGTGCTTCATTAAAAGGAATCATCACTATTGTTTTCTTTGTTTTTATTATGCTTGGGATTAACAATGTAAATCTTCAAGTTTCGCAGAATCACTCATTAATTAAATTTACCATCCTTAGAACATTAAAAAGAAAGAAGCGGGATCGTTCTCCAATTATAATCCAATAACCGTGTATGTTTACGTTTTTAGTGAGTCAGGTCTCCAATTATAAGCTATACTTTTTTCATTTAAAAAAAGAAAGAAAAGAAAATCCTACTTGTGCAATTTCAAATTGTGCATGTAGGAAAAACCTTTCAAATTAAATAGCCTGTCCATTCCAAATCCTTTCTTCAACCTCTCTTTTCAACTCAGTTTTCCATCAATCCTTCCTTCCAGTCTAAGTAAAAATTACTTGAATTGGTGTGATTTTTGCTGTAAAAATGGAAGACATGCCATGGTCTTCACAAATTAAACGTATAAATTTTTGAAATTGAACAATAATTTACAATTGCAGTTGTTATTTTCATATATATATTGCTTAACTAGGTTTAGGGTTCATTGTGAACGTAAAAGAACTCAATGTGAAAGTAGAAGGTGTACAAGTGAGAACAAACCTGATTTTTCACCATCACGAGAAGATTTTGCTCTAACTCCAAAAAAATTCTTTCGAGTTGCATTGTATGCTTATCCTTAACCTGTGCTAAAGTAGCCCTACTGATGTTCATATTTCTTCCCATTGCTCTTAATCGACCCGGTCTATCTTGTCCCAATACTTGAGAAAGTGCATCTTCTTTGTAATTGATTACCGAGCTCGATTGTGGAACAGTTTCAATTTGTTTAATCTTTTTCTACAAAAGTTAACGCACATAGTTATAAATATTGTGTATGGAAAATCCCATAAGTATGTCCTACATTTAAGTAACATAAAGAAAATATCATTTAACATAAAGAAAATATCATTTAATTGTGTATGGAAAATCACAATATCATTTGTACTATCTCTTTCTTTAACCACTTTCATTTGTACATTTATTTACTAAGACTTTATTCAGAATCGAAAATTATGTTTAGGAAGCGTCCATGGCGAAATATATAGTGCAGCGGTACATAGCAGCATGTGGAGGAAAAGAAGCACTGAACTCGATTAAGAGCATGTACGCTATGGGCAAAGTGTGGATGATGAACTCGATACAATATTATAGACTGCATATAGCAAATTATAGACTTGTATGGGAATTGCTTTATGTAAAACTATACTTCAGATTTATACATGCAAACTAGTCATATAGGAGACTCCACACTTTTAAAATAAAGATATTTGAAACTGAATGCTTTTAAAACCATGTATATATGAAAGTGCATATGCATATGAGACCTTATATACATTTAAATATATGCTATAAACACAAGTTTTTATCAACTTACTATAGTATCTGCAACAGTCATATTCACTGGTTCACCGTTTTTCCGTGTGTGAGATTTGATCCAAACTTGACTTCTCGTGACGGAAGAGCAATCGCCACTTTGCTTTTTCTGCATTCAAAAGGACATCAAATAACAAACGTATTAACTAAGAAGTTCGCAAATATTACAGTAAATAAAATTACTCTTTTTTTACCATATCTTCAGCAAGTCGAGCCATTCCTTTACGACTGCATGTATGTGGCAACTGTTTGTCTCTAATAGCTCTGTTCTTCATGCTTAATGCCTGAAATAAGAGATTTAAATACATTATCAATATCGTTTATGTTCTTAAACTTTTACAAAAAAGAAGATAACAGTAATAAAAAATACCTGAAATTCCACACTTGTTTTTGACTTTACAAATTTCTTCCATTCAGTCATACTTTTGATGTTACTTGGTTTCAACTGAAGTTTTTCCTCCATGGACTTTGCTTTTACTATTTGGCGAACTAGTCTACATTTTGACGCCCTCCAAATACCTCCCAGTTTCTTAAATATCAATGTTTTTTGCCAATCTGCATCCAGTTTAAACCTTGCCTGCAACATTTTTCATAACAAGTGTCAAAAAGTAATGATGGGTGCTCTTACCTACATAACACTCAGCAACAATATAAAATATTTGTTTGTACGTCTATTATAAATGGTAGTTACTAGTCAAGATATATATGGATGGGAAGTGTCAGTCAGGAACCGTTACATATTCCTCGGAACATAATTAATACCTTAGGCTTTTTAAACAATCTGATTAAGACTGTTGTACGATTCTCTATATGAATTTTTTTTTAAAGGGGATAAAGAAGGGGGAAAAAAATCTACCCACGATATCTGGAACCTGGTATTATGTAACCACGATATACAAATTCAGTACATGAAGTATGAACGAACTTAGACTTTAGTATGGAAGTGATGAATAAAGTAAGTATTGCATCAAACTATATATATTTTGGCAGAAGTTTTATTGTGCTTGGAAACTGATATTCAAATATAGTTTATTTTACAATTGTATTTTGGAGCTGGTATGACTATATGTATAACGATGCCATTCTAAAATAAAGTTTACAAATTATTAAAGATGCATGTGCTGTGCCATAACTAGTTCGTTAAGCATTTATTAATTAAAGAGTGTGTGTACGGTTTCGATAAAATTCATGAAATCAACAAATAATTAATTAAGAAATAAATATCAAATTAGGGGCACATCAATTCAATTTGCCAAGGCCTGATCAATTTATATAAGTTTTTTTTTTGCTTTTTGAAAGTCAAAATCTATTCATTTTGACTTTAAAAAAAACCATTTAAATCGAACTAAAAGAATCATAAGGATGCCCTCCTTAAAACAAGTGTGCCTACTAATTGCTTTTTAAATATAGTTTTTAATTTTCATGTGGCACCAGTTCATCTACAGTTGATAACGAAGCAACACTTGCTTTTAGCCATGCTTAGCATTTGTTATATAAATTAAGGGACTGATTTAATGGTCACCCAAATCCAATATTGGGACCAGTTCATAGAGCAAAATTTATAACAATATCAAAAATTAGTTATTAATTGTTGAATGAAATTTTTTTGATTAGGACTAAGTTTAAAAATCAATTTTGCAAAGCAGACTATTTTTGAAACTTATTAACAAAATAGTTGATGCATAAATGAAAAAATGGTGCATTTGTTTCAAGCTTAATCTGAATTGAAGTACAGTCGATGCTACATAACATTTTCCATGTAAATGACAGCCAGACATAATAATTTTGTGGTAAAGACGAACAAAAAGCATTGCAGTTGATGCGTAAATGAAAAATGATGCATATGTTTAAAGAATAATCTGACTTGAACGACAATGGCTGCTACATTACAGCTGCCCTGTCCTATACAGTCATGTGGTTTATAACTTCGAATAATTTATGAACCAAACAAAGTACAATCTAACAGGTTATGCAGATAAGTTATAGTAAAAAAAACATTTTGTAAACTGTGTAACAGCAAGGGATAAAATTTGACTAACTTTATGATACAACTAAAATAGGTAAGGGAAGTTATAAATAGAGAGGAGCTTAATTTTAGGAGGCTTACTTCATATAGCAATTTGACGAAAAAAGTGGCATGTCAGAATAAGTGCGAAGGAAACAGAAGACTCAGAGCATATGGTCGGAGAAGGAAAGTGGCAAACTACAGAAATAGGGATAACTGGGTGGTAAAAAAATTGTGGTTGCAATGACGGCAAAGTGACATGACGAATAGCTGTACAGGCATGACGAATAGTGACATGATGATTTCCAGATGTTGTACAGACTAAGTTTAAAAATCAATAAGTTTGTCTTATACAGACATAAGATGTTGTACAGACATAAATAGACTATTTTATTAACAAAAAATTTTGATTAGGACTTAGTGAGAGAAAATGGTTGTACAGACATAAGTAGTTGATTTTTAATAGTAATAATTGAGCTTTTAACTACAGGAGAAAAAAGCAGGTAGCAGTTGAAGCATTAAAACCGTTGAAAATGAACATCATAAATTTCTGTATGGGATAGCTTGACTCAAACTGATATTAAAACATATTTTCAGGTAAAACATTTATTAGTTAAATAAGCTGTAGATAAAAATATATATGTCACCTGAATGCTTTCCCATAGAACATCTTTCAAATCATCACCAAGCTGCCTCCAATCAGTTAATGTAACCGGAACCACTTCTCGTACAAGCGGTCCTAGAAAGGAAGACAACTTGATTGACCCATCTCTTATTGCTTCACCTGCACCATTAAATTCAACTTCGATTACCTCCTGAGAGCTGAATGGAAGCCTTCTAACTGTAGTTGGTCCTCTACTCTTTTTCCCCCATTTAGGCATGCATCACGACCTTGCATATGTCTCTCATCATTCACTGCACCTTCAATATTTTCTTCCGGCTGAATTGCATTGTCTTCGACTATTTGTGGGCTGTCATGTAGTTGAGCATTGTTGTTTTGTTCGTTTTGCAATTGATCGTTTTCCAATTCTTGTGGGTTGTCTTCGTTATGAATCTCATTATCTCTTGCAATGCGTTTGTTTGGTGTAGATTTGGGGTCTTTGACTTCTTTTTGCATGTCAGTGCGCTTTCTCTTTTTCATAGTCCTGCCCATTTTCTATTATACAAATTGATCATGTTAAGATTCATGAATATCACATTATAGCACCGGTCAATCATGCCAGTATATAGCGGCCAACAACTCTCTTATACTCGCATTCATTAAATCAAAATTTGGAAGAAATAATAATTTATTACAAAAATTTATAGTTGTTGGGAAATTTCACCAATAATCTTAATATAAAAACCAATTTCTAGAAGAGAAAAAACTGTCAGAAAAATACTATAATCTTCTTAAGAAAATGTCTATTTTCTTTAGAAAATTCAAAATTTGGTTAATTTTATTCTATCATACGACCACGTAACATCATGATGGCATGTTTTAGAATATTTAGCTCATAAAAATTACCCTGCACATACAACATACATATACATTACTGTCTTCACCTGAACAAAGACATGAGAACCTCTATATATCAAAAACAATGGATCATGCACTATGAAGACTTTTTTTTCAAATGTGTACTTAAGTGGCTCTTCATGAATAAATAAAACCCCATCAATAGGATTCAACTAGTTATTTAATAGTAAAGTCAAGCACTACTATTGATGATTTGGCATGAAGTTTATTATCAAAATTGTTCCCCAATTATTTATTTTATGATTTAAAACATTGTCAATTGAAAGCCATCATCACTGTCATCAGTTTGCCATCCTAATAACAAATATGATCGATATTTTAAGCACCTACGCCAGTTATATTGGAGGCTTACTATGTACACAATAGGTTGGTACATGTCCACTTTTTATTATTCCCAAAAGGGAAATAGCAAGCTGCCGAAGCAGACACAACTCACACAGAGAATTAACAGGATTATCATAGCTTGAAACTAGAAGTGCAAAAACTATGACCAGACCTGACTAGCAATACACGATTACTACTTTAATGTGGCATAGAAAAAACATCTTTTTTTTCAGATTGTTTTTTCAGATTAAATGAATGCAGATAGAAAAGACTGGATATAATTGACAGCATCAATTTTCAGATTAAATGAATGCAGGTAGAAAAGACTGGATGAAAAAAAAAGCAATAAGATGAAGTGCACAAAAAATTGCATATCACTAGTTATCATAAACTATCAACATGTCAATTTTTTTTTTCAGTTCAAATTCAGAAACATGATTTTAAATTAAAGACAGACTAATAAACATGATTTTAAACAAAAGATTCATACTTCGAAATTTACTCAAATATGCCTTCACAATCTTCTCTAACATAACTAATATTTTCCATGGAACCAATATCCATATCAGTTTCTTCGCAATCTTCCCTAACAAAGCTAACTTCTGTAACATGATCATCTGTCTCTAATTCATGAAAACCTCTTGGTGGTGCCTTCATTACAACATACCAATTAGAATTATCATTCTCTCTTGAATAAAAAACTTGTTTCGCTTGAGATGCAAGGATATATGGATCTTTTACAAATGAAGCTTGACTTTGATGTAAATTGACAAGAGTAAATCTGTCTTCGACCTTCACCCCGTTTCCTATATTTGCCCAATGACACTTAAATACAGGAATATAAAAAACATGATAGTTTAACAAGATTATATCAGTCACTATCCCATAATAAGTGACCACATCGACTCTTTGAGAAATATCTTTTGCACTTGCCCTACACATGGTAGTCGCATCATAAGTCACCCCATAATTTTGAGTTTCTCTCTCGATGTCTTTTGTGTGAAAACGTTGTCTGTTAATTACATACCCTTTATAGGACAATGCATTACTACTCGGACCAAAGACAATCCATTTTAATATTTCATCGCTCGTTGAGTGAAAAGGTATCTGGGAAAAATTCATTAAATATAAATTTTGAAAAAAAATGTTTTCTTGCTAATGAAATGATAAATTAAAATTAAACTAACCTTCTTTTTAATCCAATCAGAGAAGTTATCTGTATGTTTTTTCCAAAGCAATGTAGCATTTTTTTCTAAACGCTTATCCAAATTTTGTAACTCCTCCAAATGCATACTGATGTTCAAAAAATTTGTTTAAGTAATATTTAACGATATAATTTCACAAAAAAATAGAATCAAAATATAATATGTACTTACTCTAAATATGGTTCCACCGCAGCCATATTCATTAACACGGCCAAATGAGCAATATCTTTTTCATTAGATGACAATTCTATTGTCTTCGATTTCAAAAGTGGATGTCCTTCGAGTATCACATTGTTCTCATAATCTTCATTTCGAACTTCTCTCTCCTCCATTTGTACTTTCTTTTTTAGAAATTCACCAAAAAATCTCATTGACTCTTCTGCAAGATAAGATTCTGCAATACACCCTTCAGGTCGAGCATAATTCCTCACATAATCTTTAAGTGTTTTCATGTATCTTTCAAATGGGTACATCCAACAAAAATGAACCGGACCACACAATTGCGCTTCTCTTCCAAGATGAATTGTCAAATGTATCATTATAACAAAAAAAGATGGTGGAAAATATCTTTCAAGCTCGCAAAAAATTCCAACAATCTCATCATCAAGATGTCGTAACTTCTCTTGTTCAAGAACATGTTGACATATTTTATTGAAAAAAGAACATAGACGGATTATTGTTGTTCTGACTTTCTTTGGAAGTAATCCTCTAATTGCAACGGATAACAATTGTTGCATTAGAACATGATAATCATGTGACTTCAAACCACTAACTTTTCAGTCTTCTAATGAAACAAATCTTTTGAAATTTGAGCAATAACCATCAGGACCCTTAAAATCATATAATCTTTTACAAAATAATTTTTTTTTCAGACAAAGACAATGTATATGGAGCTGGTGGAAGATATGTTCTATTCCCATGAGGTTGTACATAAAGACTTTGTCGAATGCCCCAATCCTCCAAATCCTTTCTAGAATTAGTTCCATCTTTCGATTTACTATCATGCAACATTGTGCCTAACAGGATTTCAGCAACATTTTTCTCAACATGCATTACATCTAAATTATGTCGCAAGGGAAGTTCCTACAAATATCAATAATATAACACTTCAATGAGATAAAAAAATTATTGTTAGGCTAATGAGAAAAAGGTATAATTTAAATACTAACCTCCCAATATGGCAAATCAAAGAAGATTGATCTTTTTTTCCACTTTAATAGCTCATCTTGCTCATCATCTTTTCTATTGTGCTTACTCTTCCTCTTTTTACTTGTTATCTTCTTATTCAACTTCATATTTAACTTCTTCTTGGTCTCCTGCTTTTTGGTTTCTTTATTCTTATCTTTTCCAAAAACATTTGGAAAGCCTTTCAAAATTACAGAAATGTTTCTTCCCGTGAGAATTCTAGGCTTGCTGCCTTTCTCTACGGTGTTATCAAACCAAGTTTTTTGTTTCCTCCATGGATGTGAAGGATCTAGAAATCTTCTATGTCCCATATAAATAATCTTTCGGCTATGTTTTAACCATCGATGATGCGTATTGACACCACATAATGGACAACCTTTTTCACCTTTCACACAACATCCTGCAAGATTTCCATAGGCCGGAAAGTCATTTATTGTCCATAGTAAAATTGCTCTTAAATTGAAAACGGTTCTACTAAACGCATCATAAATATCAATTCCATTATTCCATAAATGATTCAAGTCTTCTATCAATGGTGCCAAATATACATCTATATCGTTTCCAGGTTGCTTTGGACCAGGAATTAGTAATGTTAGCATAATATTTTCCTTCTTCATACACAACGTAGGTGAGAGATTATATGTCACAAGCATGACTGGCCAGCAACTATATTTGGAACTCATCGAACCAAATGGATTAACACCATCTGTGGCAAGACCAAGTCTAAGATTGCGTGGGTCGGATGAAAATGATTTAAACCTCTCATCCACTACATTCCATGTTATAGAATCTACAGGGTGACGCATTTTTTCATCATTACTTTTATTATTGAAATGCCACCTTAGGTCTTCTGCCATTTTTTGAGATCTATACATTCTCCTAAATCTTGGAATGATGGGAAAGTATCTCAACACTTTAGCTGGAACTCCTAGCATAATCTCCTTTGAGTCATCATTTATCTTCCATCTTGAAGAGTTGCATTTTGGACAACTATCTAAATCTTGGTACTCATTTCTTAAAAGGCAACAATCATTCTTACAAGCATGAATCTTTTCGAATCCCATGTCAAATACTTTGAGGAATTTATTTACATCATATATAGTCTTAGGAAGTACATTATTCTTTGGTAACAACAACTGTAACAAGGCCAAAAGCTTATCAAACCCATTATCGGATAATCCGGTCTCGCATTTAAGATTGTACAAAGCTGTTATGGCAGATAGTTTAGTTTGATCATTGTAATCAGGATATAAAGGGGTTTCTGCATCTTCCAAATTTTTAACTAAATCATCCTCTCGTTTCTTCACATCCTCCTTTTCTTTATCATCGAAAAAAAAAGTAGTATTCAAAAAATCTTCGTCTTCATACTGAATGGCTTTAAGTAAGTCATATGTATTATCCAACTTGATTTCGTTGCCTACATTGACTTGTTCGCCATGATTATACCACCTACCGCTCTTGTACTTAAGATCCATCCCTCTTATAATCAAATGTTCAACAATAATGTCATCATGATGTCGACTAAGATTCCGACAATCCACACAAGGGCATAAAAGTTTCTCCACATTTCTTAACTTTCTCTTTGCAGCATCAACAAAACACCTAGCCCCTTGCTCGTACTCCTTAGTTGCTCTTCAGTGAAAAATATAAAGACATAAATATTAATATTTAATATCAAATATATTTTTATTTTTGAAATTAAACATCATTTCAAATATTGTATTATCTATTTACCTGTGTAAATGAACCCAATCTTTTTCCATCAGCGTATATAATGTGGAAACAAGCAAGTTTCTAGAATATGAAGCATATACATTAATAATCAAATACAAATTTAAAATAACACATTCTAATCAAATGCATATTTTAATAAAACCTACCACACAAATTCAAATATAGTTAAGTACCCTAAATCATCATCATCAATGTGTGGCTTACAGTAAAATTCAAATATAGGGAAGCCCCTGCATTTCCACTTAAATTGATGATAAAAATGTAAAACGTAAAGGTGTAATCTCTAGTTCAGTATATGGGAACAAAAAACGTGAGCCGTTGACAACCATTAGTCAACAATAGCTTTCAATGCTCAAACAATCTGAAAATGCCAAAAACAACAATTTCCCATGTAGGAAAAATAGCAAACAACAATTGCCAAATTGTTTTCACGTGCAAAAGAACTATACCTTAACTCAATTCAACCTTCAACAATAACAGAAATAAAATACATAACCGGATTGATATATAATTTACTTTAGATGGTAAGAGAATAAAAAAGAATACTTAACTTAAACATCCCTTAAAGAAACTGATCTACTTTTACTGGCAACTTTTAATAATCAGGAGAAGTTAACAACTACCAATGACCACTAGTATAGTAGCAGGATTCTACATTGTTGATCTAGAAGACCTAGCATCAAATCTCATTGTTAATAGTTTAGGTAATAAAATAACATGTTAAATTGCATTCAAGTAAAAATCGTTTTACCAGCTCTTAATAACTGAATAAAGAAGATAATTCCAGGTATGATAGAGTTCATCATGATGACTTATGTGTACATGGTTAAAATTAATAAATGTTCAAAGGCATTGTACACTGTTACTACTTGCAAATTGGTAGTAGTTCATAATCGAATTTAGGTTTTGAGATGGCAATATCATGCATGAGCATGACTGAAACAGAGTTTATCAAACACTATGTGCACTACAAATTCATAGCAGAGTTTATCGAAGATCAGGAACAAAGTTGTGCACATATATGCTAAAAATTCAGCCTCAAAATCTAATTAATTCATAATAAGGTAGTGCTAAGGATCATCCTACAGAGTTCTACTGACCGGATCGAATGCTTCAGTCATGACAACACTATTCCCTCTCAACACGAGCATGTAATTTTTCATAATTAGCACAGTCAATAAGTAGTATTTGTTTTAACTGGTACTTTTCATAAATGTTTTCTGAGAAGAAGAGAAAGGTTGTGATTTACTAAACAAGTGCAACAAAGAAGTAGAAGGAGTGGCTCATGTAGATACTAATATTTTATCAAAAAATGATAACTTGCACTATGAAAAACAACTAAAAATGACTCACATCAAATGGAAGTCATCAAATACTGGAGTTCAAATGTTAGCACACATAAATAGTAGAAAAACACTAAAATTAAATGTTCCCGGTCTAATTATATAGTTCAAACAACAAATGAACATTAAAAAGTGACATATTACTACAGTTATAAATGAACATTAAAAAGAATATTTAATAATTAAGATTAGAAAAATAAAAAATAATTTTTTTACAACATACATGTAAAGAATATGTAAATGAGCTAATTTTAGGTTGTGTCGTTCCAAAACAAGTTTATAGCATAAGCAACACTTGCCATTACTTTCAAGTACATCATCTAGCACAATTCCCTTTTTAGTAATTACAATAAAATGGATGGAACCTAATATATGGTAAATCTATACAAAATCAACAACCTAATGTAGTTTTAACCAAGTCCTTCAATATCTGAAGGAGAGGTAATTTAGAAATGAGCATCATTCTATACATAAAATAAAATTCATGATGAGCCAGAAGGCTGTTTAGACTTTAAAGAATTCAATGTTTTTAGCTATTTAAAGAATCCAACATTTCGTCGGTGTATCGAAAATTAAGGTACTAGACTTAAAAGTAAAGGGAAGCTTATATGTATGTCGTAATTCCCATATTCACAAAAATAAAAGCAACCAATTCCAAAGTACGAAAATAAAACTTCCATATTAATTTAACTACATCTTTATTCCCATTTGAACAACAATATAAACACAAATAATAATAAAAGTTGTGTTTTATTCATCATATTTGCTGGCATTAGATGAACATATTATTTGAATTGTACATTAAATTTAACCACCTCAAAATTTTGACCAGCCTAAGTTTGACGAAATGGGACAAAGATTAGATATTACACTAGGACGAAGTTAGCTATATAAGATTGGAACAATTCATTTCGACTGTAGTAACCTATTGAGGCTGCTAACTTACACCTATATTTTACGCTAAGTGATTTTAGTACCTGCATTTTTGACTATAGTAACCAATTAAAGAATTAACTAACCTGCAGTAACTTATTAAAGATGCCAACTTACACATATATTACCCCTATTAAAGATGGAAACTTGCATTTTTGACTTTTGTATTTAGCTAACCAACTTACAAGGTCTTTGCAAGGCTGGACGAAGAATGGTAAAACATGATACAATGCAGATCAACCGAAATTAAATGTCATTATTTTGTTATTGAGTAATCATAATCACTGTTAAAATATTAACAAAAATCGTAGATCAACAAAATTTGAAATATCGACAAAAGCAAGTTAAAAAAACAAAAATCTAAACAAAAATAGCAGATATAAAATACAACAGTTCAAACACCCAGTATTTATTATAACAAAATATATAAACTAAATTTCACAGTTTTCAGCAAATCAAAGAGAAGTATAGCTTTGGTTTTCATATTAGTTTGCTCAGAATCTTTGAATTAATTTCTCAACAAAGACACGGTTCACTGGATAATCCTATGAACTAACAATCATTTAGTTATCATGTTTCGTATAGAGAATGAACAACCAATCGAATAATAATATACCATATAAATTATTTTTATGAATAAAGAAGAACCGTTCAGTTCGAAGGTTGATGAAGAGAAAAATCGTTTATAAATTAACATGTTTGATAATATACCTTCGAATGTTTGTTCCTGGATTTTGAATCTGATAAATATCAACGAAGAGCGAAATTAAATATCGGAGATTAGAGATTAGGGTTCTAGACGTCGTCGACTTCTCAACTGCTGAAGAGCGAACTGTTGAAGATCGGAGATGGAGTAGAATAGTTGAAGTTCGGTGATTGGAGATGGAGATGGAGTAGAACGTCGATTAGGGTTTTCTTCGATTTGGGAGGGAGACGAAATGGTTAAGTGTTTTTGGGAGGGAGTCAAAAATTTTGGGGCCAGCGTTACATACCAATAGTACAAAACAAATAGAATAAGAGAGCAAATAATTAAAGCTAAACAATAACGCTTAGAATAATGCGTTATTAAATTGCGTTATCAATAACATATTTTCTTGTAGTGGTTATATGTGACCAATTTGTTTATTTATATAAAATATAAGCTTATATATCATTCGCTGAGTTCATATATATTTATTTTATATTGATTTTATAATTTTTGATTTTTTTTTTGAAATGGTACTTTATATACAACAAATCACTGTGACAACATATCACATGTCAATAAACGTTCAAATCATGCTACGCAAGTTTCGAACTTGTGACCTTTCACACCAAAACCAAATCACTTATAATTTTTGATTTTTAATATAATAAGTATGTAAGCTTATATATATTCACATATTAGTCTATATATAAGTATATATGAGCTTGGTCCAAGTATATATATATATAGGAATTTAATTTATATGTGTTCGAACTAAATATGGGGTTGAAAATATATGTTTTGGAGTTTATTTTAGAAAACAAATAAACATATATAAATATATAACATATATTTTCTTTAGTTCATATTAAGCTAATTTTGATTGTTTTCCGTCAATTCCAAACTTCCAGCTTTGCTTCAATTGTCAAATTCGTGCCCATCGTACTTTACTTTGGAATTCGTTGCTTGGACTCGCAGCTCATTTCATTGTCTAAACTCTCTAGCCTCGAAAGGTGAGCAAATCACTCACGATCAACATTCTTATATTTATTAAATTTGATTTCACTTGAAACGACAATTGAAATATGATGCTAAATTTGAACTATTAATTATATAATTGCCATATATGATATGCTATTATCTGTAATTGTTCACCTGTGAGATATGACACCATATCTTGTTGTTTATATTTTATTTATCACTGATGATATATGCATGTTGTTGATATGTTATATTTTATCATATTTTTCCTCACTCTGCAAGTTCCCTGTTAATATATAATTCCCTATGGGTTGAAATGATACATACCCGAACGATCTTGTAGAATAGGAGAAAATCGTTATGGGTTGAAATGATAAACCCAAGCGATTTTCATTGAATTGAAATTGGGATTGCGGGTTAAAGTGATATACCCGTAGATAATTAAATTGCGGGTTGAAATGATAAATGTCCATATCACTTGACCATAGGATAGAAAATGATATACAGACACCGTTGGTCTATATATATTTTGAAAATGATTTCCAAGATTTTGAAAGGAAATATATGGTTTTATTAATATTGATTTTAAGATATTATATATATAAATGTTATTTTATAAAGGTTTAAATTTTAGATTTTTAAAATTATATGTTTGGAAATTTTAAATTTATAAGTTAGTTTTGAAAATATTTTTTTTTTAAGATTTTTACTTATAATTTTACTATTTAATATATATATATATATATTTAATAAATAGATTTAATAATAAGATTTAATTTAATAAAATTTAGTTTAGTTAGTATATAATATGTTTTGAAATATTTAAAAAAAAAATTATATTAATATTTAAAATAGATTTATAACTTTAATAATAAAGGTTGGAAAGATAAATTAATGTTGACTTGGAATTTAAATTGGTTAATAATTGAATTTAAGAAAGAATTGGTTTAAACTTATTAGTTTTGAGATTTTGAAAGGATATGATTATAACTTGATTTGATAAAAAGTGATTAAATGAATATTCTCAACTTTGAATAAAGTTGAGATTGAATATTTAATATTGATTTGAATATATAAATTGGGATTTAAATAAATTGTTATAGAAATGGTTAAGGGAATAATTTCCAATTCGAATAAATTTAAAGTTAAATGTTGAAATATAAATGAAATTTATATTGTAAATGTTTGAATATTTAAACTTGAATCTTTGAACTTTAAAATTTTAATGGTTAAACTGGAATTAATTTAAATTGAACCTTCGAATTTAAGATGATTTAAATTGACTTGCGAATTAGAGGAAACTAATTTTATTATATAAAGTATTTTATTATATATATAAACTATTTTAATTTATAAAGTATTTTAATATATATATATACACACACTATTTTCAACATCTAAACTGTTTAGGTCGGAAGAGTTATGATTTCAAAGTATTATGATTTCAAAGTGTTATGGTTTCAAAGTGCTATGACTTCAAAAGTGTTATGATTTCAAAAGTGTTATAAAATTTTTAAAGTGCTATGATTCTAGAAATGGATATTTTTAAAGTGAATAATGATATCGAAATTGATATGGTTTGAAATGAATATGATATTTTGATATGAGGTATGAATTATTTGAAATGAATGACCACGGTGTGAAATAAGCGTTTGGTTGTTATAGAGACCGGGATAAGATATTGTCATACTCTCTGCCGATACTGAAAACCACTTTAACAACTGTGTACATGGTTGAGATTCCATAATGAAGCAGGATGGTTTGGTGACGATTCTATATGGTATTTATGTAACCCTGACTCCCGTGAGTCAGCTTGATGCGGCTAAAACAGGAACCACGTCGGGCCAAGTGAGGTCATTCCTCCGATCGGGCACATTTCTTCAATACCATTCTATTGCTTTTATGATTTGATTTAGGTGAACCCTTTGATTTGGGAGTGTGTCACGAGGTGGGCGGTAGTAGCTGCTATGATTTACCACCAATCCAGATACGCAAACGGTATATTTACCCTGGCATTGCCTCAAGTGCCTTGTCGCATGCCCTATCGCGCCTTCTACGAGTTTGGTTTGTACCATACCTATGTGATGTCCTCTGGGTAAACCTCCAATTTATGGAGGAGCGTACGGCATTGTATAGATTACAGGAATATATAAAATGTGTTAAGGGGGATATGGGTAACGCCTTAATGCTATTTTAATACTTTTACTTTACTATAAACATATTATACACTACAAGAAAAAGTGGTTTCTACGGCAAAGTATAACAGCGTTTTAAGCCAACTTGCTGTTATTTATTATATTAAGTGTAAAAATAAAAATGAAAACGCTGTTTATCGAATGAAATATTAGGCGGGATTTTGCTTTCACGTTGGCTGCCTTGCATTTCACTTAATTTCTTTCTTTACTTCTCTATTCATACAACCTTTTCACCAGTTCCAGTTTTATCCCCTTTCAATATTCCTCTCAGATTACATGGTCGTGATAATTGGTCCTTTTATTTCCTTCAATAATCTCCGCCTTCAGATTCAATTACCCAAATTATGGTTTTAGCTATCATACAAGAGAGAGAAGCAGAAGCAGACCGTTGTTATTCTCTAGTTGCGGACAACTAGTTGTTAGCAAAATCCCTAATTTTTGTAAGTTAAATGGTAGCCGCTATTCAATCAATTGCATGGTAGTTTTCTTTCCACGGCCAAATTGCACGGCTTGGAGGCAACTAGAACTTGTTAAGGTTAGGTTTCGATTTTTTTTCCAGATGCTATTTTCATCGAATCTCAATAATCTCTAGATGTAGCTGTTTGTTTTTATTTATTTTTTCGCACTACATTTCTCCAAGTACTGTTATGTTGAGGCATCAGATTCAACTAGCTCAATACATAGACTCGATCAAGTAAGCTTTACTTATATATCCATCGTACTAGTGATTTAGTTAGTTAATGTGGCTGTATGGTGAGTAATAATTTAGTCTACTTAGGTGGTGGTGTAAAAGCAAAAGGAATATACTATCAAAATATATTATATGCTATTTGATTGGCTTGATTTGTTGAGATGGAAACTCAAATTAGCAGTGATGTGTTTATAGGAAATGTTAAATTAAGGTCTTCCAATGTCAACAGCCAATAAAGTGTGCACAAGCGAGAAGTGTTGAATTTGGGTGTTTCAATGTCAATAGTCAATAAAGAGGAGGAATAAGAAAAATAGTGCTTAAGAGCTTTGTGATCAATGTGCGTAATAGGAGACAAACATTAGAGTTCTTGTTTGTTGTGTGCATCTTTTTAGTCTTTTGTAGCCAAATAGCTGAAGTTTGATCAGGTAAAATACAAACATGTACTAATTCTATCTAACAAATTTCATGTGTTGAATCAATTTATTTAAGTATTGAGTTGGGCGGTAAACTATGAAAATGGTTTAAGTTGTTAGTGGTTAAGAAATTTGATATTTTTCTAACTTTTACTGATGTTTCACTTTCATCAACATTATAAATCTTATAGGTCAGCTTCATGTAATGTTAATGATAGTGGAAATAGTAATGTAATTACAGAAGGAAAATTCTTGGAAATACATAGAATACCATGATGTATAATAAGCGGGAATATACTGGCAGTTATTCAAATATTGGCCATGGACTTGTAGATGTGGTTCTTGCTATTTTTGTACGTCTTTTTCAGTATGCTATAACATGTTGGGAAGCAGTTTCATTATTTGCTAGATTATATAACACACAGGCTAAAATTATTTCTTTGTAATTATCATTGTTGCAGTTTCTAATCAATATAACATTTTATTAAGCATGGCAGGTATGACATAAGAGTAACACTACAAAAAACTATTTTAAACATACTAAAAGGTACTAAGTAGTTTAGTTTGATTGTCCTTATTCCTTTGTACCAAACTCATTATAAATAAGGTTCAACATAGGTGAACTCACTATATGTAGGGTTTAGAATAAGTTTAGCATACTCATTATAGGTAAGGTTCAACATAAGTTCAGCATAGATGCTTGGAAAAGATAAAC
Organism: Allium fistulosum; assembly: GCA_030737815.1. Lineage (NCBI taxonomy): Eukaryota > Viridiplantae > Streptophyta > Magnoliopsida > Asparagales > Amaryllidaceae > Allium > Allium fistulosum. The sequence continues at coordinate 1,200,866,088 of CM060901.1, read as the reverse complement.
CTCGATAATGGCATTAATAAGGTGTAGAAAGGAATGATATACCTTTTGAGGTTAAAATTGCTAAAACCGCTTCTTCACAATAGAAGATCGGCTATATATATGTAGCCAATTGGAAAGCTATATTAGTATTTGAGTAGGGTTAGCGGATCACCTTTCTATTATATATATTTTTAATATACTGTTGGTTTCCTTTTATAAAGTTGCATTCTTGATTTCTATCCATGTTTTGTATTACTTCCATTACCAATGCAAGTCTCTTATTGATAAGGTGATTCGAATTATTAAATGATGACCGGAGCTTAACACATTTTGTAATTGTGGGTGATCATATAATTGGCACAATATTTTTTCTTTCCCTAAATTGGAAAGTCTCATTATATCGTATAGAGAAAATAACTCCATTTATTTAGTCTTAAACTTAGAATTCTTGGCCCTTCTATGAACTTAATTTTCTAGCACATATAAAAAAAACAAGGAATGACGGCTAAGTCCCCAGAATTGAAAGATGGTGGAAGAAAAGTCCCTCCCAATAAAGTTGTGAAAATTAGGTCCCTATTTTTAGTTTTTGGTTAATTTATTCCACTTTTGCCCTTGATTTCAATGCTGGAACGATTTTCTGGCAGGGGACAGTTTGGTAAAAAATAACAAAACAGGGACTTAATTTACATGGATTTATGAGCAGGGACTTTTTGTGTATGAGCTTTGAGAATAGGGACCTTTGGTCCAAAACCCCTAAAAAAATGAGATTGCTTGCCTAATTCTGTGCATTAACTAAATAGCCATATCTAAATTCTTTTCATGTGGAGTTTTTTTGCTATGAGATTTTGAATTTATGTCCAACTTTCTTTGAATAATTACTGTCTTATTTTAAATAGTTTCTTAATGCCCGGTTAACATTTCTAACAAAGTCTAACTGTTAATATGGAAAAGAAAGTGTAGATCATCCATTTAATGCTAACAAGGAAAAAAAATGAGCATGTTTAACAAATTCCAACTGTTAATAAGGAAAAAAAAGGTAGACCAATATATGGGCATACTTTACTGAACTTTAAAACATAAGCATTTAGTTTATACAAAAACTAAATTAATACCCAAAATGATTATTTTGAGTATATATTCAACAGCCTATGGTAACCAAGTAATACTAGTTTGATGTGTCCAAGCTCAATAAGGATTTTTGTATCATTTGCTTATTCTTAAAAATGAAGAAATAATTCAATGTGGTTAATTTGTATTACAATTTCAATGTTTGTTTTTATAAAGTGTCATATTATAGGAGTCTTTAATGCAGCCTAACATAAGTCTCGGCTTTATCAAAGATATGCTTTGAAAACTGGGTTTGGTGTTTTACTATTTTTATATGGACTTTCAGTAAGAATATTACCAAATAATTTACAAAGTTTTGTTTCCTCATATCTGGTTCCAAATTTGTATAGTTTTGCATTGCTTCCTAACAACAAATGCTAGATTGTTGTCCTCTAAAAGATGAACGGAATTGGTGCTTAAAAAATAAAAGAACAACCCCTCTTTAATTTTATTTTTTTGGAAATGGTAAGCATTAAATGGAAATATTGGGAAGACAACATAAGTATGCATATTTCTTTTGAAATTGAAATATGGGTGATTTTAACTGTTACAACAGTTAAAGAAAAGCTCTGTTAGCACTTGGTTAGCAGTCTGATTCCTTAGACTATGGGTTCGAATTATTAAATGATAATTGGAGCTTAAGACATTTGCAACTATGGGTGATCATATAATTGGCACAGGATTTGTTTCTTTCCCAAAATTGGAAAGTCCCACTATATCGTATAGAGAAAACCACTCCGTTTGTTTAGTCTTAAACGTAGAATTCTTGGCCCTTCTGTGAATTCAATTTTCTAGCACATATAAAAAAAATTAGATTGCTTGCCTAATTCTGTGCATTTACTAAATAGCCACATCTACATTCTACTCATGAGCAGTTTTTTTGCTATGAGAAACTCATTGCGAATTTGTGTCCAACTTTCTTTGAATATTTCCTACCTTATTTTAAAATTTGTTTTTAATGTCGGTTAATAGTTCTAACAAAGTCCACATGTTAATAAGGAAAGAAAGCGTATACCATCCATTTACTGTAAATGAGGAAAAACATGAGCATGTTTACCAAAGTCCGACTGTTAATAAGGAAAAAAAAATAAGTAGACCAAAATTTGGGCATACTTTATAGAACTGTAAAAAGAAGCATTCGTTTATAGAAAAACTAAATTAATACCCAAAAAGATTATTTTGAGTTTATATTTAACAGTCTATAGTAACCAAGTAAAACTAGTTTGATGTGTCGAAGCTCAGTATGATTTTTCTATCATTTGCTTATTCTTAAAAATAAAGTAATAATTCGATGCGGTTAATTTGTATTATAATTTCAATGTTTGTTTTTATGAAGTGTCATATTATACGACTCTTTAATGCAGACTACCATAAATCTCGGCTTTATCAAAGCCATGCTTTGAAAATTGGGTTTGGTGTTTTGCTGTTTTTTATATGAACTTTCAGTAAAAAAAATTACCAAATAATTTACAAAATTTTGTTTCCTCATATCTGGTTCCAAATCTGTACAGTTTTTCATTGCTTCCTAACTACAAATGCTAGATTGTTGTCCTCTAAAAGATGAATGAAATTGGTGCTTAAAAAAATAAAAGAACAATCCCTCTTCAATTTTATTTCTTGGGAAATGATAAGCATTAAATGGAAATATTGGGAAGACAACAGAAGTATGCGTATTTCTTTTGAAATTGAAATATTGGTGATTGTAACTATTACAACAGTTATAGAAAAGCTCTGTTAGCACTTGGTTTGTAGTCTGATTCTTCAGTTTACAAACGGTTAGCTTTATTGAAACTGTAAATATTTAAAATCTATTACTGTCAAGCCCGACACAATAGAATGGCAAAGACAGTGCAGCGCCATTAAAATGAAGGCGAAGTTGTATATTTTGGCTAGCTCAATGTATTTCAATAACACGTTCAATGTGTTCTTACTTTTGTTGTAGTTGACTGCTGCTTTTTTCCTGATCTATTATCACGTTCCCAGGTATATGTTGTTTTGGCTAGCGACGTCCGATTTCAGGTATAAGCCATGTTGAAGAGTAAGATTGCAGACCAAATATGCTGCAAAGAATGAACATGTTAGAAGAATTGAAGGCGTAAAAGATTTGAATCTGGTCAAGCTTAAGAAAGCGAAGGAATCCTTGAAAAGCTTAGAGAAACGTCAAAACCTGGATGTTGGCTTTAGATTTATTTGCCAGTAATCCCATCTATACTTGTACTGATTTTCTTTTTTTGGTTTTTAGCATATGTTTTTGATACTGAATTTATCACTATTTGGCTGGTAGGTATTCCTTGTACTACTGCACAGACCCTTTCCTTAACTTGTAATAATTTTCTTTTACCTTCTTTTTTTTGCTGGATTCGGAATATTTTGCTTGTTTTCTTGGTATTTTACGTTGATATTTTTTTCCTTGCTTGCTGAATGTGCTTCATAATGTTAAGTTGTAAATTGCAACTCCAGTTTTGAAAAGCTGAGTTGCATTGCAAAATGCAACTAAGTTGCAAAATGCTACTTTGTATAACGTGTCATTGGAAGAGGGCGTGAGGTTCCACTTCATCAGTATATGTGTATATAATCGATACTTGTTACTAATTTGTCAACTAAAAAAAATTACCCCCGCCATTTTATCTGAATTCCTTTTAATATCATATGTATAGAGGAAAGTTAAAAGATGGTTCCCTGGTAGTAACAAGATACTTAAAACTTAAAAGGAGCCACAGTTCACATAACTTCAATCGACAAATTGAACTGGTCTCAAAGCTTAGATATCGCCATTTAGTTAGTGCTCTTGGTCACTGCTTCGAATACCATCTCCATGATTCAACTGTCAGTAGATTATTTCTTGTTTTTGAATTCGTGTTGAATGGATCACTTAGAGACAATATTTCATGTAAGTTATTATTCGTTGTCTTTCTCCTTTTATAATTTATATCATCAAAGGAAATCCATTTATTCTATGAAACTCTACTACAGATTCAAATTCCTCTGTGGTATCATTTGTATGATTCTTATTTTATTTTAAAAAAGGTTAATTATTCTATGAAACTCTACTACAAATTCAAATTCCTTTGTGATATTATTTGTACGATTCTTATTTTATTCAAATTCCATTGAGTTGTTTTCTTTCCTCTTTTTGATTCCAAATTAAAGAAGAAGAAAAATGAAGATAAGATGTGATTTTTGCAATGAAGAAGCAGCATCGGTGTTTTGTTCTGCAGACGAGGCTGCTCATTGTTCCAGGTGTGATTTTAATGTTCATAGTGCGAATCTACTTTCAAGAAAGCACAAGCGTTTTTCGATTATTAATCCTTCTTCTAATTGTTCTGATTCTCAATCTCCATTTTGTGACATATGCAAGGTTTCCATCTAATTTGCATCTCTTTTAATTTAGTTAGAATTTGTTTTTATCATCTTTAGGCTTGTTTTTTCTTTTTCTTGAGTTTGATTTTCTTTACCTTTCTATCAAACAAATAAATCTTTGGGTGCTATCTTTTCAAGTTATTTCAACAAAAAAATTGATTGAACCTTACCATTGAATTATTAACAGGAAAAGAGGGGATTTTTATTCTGCCTAGAAGATGGAGCGATACCATGCAGAGACTGTGATATGTCAACACACAAAGCAAATGCACACACAATGAAGCACAGTAGATTTTTAATAGGTGGAAACAGGCTTTCCTCAGATCCAATAGCAGAGCCCGAACTAAGGCCCGAAACGTCCAGTGAAAGCAAGCATCACTGTAATTCTGGATTTCGGGTCAAAGATAATAACAACAATAGCAGCATATCTAAGTACTTAATTAGTTATGATAGATAAATTCTGTAAGTCATATTTAATCTGGCAGTGTCGTCCCAATATATATAATCATCAGTTAGTCAAAAAATATTTTGTTAAGCATTTGCATGATTGTACCTTCACCATATTGTCTATTGCTGCTTGTTGATTAGCAAGCTGGTTAAACACGGTTGGCATACGTCATGATTTTGTTTCTAAGACTAACTTTTTTTTCTTGGTCGATCATATGCTTTATGTCGATGTTAACAGGTATTTCAGTGTTTAGATAGCTCCTTGTCTATCACATATAAACACTACTATTTCATCTATTTTTTTAAAACTAATTTATTGAAACTATTATTTTCTTGTTATTTTTGCATTTTTATTTCAACTTCGACTATGAAACATGAATAAACTTCTTAGCAGACTTGTGAATTCGACAGGGAAACTAGCTTTCATTCACTTCTTAGCATTTGACTTCAGTCTCAGGAATGCTCATTCTCCAAAATCATAGATCCATGATTCCAGAGGTGGTTGCATCGATTGATGGGACTAAGAACTTTACTTGTAAGTAAGATGTAATAACAAATTGTAATCTAAATAGGTGAGAAGACATACCGAACAACAAGTTCAGGTGAGAAAGACGATGGTTTCTGTTAAGGTAAAATCACTATAACTAAGGCAACCCACAGTTTGCAAATTTCCCAGTCCATCAAGTTGTTTTCATTGAGTATGTGCTTTGATTTTCTTTCTCTGATGCCACTGTTTGTAAATATTTTTTATTTTTACTTGCATCTCAACATTGATATGTACTTGGCAGGCGCTGGAGGTGGAATATGGATGCTAGCTTTGTTTGAGACCATACACAACAAGAGGCGAGGTAACATTATATGATTGTTTATGTATTTTATATAACATATAGTTTTCAATCTATGATGTTAAATTTTATTTTTACATGATTTTCCTTATATGTCTCTGCTTTCTTAGAATCTCATAGAGCTCAGTTGGAACTGGATTTATAGAAATTACATGAAGGACGGACTGTGATAGAAAGCAAGCTTGAACAAGCTTCGAAAGTGCCAGGTAATTTCCTTCTCTGTTTCTGATTTAAGATTAATAGTTTTGTTGGATTTTATATGCTATTTTATAAATTATGCTAATGAACATCAGGTATGAAAGAAATAATGGCAGGGTTTAAATCACACATTTCATCTCTTTCAAAGGATATGTCTGCCATGCAAAAAGAAATCATTAAATATAAAGCATCAGCCCCAGATTTACATATTCTACGATCTGAAGTACGGTCACTTTCTTGTTTATTAGATAGGAAGGTGAAGTATATCATACTTTGTTGGCATATTTCTTATTATGTATTAGTTTTAAGGCATTGCTTTGTCATCAAGCATACTGTATCATACCTGCAGGTGAGTGAGTCGGATTCATTGTCTAACAAATCCTCATGACAACTTTTAGAGATAAAGAAGCTACAAAAAGATGTACGGTTGCTTTTACTTCAACTTATACTTTTTTCATCATGTTCTGGGAATAGTAATCAGTGTAACAATACCTTAATTTTATTTTCAAAGTACTTAATTGGTTTTGGTCCTGTAATTAGCAGTACAAATATTTTATATTATTTCAGACAGAATTTCGAGCAAACATCATACAGTTCAATATTCTATATGCTTATTACAATCTTTTGTCGTGGAAGTTAAGGGAAGAATAATCTGGTTTGGTTTTACAAATATTTTTTGATAACTTAGAGTGTCAAAACTGATTTCATGTATATTCTTCCACTCTTTGTTTAAGAATCATGGTTATTTACTCACTGTTTTGTTTTTGAGTTTTGCTTTAATCATCTTGTTACCTTTGTCAATGATGCATGTGGATTAGTTTATACTTATTGGCTGGAAAGGGTAGTAACCCTGATTTGATCAAAGGACTTCCAACAAACATGGCTCTTATTCAAGCATGCTTTAGTTTTACTTATAGGATCCAGTTCTTAAATGCAGTTATCAGTTGCACTTTTAAGTAGTTATCGATTTTAAGTTCTTTAACATGTTTCATAACATAGTAGTTTATATATATAAAATCTAGTTTTTAGGCTTCCAAATTCTAGAAGTTGTTCTGATGAAATCCTTATATGCAGTAAAGTTTTGATACTTTCATTTTATTCATGATTTTATAACGGTTATTTTTGCCACACTCAAACTCAGTTCTGCAGCTAAAGAAAAGTTCTTTTGAAAATATATACCCTGTTTTCCAGGTCCAAAGGTTGAGAAAAAGTGACCATGAGTTGAGGCTGTTTATAGAAATGTACAAACGTGAATCAACCAATTCCAGGTATTGCTATCACATTATTTCTGAAATATATAGTTATTTATCCTATACGTTTTGATGAAAAATAATAATTCGATCAAAACTCTCATGAATGGGTTACATTTTGTGGTGTTATTGTTTTGTATGAGACGACAAATGTTTTTATCAGGAAATGTTGGATCGCTGCCTTAGCTCCTTAGAGAGTGTGTGTAGTTATCACCAAAGTTTTCATTATCGTTACATATACAGACAGTATAACTGTAAATAACTAATATGTTGTGGAAATCCTAGCCTTGGTACCCCCAGCTGGAGCACTAAAATAGCCGTGGAAACAAAATACATTATTTATTGTAAAAGTACATGAAAGAAACTTCCCCTTACCTTATCAATCAATGTAAATAAAAATGATTAATTTATCAATCATCCATGTATTTTTAACTTGCTTGCAATTTCATACTCATTTAATAATCATCATTCTTTAACTACTTACATTGATATATACTTTTCCCACTTCCTTTCGAATTTGCATAATGCACGGTTCTTACTAACCTTCTTTTAACACCATATGCTATAAAAGAAATTACTTACATTAATTGGAAGGCTTAATTATGTTTTATAAAAAATTAATTTAAATGTATAAAAATTAACTATGTAAAATAAGTTTCATAAATAGTAATTAAAATTTTAAAAATAACTAAGTTTTTAAAAGTTAACTATTTTTTATAAAAAATTAGCCAAGTTAACTAAGTTTAATAAAAGATAACTATGTTATCTAAGTTTATACAATTTAACCATGTTTATAAAAATTAACTAAGTTTTATAAAAATTAATGAAGTTTATAAAAATCATTTAAATTATATAAAATTTGACCAAGTTAACGAAGTTTTATAAAAATTAACTTGATTTTATAAAGTTAATAAAAATTAAATAAGTCTTATGAAAATTAACTAAGTTAACTTAGTTTTATAAAAATTAATTAAGTTTTATAAAATTTTAACTAAATTAACCAAGTTTTACAAAATTTAACTAAATGTTATAAAAATTTACTAAGTAAACTAAATTTTATAGAAATTAACCTAGTTTATAAAAATTAACTAAATTTTGTAAAAAATAACCATGTTAATAAAAATTAATTATTTTTTATATAGTTTAACTAAGTTTTATAAAAAGTTAACTAATTTAACTAAATTTTATAAAAATTAATCTAGTTTATAAAAATCAACCCACATCTATAAAATTAACCAAGTTAACTAAATTTTATAATTATTAAATAAGTTTATAAAAATTAACCTATCTATAAAATTATCCAAGTTAACTAAATTTTATAATAATTAAATAAGTTTATAAAAATTAACTAAGTTAATTTATTTTTATAATAACTAATAAGTTTATAAAAGTTAACTAAGTCATAAAAATCAACTAAGTTAACTAAGTTTTATAATAACTAAACAAATTCATAAAAATTAATTAAGTTCAACCATAAAACGTCACTGTTAGATATATAAGGTCAACATGTATTTATTCTAATTTGAGTTTTAATTGTGAATAATAAGTAATATAAACAATCCTTAATTATATATCTAACATAAGATTATGTAGAATGTGTATCGACATTAAGCATGTCAATATGTTTAATATGTATGTTTCTCTTTATGCTTTACTCATATATCATTTTATGTATGTTTTCATACATATGCTTTAAATGCTCTCCCTTTTTCTTTTAGGGAATTGGATGTTTGAAGATGACAAACATGGACATTTTACGATCATAATATTTGGGTATTTTCTTTTATAGAGTCCTAATGGTACTATTATCGTGTATGTTTAAAAATATCGATTATGAAATATTGTATACATTGAATTTGGTGTAATTCTGTTTGTGTATAATATATAATATGTTCTGATTATCAAAAGTTTTATATTATTGTTGTTTGAGTTGATTGAATTGTTCATTAATTGAGGTAAATATATCTTGTTGTTGGATGCTCTAATGTATAGATAGACTATTGTAAACTCAAAGCGGGGTAAAGAAAATATCATTTTTGAATAGTATAGAAAATTTATAATGGCATTTTTATATGCTATAGAAAACCTACAACAGCGTTTTTGATGTGTTGTAGAAAATATACAATGGCGTTTCCTTTATGCTATAATAGGCCATGAATCTACCATGACATGTTGTTACACGACATACATAAAAACGCCGTTAGATCATTTAATAACATTCTTCAAATGCTGTTAAAAATGGGCTGTAAACGCTTAAAAAGTATTCTCAGCATTGATCAAAATGCTATAAAAAAGTACTCTTAGCTCTGGTAGCGCTATGAAAAAGTGTTTAACAGCATATCATAAACGTTATTGAAATCTTTGCTTTTATAGCGTTTTATCTAATGCTATGTTAGATCCCTGACTTTTAATGGCATGATAATATACAGCGTCATGAAAAACGCTATTAAAGCCTTTTATAGCGTTTTTTGAATGCTGTTAAAGGCCCTGAATGTTGTAGTGATAATAGCGTATATTACTACATAGTAGATAGTTCCACGGATCCTTAAAGGATGGAAATCTCAAACATCCTATAAGTTACTTGTATTTCAGTTGACATTTCACTTGAGTTGAATTTATTGATATAAGAATGTTAATCGTGACTCGAGTGTTTTGTGTTTTGCGTTTTGCTTTATGCTCGGGTCAGACTGAGTGTCATGGCATTTGAGACTCACCTTTGGAGCTTTGCTTGAAAATCCATCTATATCTGTTCAGCTTTCAGCTATCCAGTTGTTTTGTTCAGACTTGTCATTTGTTTGGACTCGAGACTGCATTGTATTTGAGATATTCTGTTGTATTTTATTTCAAACTCTGTTGTTTATATAGTAGCTTTATGAACTACTATTTATCTTTTCCCGCTGCTAATTGTTACTTTACTCTGTGTCTGTGATTCTATGATTGATTTGATTTACTGTATATGCTGAGTTTTGCCAAATATAAATTAACAATCTGATATTTTTATGAATTCAAGTCTGACATGTGTGGATGCGAACGGTTCAAAATACCGGGTCGTTACAGGTGCGCGTCTGTTATCCAAATCAAGCATAGACAAGAGCCTTTGATGCAGCAGCGGATAACTGAAATGATGAAACAGTGAAAGTAGTAATCGGTGGATTGGAAAATACCAAAGACCCAAATCCGTTGATCCAAAGATACCGGATTCTAGCTATCTCAAACACGTTGATCGCGCACGATACCGTGTTTAAAGATCTACGATCCTTCGTACGTTGATCTAGCGCACTAGATTCCGTGAATCGGCTTCAGCAATCGTTGATTCGAGCGCACTCGAATACCGAAAGTGGAGATAGGAGATCACACTCAACTACCAATTTGAGAAGTGGCACAAAGCACACAAACAAGTTTTATTCAAAATCAACTAACTTTACAAATGACGCAATACCCATATTTATAGGCGGTTTACAACTCCACACTTACATCACAACACATAGGTCGTTCATGACCTGACACAGACAAACGACCTAACAGAGTACACGACCTAACAGGGATCGCGACCTACGACTTATATACAAGCGACATAAGAAAATTACAACATATAGAGATACAACACGACTCAAGTCATTAGCAACTTAAGGAAATTACAACACACAGAAAATACGCGACCTAAGTACAACACACGCGACCTAAGTCAAAGCAGCAAAGCGGCATAAGGTCGTTAGCTCGCTTGAGCGACCTAAAGAATTAGCGCCATAGAGTAAAACGGCATAAGGAATCCACAGCTTCAAGCTTCAGGAGCGACCTATGCTTCGCGACTTATGGTAGGTCGTTCGCGACCTAAAGATAGCGGCATGTGAGAGCGACCTAAGGCAAGCTGGCCGATACAATCAGTTATTTGACTCGGTAGGTCGCTGGAGCGACTTAAAGTTGAGCGACCTATCTTCCTGCAACATAAGATTGAGCGACCTATCTTCCCACGACCTAACATAGGTCGTAATTTGTTCCCGCGACCTAACTTAGGTCGTAGCTTGAAAAAGTCGGAGCGATCCAAAGTAATGAATTCTGGAATGCTTAACTCGCTAGGTCGTTCCAGCGACCTATCCCCCTGATTTAGCTTGCTAGGTCGTTCCAGCGACCTATCCCACAGTTTTAGCTCGTTAGGTCGTTCGCGACCTAAAACTTCATCAGGCTGGGCTGCATCATCCTCCCCTGGTTGGGAAAAATTCGTCCTCGAATTTAAAAGTTCTTCCCCATTGGATTGTTCATCTTCGTAATAAGGTATAAGATGTTTAACATTAAACACGTCAGAAGTGTACACATCCTCCGGCAGCTTCAACCTATAAGCGTTTTCATTGATCCATTTCACAATCTTTACAGAACCAATCTTTCGAGCCTTAAGTTTATTGTATGCTCCCACTGGAAAACGATCTTTCGTTAGTACAGCATATACTAAATCACCTTCACTGAATTCAACACTTCTTCGCTTCAGATCCGCAGATCGTTTATACTTTTCATTCGCTTTCTCCAATCGTTCCTGAACGATTTTATGGCATTCTGTCAATCCGTCAACAAAATCAACAGCCCACTTAACTGTTCCCTTTGGTTGTGGCACTATAGTCAAATCCAAGTGCCCCTTTGGCAAGCTCGAATATACAATTTGAAATGGACTAAAACCCGTACTATGATTAATAGCATGATTATGTGCAAATTCCGCCTGACACAACTTCATATCCCAACTCTTCAAATTATCTTTCACAAGACATCTCAGCAGGTTTCCCAACGATCTATTCACCACTTCCGTTTGCCCATCTGTTTGCGGATGATAGGCGCTACTAAAATTCAGCTTCGTTCCAACCATCTTCCACAAACTCAACCAAAAATGGCTTAGAAATCTAGTATCCCGATCAGAAACAATAGATTCAGGTAGCCCATGCAATCGATACACCTCTTTAAAGAATAATTGAGCAACACAGACGGCATCAGCTGTCTTCTTACAAGCTATGAAATGTGCCATTTTCGAAAACCTGTCCACTACAACATATATTGAATCATTCCCCCTTTGAGTTCTTGGTAACCCCAAAACAAAATCCATACTGATATCAACCCATGGTCTAGTCGGCATGGGTAATGGCATATACAATCCCGCATTCGTCGCTGTCCCTTTGGAAACTTGGCAAATATGACATCTCTCCACAAACCTTTCAACTTCCCGCTTCAACGAAGGCCAATAATAAGATTGAGAAATCAATTGCAAAGTACGATCTCTACCCACATGACCTTCCTCATGCAACTCCTTCACGATCTTCATTCGTAAGCTGCACTCTGGTATGCATAATCGATTCCCCTTAAAAAGAAAACCATCCACCAACACGCACTCATCCGTCTTCCCCTTCTTGACTTCATCAACAAACTTCGCAAAATAAGGATCATCAACAAACAATTCTAGCAACACATCAATCCCCGTCACTTCAACCTTCATTGTAGTCAACAAATGATTCCTTCGACTCAATGCATCTGCCACACGGTTTGTAATTCCTGACTTATGCTTCACCACAAATGTAAACTGTTGCAGGTATGCGATCCACGAAGCATGCCTGGTTGCAATTTTTTCCTGCCCCTGCAAATGTTTCAGTGCTTCATGATCAGTATATAGCACAAATTTTTTATGGAACAAATAGTGTCTCCAATGTTTTTTAGCTTGAACAATAGCATAGAATTCCACATCATAAGTATTATATCTCGTCTTGGCTCCCGATAGCTTCTCACTGAAATATGCAATAGGACGTCCTTTCTGACTCAACACCCCTCCAATCCCAACCTTTGATGCATCAGTATATAATTCAAACAACAACTGAAAATCTGGTAATACTAGAATTGGTGCTGTCGTCAATAGTCCCTTGAATCTCTCAAAAGCTAATCCTGCTTCCTCTGACCATAAAAATTGCTTTCCCTTCATACAATCAGTAACGGGTGCCATCACGCTACTGAAGTGTGGAATAAATCTTCGGTAGAATGATGCTAAACCATGAAAACTTCTAACTTCTGTTATCGTCCTGGGTTGTGGCCAATTTCTGATTGCTTCAACTTTATTCTGATCCACCTGTATTCCTCCTTCAGATATAATATATCCCAAAAATAAAACACTATGCGTCATGAACACGCATTTCTTCGTTGCAGCATAAAATTGTTCCTGTCGCAGTATCATCAATACTTCTTTCAGATGTTGCAAGTGTTCTTCTGCGCTTCTACTATATATCAGTATATCATCAAAATACACCACCACAAACTTCCCAATAATAGGTCTAAAGATCTTATTCATCACCCGCATAAATGTACTAGGTGCATTCGAAAGACCAAACGGCATAACCAGCCATTCGTACAACCCTTCTCTCATCTTGAATGTTGTCTTCCATTCGTTCCCTGGTCTAATTCGAATTTGATGATAACCACTCTTCAAATCGATCTTCGAAAAGATAGTAGCCCCGCTCAACTGATCTAACAAATCATCAAGCCTCGGCATCGGAAATCTGTATTTGACAGTTATTTTATTGAGTGCCCTGCTATCCGTACACATCCTCCACGTTCCATCCTTCTTCGGTACTAACAAAGCTGGCACCGCACAAGGACTCAGACTTTCCTGTACACGCCCCTGTTCAAGCAACTCTTCCACTTGCCTTCTCAACTCCTCGTGTTCCTTTGGACTCATTATGTAATGTGGTCTATGTGGTAACACAGCTCCTGGAACAAGATCTATTTGGTGTTGTATGTCCCTCAATGGCGGTAACTCCGTTGGTAGTTCTTCAGGAAATACATCTTCAAATTCTTCCAGCACTGGCTTTACTTCTTCAGGAATTTCAACCACTTCATTACTCTCACGTCCAATCAACAAAAATACTTCAGGCTCCTCTTCGACTTCCTTAACAAACTCCTTCAAAGATATCAAAGTTTTAAGTTCCTCAATCTCCTCCAACTTGCTTTCTTCGTGTTGTCGCTTCTTAGGAATTAAAGTGATTTTAGTACCTTCAAACATGAAACTGTAACTGTTAGTACGACCATCATGTTGCACCGCTTTATCATACTGCCATGGTCTCCCCAACAACAGATGGCATACATCCATATCCACAACATCACACCAAATTTCATCTTTGTATTTCTTCCCAATCGAAAAATTTACACAAGCTCTTCGTCCAACTTTCACTTCCCCGCCTTTTCTCAACCAAGCTAACTTGTAAGGTTTCAGATGCTTCTCAGTCTTTAATGCCAACTTCTTCACAGCTTCTGTAGAAATGATATTATCACAACTTCCTACATCAATAACATACTTGCAAACCCTTCCCAAGATAGTGCACGTTGATTGGAAAATGTTACTCCTCAACCAGCTAGTCTCTTCCTCCTGCTTTGGTGTTAAACAAGACCTCTTCATCATTAATGAATATCCTTCATCTCCCGACACATTTTCTTCCTCCTCATCATGTAGTGAATTAGAACATTCAGCTTCTACCTCCTCATCCTCTGCCTCAGCAACCATCACTCGCTTCTTTGGCTTTGGACATTCATTGCTTTTGTGACCAATCTCCTGACAATTGAAACATTTGATACCACTATGGATCCTGGTCTTAGCAACTTCATTAACAACCGATTTTGCAACAGCCTTCGAAACATTCGCATTGCTACTAGCCCCTTTCATTTGATTGTTGGAATTTGTAAACACACCACCACCTTTCCTTCCTTGCTTCTCCCAAGCTAGAGCTTTTTGATGTGCTTCAGCAACAGATCTGGGATCAAACATGTTCACCATATCTTGAATCTGCATTCTCAACCCTCCAACAAATCTAGCGGTCAATTTCTCTTCTGTCTCCATGATATCATTCCTCGCAATCAATTGATAAAATTCATCCGCATAATCATTCACTGACTTTGTTCCCTGTCTCAAGTTATGCAAACGTTGATACATAAGAGATTGATAATTGTAAGGTAAGAAAGTAGCTTTCATCAATTTCTTCATCTTCTCCCAAGATTCAATCTTTGACTTCCCCATTCTCTCCCGTGTTAGTTTAGTTTGCTGCCACCATGCCATAGCTCTTCCTTTCAAACGTGTAGCAACCAACTTAACTCTTCGATGCTCGGGTACTTCTTTGAAGTCAAAAATTTCTTCCACATTAGACAACCAATCCAAAAATTCCTCCATTACCATTCCACCCTTGAATGCTGGAATTTCAGTTTTCATCCCCGATTCCCATCGACGATCATCTTCAACATCCCGATATGCATTCCGTACTTGGTCTCGATCTCGAGAATGAACACTACATCTACCACCATCTTCATTAAAAACAGATGTACTTCGATAACGATCTCGACCACCTACATCTCTATGATCACGCATATCTCTTCGACTTTGTCTTTCATCATCACGGTATGGTTCATGTTCAAACTCACGTGGAGTTCTTCTCTCTTCATCTCTATACTCATGATGTTCTCTTCTCATTGAAACTGAAGATTCTCTCCTTTCTCGATAAGATTGTGGTGACACCCTCCTCGCTTCCGTAACCGATGGCGAAACTCTGTTTCCTCCATGGTTCGAGACTGGCGATCTCCTCCTTTGACTTTGATTCATGTCATTCATTAGTTTCTCTAACTTCTTAATGCCTTCATCAAACTTTTCATTGATGCGTTGTTCCATTTGCTCGGCTTCTTCTCTTCTATACAACGTTTCAACATTCTGATGGCGATTAGCTCTTCTCGGCGGCATTATCAAACTTCAACTCTCGGCCTTGATTCAGAAATGAACAAACTATGCATGGCTCAAACACTTCACGCTCTTCAACTAGCTCGGCCTAAACTCAATCGGCTCGGCTTGAACTCTTCAATAAGAATTGGCTCCAAAGACTCGGCTTAGCTATGATTGGCTAAGTCTAGCTTTGATACCAAATGATGCAGCAGCGGATAACTGAAATGATGAAACGGTGAAAGTAGCAATCGGTGGATTGGAAAATACCAAAGGCCCAAATCCGTTGATCCAAAGATACCGGATTCTAGCTATCTCAAACACGTTGATCGCGCACGATACCGTGTTTAAAGATCTACGATTCTTCGTACGTTGATCTAGCGCACTAGATTCCGTGAATCAGCTTCAGCAGTCGTTGATTCGAGCGCACTCGAATACCGAAAGTGAAGATAGGAGATCACTCAACTACCAATTTGAGAAGTGGCACAAAGCACACAAACAAGTTTTATTCAAAATCAACTAACTTTATAAAGGACGCAACACCCATATTTATAGGCGGTTTACAACTCCACACTTACATCACAACACATAGGTCGTTCACGACCTGACACAGACAAACGACCTAACAGAGTACACGACCTAACAGGGATCACGACCTACGACTTATATACAAGCGACATAAGAAAATTACAACATATTGATATACAACACGACTCAAGACATTAGCGACTTAAGGAAATTACAACACACAGAAAATACGCGACCTAAGTACAACACACGCGACCTAAGTCAAAGCAGCAAAGCGGCATAAGGTCGTTAGCTCGCTTGAGCGACCTAAAGAATCAGCGGCATAGAGTAAAACGGCATAAGGAATCCACGGCTTCAAGCTTCAGGAGCGACCTATGCTTCGCGACTTATGGTAGGTCGTTCGCGACCTAAAGATACTGGCATGTGAGAGCGACCTAAGGCAAGCTGGCCGATACAATCAGTTGTTTGACTCGGTAGGTCGCTGGAGCGACTTAAAGTTGAGCGACCTATCTTCCTGCAACATAAGATTGAGCGACCTATCTTCCCGCGACCTAACATAGGTCGTAATTTGTTCCCGCAGCCTAACTTAGGTCGTAGCTTGAAAAAGTCGGAGCGATCCAAAGTAATGAGTTCTGGAATGCTTAACTCGCTAGGTCGTTCCAGCGACCTATCCCCCTGATTTAGCTTGCTAGGTCGTTCCAGCGACCTATCCCACAGTTTTAGCTCGTTAGGTCGTTCGCGACCTAAAACTTCATCAGGTTGGGCTGCATTAGCCTTCCAGGCCAAATCAAGCATAGATCTGACTCAACAGCGACAGATCTACACATGAAGAGGCGCGTTTGCAATCTAAGTCAGACCACAACACCTCTTCAAAATCGAGCACAGATCTAACGTAATAGCAACATATCTATATATATCTGAGAAGAACTGAAGTATTTTTCACCGTAATCAGTCGACTTTCCAAATTTGTCGACTGTGAGATTTAGGATCTACCTAAATCTCTGCAATCTCTTCCCATTGTTTGAAGAAATAGTGGCATACGAATGATATGGAACTAATTTTCTCTTAAATTGGACTTATTTTTGAAGAAAAAGAGAGATCGCAGCAGACAGAAGTGAAGCCGCCATTAGGGCAAAAACCCTAAGTGTTTTTGGGACGTGTTAATGAATAAGAGAAGTATGCAATACCGGTATATTGAATAAGCTGTATATGGTGCGGTGCGGGTTGTACATATAAGCCCAAGCCCGCTTAAGTTTATTTTCACTTCTGTATCATTATAAATACAAATAGTGGAAATTAGCCACAAGGGTCTCTCTAGCAAGTGCAATTAGTTTCTAGGACACACAGCTGAAATAATTACTTTTAAGGACAAAATGCAAAATAATTACTTTCTAAGGCCAAAAAATCTATGAAATTATGTCATTGAAAGTAATTGGGCGGCTGACTTTGTCCTTGAAAGTAATAATTCTATTGACTTTGGCTTTGAAATTAATTTCTGTGGACGTGTGTCCTAGAAACTAATTGGACTGTAAAGTTTGTCCTTCTAGTGAAATGCCCCAATACAATATGTATGTACACAATTATCTCTTAATGAAATGCAATTATACAAAATCTCATTTTCTTTTCAAACTGCAAATTATCAAATTTCAACAATTTCTCTTCTTGCTCTTTGTTGTTTCTATTCCAACATGTTGTTATTGTTATATTACTATATGATTGGTGTTCACGGAGACAACTAGGACTGGTTTTTTCTTAGTTTATTTGTTATATTTTAATAATAATTATTATTATTATTTGCAAGCGGTTTTCATAGGCATACATGTTAACTACCTAGAAGGTGTAAGCTTAATTTGCATGAGTCTAATTAATCCTCATGAAACTGAGCCAGAACATCACTGAATTATTGGATAGAGGATATTTACTTTTTGCCTATGAAATTGAATTGATTTTGTTTGGTACGACTTCAAGACTGCATATCCCAAAATTAATAATAGCTAGGGACATGCACATGTTGATATACTTAAATTGATACCATGGATGGTATCTAAAACTAGTGCACTATTTAGCTTGTGTCTGCAAGTTATATGCGTAGTATATATAACATACATTCAAAGCTGCTTGGAATTTAATCATGATCATGATATCAACCTAATGATTGAGGTTTTTTTAGATATATTTATTCAGCCATTCGTAGTTATAAAAATGAGATCGGCTGTATATTTGATAAGTTGGGTAGGATTTGATTAATATGTATAATTATAATTTTTTTGGTCTTATAATTAGGGTCGTATACAAGAAAGAGGCTATGATTGGCTTTATTGTCAATATAATTGAATGGATTGACTGCGAACAGTTTGTTATATGCAAAACTTTAATTAAGAACACGTTTGCAATTGTGAAACTAGTTTCAAATTATTTTTTAGACTTTTAGTATAAGGACGTTCATAATAAAATTACATAAAAAATAATACGTTCGCTATCTTAGTTTTGAAATGCATAGTTAGTCAGATTATAGTTGCATGTATAGGTTTATATGTATTTGACTGGTTAACAAGATAAAATTGGAACCTTTTAGACTGATTTTCAAAACCATTTGCATAAATAGACCAGGTTGAAAACTATTTGCAGATATAGGCCACTTTTGCCACCTCAGCGATGAGGTGGATTTTTTTTTAAAAAAATAACACGGGACGCATTTGCGAAATGGGCCCCTTGTAATTTACTCAACTCAAAAATTTATCAACATCTACTTAAAATCAAAAAATTTACAAGGATTACTAGTCGGATTACTTCTATCAGCTATTTGGCATCAATTTGAAGGTAAAATTATATAATAAACTCAAACCCTAGCTCAATTTGGGGTATTTTCATATTCTACTTTCCACATGTCCATCCTCTCATTTTTATGCTTTATTATGTCATTAGTATTTGTGTAGTAATTGATTGTTCTAAAATTCTTGTGTAGTATGTCGGATTTCATCCCAATTATTTGCTACTTTGATGGAAAATTGACTATAAAAGAAAACAATACACCGGTATATGTTGGTGGTAAACAAAAAGGTTCAAAGGTTAAATATTATTGCTCCTATCATGAACTAAAAGAAACGGTGTATAGGGTGACAAAAATTAATTCACAAGAGTATGATGTAAAATTAGTAAGCAAGTGGGTTACTGATTCTGGATCTTCTGCTATCGACGTAAATGATGATGAAGATGTCGATGCTATGTTTTTTGTTAATTGCTAATAAAATACTTCCTTTTGTGAAATCGGATTTGAACACCACTCCTTCTGCGATTCAAATGCTAATGTCTGAAACTTTTTTATCAAAATCAGCTACTTCAAGGCATATAGAGCATTGCGTAAATCACTTGAGAGAGTTTTTGGAGATTGGGAAACGTCGTATGCTGAGTTACCACAATATTTAGCTACCATTAAAAAACATAATCCAGGAACAGTTTTCAAAGTTGACGTTGAAAGAATCACCAATGACAAAGTTCTTTTTAAGAATGCATTTTGGGCATTCGGTGTATCTATTGATGGTTTTGCGCATTGTCGACCGTTGCTTTGCATTGATGGCACTCATCTATACGGCAAATATCAAGGTACGTTGCTAGTCGTGACTGGAGTAGATGCAAATGATGGTATATTTCCATTAGCATATGCAATCGTAGACTCTGAATCAAAAGATAGTTGGGATTTCCATTAGCATATGCAATCGTAGACTCTGATCCATATCCAGTACAAATGAGCTCGCAGTTTAAGTAGTTAAAGCTGCTTGATTCGATTATTAAGTACTAGTTATTGTTTTTTTAGTTCTAAACAAATATTATAGGTTTCCAGCTCGTATTTCTTCTAGAAATGCAATGATAAACCATTCTACCAAGAAGAAAAAGAAACTTGTCATGCAATTTACAATTTCCAAGTTGCACAGCTAGTTGTAAATTGTTTGTTTAAAAATAAAATTAAAAAATGCAGCAATTAATCAAACCGTGAGTTTATAAGAATCGTCAAAACAATCAACCCATGCTATAATACCCTACAAATACCGAGTCTGAGATAAAAAAAATGTGTAATAAAAAATGTAAACAAATAAAGGCTAGTTAATCACGCAATTAAACATTAAACAAATCCACTTAAAAACCTGGCAAACCCAAAGTTCCATTCACACAAAAAAAGAAAAAATTCAAAAACATCTTCATCAATGGCACACTCAACCATGGCAGTTGAAGACGATCACACATACAACTCCATAGAAATACTAGAAGCACCCCTCTCCCCTCAACCCAGCACACCTCTAACCGCACCCCCCAAAAAGTCCAAGTTCATAATTGACAAAACACTCGGCAGTGCCGCAAACTTAGTAAAACTGTTACCAAGCGGCACCGTCCTGGCCTTCCAAACTCTGTCTCCTTCCTTTGCAAACAAAGGAGAGTGCTACACATCAAACAAAGCCTTGGTAGGAGTTCTCATACTCTTATGCTCTCTCTCTAGTCTGAATTTCTCGATAACGGACACCGTAAAAGGGGCTGATGGTAAAATATACTACGGGATGGCCACCTTCAAGGGGCTGTACGTGTTTAACTATGACGAGAGCGATGATGAAGGAAGGAGCATGTTTCAGAATCTGAGGAAGTATAGGTTGAGGAAGCTGGACTGCGTGCATGCCTTCTTTACCATGCTTATATTTCAGTCGTTGGCGTTTAGTGGTTCGGACGTGCAGAGGTGTTTGTTTCCGACCGCCGGGAATAATTTGAAGGAGTTGCTCGAGAATTTGCCGCTGGGCGCCGCGGTTTTGTCCAGTTTGGTGTTTATGACGTTTCCGACTGAGAGGAAGGGCATTGGCTACTCCGATTCTAAGCCTCATTCTTTGTGATCAGTAGTTAATTGATGCTGAGTTTTCTGCTTAATCTTCTTTTTCATTTGACTTGGATATGTTATAGTGTGCCTCTATTTCAAGACAAAGTCCATCTCGTTTTACTGAGAATTATTCTATTTACGATTGCCTAGTTTAATTTAATATTGTTACTTTCTCAACTACTGTATTACACATGGAATATGGAATGGTATGTTTTAGAAAGAAAATTGTATAAATATTTTTAAAAATTGAATTTATTATGCAATATATACTTAATTTACTGGTACAAATGCATGACGGAGGGAAATCGACTTTTAGACTACAAAATTTTAGAAAAAAATATTTAGTTTAGTTTTCATTAATTTTAGTGAAATATCCGACGCGTTCGTAGAGGAGAGGGAAAGAGCGCAAGCGATCTGACTTATTTTAGATACGTCAGAAGTAAATTTTAGGTCAGCAATTTCGCCTTGCGCATTTCACCGTTTGAAATTGAAGAGAAAATCGTGCACGTAATATTTACATTGGACATATCTAAGATAAATCAAACGTCAAAATTTACATCCATAAATTCCTTATAAATACCCCATCTTTTTATTTTCACGATCACACCTCTTCATTTTAATGAATCTTCTCAAATGGTTTCTTCGAGTAAAAAATAAACTTTTTTCTGCAATCCCAAGTTGTCCACGTCGATCGAAAAAATTTGCGTTGAAGAAACTTTCATTACTAAAAAAAATGATAATTTTGTTAGTGGCGGAATTATTGATCTTAAGGCTTAACTAAAATTACTAGAGATGGGTGAATAGTGTTTTTTAACTATAACGAATTTCTTTTTTGAACCTTTTAAGATTATACTTAATTAACACAGAATAAACAATCACAGATAAAAATATAAATGCAATAAAGTAAACGTAGAGGATCGGAGAGATCACACCAGAGATTTTCTACTGGTTCAGAGTTATTCTACTTCAAGTCCCATATAATTTCTTGTACATATTTTTTTTCAAATGTCAAACTTTCAACGGACAGAAGGCAAACTCATTATAATCTCGATTTCAAGGCTACGAGACATACTCTCGAGAGTTTTCGAACTCTGGGTACACACTCATTTGATTTTACTCGGGATACAAACACATCCACTTAGATTTTCGAGATTCCAAACACACCCAATTGATTTGAATCAGGACACAATCACATCCAATCAACTATAACTAGATTTTAATAATTTTTCTGAAGACAATATTTGATCTTTGGATACAGCTGATCCTATAGCCACTTGGACAGCACTTTGATCTTTGATTGAGCGAGAGAGATGATTGAAATCAGAGAGTAAATAGTAGAGAATCAATACCATGAAGATTGAATTGATTCTGCTTTGAATTTAAGAAAATTTGAATATATTTTCAATAGAAATTTTAGCAGAGTAAGAGGAGAGAAGATAATAAGAAAGTAGTTGTTAAAAATTCATTTGGAAACCAATATATAGAAAGAACAAACAGACATGTCCATTCTCAAAGAGTTACGATGAATAGACACTTCATTTCAAATTTGAATTTTGAAAACTACGGCATATATGTCGAAATACAATCCGCTTATATGTTGACATATCCTAGTATATTTTAAATACTTGTTTATTTTAAAACGTTTTAAATCTAATGCTTGGTAAAATATTTTAATACTTTGAAAAATAGTTTAAACATAGTTTATAAACATTTTAAATGTTAGAAACTTTTATAAAATATTTTTAAATATATTTTAATAATATATTTTGATTCAAAAATAAATGATAAGAAAAGGAGAAATTGAGATCAAGGATTGTTACTAGGGACTTTAACAATAGTCTATGGCTCTATACACTGTACGATAGCCTTGAAATCTTCATATCTTGATCTTTATACTCATGAATCTTCCACTACAAGAGAAACCGGCTATTCCAACGGCTCCAAGCCGTTGGGGGCCATTGGGAGCCGTTGGAATAGCGTTCACGTTTTCCAACGGCTTCTAACGGAAGCAACGTGGCTATTCCAACGGCTCCCAACGGCAATTAACCGATGGACGCCGTTGGCATAAAATGACCAAAGAGCCGTTGATAGCCGTTGGCATCCGTTGCTAATCTGGGTGAATTATTTTTTATAATAGCAAGTCATTCACCTTCCAGCCACACACAATCAATATATATCAATTTCCATTTCATTTCCATTCCATTTCCACTCCATTTCACATATATATCACATATCCAACACATTATACCGCAAACAATATAAACAACCAAAAATCAACATCAAACATTACATTTTCAAACCAAACTCCAAATCAATATGTACATAAACAACAAAACCCTCACCAACTCCAACTCCATATTAAAGTCAATATATACAATGCGAACACTTAAACCTCACCACCTCAAAGTCAATACATACACAATAACCATCAAACATAATCCTCACCACCTCAAAGTCAATATATACAATAACCAACCACAAAGACAATAATCATCATACCTCTCAAGCATCATCATCACCTCCGGAAGCACCAGACGACGAAGAGAAGGAACTATGCCTCTGCGCGTACTCCGCTAAACGTTGATTCAGCTACTCCATTTGTATAGCGCAAAGATGGTCTTGCTCTTGCAGCTGCTCAACCATGGCTCTAAGCTCTTTTATTTCAGCTTTGTCACACGCCTTTTGAGCTGCCCGAACCTGCAAATAGAATGTGAGATGTTCACATTTGTATTATAATCATTTTCTTAAGCAATGCATATTTTAAAATATAGAAACGTAAATGACGTGATCTTAAGCAATGCATATACCACAAGGAAATGCATATTTTTAATACGATATATAGGTGTTAAAAGTATTCTTATATTTTTTTGTTCATCCATTTTCATCACATATCTTTGTATATTTTTCCTTTTTTACTTATCTAATATTTATAAATCATGTATATGTTAGATTTAACTCAGGTAGAAATCATCATATGTATAGTGTATCTATAGGTTAATTTATTAAATATAATATTGCAATGTTTATAAGATTACCGCTTGGTTTCCATGGCCATAGCGCCTATTCAGCTGCATCGGATCCATAATAACGTCGAAAATATTATCTTGCTCCTCTACCGTCAACTCATCGCGATCCGATTCTGAAAGCAGCTCTACCCGTGCCTCCTGAAACTTTGCCTAAAATAAAAAACAATTACAAGTTAAAATTAGTAGAATAAGATTTAAACATATCGATATTAATAAAATAAGATTTAAAATATGCATACAAGTCAGCAAAGAATGAAAGACAACCTTTCGACAACATTGAAGGGAAGCACAACTCTCGTCAACAACCAAGTGAAGAGCAACCTTCCGACAAGGTCAAAGGGTTCACAACAATCAAGTGAAAGAGCAACCTTCCAACAAGGTCGAAGGGTTCACAATAGCATATAGAAGGCATAAATAAGAGTATACCCTTCGACAATGACGAAAGGTCCATAATGGCATATGAAGGGTGAACCTCTCGACAAAGTCGAAAGGTTTACAGCTGGATATAAAAGGGTGACCTTTCGACTCAGACGAAAGCATGGAATCGAAAGAGGGACCGCCTGCATCTATAAATAAGACCAAAGGAGTCCAGTTTTGGGGATCCGGACTTTCTCATTCTAGTTTTGTATCTTCTTAATCAATATATTGTAACCCTAATTGGGTGCTAATTTGGGAATTTAATAAAATGAAGCTTTTTCTTGGATAAAGTGGGAAGTTCTAAGCTTAGTTAATTACCTTACTGTTTGCTTAAACTTTTGTTGGATTAACTCTAAATTTCAGGTTCAATCTCATCGAAAGGTTCTTGCCGACAAGGTCGACAACTCTTCTAATACAAAAAACTACCACAACCTTTTGAAGCTATTAACCCTCCAGTCTAGAACCTTTCGACAAGGTTAACAATACAACTGGTTCAAACATCCACTGTAACCTTTCGAAGTGATTAACTCTAAGGCTTTAACCTTTCAACAAGGTCGATGGTACTTATGTTATAACAATACCAGAAACCTTTCGAAGCTATAATCCAATCGGTCTAACTTTTTGACAAGGTCGAAATCTGTTCTTCAAATATAAATACATAGACCTGCAAGGCTTATCCAAAGGAGATCATTCCCATACCTTTCGACAAGGTTGAAACTTACTCCAAACAAGTGATCAAACTTATCGACAAGGTCGAAAGCAACAACATATATACTAAGTAATATGATTTGTTGCTTAGATTCAAGGAAAGAAGCCACCTTACCCTTTGACAAGGATAAATCCTATCTGTAGTGGTCTCAACTCATAGAATCCTAACCTAGTTGAAAGGTAAACCTTCATAAGAAACCATAGACAAATTCAACTGAGAGGAAAGGTTATCTAATTCAAAGACTGAACCTTTCGACAACGTCGAAAGGTCCGACTCAAGAATCAAAAACAATATAAGATAAATTTAAAGGCAACTCTTAAGGGTATCACATCCTTCATTCAAACAAGTCAATCCACTCTTCTTGGAATAACTTTGGGGTGTTAACAAGAAATCTTGTTAACATTTTTGGCGCTAGAAGGAGGGCTCGAACCTCCGACTTGGTTAACCTCCTAACACTACTATTCTCTAACCTCCCCTGGATCAATCCTACAGCAAGTTATTTACTTTGGTTTGATCATGGCTATAAGATTTAAAAGATCTGAACAAGGGTCTTCTGAACCACACTTGACAAGATTCTCCCAAGTAGACATCAAACGCTCCGATCAAGATGAAGAGCAAAGACTAAGGCTCGAAGCCTTAAGGATTATAAACAAAAAGAAAGCAGAATCTTATGACCATGAAAAATGGAGTCTAAATCCTTTTTATGTAGGCCCTACCACAATCTTTGCACTTGGAAAGAGAACAAATGGAAGTGACAATATCTTTAGTCAAATGAGAAGAACAATTCAACATTATTCCATGGTCACAATCTTTGAGAAAGATATAATGAATGATTACAACGCCTTTGCACACAAATGGCAACCAACTGTAACAAGAGCACTTCCAACCCAAGAGATTCAAAGGGTAGCAAAAAGAAAGATAATTAAAGAGCAAATGAAAAGGCTGAAAAATAAAAAGCAAAAGAATTTTCCTCAAGAGTAAAGTTTCAAGTCTAGACTTCCAAAAGAATGCAACTTAACCACATCAATGGAAAACGTCTACTTGCTTACAAAGGATGAACTTAACTATTGGCCATCACAAAAGAAAAAGCCAAAACATGAAACGAACTTGTGAGGATCCTTCTATCACTATAGTATGATGAATGGTCATGAAACCAACCATTGCAAAGCCTTGGAGGGGATGATCATCAATTTCTTTAGACAAGGAAAGATCATCGAATTTGTAAAAAGAACTTGAGAAAAGATTAATAAAGATCAACTTTCTATAAAGAGAACGTCTACATGGTTGGGAGCGAAATGCTCTTCAAATTTGTATACTTCCTAAGATGGTAGAAAATCCTCTGTCCACACCACGATGGCCAGGGCAGAGTGCCGCCTGGTGGGAAGAAAGAGTAAGCCTCTATCCACACCTAAGATGGCCAGGGTAGAGCACCGAACAAGCCATTATCTGTGCCACGCTATGGCCAGGGCATGGTGCCTCTTGGAGGGAGGTCGGGTAAGTCCTTAGTTCCAGCCTTTAATATGAGCTAACCAAGAGCACCGGACAATGGACTAAGATGTCCAGACCCAGGAAGAGGCCCATCAAACAATGGACTAAGATGTCCAAGCCCAACTGAGGCTCATTCAATACTGGACTAAGATGTCCGGGCCCAAAAAGAGGTCCCAACTATAATGGACTAAGACATCCAAGCCTAAGAAGTGGCTTAATCAATAATGGACTAAGATGTCTAAGCCCGAGAAGAGGCATAATCAACTAAGGATTAAGATGTCCTAACTCAGATAAAGGCGGCTTATCTAATTATGGACTAAGACATCCAAGCTCAAGAGGCAGCTAATCAGATTATTTCTATACGAAACCTGAAGGGTCCTTATATGTCGGAAAGGACAAAAGCAAAGGAGTGAGACGAATCTCTATTGATTATTACTCGAATCTGGGTTTCAGGATTTTCTTGAAGTCATATATTAATGCCCGAATCTGGGCTTCAGGATTCTCATATATGAATTTCAAAATCTAATACCCGAATCTGGGTTTCGGGATATTCATTTTAGAACTTCACTATATAATACTCGAATCTGGGTTTTGGGTCTCTATTAATACTGATTATCTTGATGTACACAAATCTGGGTTTCGGGATTTTTATTTCTAAACATCAGCTATCAATACCTGAATTAGGGTTTCGAGTCTTTCATATAATATTTCATCATCTAACACCTGAACTTGGGTTTCGAGTCATTATCAATCACTAACTTATTATACCTGAATCTAGGTATCAACACTTCTGTTTATTTAAAACGTAATTTGGGTACAAGATCCTCGAATTTCTATTCATCTCAAATGCCAAATCTGGACCAAAGAATATTATCAAAAAGATCGCTATTAAGAACCTCCAAATGGGAATTGTGGGCTTCTAACTTTTTAAATCCCATTAATGTTAAGGAATGGGTGAGAGAGTTACTACTTCAAAACTTCAGACATAGATTCCTGAATCAGGTTCTTTATTGAATAAAAGTTATATTCTAATATTCATGACCTAATGATAAGGCGGAATCAACTACCTACAAGTTTTGTGCATTCCAAACAAATGGAAGGAGCTAAGTCTATAATCATTTCTCATCATGGTTAAAGAGGATATCTTAACATTTTGAATAAATCACTTCTCATACAATTGGCAAGATGATTTTCTAATCTAGGAAAATGATATACATAAAAAAATATGTCAATTTCAACCTAATAATTAAAAATATTGTTTTCTACATGTATCTCAAGGGAATCGGAATGACAAGGAGTAACAAAAAATTTAGCAAACACAAAAGTCGATGAATAAGCAATTCAAAGACATCAAAAGCTACACTCTAGAAAAGGGTCATAAGTTAGGTGATATTTACAAAATTTCCATAATTTACATAAGTTATGAAGTCATTTACAAACAACAAAATTATGTACAAGATATATTTACATGGCTCAAATACATAAATGAATTACAAATCTTGAGCTGCTTTATTAAGAGTCTCCGCCACTGAAGGATTTACGACATGATTGATTCCTGCGTGGAGAACTTCCTTAAGCTTCTTTTCTTTCCTTCTTATACTGCTCTCATCATCAAGAGCATCAATGTTGGTTTTCAAGGCACGATTAAAGGCCCTATTTGCAGCCCTAAGGGTTTTGTTTTCCCTTTCTAACTCTGCAACCCGCTTGTCGAGCAAGCAATTATCATGCTCTAGCTTCTGATTTTTAGCGACATAATCATTGATAGTCTGAGAATACTTTATCTTCTACTGCTCATCAAAATATTTGGGGGTTTCGAATTTTACCCTCCAACACCAGTTTCCCAATACATTATCGTCTAAGCCTAGGGGAAGGTTGAGCTGAGCATAATGGGAAATTTTTGAGCTGCAAGAAGTTTTGACCTAGTAGACTTGGCAGCTAAAGGATTTTCTTGTAGGGCAGGAAGCTCAATCTTTGGAGTCTTATCTCGCAAGATGAATTCTAAAGAGGCACATTGAGCCTAACTATCTTTCGATTTTAACTCTAAATAACTTATTTGATGAAGGAGTTCTGACATCTTTTCATCAAAGTCGAATGTGGGATTCGACTTCACTTGTCGTTTGAGCATAGTAATCACTTCATCTTTTTTCTTAATTTCAGCTTCAAGATAGTCAATGTGATCCTTATGATTATTGGCAATGGTTTTTTGGATAAGGTATCTTTTGTTCCATTTTACGGCTCCAACGTTGCCACCAAAACGTTCTAATAATACTTCATCCTGAACTGCAATTGCTCCACTCTCTAATAATAATCTCTTTCTGATTGCATCAACGTGGGATATTAAGTTTTGAGCGAGAGAGGTTGTAGATGACTGTGGCTCTTATTTAAATAAAAAGAAATGAGAGAAAGTCAAAATTAGGATAAAAGATATCTTTATTATTACAGAAATGGATTACAACTCAAATAACCACAAAGTTAAAAGGTATAACAAACACTTTCATCACATCTAAAGTTGAGAGACCACATTCCTAACTTTGTCTAAAGTATTAGCTGAAAGCATGACTATCGAACCAAAGGGTATAGTAACTCCTTTAGGTTTAATTACTGGCAGACATTTGTTATAGTCCCATTTCCCAACTGGTGGACTATCCCGACCACAAATTAGTTTAGAATGAAATGTCCTAATCTCTTTAAGGAATTTTTCCTTCTCGCTGCCAAGGAAGTCAAAATGCAAACGGGGATATTCCAAGTATAATTTTTGTAAATCTCAAAGAAAACAATATTTCGCTAACTTCGAAGTCTTTAAAATCGATGCATTTTTAGAGTAAAATTTCCTCATTTTAACATACTGGATTAAGTGGTCCCTTGGGATGACTCGACCTAAAGAGATGATATTTGGAATAGCATGGTAAAAAGAAGCTAAGCATAGAAAACATAACAAAAACATATAATCATAAATCAATTACTTGTTACATATTTACAATTATTCATTTGGTTCATACAAAATAGACTTAGAGAAAAACTCAGAAACAAATTTATCCTTATAATACTTAAGCTTTTCAGGGGGGAGATCTTGAGGAATCGATCTGACCCACGGTAAATTCCAGCAAGCTCTAGGATGCGGGTTAGATCCGAATTCATCTAAGTATCTTTTATGAAAACGTCTACGGAGACCCCCACTGAATTCTCCTAAATAAGAAAAATCTATGATAGAGTGCCCTCTGATATTTAAAAGATGATAAAATGGAGGTACTCCTGGCCAGACTGTGATATTTCTCGATAGAGCATTGTGTTCCTTTATTAATTTGTCTAACTCCATATATAACTTGTTAATTTCCGCCTGTTTGCTCTCAAGTTTTGTTCTATAGGGAAAATTTGACTTTTTCTTTATCTAAGACAAATGATTTATCACTAATTATTATCTTCGAAGTGTAAGACATGAAACAGAGAAGCCCATACCTGTGAAACTGGAATAGAAGCCTGGGGGACTTGTTCTTTCTCTTGTGGATCCTCGGTATGAGTGGGAGCAGTTTCCTCCTCCGGAGGAGCGGATGGACCAGGGGATGTTGGTGGCATATCTTTTGAAAAGGATTTCCCTTTCTTAGGAGCTTCGACTTGATTACCACTGTCCATTCCTAAGGCACCGGAAGGCCCCCCTTTGCCTCCACCAAGGCCTTGACCTCCGGAGTGGTTATCATCATCATAATCACCGTCCCAATCAAGGTCATCACCGTCGTCGCCTTTTTCCTCGGGGTCGTTACTTTATCACCCTCGTCTTCAGAATAAGATTCAATGTCGAAGGAGGGGATATCGAAAGAAAGAGCTTCCGATATATTAGGAATCTCCTCCTCGCCTTCAGGCCCGGTACCCTGCCTAATTTGGTTGATTTTGTCAATAATTCTTTTGGCTAAAGTTGGGTCGAGAGAGGGAAAGCCAAAGTCAGGACATTTTTCGTGATTCTCGGAATATGCTTGAATTGGTCACATTATTATCCCATGTTATTTGATTAACAAGTGGCCTTGCTTTGAAATGATGTTTGCTACTTTGATTTTCACGTGGCCATGCTTTGAGAGATTTTCAGGCTGAACTTTGAAAGTGTACAGCACTTTCAATATTTTGCATTTGATTTCTTGCATGAATAGTACACATGTTGGTGACGTGAGATGCATTTCTTCATGAGCGATATGTGCTTTCTCTTCGAATTATTCGGTACTCAAAATGTTGCGCTCTTTTTTGCGTGTCATTTGAACCAATGGACGACACAACCGATTAATTTCAACGTTGCACTTCGGAATCTATAATCTGCAAAACCACAGTAAAATACTTGTATAATACCGCTTTATTAAAATAAAAATATATGAAACAAACGGTTTAAAATGCATAAAAATACGTTCATCACATAAGGGGGAAGCCTGTAACAACATTGCTTTCTATTCCATGATAATATAAAATTTTAATTAAAATAAAAATATTCGAATTCAAATTTTGATAGTTATTACTTTGAAAATAAATTCTTAATTATTTGAAGTCTAGATCATAAAAGAATTTAAGTTAATCAATTGAATTAAATTAATAAATTCTTTTCAAATAATATATTAAACTCGAATAAAATATTTTAATGGATAATTAAATAGAAATAAAAATTGTTCAATTAAAGGAATTTATGCGCTTATCGAAATATATTTTGTAATTGAAGTGTGGGTCAATTTAAATCAATTTGAAATTTATTTACAAACAAATAAGAGGAATTGTTTACTAGAAAAGAAAGGAAAATTTATTTGATTTAAACTACCGCCAAAATTTAAGGCCCAAGCCTATTAAATCCATTCCTTTCTCTCTTTCTTTGGTAAACTCCCCTCCTTACCATAATTAAAGATCGTGCCCTATTCCCTAATTTCTGCGCAAAAATTATCATAACGAATTGCGATAAAGGAAAAATGGACACTTACAGTCGTGTTTGTGTAGCTAGCAACATCGACGAACGCCGAAGGGGGGAGCTACGACGCAACTGATGGCGATGTTGCGGACTGAAGCACTCGAGTTTTGGTGGATGATCCTAGGAGGAGGATATTGACGAGAGGCGTGAGGTGTAGAGGTGATTCACGAAGTGGAAGCTGAGTGAAGTGGTAGTGATGTTTTGGGTGAGTGTGAGCCGGCCGTGTGGTTGGTATGTTAATGGAATGCTGGCAATTGAAGGCCACAGAGGACCCAAGCTGCTGGCATAGATGATTGGCATTCAAGCAAGAAGTGATAACATATGATGGTCATGATATAAAATACTGCTGGTTGGGGGGACCTTGAAGTCATTGACAACTAGGTGGTGAATGTTGAACAATGATAAGTTCCATGGTAGTTATTGCTTGAGGTGAGTTTTATACTCACGTCTTTACCTATTTCCTTTTGCAAATTATATATATATATATGTATGTATGTATGTATGTATGTATGTGTATGTATATGTATATTTATCCTGATTGTTGATTGGATGGCTTTGTTGAATTAATTATGATTATTGATTAAATTACTTGATTGAGATGTTTATTTGTGATATTGGATTGATTATTGTGATATTGGACATGATTTTGGATTTGATGGTGAAATTTTGTGTATGTTAAAGCGTCAAAATAAAAAAGGAAACGCTGTATGATTACATTTTGATTTGGATAGTTTACTTATATGATGTGTGTGCATAGTATAGGTGGCAGGAATTCAATGTAATCTGACTCGGACCACATGATGAAATTTATAACAATGATTAGTTGATAATTTTAGGGAATTTTGCTCCACGATTTATGTTGTACTTTTCTATTGATTTTCTTGTTTTAAAAGAGTAAAAAAATTGAAAAATCATTGCTTGGGTTTTAATATTAAATTGAAGTAGAGTTACAAAGTGGTTGGAAATTAAAATGACTTATTGGATTTGTTTTAGATATAAAAGTTCTTTTAAAAATGAAAATAGGGATTTTCAAGAGTATTTGAATGTATGGGGTTTTATAGTTATAATGAAGGGTTTTAATAATACTTTCATAAAGGAAATACTTTTCTAAAGTGCATGTTTAATAAAAAGGATTATAAAGTAAATAGGGAATTCTGAATATTTCTTTTGAAATCAAAATTTTATAAATTGGAATTTTAATATACAATATTTAGAAGATTTAATGAAAAGAAAATTTTAGTTTAATACATTGTTTCCTAAAGGTGCTTTGAGAGGATTTGAAATAAATAAGGATTTTAAATATTAATTTTGAAACTAAATATTAGGTTTTAGAAAATACTCTTGGATTGGAAATAATGTGCTTTTAATTGATGTTTAAAAGGTATTTTGAAATCTCAAATTTCTTTATAGTATTTCCATATTATTATTAAGTAGATATTTGAAAAAAAGGATTTTAATGGTTTCAAATTTATTGACGGGTTCAAACAAAGGTTTCTTTGAAATCAAATAACTGAGTCTAAAATATGGAATGTTAGAATTAAATGGGATTTTAAGAATTTAATATTAATGTTGCGATTTAAAAGTGTATTCTATATAATGAGAATTTCAAACAAACGGATCGGCGATACTGAGCGGTATGAGATGTTTGGTAATATTTTTCCCTTTATTCCTTTGACTCGTTGTATAGAATAGTATATGTCTGTATTAAGTATATTTTATAACAAATCCTCTTTTTGAATTAATAGTCGACTAATTGGATGATATTTGGGTGTTATGGTTATGTGGTAAAATTTATTCTGTTATTCTACCACTTTTCATTAAATGTTTTGTCTCATATAAATGTCGTTTGCGATGGGAATGGTATCTAACTAGATTTACCATAAAGCGAGGATTACGTGGGGAAATTAAAATAGATGGCTATTACATTAGATACTAGATATGCTAGTTATCCGTCTTAGCTGACCGACGTCGAGGTAGCGCCCTGAGTCATAACAATTTGGTCTCATTATCACTGGTCAAATAGTCAATTGCACGGGCACAACAGCGAGGTTCAAGCAAACTTTTACAAGAATCATGGAAGCGGGGATTGCCAATGAGGTGATGATTTGATGGAAGCGAAGATTGCTAGCGAGGTGATGATTATATCTGCAGTAAATGGGCTGTGTGAGGTCACTCATATTTCAAAGTAAAGGTAGTGAAAAACTTAAGTGAAGAACTCAGCTTCCGGTAATAGGCTAATGCATAACCTAGGATGAATGTAGTAACTATACTTATCAATAATTAAAATTAAATATGTGCCTTAATAAATATTTAATTGATAATAAAGGCATGGATGTGAAACTCAGTTGATTATAGTTGCAACTGTGTCACTATGAAATTAAAGGTATTAATGAGATTTTTCATCTCAGAAATACCCAAATATTTTTAGAAAGAATCACGACGTTGAACACTTTCATGATTATGAATCATCAAATTTAATTAATATTAAAATTGCCTTTTGAAGAGGTTGTTATGTCGCTTAGTGCTTACATAGTTATATGGGAAAATATTCGATACTCTGTGGATGGTCTCCATTAATTCATTAAAGCAATCCATTGCAATTCAAGTATTGAGACAAAAAATATAAAAGTAAAGTACTAAAAGCCACAAAGGACATAGAGAATTTATATGGTTTGGATGTTAATCGATCCTACATTCATTGGAAAAATGTCTTTACTTCTACTTTGATTCTTAGTACAAACAAAAATGCCAAAGAGTACTATCTTAGGTTTCAATGTCCAAAACAAGTAAAATAAAAATTCTCCATTTTATCCTACAGTTCCTATTCATTTATAGTACATAGAAATTCACACGGATCACTAACACCCATCTTCTACTCTTTTGATCGTTGGCTTTAGATTGTGCCACGTATTCATCCTCTGTCCTGCTGATTTACTATATACAGACTGCTAACGAGCCTTAAACGGGAAACCATGATTTGAGTTGATGAATTTTTAACTTGGGCAGGAACTTGAAATTGAAGCTGGAAAACCTAATTTTGTAAAGACCATAACTTGATGATTTCATAAAGCAACAAGTTGATGAACTACACACATATGTAGGCGAAGCCGCAATGAGGAACTGCCTCAAACTTAGAAAAACGGCATAGTTATTAGCACTCCAGGGTTTCACCATCGTGAATGTGTCGGTGAGTACCGCGCCTTCATAATTTCATAGGATAACAATATTACACAACATTTGAACTACATCGACCCTCCTGAAGCTGCACTGCACAATTCCATCCAAAATAACGATGAAGTATAATGTTAATAGTAATCGAGGCCAAGTTGTATGGCTCAATAAATAAGACTATGCTACCATTCTGAAGGATGGTCATATTGCCTAAATCTATTTTGGGCTATTCTTATCAATAGAAGACACACCACCACATTAGTATTTAAATTGTGTCTAAGGAATTTGAGAATGATGTTATGGCTGCCCGGCTTGCCTTTAAGGAACGTATCTTAGCTCATGTTGGCGGAGAGGTTTTAACCTATTGCTTGATCCCTTGAGTCGTTGAATTTGTGGACTGCGATGCTATTCTATAATTTTAACATCAAATCAAGATGGCGACACATCCTGATTTCTTTAATGTTAATATAAGATTGTGACGTAGTCCTGTAACTTAAATGTTAGTCTAGAATTGCAGCGCATCTCTATTGCACATGACTGTTTTAAGGATGGTGACATAGCTCTATATTTTTAGTAATATTTTCAGTGCTGGCGCACAAACTAGACATCCAGTTGTTACTTAAAGATTGTGTCGCAATTCCAACTTCTTTCGGGTTACTTTTAGGCCGCAACACAACTTTCATATTTGGTTCTTGAAAGCTAGCCGTAGTTCTGTTTATTGAAGTAAATATTAGGATGCAGTGCAGTCCCTATACCTTATAGTCGACTCGGAATACTGGAGTAATATTACAATCTCAAAGCAGTGCTCAAAGGAATGGCGCAGTACTGTCTGGATTTTTCCTTTTCTTTTCTTTTCTTTGCTTCCTTATTGTAGTCCAACTTTCATCATGGGAGCAATTCTTTTAGGTCATGTGCTTTCGTCAATTCTCCTTTGCAAGTATTTAGAAAATATGAGCATACCGCTTGCCCTCTAAGTCTGCCCTGATTTATGATTAGTGCTTTGCTTCCATATTTTCCTGTAACCCATCCCTTCTCCCTTTTCTCTCTCTTCTTTTCAAATCCAAAAAGTCTTTATCGTTGTTTTACATTTAATGTCCAACAACACGTGTCAATTTTCTATTGGCTAGTTTTTCGAAAAAGTTGTTTCTTTAGTCTTTTCATTTCATAAGACAATCTGTATGGATTGTTGTGCTAATCTCCTCTGTCATTAATCAATTGACATTTTGGGGTTTTTTTAAACATTCTGATTTAGTAGCTGGGATTGAAATTGAAGTGAGTATATGTTCTTCTCCTTCTTAGTTTCTTTATATGCTCTAGAAGCCTTAGCTTTAAATCCCTTCTTTTCTAATAAACGATCTCTCTTTCGAACAAAAGTATGCGTACTCTTTTTTTTGTTTCTTCGTTTAAATCTTAGTGGTAGTCGGTAATCAATCTAGTATTTTTGTTATGAAATCTTCTTCTGTCAAGGGGATCTCTTCTCCCTTATCCCTGTCATCTAGAATAACCGAATTAGGGGAAATAAAGAGTATTCTGGATCATTTTTTGAAGGTTATGTAGGTAGGGTACATGAATCTCATTGACGTATTCATATGCCCCAAACAGCTTCATCTCTATTGCTTTAAAGCATATTCGATATGGGCTTTATCGTCTTCCCAATCAAATTCTTCGCGAATGGTCATCTGCCATTGGTATTGGCCCCATTCAACTTGCTCCAATTTCTTATTTCATTTTGATTGCTACTTTCATTTATTTCGTGGAGAAGAGCTCTCCTTCTTCATGTGAGGAACTTTCAATTACTATTTGATATTCATAAGAGTCCTTTTAGGGATGATTTTGGGTTTTATTACATCTAGGCAAAGATGTGACAACCCACACCCCAGTGGGTCTGAACTTTGGCTAAATCGAAAACCCAACTCCATTAAAGTACGGATCGTTGGTTTGGTATTCTGTAAATAAATAAAGAAATACATAAATGAGCACTACAGCAAAATAGTAAAGTATAATAAATCATATAGTACTGACGAAGATTGACACTTTCAATAACCAGTGTCCTTGTCAGTGCCGAGCATGCATAAGGAAACCTTTCCTTCCACTGTTCCCACCTTGCACCATTACTTGTCCGTGTAAATCAATCTTTGGGGTTGTAATAAGGAGGGGGTCAGAACAACGTTTTGGTGACTGCTAAATTATATATTATACACATAATAGTAGTTTATGTCAATTGCCTTCCACTACATACTATGTCTTTTTATTTACTTAGTCATCTCAACTCCATGTATGCGTACGATACAGCTCATCTAGCCGAAGCATATCATAACTACAATGTGTAGATATAGAATATACAAATACCATGGTTCCCTTTTGGATAAAGATACTATCCCCGTAGGTATCTATAACCCAGCACCTCATAAGACTCCATCATCAACGCAATATTACATCCTCGTCATTGTGCGTACCAAAGAACTCCAGTAGTGCCTAATAATGACGTTATAATATTTAGCCGTATTCTAAGTCTGGTTCCTATTGTGGACTCAACTCCATGAATTATAGAGGACTCAGCTCCTTGGACTATAGTGGACTCAGCTCCATAGACTATAAAGGACTCAGCTCCTCGGACTATGGTGGACTCAACTCCATGGACTATTTTGGACTCGGCTCCATAGAGTACCCAATTCGTTTTGAAATCCCTCTCTTAAGGGTTATCTGGCCTTGCCCCTAATAAACAAACTAGCAAAAAATGATGGTGGTGCAGACCCAAACGTGGCCTATGCTAGTAGGAGGTGTAGCCTATTTAGGTATAACCCTCGTATTTCCTACTGACTTCTCAGGACCAGTGACGTTCATGACCTATGTATAACTCTTACTCCCTAATATGGTACCTACACACTGACATAGTACGATCTTTGCTCACTGTCCTATTTGGATTGCCAAATGTTATCAAGGCAATACCCTTCCTAAATGATTGAAGCAGACCCTACTGGGGTATTCCTTCCACCTATACGCAAGTGTATATAATTCAATGGGTCCTACAGTTGGATATGTCCTACATCAGTATAATGTGTACACAACTGCTGGTATCCCCTTGCGGTTTGCTGTCCTATTTGGATTGCCAAATGTTATCAAGGCAATACCCTTCCTAAATGATTGAAGCAGACCCTACTGGGGTATTCCTTCCACCTATACGCAAGTGTATATAATTCAATGGGTCCTACAGTTGGATATGTCCCACATCAGTATAATGTGTACACAACTGCTGGTATCCCCTTGCGGTTGGCAGACTTTTGTTGTGTAACACTACAGACCTCGCATTCCAATCCATTCTAATGACTACGTCACCCTTATCCATCTAAGTTATTTACTAACTTTAATAATTCACATTCATCATATACACATACTTGAGGCCACGTACTAGTTTGATTATTACGCCTCCAATGTTCAACTGTTAATAACATTTCTTAATTTTTAATGCATTTACTTCTTATTCAATTTAAGGTCATTTATCACATCCTTTTAAAAGATCTAAATATCCTTTCCTATTTACTTCCATTTCTTTTTATTGAACTTTTCCTTTTATTTCCTTTAACATTAACTACTCTCCCTTGTTTAATGAACTTTCCATACTCTATTTATTTTTATATTACTATTTGCCTACCTTTTTGTCATTATTATTTGAGTTTTGTCTTTCTTATATTGCATATATATTAATTCCTTTCTTAGACCGTTATTATTATCATATTTACAATCTTTTAATTAATCCTTAGGGTTTTCTGCATTTTACTGCATTAGAGTTACATCTCTCCTAAAGGAAAGGTTAACAGTGTAAATTTATATATCTTATCCAAAAGGAGGATTTGTGTTACGTTTGGAATTATAAGGAATTACCTTTTTCATAGTTATTGAAATAAATAGTGTAAAATATGGTAAATATCCCTATTTTATACATCTCTTTCTTTTAGGTGTAGTCCTTGTTATTCATAACAATACACTTTTATTTATAAATCTGAAATTGATAAACTATAGAAATTCACATTGCAACACCCTATACTCCAAAAAATTAAAATGCTACTTAAATCCCAACAATTTATTTTGATAATTTCTAATTTACATTTATTTGCATAACTCAATCAATCAACAATTCTGAAAGTATAATGTAATTATAAAATTCAGGGACTATAACTACTCAATCCTTTCCAGATTCACATAAATGCAATATATAATTCAAGTTATCAATAACATAATATGTAGATAGGGTTTATAAATTCATTACACGTATATAATATTAGCCTACAACTCAAATTTACAGTTTAGGCATACATGAGTAGATTTAAAACGATATAAATCCAATATTATATCAAATATAGAATTTCTCACTCACCTTTTTAGCTTTCCAAATCTCCAAATCAGATCCATGTTATTTCGGTTTGAATCCCCTTATTCTCCCTATTTGAATAAATATACCACAAACATCATATATCTATCATAAATCTAGATTTGAGAAGAGAATTGGATTTAATTTAGATTTTAGATTTGGAATTATAGTTTACCTTGGCTTTGACGGTTTGGTTCGACCCTATTCTTCTTCTCAATTATCCTTGCTATTCTCCACTTATATATACGTATATAAACTATATATTTATTTAGGTTTATGAATTTTGAAGAGAAGAGGAAATGGCATAGTTTCGCCGTTGCTTTGGAAAATATAAGAAGAAAAATGAGCGGTTAGGCCCGTATAAGGATTCGAATCATTGTCGGCCGTTGGATTCTTTTTTTTAAAATCTGGGTCGTTCGGCTATATTAAAGTTCTCGTATTGACAGTTCAACTGGTCAACCATCGCCCCATACCGATCGAATACTAGCGGTCGATTGG
This sequence comes from Allium fistulosum, assembly GCA_030737815.1. Taxonomy (NCBI): domain Eukaryota; kingdom Viridiplantae; phylum Streptophyta; class Magnoliopsida; order Asparagales; family Amaryllidaceae; genus Allium; species Allium fistulosum. Next base: position 1,200,826,186 of record CM060901.1, on the reverse strand, counting down.
ACCAAGTCAGGGGTCGACCGGTCGTGTTTATTTGCAGTAATTTATTTTGCCATGTTTAATTTTATTAATTTCTTTCCATTTTCACCTGACTAAGAAAATCTATTTCCTTGTTAACTTTTCTTAAACCCTAAGTAACTATTAACATTGATTAATTTTCGTTAATAACCTTTTGTTTTCTTAATTGCATATATATTTATTTACGACTCGAATTATTTAAACGCCGATAACGTTTTCGTTCGAACTCCGATTTAAAGACTTTATATATATAAATTGATCAGAAAATTGCTACGAACTCAATGGTGCATGCTTTGTAGCTAAATTCTGATGTTTTAGAAAACTCTATTTTTCGACATTATTATTTATTAATTAGTTTTTGTTAAAATTAATTATCATAAAATTTACGGGGTGTTACAAAAGAAGTCAATTTTAGCGTATGTTCAGGAAAAAACCCAAAGTGGAATGATCAAATTTTTTTGAATTTAGATAGCTTCCCTTCTTCTTTTGACCACATCCTAATCATCTTATCTTATTTGATGAGGCCACTGGGTCATTCGTATCTTATAGGAAGGACAACCTGGATTTAGGTGAAGACAAGAGGAAAACAAAGTCTTTTTTATCGAGTTGTTAGTGCACAAGTATGATTTTTTGCGTACTAACAACAACTTCTCTTTATCTATCTTTAAATTCTTCTTGCTTACGGATGATTCTAAGGGTATAACTCAATAAGACGAACGATGAAATTATATTTCCTTGCTTTTACAAAGATAATTATTGATCCATGCTTCTTTTTACACACGTAAAATGGATGACTGTCTTTCTGATGAGTTTCTTGATGATTCACATAAAATAAATTGGAGACGTTGAAGAAGAAGATGGGAGAGAAGAGGAGAAAGGATGTTACTGAACCTTCTGACCGACCTCTCAAGAAACCTCATATGCCTCCTCCTTATTTAGAAGCACTTCTCATCCCATCTCTCCCATCCTTCTGAGACCCAAGCATTCACTTTTTTTCCCTTGCCTTAGGCTACCATCTCAGATCTTGCTGAGAGGGTAGGGCGTATTGCTTTGAAGGTTTATCCCACATTGCCTTTGCCCTACAATCAATCCTATTAACTTTTCAATTCCTGCACTCTCCTTCTCTGAGCTTGCTACTATGAGCTTGAAAGGACTTGGGCCTATGTGAGTGCCTTTTTTCTTTTTTTCATTTAATGATGATTTGTTTTGCAAATTCTTATCTTGTTTATGTCTGCTTTACAACAGATAGGGGCTTTCACATCCGAGGCTCAGAAGAGAGTTGTGGATGACCACATTTTCTCTAATGCTCGGATCATTAAGCCAGAGGTGGACTTTGCTGCGGTGGTCTGTAAGAAGACCAAAGTGGATGAAGAGCTGAAGGCTCGGTTAGAGAAAGTAAAGAAGGTAGTGAGCCAGCGAAGGTAGTGGAGGAGGCCTTAAAGTTGAAGTGTCGGGAATTAGAAGGGAAAGATAAGGCATTGGGGGAGAAGGAGGAGCAGCATGAGGAATCTAATGACATACTCTAGCGGATCACTTACTGTGTGCTTTTCAAGATGTACTCCATGGTTAAGCGTCAATTTTTTGCTGACCGCTTAGATGATACTACTATCGAGGTTGACCTCAGCTTCTTGGAGGACTTTGCATGAATCAAAGATGCCCTTGCCTATTGCAGGGCTTAATGGGCTAAGGAGTTGGCCAAGGATAGTGCTTCCGCTTCTGCCTCGTAAGACACCTCACAGCAGCAAAGTGATGATAACGCACTTTCTAAGAGGGCTGGGGCCACCTCTACTTTCCAAGTCTATGTAACTACTTGAACCCTTGTAAATAGTTTCATAATGCTTCTTGGTTGTTTGAATTTTTTTGTTGTGTAATGAAGCAAATTTCTTTTTACAATTCTGCCATGACCAATTTCTTTGATTGTTTTACTATTTTGCTACTACATTACAAATGATCATGTTGTTTTCATTCCTTTGTTCTTTATAGTCTTTTAAGGAAGTAAATTATACTAAACTCTTAAAGAAAAGCATGGAAAATTTTCAAATTCAAACCATAGATTGCCTTAGTCTTGGTGCGATAGCGATTTGCAAGAGGGAGAAAGAGTTAGATGAGGCACCGCGCAATTTAGAGAAGAAACCCAAGTGTTGCTTTCAAAAATCAACCAAGTAGTTAAAGAAAAAGAAGCATTTAGTGATTTTGTACTATGTCGTTGGCGCTATACCCTAGAGAATGGTTTTTTCCTCCTGATAGCCTTCATTTGGAATGGTTTAGGATTAGGCTTAGGAATCTAGAAAGGAAGTGAACCCTGTATATTATGTATCTTTTGTGAATTTGTTGCACTTTTTGTATAAAACTCATATTATAAAATACGTTTTTTAAACTTTGCATAATTTGAGCTCCATTGAAACTGGTTTCGACGATTATCAATTAGGTCGCTTCCTTTCATTCTTGTGGGAATCCCTCTAAAGCTAAAATAGTTTTTGAATTTAATGCACCTTCGGTCCCTATTATCTATGGCCCGGATGACTCAACCGTACCTAAATTTGAGGTTGAGACCACAACTTCTAGTGTAATCTTAGAGGAATAAAACCTCCACCAAACACTTACAATTGAAAAACTTGGAAGAGATTTAAGGAACGCTCTTTCTGATTTTGATAAATCCAAGTATGCGCATGAGCATAAGTACCTATATAATATCACACTGCATACTAAGCTTGGTGCTGCAAATTCAAAGATGGAGAACTACAACAAAAGCTAAAGGAAAGTGAAGCACTTTTCAAGGTCATCTATGAAGAAGAGATTAGAGATTGAGAAAAAACCAAATAAATCTTGTCTCTTCTGGCCGCTTAACCTTAAGAGAAGGGACATGTCGAAAAAGGAGAGGTGGCCAAAAGGCTCTACGTAGGTGCGACCTCCACTCCTACTGCAGGAATGGATGCCGTATTGGCAGATGAGTGGAAAATGAAATTAGAGCTACACTATCAGGGTAAGATTAGAGAACTAGAAGACCATTACAAGCAGCATTTGGAGTGGCCAAGGCCGAAGGTGCTCCCTTGCACATAGAGGAAGGGGTGGACTGCGGATGCTATGAAATATTTTGGTGGTTTTTCTAGAGACTGAAAAACGACAAGACCTGAGTTAATAAAGACTTTAAAACATATGAAGGAGATCGCTATACTTAAGATATATGAACTCGAAGATCAATTAAAAGAAGCTCAGGCTGCCTCCAGTGTCGCAACAACACCTATTAACATGTCAGGGCAGGGTTAGATTGCTGATCTCTAAGAGAAGCTTTGGAAGGAGAATGTCAGATGAAAGATGGGGCATTTTTCTTTACAATGAGCTATAGATGTTTTTAGTTATTTTTACCATGCGCTTAATCTAAGCTTTCTCTACAATAAAGAAGGCTTCGTGGTGATCGTGGAGGATTCAATGTACCCATGGACAAGTGCCAATTACGACTCTAGGAAGACTTTTCATGTCAGAAGGGACTGACCTTTGGCTAGCATATCTTAGACTTTTCATATCATAATCATGGCAGTACTTTAGGATCTTATGATTTAGAACATTTTTGTTGTAGAAAATATTCCTTTTTATGGTGCAAATACATTTAAGGATACTATATAAATCGAACTTCCTTGCAAATGAGTATAAGTGTCTTGTGAGGTTTAGTTTTTTCGCACTTTAATTTAGTTTTTCTCATCTGGATTCGCTTGATTTTCAGCTTAACGTTCGAAAGTAACTGACTTGGAAGAAACATTTTGGTCTACTATGATTTGAATTACTAACCTGGAGGGAATGTTGAAAGATGCTGAAGGTGTTTATAGGGTTTTATATGAGGATAAGAACAAGGCATAGAATGGAAAAGTTGAAGAGTTGTCGCTACATGTCGCTAAGCAAATTAGTACAGAAGATGATCCTACTACATATTTGGTCTCTAACGCAATATCAAGGCCTAGTGTTACTTCTACGCCTCCATCGGGGGCAGATCCTGATGTTGTTTTGCAGTGGAAGGAGGATTTGAAGAGCTATTATAAGGCTAATTTTTATGAGTTGAACAATTACTATAAAAAGGAATCGCAGACCCTTGGGAATACCAGTTCACATGCTATGTCTACTACACAGGAGCTTTTTGACTCCTATTATGGAGCAACTAAGAGGACCAAATATCATCATTTGGATGACTTTGAACAGGTTAGAAGGGTGGCTATGGGGAACGTGAATGCCCTTGACAATAAAATATCTACCTTAGTGTCTCAATCCAATTCACAGGCCCTTGGACGAGTTTCAACTATTGCATCGTCTAGGATTTCTACTGCAGCTTTAAAAAGTTCGAGTACGGCTTCCTTAATGGAGCAACTTCACAAAGAGAAGGTCAGAAGGGTCATGGAAGATGCTATTCCAAAGCGTACGATCGGATTTTTTACTCACTTTTGACTTGAACTCAACTTAGCCTTTTTATATAATCATGAGGATTTTATTTTGCAGTTTGGAGACCTTGGTGATGTTTGGGCTGGTGCTAACTACGATCCTAGAGTCACTTTTGGTGGTGTCGCCCCTTGTTGCCCATTACTTGTTATTACTAAATTAAACAACCTATCCCCGGCTTCTCGAGCAAGGGTGGTTCTATTTAATGTTTGGTATAGGGTGATCGCAGATCTCATCATTGTGAAAGAATCAAAATTGATGATTCTTCTAAGGGTGAGTTAAAATCGTGATGTAGTTCGTTTTACTAGAAGCCGTAGTCTTGAGCTTAATTTTTGATGTAATTTTTTGTGATGATTATTTAATTTTTCACCTATGATGTATGTACGAATGTGGGGAATATGCAAATATGAGTAGATTTTAATAAATACTTGTGGATTTTGGTTTTTAATATTTACCTAGTAAGCTTTATGTAGTTTTCAATTGTGCCTAATTTTAATTTTGTACTGCATTCCATGCCTTGTCTTTTCTTTACACTCTTGATTGATTCCTCATGCTGTTCATGCTTCCTAAACTTGGTCTTTGGCATTCATGCCTTGTCATGTGCTTGGCATGGTTTATCCCGCTGTTTGAAGGCAGACCGTTTTTGACTATGAAGTCAAGTCGTGTATTTACAACCTTTTTTAATACATGTGCATGGTTTTTTGTACAAGTTCAGGATGTCTAGTATCCTTACTGTTACTCCAAAAATTAGCCTTTCAACTTTGTCGAAACTGTTATGTGTAGAAGTCAAAGAAGGACAAGTGAAGAAGGTTCCAGCTAAACTTTTGAAAGAGTCGAAGGGATGCTATCGGTAAAATCTGGAAGCTTCAAAACCTTTCAAAGGCATCAGAAGGTCTCTACAACAAAGGTCCAGTGAGTTCATACCTTTCGAAGGATACAAAGGAGTCGAAAGCACCCTTCCGCCTTCAATAGCCACCTTTCGACTAGGTCATTTCATATGCATGATGACCTTTCGATTGAGTCAAAGCAGCATCTTTTGAAGACAATGATATCAGCTACTTGCATATGCACCAAACCTTTCGACACCAAAGGTTTCGCCATTGTTTAAACTATGCGAAAGCAGGCATTGTCCAGGACAACCCCTTCGAAAGCTATGGTAAGCCTTTCGAACCGGTCGAAACCAGTGTGATCCAGGAGAGTTCCGTATCAGATTAGAAACAAATGCTCCGGCGTAATCAACATCATCAAAACCATTGAACAATACCTATCGACAGAGTTAGAAGCACTTACAAGGCAATACAAAGCAGAGAGGCGTAGCCCTTCCTTTCGACAAAAACGAAGCATACTTAAGTCATTCGGCAGCCACCTTTCGACCAAGTCGAAAGCATCAAGGTCAAAAGGTGTTGACCTGCATCTATAAATAAGACCCAAGGGGTCACGTTTTGGGGATCTGATTCCTCCCATTCCAAACTTGTATTTCTTTAATCAAAAGTGTTGTAGCCCTAATTACAAGACTAATTTGGGAATTTGAAGCAATAAAGCCATCGTTTGCTTATGAAAAGGAAGTTTCAAGTATTTTAGATTACTTATCATTTTATCAAAGTTCTTGTTAGTTTAACTCTTGTGTTATAGGTTTCGCCTTCATCGAAAGGCCACTGTCGACACAGTCGAAACCTAGCAAAATTTAAACCACTTCAAGTTCATACTCCAAGTAACCTTCCTTTGAGTTTTAGCTTTCGACAAGGTCGAAACCAAGTCACAGCTTACTTAAACCTTCAATTAGGACAAAGAGTTCAAGGATCTGGCTTTCGACAAGGTCGAAACCCTTCACCGAGACACTATAGCTTGAGATTACTAGTTCAAACCCAAGAAGGTTATGCTCACTGCTTTCGACAAGGATATTCCAACTGAATCAAGAAGGAAAGCTTTCAAAGGGGAATCCACGCTGACTCAATAGGGTCGAAAGGTCATTAAGCACAGAAACCAATCCTTTCGACCGAGTCAAAAGGTCAATTTGGAGAACTTTTTCCTACTAAAGCCTTTTTGAAAGGTAATTCAAGAAGGAAACATTCCTTCCTTCCTACTCTATCTGCCTAAAGAATAATCTTCATTCCTTAGCACTACCTTGGGGTGTTGGCAAGAAATCTTGTTAACATTATGGTGCTAGAAGGAGGGCTCGAACCTCCGACTTGGTTAAACCCCCTAACACTACTATTCTCTAACCCCACTTAACTCTATCTCAAGTTCATCTACTTTGATTTGATCATGGCCAGAAGGATTAAAAGATCTGAACAAGGGTCATCTGAACCCCACTTGAAAAGATTCTCCCTGATAATTATCAAGGATTCTAACCAAGACAAAGAGCAAAGGATAAGACTAGAAACTTTAAGAATTATAAACAAAAAGAAAGCATAATCTTATGATCCTGAGAAATGGAGTTTAAATCCTTTTCATGTCGGCCCCACCCCCATCTTTGCACTAGGAAAGAAAACAAAAGGAAGTGACAATGTCTTCAATCAAATGCGAAGAACAATCCAACACTATTCAAAAGGCACAGTTTTTGAGAAAGAGATAATGGATGATTACAATACCTTTGCACATAAGTGGCAACCAAATAAAGAAAGAACACTTCCAACTCAAGAAATTCAAAGGGTGGCAAAAAGAAAAGCAATTGAAGAACATGAAAACATAAGGCCAAGAAATAAAAAGTCAAAAGACCATCCGTAAGAATCAAGCTTCAAATCTAGACTTCCAAAGGAGTGCAACTTAACAACATCCATAGAGAATGTCTACATACTAACTAAGGATGAACTTAACTATTGGCCATCACAAAATAAAAAGCCAAAACACGAAAAAAAATCAGGGAGGATCCTATTACTATTACCATATGATGAATGGCCATGAAACCAATCATTGTAGAGCCCTTGAGGGGACGATCATAAATTTCTTCCGACAAGGAAAGATTCACAAATTTGTAAAAAGGATTTGAGACAAAATCAATAAAGATCTACATTATATAAAAAGAAAACCTAGGTGGTTGGGAGTGAAATGCTCCTTATATTTGGATACTACCTAAGATGGTTGTCTACCTAAGATGGTAGAAAAGCCTCTGTCCACGCCGAGTTGGCCAGGGTAGAGCACCTCCTGGAGGGAGGGTGGGCAAGCCTTTAGCCACGCCATAAGATGGTCAGGTTAAAGCACCGGACAATCCCTTGAATGCGCCTCTGGTCAGGTCAAGGCACCTCCTGGAGGGAGGATGGAGTAAGCCTTTAGCCGCGCCATAAGATGGCCAGGTTAAAGCACCGAATAAGCCCTTATCCGTGCCACGCTATGGCCAAAGTAAGGCACCTCCTGGAGGGAGGACGGAGTAAGCCTTTATCCATGCCAAAAGATGGAGAGGGTAAAGCACCGAACAAGCCCCTGTCTGTGCCGCAAAAGGGGCAGGGCTCCTCTTGGAGGGAGGTCGGGTAAGTCCTTGGTTCCAGCCTCTAAGATGAGCTAAACAAGTGCACCGGACAACAATGGACTAAGATGTCTAGGCCCAAGAAGAGGCCCATCAAACAATGGACTAAGATGTCCAAGCCCAAGAAGAGGCTCATTCTATAATGGACTGAGACGGCCAAGCCCAAGAGGAGGCACATTCTGCAATAGGCTAAAATGTCTAAGCCCGTGAAGAGGCTCATCAAATCATGAACTAAGATGTTCAAGCCTGAGAAAAGGCATTTCCAATTATGGACTAAGACGCCCAAGCTCAAAAGGCAACTAGACAAATACTTCTATAGAAGACCTGAAGGGTTCACGCATTAAAGGAGTAGAACAGAGCTCCGCTTATAAATACCCGAATCTGGGTTTCGGGACTTTCATTTCTAAACATCATCTATTAATACCCGAATCTGGGTTTCGTGTCTTTCATATCTCAATGTGGTCAATTAATACCCGAATCTGGGTTTCAAGATATTCATTTCAGAACTTCATTTATTAATACCCGAATCTGGGTTTCGGGTCTTTATTGATTGTAACGACCCGTAAATTTTAACCGTTTTAATAACGTAATTAGTTGAAATTTTGTGAAAATTTAAACGATAAAATTTTGAAATAAAAATCTAATATTTGAAATGCGTCTAGTTAAACATAGCAACTGGTAAATTTTCGTCCGAAAATACGGAAGTTTATTTCGTGCGTAAATTTACTTCAATTTAATCAGTTAAAAAGCGATGAAAATAAAATGTTTCCGAAACCAAAATATTTTTACATAGAAAAATTCTAAACCATCTTCTGAGCAAGATGTCAGTTTGTCGTTTTTCAAAATTCGGACTTCTTTGGCTCCATCGATCTTATTTTTCTGCATTTTTCTTGCATTTTTCGATAGTAGAAAATTCGAATTTTTATAATTTAATCAAACCACTGATATCTGTATACCATTTTGACCATCTCGTCGTGCTCATCTCCGCGGTATATTCGATTATACATTTTGAAGTCCGATACTCGACCTGTGCAGTTAAAGCGCTCGGTGGATTCAATGCGGTAGAGGTGCAAAAAGTCATAGCGGGGATGTAGCGAAGATATAGCGGGATATATCGGATTACTCTAAAATAGCATATAAATCCCATACTTGTTGTTTTTACAAATATATAGATAGTAATTATGTGAAAAATTAACATTCAATTGAATTATAATTAATACGAAAATAATTTTAAATAAAAATATGTGCAAATGTATTGTAAATGAACGTAAAACTGTTATATAACTTAATTTAATTTAGTAGAATATTAGAGTATTATCATTTCTAAACATATATCAAAAATTCAATGAAATTAATTAATTTCATAATTTTTATAGCGTATAAATATCATTTTTCAATCCAATTTTTTATAGAAGATATAGCGGAAATAGCGGAATATAGCGGAAATAACAGGATATAGCGGAAATAGCGGGGATTAAAGCGGAAAGGCTATATGTTGGGGATATATGGAAAAATCGTAGCGGTAGGAATCCGCTATAAGATATATCGGAGTTATAGCGGGGATATAGCGGGGCATTAACTGCACAGTACTCGACGAATCAACGTAACGATTAGTCGTATTGGTTCCGTATCTGGAACCTTTGGGCTTTGTTGTGTCTATTCAGTATTCACCGATTGAAATCAATGTGATGTTGCTTTATTATTTCTTGAATTCACGCGTTACTTTTTCCCATCACTCCAACTCATTTATTTATTAATGGTGCATTTTGTGACGACCCGGCTTTCATTGACCAGAAAGTCGTATCGCTGATAAGAAAGAAAGGGATAGAAAGAGAAAAGAAGAGAAGAAAGAAAGAAACAACATCAGAATCTCACACAGCGGAACGAATAAATTATATTAATAACAAAAGTATTATACAATATACAACACTTATCAGAGTTATACAACATGTACATCACATACTAGACAGTTATAAACACCTGTCTAGTTTCTACAATATAAGATACAACACAGATAACAATGACTCAGAGATCAACACAGCGGAACTACTATATCTCTACAGCGCTGAAGCCTCCTGCTCCATTGCTCCTCCAGATAACTCGTCAAAGCAAACCTGACTCCCTTGGCTACTCGTAAAAATTTGAGTACCCAAGAGTTTATATAAAACAGAAATAAACACTTGGGTCAGACATGGGTCTGGTGTGAGTAAACGGTTTAAATTGCTTAACTTCAAAACCTTTTGAAAACAAAGGTATCACGTAAGACTTCCCACACATAAACATGGGTAAGTTTTTACCTTACGCTAACCAAAACATTTGATAAGAAATTCGACTGTATTATAATAGGTCTAGGATTTTCAAGTAAAATACAGAAATAGCTGGAATGCTTACATCTCACGTTCCAACATAGTTGGGCACAACTAACACGTACGGCACTTATTGGAAGTTGGATTTCCATACAATGGCAGGGCTACTGGGGTACCGCCCGTCACAGTACGTGGCCTAGATCACCGTACCGAGGAGTACGCCCGCTCCCCTGCAACACAAAGCCGGAACCATCCCTTACTGGATAATTCCGAATAAAATCACCCCACGGTTGTGTACTGCAACCGTACCACTAAGTCGAAATAGAAAGGGACATCTAGACAGGGATGACCTTACTCTCAGTGGGCGCTACCCACGAAGCCTTGCTGCACCTCCCCTGTTTTAGCCATTCCCGGTTTGTGAGGCTTGAGGTCACGATTACCTTTAATCAGAACACTTCACTTAGAATGCTCATCGTCCACCTGACGATGTTTTGAAAGCATTCAATCCATACAAGTTCGTTCCGGGTTCGAACGAAACCGAAGGCATTATCTCGTTACACTCGTTTTGGAATCACCCTCAGAGTTAACGACAATAACCCTTGCACTCTGAATCTTCATCTTCACTTGAGATTCACGACCTATCGTAAATTTGGATCGATGTGGTATTCGGGTCTCCAGACCTGGAAATCCGGTATACGGAAACCCGATCCCGGTCTCATCGAAATCCAAAACGTATCTTTTAAGGCCAAGTTGTTTAAAGGTTTAAACAATTCAATTCAATACTTGAATTCACATAGCATTAACATAGATAAATATCACACATTTATTACAGATATATCATAGTATATCATATCACAGAATATCATAGTATATCATCCAATAGATATCAACCAAATCAGACATTCTACTCAACCATCATTCATAAGCAACCATTTATTAATCTCTATTATAATTAATTTAATCAACTTAAATTAAATTAATTACTTAAGAATTAATTCCTATTCTTGCTTAATCAACCATTAATTAATTACAACCATTTAATTAATTAATCATTAAATATTAATCACTCTTGATTAATTATTCATTAATTACATAAAGTAATTATCCTTTAATTAATTTCACAAATTAATTATTCTTAATCATTAACAGTAATTAACCTTTAATTACTTTCATTAATTCCAATAATTAATGATCCTTAATTAATTACTTTCATTAATTAATTAACTATAATTAATTACATTATTCCTTAATTAATCACATTAATTAATCATGCATTAATTAATTACTTCCATTAATCAATCCTTAAATAATTACTAACAGTAATTAACTAATCTTAATTACCTCTTAATTATTTATCATTTACTTTCATAAATTCTTTTTGATTAGTTACACCAATTACATTCAGTAATTTATTTATCAATTACTTACACTAAGTAATTACACTTAACCAATCTTATTAAGTAATTATACTTAATAAATTCCTAGGTGACTATCCTTAATTAATTAACAAATTAATTAACTTAAATAAATCACATTCATTTCTTAAATCATAACTGAGTAACTCATCCTTAATTACCCTTTAAACAAATTAATTAATCCTTGATTAATTATTCTTTAACTATTAATTAATAAACCTTAATTATTAATCAATATCTTTTAATACAAAGTAATCAATTCTTAATTACTTTTATAATTAATTAATTAAATTTAATTAACTAATTAACTACCTCTTAATTATTAATTAATAAACTTAATTATTAATTAACAACCTTAATTACCAATTTAATTAATCCATAATTATCTATTAATCAATCTTTAATGATAATTAATTAATCCCTTAATAATAGTTAATTAATCCTTAATTAACTTTTATTTTAGATTAATAATTTCTTAATTATAAATTAAGAAAACTTAATTATTACTTAATAAAACTTTATTAAGTACCCCTTAATTACTATTTTAATTAACCCTTAATTAATCCTTATCAAAAATTAATTAAATAAATTAATTAAACTTAATTCAGTTTAACTCATTAAAAATCTTAATTATTTTAAGATTAAACATTATCATTAAAACATTTGATCTTAGTAATTTACTTACCTAATTAAAATCATTAATTAAGTTTTAAAATAAATAATTAATTACTTATCCTTAATTATTTATTAACAATCCTTAATTACAAGTTAATAAATCTTGAAAACTTTAATTGTTAATTTGCCATCCTTAACCATTAACTAATTAAATTATAAATCACTCTTTATTTATTTCCATTTATTATCACTTCAATTAAGTTTTAAGATAAACATTTCTCTATTAATTACCTTATTTTCAAATTTAGTTTGAAAATAACTTAAGATTTAAACTTAATATTTTTAAGTCAAATAAATCATACAACTTTAATTTAATCAAAACATTTATTACAAAGTAATGAATTTTCAAGATAATTTGTTTAACTTGATTATTAAAAATTTAAAACTTACCTTTATTTAAATTTTTAAACTGATTTAAATATTTCCTTTGGGTTTGACTCATTTTACTTGAACAAAGCCAAGCCTTTCTTCTTCTTATTTCCCTTTTAAACAGAGATTAGTTTTACATTTTAAACTGATTGGTTTTTTTTTTTTTAAACTGTTAACTGGTTTTCATCCCAATTCGCAACGACTCGAAGACAATACCGAGTCACAGCCTTTTCTTCCCGAGTTCCTTCCGAGCAAATTTTAAAAAAAAACTATTTTGTTTAAAGCTTAAATTGTTCCAACTTTAACAGTTCATTTCTCGCGTACACGAGACAAGCTCGAGTCCATCTCCTCATTTCCCCGAGCCACTCATGAAATTCCTCGAGACAAAACACGAGAAAACATCTTCTTCCCACCCAATCCTTCCAGGCACCACAATCGCCGTGCACACGTGCACGTGCACCACCCAACAACGAAACTACGACCATCGCTAAACCATCCCACACATCGACGATCGCCTGCAACTTCGATCCTGACCATCCAGACTCCATCATGAATCCACAATCAAAATCGAGATATTTGGTCGAACTGGAACCCAAAACCACTACCAGACATTGTCTCGAATTCATCACTTCTGGCCACCTGAGGTTGAACCACTTCGTCCACGCCTTGCCGATCACCTACGCCACCAAACTTCACAACCTCGAGCCACTCGATCATCCATAGGTGTAGCCACGATCACGAATTCCACACTAAATCAAAACTAGGTCAAAATTTTAGTTCTACCTATTACTATCGCCACGGTGAACTACCACCGCTTCTACTATTTTTGCCCACAACCCTGAACCCTCAGCTAGCTCCAGCAGGAATTCCGATCAACCAAACACAGCCCATCACCAGAAAACACTCAAAAACCCATTTCTGGTCAACTCACGATTTATCATAATTTACTAATTGAAAAATCCTGAAATTACTTTCTAAAATCATCTTTTTCTAATTCGAACTTAATTATAGAATCCAAACTTGAAAACTTGAGCACTGATTTTCCCCTTATAAATGATTTCTACTGTTATCCTTCAATTTTGAAAAATATATACAATATAAAAACATGAAATTAAATTTACAGTAATGTTATATTGTTTCAATCATTTTTCCTTTAGTATACATAGCTTGAATTTGTGTAAATAAAAAATATGAATTTGTTTTATAAATTTTGGAACCTGTCATTCAACAGAGAAAAATATACATATCTAATTCCTATGTACACAGACAATTCCTATTTACAAACATGCATTCGCATCAAACATACATCTAAACATGACATACTATTTTATTTCCAGATTTCATCACATAAACCAAGAATGAAAATGGATTCCAGGTCTGAAAGTTTGCTCATATATTAAAGATGAACAGAGCAATTTAATAATTTAAATCAGACATACACACTTCAAATCTCACATATATACAAAGAACATACATATAAATAAACATGCAAAGACACTTCATTCATTCAAAAGCAATTTAAATTCGTTTTAACTTTTGAAAAGAATGTTTACTCACCTATTTCAGAGAGGCAGAGCTTTGAAACTGAATTTGTTTTGAAATCTGAAAACTTGCTTTTGATTCTTTAAAACTGAAAAGCTCTTGAAAACTTCAGATCTACTTGCATGCATCCTTGGAAATGACTACTGACTTGAATCTTTGAAACAGGAGAATGGTTACAGGCTTGCAAGAACATTGCAGATTGATTTGAACTTGTACAATGTTTTACAGGCCATTGATTTGGTTTGAAACATAGTTTCAGGTCTGAGAACAATGGTTACAGATCTTTGATATGATCTGAAATGTGGTTTTAGGCAATTGAATTGGTTTTAGAGATATGGTTTCAGGTATTTGAAAACAATGGTTTGGAGAAGATTTCAGATTACAGGATATTGATTTTAATCTGAGGAAGGGTTTCAGGCATTTGAATTTGAGCTTTGAAATGATTTTCAGTTTTGAGGAAATTCTCAGGTTTGAGACAATAAATGGTTTCAGGTATTTGAATTGTTAGAGGAGATGTTTTCAGGTTGTATATTTGCTTTGATTTTTTGTTTTGAGAAGATGATTTCGGTTGGAATATTTTCTGGTTTGGTTGTCTTTGAGAAATGAGATTAGAAAAAGAAAAGAGAATGAAGAGGTAGGCTTTATATAAACTAGATTAATGATTTATTAAAAATCAAGGAAAATGAAAATAAAATGACACTTGTCTTCATCCATCTTAATTACCTTACACATATTTCTAACATGCCTTAATTTATTAACACTTGTCCTTATCCATTTATATTATTTTTAAAAAGAGTTTTAAAAAGCTTTTATATTTATTTCCTACTTAATAAATACATTTCTTAATTATAAATGCTTTTCTAAATTATAAATAAATAAAACCTTTGAAAGAAAAATAAAATAAAAACCCATTTATATTCTAAAATCCTATACAATGTATTTCATTCATTTTTAAGTGTAATCATATCTTTTGTATTTATTTACTATTTAAATAAACACTTTATTTAGTTTGAAATTGATATAAAACAACTCAAGACAATATATATATATATTTAAACAATACTATTAAATATTGGAAATGATAAATCTATTTTAAAATTAAATTTATAAAATAACATAATTAAATAATTATCCTTATTATAATTCAATCTATACCATAATTAATACATCATATTATTATTATTTGGTTATTTATATTTGAAAATAACAAATTTATCAATTTAAAATAATTTAAATTAAAAGATTATCACATTTTAAACTTCTCGAAATTCCGGGATATCACATTCCTTCCCCCTTAAAAGAATTTCGTCCTCGAAATTTAAACAAAAGATAATCCAAAGATTTTTATATTTATTTCAACCAATTTTAAAACAATTCAATTATACTTAACAGCCATATACTATCAATCAAACAACCATTCATCCAAACAAACAATTTCATCCAAGCAACAATTCATACAAACAACAATTCTAGTTATCCGAACATAGATCCGGATAAACTACCTAAAATTATCCCGAGTTTCCCCGATACAGATACTGGGTTACTCGCTCTATTAAATCCAAACTGGTAATTCAATACCGAAGCCAAAACACATATCCTCACAAAAACTCAGAAAGATCTAATATACTCGGAGCTATCTTTCTAATCTTACCCAAACTCAATTGCTCCCTTATACTGGAGAAATAACAACGAAGTCTCCAACTTCGAATTCCAAAATTCTCCATCTCTAATCCACAGAACTCTTCTGACGATTCTGGGATGCCTTCATCCTTCCTGATCAGCCCAACCATCGATGATGCTTCTCGAAACAAACAGGACCAAAAACAATCCAATAAACGGATCCTCTCAAGATCTACAGAAATCCAGAACTCAAACTCTTCTCCACAATCATCGGTAGATTCCAAATACTTCTTTTATCAAGACAAAACAGATTCTCTCACCAATCTGACCTTCAAATCTTGAAAAGCTTCTTGTAGGAACCCTTTAATCCAAACACTGCAACTTCCGGTTGCTTCTACTCTAGAACAACTACTACCAAGCTTTCGCTGCTCAACTCTGATCTAGATGTCGTCTATGAACTCGAACACAAACTAGATCAACACTCCAGAAAATTTCTGACAACTCTATAACTCGTACATCTTCTAGAGATGCCTCAAACCCAAGCAAAGATTTCCCAAGAGAATACTCAATTATCGCAAGTCACTTTTGCGATTCTATCCAGTCCAATATCCAAAAATAATGTTCTTTCTTAATCCATCAGAACAGTCTAGTGCTTGACCAATCCATTTGAAAAATGAATTTACTCCGCAGCTTCTGAACTCCCCTCTACGAACTGCTAAGCCAAAAGATCTTCCAGCAGGAACACAAAACACTTGAGCTGCACCGCTGACACAAATGCCAAAGACTCCTTATCCAAAGCTTCTAGAGAAACTCGGACTTCAAACCGAACACAAACATCCTGCTGAACTCAGTCGCATTACCGAATGCAGATATACTTCCTTAAACTTTCTCCAAACAGAAACATCGTCGGAGATATCCATAGTTACTGCATCTCATCACGCAGCTACAATTTCCTGAGTTACCCAAGATACCATCACTCGCTTCTGCTCAACCAACAGATCCAAACTCTCAAAAATCCGCCCACACGAGCGCGATTCAACTTATACTTCAATAATGGACTCCGAACCTTAACAGGTTTCCTTCAGAGATTAAATGAACACCAAATCAAAGTTCACTCGAGACGGTATTCGGTCTACAGTCTCGACAGATATACTTCCAACCTCAAACATCCAAACTCCAACCATTGGTAGTCGTGTTACACACATCACTACCCTATCTACCTTTATATCTTATATTGGAAAACCCGAACAGGTAACCCAACAAATAGGTAGAAATAAATATATATAGTAAATATTACAAATACGCTCTCTTAAGATAGACACCACTCCAGAGCCTAGGTATTCACTCAACCTATAGCTCTGATACCAAATGTGACGACCCGGCTTTCATTGACCAGAAAGTCGTATCGCTGATAAGAAAGAAAGGGATAGAAAGAGAAAAGAAGAGAAGAAAGAAAGAAACAACATCAGAATCTCACACAGCGGAACGAATAAATTATATTAATAACAAAAGTATTATACAATATACAACACTTATCAGAGTTATACAACATGTACATCACATACTAGACAGTTATAAACACCTGTCTAGTTTCTACAATATAAGATACAACACAGATAACAATGACTCAGAGATCAACACAGCGGAACTACTATATCTCTACAGCGCTGAAGCCTCCTGCTCCATTGCTCCTCCAGATAACTCGTCAAAGCAAACCTGACTCCCTTGGCTACTCGTAAAAATTTGAGTACCCAAGAGTTTATATAAAACAGAAATAAACACTTGGGTCAGACATGGGTCTGGTGTGAGTAAACGGTTTAAATTGCTTAACTTCAAAACCTTTTGAAAACAAAGGTATCACGTAAGACTTCCCACACATAAACATGGGTAAGTTTTTACCTTACGCTAACCAAAACATTTGATAAGAAATTCGACTGTATTATAATAGGTCTAGGATTTTCAAGTAAAATACAGAAATAGCTGGAATGCTTACATCTCACGTTCCAACATAGTTGGGCACAACTAACACGTACGGCACTTATTGGAAGTTGGATTTCCATACAATGGCAGGGCTACTGGGGTACCGCCCGTCACAGTACGTGGCCTAGATCACCGTACCGAGGAGTACGCCCGCTCCCCTGCAACACAAAGCCGGAACCATCCCTTACTGGATAATTCCGAATAAAATCACCCCACGGTTGTGTACTGCAACCGTACCACTAAGTCGAAATAGAAAGGGACATCTAGACAGGGATGACCTTACTCTCAGTGGGCGCTACCCACGAAGCCTTGCTGCACCTCCCCTGTTTTAGCCATTCCCGGTTTGTGAGGCTTGAGGTCACGATTACCTTTAATCAGAACACTTCACTTAGAATGCTCATCGTCCACCTGACGATGTTTTGAAAGCATTCAATCCATACAAGTTCGTTCCGGGTTCGAACGAAACCGAAGGCATTATCTCGTTACACTCGTTTTGGAATCACCCTCAGAGTTAACGACAATAACCCTTGCACTCTGAATCTTCATCTTCACTTGAGATTCACGACCTATCGTAAATTTGGATCGATGTGGTATTCGGGTCTCCAGACCTGGAAATCCGGTATACGGAAACCCGATCCCGGTCTCATCGAAATCCAAAACGTATCTTTTAAGGCCAAGTTGTTTAAAGGTTTAAACAATTCAATTCAATACTTGAATTCACATAGCATTAACATAGATAAATATCACACATTTATTACAGATATATCATAGTATATCATATCACAGAATATCATAGTATATCATCCAATAGATATCAACCAAATCAGACATTCTACTCAACCATCATTCATAAGCAACCATTTATTAATCTCTATTATAATTAATTTAATCAACTTAAATTAAATTAATTACTTAAGAATTAATTCCTATTCTTGCTTAATCAACCATTAATTAATTACAACCATTTAATTAATTAATCATTAAATATTAATCACTCTTGATTAATTATTCATTAATTACATAAAGTAATTATCCTTTAATTAATTTCACAAATTAATTATTCTTAATCATTAACAGTAATTAACCTTTAATTACTTTCATTAATTCCAATAATTAATGATCCTTAATTAATTACTTTCATTAATTAATTAACTATAATTAATTACATTATTCCTTAATTAATCACATTAATTAATCATGCATTAATTAATTACTTCCATTAATCAATCCTTAAATAATTACTAACAGTAATTAACTAATCTTAATTACCTCTTAATTATTTATCATTTACTTTCATAAATTCTTTTTGATTAGTTACACCAATTACATTCAGTAATTTATTTATCAATTACTTACACTAAGTAATTACACTTAACCAATCTTATTAAGTAATTATACTTAATAAATTCCTAGGTGACTATCCTTAATTAATTAACAAATTAATTAACTTAAATAAATCACATTCATTTCTTAAATCATAACTGAGTAACTCATCCTTAATTACCCTTTAAACAAATTAATTAATCCTTGATTAATTATTCTTTAACTATTAATTAATAAACCTTAATTATTAATCAATATCTTTTAATACAAAGTAATCAATTCTTAATTACTTTTATAATTAATTAATTAAATTTAATTAACTAATTAACTACCTCTTAATTATTAATTAATAAACTTAATTATTAATTAACAACCTTAATTACCAATTTAATTAATCCATAATTATCTATTAATCAATCTTTAATGATAATTAATTAATCCCTTAATAATAGTTAATTAATCCTTAATTAACTTTTATTTTAGATTAATAATTTCTTAATTATAAATTAAGAAAACTTAATTATTACTTAATAAAACTTTATTAAGTACCCCTTAATTACTATTTTAATTAACCCTTAATTAATCCTTATCAAAAATTAATTAAATAAATTAATTAAACTTAATTCAGTTTAACTCATTAAAAATCTTAATTATTTTAAGATTAAACATTATCATTAAAACATTTGATCTTAGTAATTTACTTACCTAATTAAAATCATTAATTAAGTTTTAAAATAAATAATTAATTACTTATCCTTAATTATTTATTAACAATCCTTAATTACAAGTTAATAAATCTTGAAAACTTTAATTGTTAATTTGCCATCCTTAACCATTAACTAATTAAATTATAAATCACTCTTTATTTATTTCCATTTATTATCACTTCAATTAAGTTTTAAGATAAACATTTCTCTATTAATTACCTTATTTTCAAATTTAGTTTGAAAATAACTTAAGATTTAAACTTAATATTTTTAAGTCAAATAAATCATACAACTTTAATTTAATCAAAACATTTATTACAAAGTAATGAATTTTCAAGATAATTTGTTTAACTTGATTATTAAAAATTTAAAACTTACCTTTATTTAAATTTTTAAACTGATTTAAATATTTCCTTTGGGTTTGACTCATTTTACTTGAACAAAGCCAAGCCTTTCTTCTTCTTATTTCCCTTTTAAACAGAGATTAGTTTTACATTTTAAACTGATTGGTTTTTTTTTTTTTAAACTGTTAACTGGTTTTCATCCCAATTCGCAACGACTCGAAGACAATACCGAGTCACAGCCTTTTCTTCCCGAGTTCCTTCCGAGCAAATTTTAAAAAAAAACTATTTTGTTTAAAGCTTAAATTGTTCCAACTTTAACAGTTCATTTCTCGCGTACACGAGACAAGCTCGAGTCCATCTCCTCATTTCCCCGAGCCACTCATGAAATTCCTCGAGACAAAACACGAGAAAACATCTTCTTCCCACCCAATCCTTCCAGGCACCACAATCGCCGTGCACACGTGCACGTGCACCACCCAACAACGAAACTACGACCATCGCTAAACCATCCCACACATCGACGATCGCCTGCAACTTCGATCCTGACCATCCAGACTCCATCATGAATCCACAATCAAAATCGAGATATTTGGTCGAACTGGAACCCAAAACCACTACCAGACATTGTCTCGAATTCATCACTTCTGGCCACCTGAGGTTGAACCACTTCGTCCACGCCTTGCCGATCACCTACGCCACCAAACTTCACAACCTCGAGCCACTCGATCATCCATAGGTGTAGCCACGATCACGAATTCCACACTAAATCAAAACTAGGTCAAAATTTTAGTTCTACCTATTACTATCGCCACGGTGAACTACCACCGCTTCTACTATTTTTGCCCACAACCCTGAACCCTCAGCTAGCTCCAGCAGGAATTCCGATCAACCAAACACAGCCCATCACCAGAAAACACTCAAAAACCCATTTCTGGTCAACTCACGATTTATCATAATTTACTAATTGAAAAATCCTGAAATTACTTTCTAAAATCATCTTTTTCTAATTCGAACTTAATTATAGAATCCAAACTTGAAAACTTGAGCACTGATTTTCCCCTTATAAATGATTTCTACTGTTATCCTTCAATTTTGAAAAATATATACAATATAAAAACATGAAATTAAATTTACAGTAATGTTATATTGTTTCAATCATTTTTCCTTTAGTATACATAGCTTGAATTTGTGTAAATAAAAAATATGAATTTGTTTTATAAATTTTGGAACCTGTCATTCAACAGAGAAAAATATACATATCTAATTCCTATGTACACAGACAATTCCTATTTACAAACATGCATTCGCATCAAACATACATCTAAACATGACATACTATTTTATTTCCAGATTTCATCACATAAACCAAGAATGAAAATGGATTCCAGGTCTGAAAGTTTGCTCATATATTAAAGATGAACAGAGCAATTTAATAATTTAAATCAGACATACACACTTCAAATCTCACATATATACAAAGAACATACATATAAATAAACATGCAAAGACACTTCATTCATTCAAAAGCAATTTAAATTCGTTTTAACTTTTGAAAAGAATGTTTACTCACCTATTTCAGAGAGGCAGAGCTTTGAAACTGAATTTGTTTTGAAATCTGAAAACTTGCTTTTGATTCTTTAAAACTGAAAAGCTCTTGAAAACTTCAGATCTACTTGCATGCATCCTTGGAAATGACTACTGACTTGAATCTTTGAAACAGGAGAATGGTTACAGGCTTGCAAGAACATTGCAGATTGATTTGAACTTGTACAATGTTTTACAGGCCATTGATTTGGTTTGAAACATAGTTTCAGGTCTGAGAACAATGGTTACAGATCTTTGATATGATCTGAAATGTGGTTTTAGGCAATTGAATTGGTTTTAGAGATATGGTTTCAGGTATTTGAAAACAATGGTTTGGAGAAGATTTCAGATTACAGGATATTGATTTTAATCTGAGGAAGGGTTTCAGGCATTTGAATTTGAGCTTTGAAATGATTTTCAGTTTTGAGGAAATTCTCAGGTTTGAGACAATAAATGGTTTCAGGTATTTGAATTGTTAGAGGAGATGTTTTCAGGTTGTATATTTGCTTTGATTTTTTGTTTTGAGAAGATGATTTCGGTTGGAATATTTTCTGGTTTGGTTGTCTTTGAGAAATGAGATTAGAAAAAGAAAAGAGAATGAAGAGGTAGGCTTTATATAAACTAGATTAATGATTTATTAAAAATCAAGGAAAATGAAAATAAAATGACACTTGTCTTCATCCATCTTAATTACCTTACACATATTTCTAACATGCCTTAATTTATTAACACTTGTCCTTATCCATTTATATTATTTTTAAAAAGAGTTTTAAAAAGCTTTTATATTTATTTCCTACTTAATAAATACATTTCTTAATTATAAATGCTTTTCTAAATTATAAATAAATAAAACCTTTGAAAGAAAAATAAAATAAAAACCCATTTATATTCTAAAATCCTATACAATGTATTTCATTCATTTTTAAGTGTAATCATATCTTTTGTATTTATTTACTATTTAAATAAACACTTTATTTAGTTTGAAATTGATATAAAACAACTCAAGACAATATATATATATATATTTAAACAATACTATTAAATATTGGAAATGATAAATCTATTTTAAAATTAAATTTATAAAATAACATAATTAAATAATTATCCTTATTATAATTCAATCTATACCATAATTAATACATCATATTATTATTATTTGGTTATTTATATTTGAAAATAACAAATTTATCAATTTAAAATAATTTAAATTAAAAGATTATCACATTTTAAACTTCTCGAAATTCCGGGATATCACACATTTACTTTGTCTCTTCATTTCCCTTACTTCGTAAAATTGATATAGCGTGATATATTCACCTTACTTCTGTAGCTCTCTATTTCTTCTTCCAGTCATTTCTTTTTGCAGCCTTCCTCCACCAAAATAATGGCCGTAGCCCCTCCTCTTCCTCTCTTTATTTTCCCCGCGTTCCACTTTCCCTCAACTACTGTTCCACCCGAGCCGCTCCGCCATCGCATCCGCCTCCAACATGCCGCCATCGTCCTTCATCTCGACCGAGGTTCACTGAACAACCCATCAAGGCCGAACAATCTCTTCTTCAACAAAATTCCAATGGCCGAGACATCCTACTCTTAAAACATTTTCGAGACCATTACAAGCTGTAGCCTGTTCCCTCTTTATTATATAAGGTATTTTATATGTATACTATGACTTATGTCAGATTTTATTTATACAGTGGATCGAAAATCTTGTATGGTTATAATAACCTGTTAGTGTGTGGCGATATAATTATAGCATATCATATTATAGAAACTGTTACATTTTAGTGTTTATACTAGCTTAAATTTTGGTTTATGTTTATATATGGAGAGATTGGTTATATATATAACAGGATGATATAATGTATGCAGCTTCGTTTATAAATATTATGACAAGGAAAATTATATTGATTTGCACCGACTTTAAGTAATATATATATAAGCTATATTTTATATATGTTTTATAAGTTTTGTCTTAACTTTGTACCTGTGTGGGAAGATATATCTATATAAGCAGTTGTAATTGAAGAGTTAAGACCTGTTAAACATACATATATGTCAGTTAAAATACAGTAGTATATATTGAGGTGTGTTTCATATTTAAGGAAAGATATATATTGCGTTTCTCTTTGGTTCTTCATAATGGCTACAACCTATATATAAATATATTTGTATATATTCAGTTATATATGAGTTAGTTTCGTTATATACATTATAATATGTATGTTCGGTTTTGAATATATCTATCTTCTATATATATGCGTAGATAAATTTTATTAATTCTTATTTTGTTTACAGTAAATATATATTAATGTATATCCATGTTAGTCATAATCAATTATACAGTCTGTATGTATATTGTTTGAAATAGTTTTATATATATTAGTATACAAGGTTTGAATACAATGCTTATATATATTTTTACATGTCACTTCTATATCCGTGGTTATAAAGTCGTTATAATACGTGAATTTTACATATGACTTATACTTTCTGTTTATAGGCAGTTAATGTATACGTATTGGTATAAGTAGTATATACATGTATATAATGTATAGGCTCTGTTTGCTTATAGGAAGTATTTATAAGCTACAAGATCTGTTAGGTGAAGGTTTATATACAAGTTATATAAGTTGTAAGTAGTGCATGTATGTTAGTTCAATTGCAAATTTACGTAAGTATATATATTGATTTATTAGAAATATTGATTTAAAGTTGAAACACGTATGTGATTTTATAGTATTTATATATATGCAAATAGACCTGAGTTTGGTTTCCAATATATATACATGTCTTGTAAGTATACTAATTGTTTACTGTTTCATATCTATGTATAAACGGAAGAATACTTTATTATATACATATAGATTTTTTTTTACAGTTAAAATGCGTGAATTTTAAATGATGCATACAAATTGTTAGTGCTAATTTCTAAGTTATATAGGTTATAGTTGCATCTCATATAACTGGGTATAGGTTTGGTTTGTATATCTGTTCAAAGTTTGCATATATAATTGTATTAGTTATATCATATAAGTTCTTAATTGATTTTCAAAGTATAATATATTGATTATATAAAGGGTATACAATGTTTGTATATATAGGCTTAGTCAGCATATAAGTCAAGTCTGCACAATATAGTTTCGCATGATACTTTATATTACTTAGTGGGGCTACACATATATATAGTGTAATTTGGTTTCTTTTGCCGTGTTTAAAACTGGAATATCTGTGTATATATATATACACTGTATATAAAATCTATATGAGTTAGATATATGTTTTAAAATGAAAGTACTTTGCATTTATATGAATTTACTTCAAAATAAAATGTATATATATATATATATATATTTGACTTTATATATATAGTTATATAAGTTTACTTATACTGTTTATATTCATCGATCCCGTCCTGATTTGAATTCGTCAATTTCTATCTACCAGCTTTGTCCGTCAAATCCGTGTTCAACTTACCTCACTTTGGGATTGGTAGTTGGATCGGTCGATAGTCTAGATCTTGATTCAAATCATAGCTTGTCACATTATCTATCTCTCTAGCCTCGAAAGGTGAGAAATCACTCACGATTAATGTTCTTTTATTTATTAAATCTGATTTCAATTGAAACGACACTTGAAATATACTGCTGTTAGTTATTTACACTGTTATATATGCTATTACCTGTATCTGTTCACCTATGACATCTGACACCATTATATGTTAATTATTTATGCGATGATAATACAATTTGGTCGATAATTGATTGATTGATTGTTGTTATATTGGATGTTAAATTGTAATGTATAAAGTGATAAATATTATGCAATTGAATTTGACGTAGAATAGTTAAAAATTTTGAATCGACATATATGTTGAATTTGGTTAGTTAAATTTGTTTAATATGAACCTTAAATGTTTAATCATTTGACACGTAGAAAATAGTGTTAACTACACCTTGAACCATCAATTGTATGTTGTTTAAACTGATGATGCACGAAATTGCAAATAGATGACAAGTGAAAAACCGTAATGCAATAATCTTTAATCTACATGAAATGATAGTGTAGATTTTAGAAATAATTATATTAATTTGCACAAACAACAATGTGAATTAATACGATTATTTCGGGATTATTTGATTTGATTATTGGATTGATATTGGTTGTTGTTATTGCTTGTTTATTTACTTTGACACCATCCCAGTTATCACACTGCAAGTTCCCTTTGCTATGCTTTGATTTTGAATTGAATTGAAATCGGGTTGAAATGATAAATACCCAAATTAAACTTTGACCTAGGATAGAGAATTAAATAAAACCCGATTGGTCAATAATTTGATTTAAAAACAAAATAAAGATTTTATTTGAATAAATAATATGGTTTTGAAATGAAGTTGAAATTTGAATTTTTAATGAAAGGAAAATATTAATATTTAATAATCTGAAACAAAATATTAACAATGTAATTGATGAAAGACCGTTGTTTAATTTGAGAAATGATGGAATTAAGTTTTGAAATTTTATTAATAATTAAGTTTGAAATTATTTAATAATTAAGTTTGAAATTATTTAATAATTAAATAAAATTGAATTATTTAATAGTTGAATAAAATTGAACCTCTTGAATTAGTGAAATTGAGTTCTGTATTAATTGAGCTTTGAAATTGTAACTAAATAAATAAATAAGTGAATTGAATTTTTCTTTAACAAGAAATAAAAATGTGATTTATTGAAATTAAGGTAAGACTTGAAATGTAAAGAATTTGATTTGATGAATTTAATTTAATTCAAATTTGTAAGTTTTGGTACAATGGAGTTGAACTTAAAGAATTGATTTAATAAATTAGAAATTAAATAGAAATTGTTTTGAATGATAAATTATCTTAACGAAGATTGAATGGAATCGATAAATGAACTTAAATTAATTTGAATATAGATTAAATCATTTTAAATGATTTGGGAATGAAACTTATATGCGAACTTGAATCAGTATTTGAATTGTTTTAAATAGAAATAGAAATTGAATTATAAGATTTTGAAAGTATGAATGTGGAAGTTTTGAAATGTAAATTATGAAAATTGATTTAGAAAGACAAATGAATGTTGGTTTACAAATTCTAATTGAAATTGTAATTGTTTTGGTTTTTGAAATATATAAACGACCAATCGGGGAAATAATGACAAAAATTATTAAAGAGACCGGAATCGGTTAAGGACATACTCACTGTCTAAACCGAAAACCACTTTAATAACTATACGCGGAGTTTGATCCAGAATGATGTACGTTGATGACTGAAGAAAGAGAACGATAATGGATAGCCTTGACACTTGTGTCAAATTGGAAATGACTAAAACAGGAGCCGTGCCGGGCCAAATGGAGGTCAGCTACCTCAAGCGAACACACTTCTTCGAAAAATACTCATTACTTGTTGTCGATTGGTGCACCCTTGATTTTGGGAGTGTTGTTTCGCGGTGTTGCGATCGCTGCGGCGATGCGTTCTCACCAGTCCGGATCAGGCAAACGGTAGTTTCACTACCTTGGGTATTGCCTCATGTGCCTTGTCATACTTGGATTCCTTTATACGCGACCACTATGATTTGTTTTGTGTTATACCTATGGAGTACTCCCTGATATCCCACTAGTTTACGGTGGAGTTTACAGTGCTGTATAGACTATAACGCTTATATAAAATGTGTTAAGGGGGATAATGGTAACGCCTTAACACTATTTTGATATCTTATATTACTGATAGGCATTATCTACTTATCGTACCCTACTACATAGTAGATAGTTTAACGGATCCTTAAAGGATGGTTATTCCAAACATCCTTTGAGTTACTTGTATTTCAGTTGCTATTTCACTTGAGTTGGATTTATTGATATAAGAATGTTAATCCTGACTCGAGTGTTTTGTGTTTTCCTTTACGCTCGGGTCAGACTAAGTGTACCAGTATTCGAGACTCACCTTTGAAGTTGGAGCTTTGCTTGAAGATCCAGCCATCTATTCTGCTTTCAGTATTCGATGATTCCAGTGATGTATTCTGATTTGTATCTGATGTATCGTATTACTCTTCCGTTTTATCTGGTTTAACTCTGATGTAACTTATACATTTATATAGTAGCTTCATGAACTACTATCTCTTTTATTTCCGCTGCATTTATTACTCTATGTCTGTGATATGTGATTATTTATTTACTGTATATGTTCAGTTTTGCCAAATTTAAATTAACAACGCGGTATTTTGAATTATTCAAGTCTGACATGTGCGGATGCGAATGGTCTAAAATAGCGGGTCGTTACATTGATCATTGATTATCTTAATATACTTGAATCTGGGTATCGAGGCAATTACTTATCTAAGCCCTAATCTAGGTGTGAAATTTCAATAATGGATTTCTATTTATCTATCCCAGATGCCCGAATCTGGATCAAAAAATACTCTCAAGAGAATTATTGTTATAAGTTTCCGTTGATACGCGAATCTGGGTCTCGAATAACTGAGTTTTCAAATTTCACTAAAGCCCAAGAGTGGATCTCCGGGATTCTATTACAATATTCAAGCAATGATTTCTGGATTCAACCCTATATTAACTATCTCTTGAAGAATTACTATCTATTATTTATACCGTTGTGATAAGGCGGGATTTCTTATCAACAAATTTCAGATATTCCAGCCAAATGGTCAAAGTTAAATTCTTGATTATCTCTCATCACGGTTAAAAGATGGGATTTAGATGTTTACTACAAATTACTTTTCATGCAATTAACAAGATGATTTGTTAACCTAAACAAATGATATACATAGACTAGTATGACAATTTCAAGCTAACAATTAGAGATATAGTTTGCTTCATACTTATAGGGAAGTCAGCACAACAAAGAGAAATGAAAGATTCAACAAATATGGAAGTAATGAATGAGCAAACAAAAAGCATTTCAGAAGTGACATTACATAAAGGAATTACTAATCAGGTGATATTTACAAAATTTATATGATTTACATAAGTCATGAAATAATTTACAAAACTATGAAGTTGTTCACATTTATACAAAATGAGTTTACACATTTCAATGATACAAATATATCATAAGTCTTGGGCGGCTTTGTCAAGATTCTCGGCAACTGAAGGATCAATTATGTGATGAATCGTGGTGCAGAGAACTTCTTTCAGTTTCTTTTCCTTCTTTCTTATGCTGTTTGCATCGTCTGACGCGTCAATATTTGTTTTCCGAGCGCCATTGAAAGCTCTATTGTTATCCCTCTCTAACTCTACAGTGCGCTTTTGAAGGAAGTAATAATCATGTTCGAGCTTTTGATTCTTAGCAGCATACTCATTGACAGTTTGAGAATATTTCGCTTTCTGTTGCTCGTCAAAATACTTGGCTATTTCAAATTTAACCTTTCGGCAACAATTTACCACAACATTCTCGTCTAAGCCGAGGGGTGGGTTGATTGTAGTAGGGAATTTCAGAGCCACGAGGTGTGATGACCTTGTAAGTTTAGTAGTTGAAGGAGCAGTGCGAGGAACCGGTAAATCAATACTTGAAATCTTCTCCCCCATAATGAATTCTAGTGATTCGCACTGCGCCAGACTATCTTTCAGTTTCAACTCCAAGTCACTAATTTATTGAATAAGCTCTGACATCCTATGATCGAAGTCAATTGAGGGGTTAGACTTTATTTGCCGCTTCAGTGATAGAATCGTTTCATCTTTGTTTTTTATTTCGGTCTCAAGGTAAGCAATTTGATCCTTCTGATTGCTGGCAATGGTTTTTTAAAGGAAATATCTTTTGTGCCATTTCAAAGTTTTGATGTTGCCACCGAAGTGCTCCAATAAGATATCATCTCTAAGCTCAATCCTTCTGCAAGATTTTAGTAGTTTCTCTCTAAGAGAAGCGATGCGTAATGATAGGTTAAAAGGGAGAGAAACTGTAGATAATTGAAGCTCCTATTTAAACGGAAAGAAACAAAACAAATTTAAAATCAGAATGAAGAATTTCTTTATTATTACGATAGAAGATTACAATTCGAATAACAGCAAAGTCAAAAGACACAATAAATAAATTGGGTGACATCTAAAGCCTAGAAACTACATTTTTAACTTTGTCCAATGAATTAGCAGAAAGATTAACTATAGAATCAAATGGAATATTTAGCCCCTTCGGGGTTAACACTGGGAGACATTTGCTATAATCCCATTTCCCAGCTGGAGGACTATTGCGGCCGCAAATTAATTTTGTATGGAATGATTTGATCTCTTTAAGGAATGCCTATTTTTCATCACCAAGAAAGTCAAAGCGAAGGCGAGGATATTCCAAGTAAATTTTTTGTAAATCTCTAAGAAAACAGTACCTTGCTAATTTCGAGGACTTTAAAAGTGATGAATTTTCAAGATAAAATCTTCTCAGTTTAACATACTGGCTTAAATGGTCTCTAGAAACAAGACGACCTAATGAACAGTCACTCTGTGATAATATAATAAAATGAAGCTAAGCATAAAAGTAAAACTAAAACAAATATTTATAAAACAATACAATGTTACATGTTTACAACTACTCATCTGGTTCATACAATACAGATTTAGAAAATAATTCATATACAAATTTGTTCTTGTAAAACTTAAGCTTTTCTAGGGGGAGATCTTGGGAATCGGTCTGACCCATGGTAAGTTCCAACAAGCTTCAGGGTGTGGGTCAGATCCGAATTCATCCAAGTATCTCTTATGAAAGCGTTTAAGAAAACCCCCGCTAAATTCACCTAAGTATGAGAAGTCAATTATTGAGTGTCTACAATAAGCTTTATTTAAAAAATTGATTAGAACGTCCCTCTCTTCAATCAACATCCAAAATATAGTGACTAACTCCAGGTTTTCTTTCAAGAGGGCATCGTATTGGAGGCGCGCTCTCTTTAATAAAGGGGCAGCCTTCTGATGTTTAAAAGATGCCAGCACCGAGGCACTCCTATCGATTCTATGATACTTATCAGAAAGTACATCATGCTCCCGTATTTGCTTATCTAACTCCATATACAAATTGTTAATTTCATCGTGTTTCCTCTCAACTTTTGTTTTGTAGGGAGGATATACTTCTTTCTTATATAAAATGAATGAATAGCACTATTATTATTATCTTCGAAGTGAAAGATATTTAAACCGAGAATCCCATACCTGTGATATTGGGGCAGAGGTGTGGGAAGCCTGCTCTTTCCCTTTAGGCTCTTCAACATTAACAGGAGCAGGATCATCCTCTTGGGGAGCAGAAGGCCCAATAGATTCAGGTAGGGTAGTTGTAGGAGGGGTTGGCTCTTTCTCTGAAGCTTTGGTGTTGTCATCCCCATCCTTATCAGAGGTTTCGTTGTAATCTCCGCCATCACCACCTATGCCCTAACCACCATCAACGTTATCATCATTATCGTCGTTGTGGTCATCATCATCGTTTTTATCATCGCCTTCTTCACCGGCAACATCATCATTGTCACCCTCATCCTCATAATCGGATTCAATTTCAAAGGAGGGGACGCCGAAGGAAAGAATCTGGGAGGCATCGATTTCCTCCTCTTCTGTAGGTTCAATCCCCTGCTTCATTTGGTTGATCTTGCCCATTACTCTATCAACTAGGGAAGAGTCAAGCGAGGGAAAACCGAAGTCAAGAAACTTCTTAAAGTTGTCAGCATAGGCGAGCATGAGGGCTTCTTCATAAGAGTTCAGCAAAATTTGCTCTAGAGTAGAAGTGAGAAATTGAGATACTTGCTGCTTAGCATCAAAGATCGTATCGACAGCGAGTTTCAGAGTGGTCATGTTCTTCTTGAACTTCTCCTTCAAAGAAATGTTCTTCACTACTATGAGGGCTTTTTCCTCGTCAAAATCTTTTAAAGCTAGCTCCATAGAGAATTTTTCGTCTGAAAGAAGTTGGTAAGCCTTTCTTTCTATGAGGAGATCAGTTTTTGCTCGGGCAAGAGAAGATTTTAATTGTTCCAGTTTTGTAGTTGCTTCATCTTTATCCATGGAAAGAGAGGACACTTGGTTCTTAAGAGCATAAATTTCCTCTCGAAATTCAGAAGACTCAACAGAGGATTTTAATGCTTGCTCATTCAAAGCCAACCAACTTTTAGAAATCTGAAAGTAGAAAATGCAATGAAAGTTAGAGATTTAGAGAAAACCAGTAATAACAAAGTTAAATAAGGTAAAACTCACCAAAAATTGTTGCTCTATCAAAGAGCGATAACGTCCCACCAAATCGGAGATAGTTGAAGGCAGATGGATAGAGGTAAATGATTCGGAATGTAAAATGGATTCGGCTATTTCTTCAAAATTAATGGAAGGAGGAGAAGAAGATGACGGCTTTGAAGGAATTTGCTTTGAGGAGGTAGTCATCAGCAAAGTCAGTTTCATTTGCTCAAGTGCAGCTGGAGAATCAGAAATTGAAATGCGAGAAGGAGGGTCGGTCGCAGTTGGAGTTTGCTTCGCTTTTTCTTTAGAAGCTTCAATGATTCGGCTTTTAGGAGCTTTATCAAGAGATGAATCCTCCTCCTCTACATCAAGAACTTTAGGAACCTTCTTAGGTGGCTCAATTTCGGATGATTCCACCAACTTCCTTTTGAAAGCCTTCTTGGATTTGGCAAGAGATTCAATGATAGATGGTAATCCAGAGGCTCTAGGAGGGGGAGTGGCATCGATAACAGACTTTTTGACTTGAGAAGCAGTTGAAAAGAGTTCAAGCAGATTAAAAGTTAGCAAAATAATTTAGAAAATGACAGAAATGGAAAACAAATGTTGTGTATATGACTTACCAGGGTGGTCTGAGCAAATATGCGACATAGAAGAAAAATGTTCAGAATCTCCCAAGGAAAGGAAACATTTTCCCCTTGATGTGTACTGGATCAAAGGGGGTAGTCCAAAAACCCTTTGACCAGGGGGAAGAAGAGAATGCTTCCTCAAATTGTAGGGAATCAGTAGCTTCAATCGACTTCCTATTTTAACAGAAGTGGCGGTTAGAGGCTCCACTGTCCTGCTGTCAGCTTCGTTAAGTTCTTTGACAAGAGAACCTGATAAAGATGAAGATTAGATAAGAGAAGTAATATAATAGAAAGAAGACAACGAAAATCTGAACTTATGAGGAGTAGAGAAGATTCTACTGATGTTTGGGAAACATCGAACAAAGAAAAACCGGTTCTCCCAGTCTTTAAACTTGTTGACCCCATCTGATATCAACTTCTTCTGGGGGTTGGCTCTGTATATTTGACAGTTAAGGTTTCTAAGCTTGACCATTTGGGTCAAGTAGTTCAACACTTCAGCACTTAAAGAAGGAAGTTCAGACACTAGTGCCATTAGCTCCAGAGAAAGAAGGTAGGTATAAACATTAGGGGATAGCTGGATTGGAGCAACCTCAAGGTGGGAAATGAATATGGACAAGAATTCAGGAAAGGGCAGAAATCCTCCGTGCCATACATAGACAACGGTGTAAGCGAAGAACCCTTTAGGAGGGTTGTTGATAGTGTCTGTCTCCTTGAGTGGAATAGCTTCCATGCCAGTAATTCCAAAGTCCTTAAGGATGGCATCAACCTCGTCCTGGGAAGATACGAAAGAATGCTTCGAGATGGCGTCAGGTTACTTTGGAGAGCTCATGATTCTGCCAGGTGTAAATGTTTCAGTTAAAATTTCCAAGCTTATATGAACATAGTATTCATTTCAGAATTAGTCAAGGACCTACTTGAATAACTTAAACAAAAGGCCAAACATAAAACTTCAAATTTTCGAAAAAAAAGGTTTAAGTTAAAAGTAAAAGGTATCAGGCTTTCGACAAAGTCGATGGGAAAGTGACAATAGCATTTAGTAAATACCTATCGACAAGGTCAAAATACTAAATATGAGTGTTCATGGAGATTTCGACAAAGTCTGGAATAAAAGGAAGTAAACATTTAACCATAACCTTTCGACAATGTCGAAAGCACAAATATGAGCAATTACTAGCTTCTGACATGGTTGAAAGAAAAGTTGAGAACGTAAAGTGGCACTTTGTCGAAAGCTCCATGGTAGCTATGTTGTTAAAAGGAGGTAGCCCAAGTTAAGTTAAAACTTGAACAAAAATGTACGCTGCAAACATTTCATAAACAAAGTGACAAGACCCTTCGACACGGTCGAAACCCTCGACTTAGGCTTTCTAAGAGAGATACGAATGTTGTCGAAACCTAATATACTCATCGAGTCGAAAGGTTCTAGGTTAAACTCATATGCACTTAGAACGTTTCGACAAAGACAGGACAAAAATAACTCAAAAGGGTTTTGACCCGTTAGATTTAAATGGTGTCGAAAGGGTCGAAGGGTTATGATGGTTCCGAAGGAAAATGGATTGCAATCGACACAAAAGGTTTCGACTAAGTCGAAACGTTTTTCTATTGAAGGGGTTGATACAATTTACTTAACTACATATCCTTTCGACAAGGTTGATCAAATTGGCACTACAACACGTTTCGACCTCATTGAAATGGGCTAAGGAAGCAAAACCAATGTTATCGCTTTAATCCTTTTCAAAGGGATAGAAATGTCATTTTGTGGTGCCAATTTTTCAATTTGTACATTTAAAACTTCTGGACGAAGAAAGCAGGTTCCACTATCTTCCCCAAACCCGATTGCAAATCCAGGGTTTCAAATTTTTCTTAAAATAAATAAATTGAGCCTGTTAAGAAAATGAATTTTAACAGAGATCAAACCTTTTCGATTTCAAAAGTATGAAAATTATTATCAAACTGAAAATCCATATCTTCTAAAGAGAAACAAAAATTATAAATATTGGGATAAAAATCCAAAACGAGAAACAAATTCTATTGAATTAGAAAAGTTTCTAAGCAAATCAAACCAAACCCACTCTCAAAAAATCGAAATTCGAGCAATCCAAGGTCGAACCTCTATTTTGAAATCTGGAAAAGCTAAATTTGACAAAAACACAAACAACAGAGAAAAAACTAGCAAAATAGAGATGAAACTAAACTTACGAATTAGATCTGGTGTTTACTTTGATTTTTGAAAGTGGGTAGAAAATTTAAGAAACTTTGGGAATTCTTTTACTTTTGCCTGAAAGTTTGATTGCAAGTAAGTGAGGAAGAAGAAGAAACAGTGTACTTATAAGAAAAGTCTTCCAAAAGCTACCAACCATTAGATCAAATTTAAGTAAGCGGCCCAGATTCATGCGGGAAGACCAAGAGGTGGGAAACTTTAGGTTTCGACATAGATGACTTGGAAAGTCAAGAGCATCCCTTCGCAAGGGGGGCAAATGTTACTCCAAAAATCAACCTTTCCACTATGTCGAAACCATTATAAGCAGAAGACAATGAAGGACAAGTGAAGAAGGTTCCATCTAAACCTTTCGAAGGAGTCAAAGAGATGCTACCATCAAAGTCTGGAAGCTTCAAAACCTTTCGAAGGCGTCGGAAGGTCTCTACAACAAAGGTCCAGTGAGTTCATACCTTTTGAAGGAGATAAAGGAGTCGAAAGCACCGTTCCGCCTTCAATAGTCACCTTTCAACTGGGTCATTTGATATGCATGATGACCTTTTGATTGAGTCAAAGCAGCACCTTTCAAAGACAATGAGAACAGCTACTTGCATATGCGCCAAACCTTTCGACATCAAAGGTTTCGCCTTTGTTTAAACTATGCGAAAGCAAGCATTATCCAGGACAACCCCTTCTAAAGCTATGGTAAGCCTTTCGAACTGGTCAAAACTAGTGTGATCCAGGAGGGTTTCGCATCAGATCCGAAACAAGTGCTCAGGCGTAACCAACACCATCGAAACCATTGAACAATACCAATCGACAGATTCGGAAGCACTTACAAGGCAATACAAAGTAGAGTGGCACAACCCTTCCTTTCGACAAAGATGAAGCATACTTAAGTCATTCAGCAGCCACCTTTCGACCAAGTCGAAAGCATCAAGGTCAAAAGCTGCTGACCCGCATCTATAAATAAGACCCAAGGGGCCACGTTTTGGGGATCTGATTCCTCCTATTCCAAACTTGTATTTCTTTAATCAAAAGTGTTGTAACCCTAACTACAAGATTAATTTGGGAATTTGAAGCAATATAGCCATCTTTTGCTTATGAAAGGGAAGTTTCAAGTATTTAGATTACTTATAATTTTATCAAAGTTCTTGTGAGTTTCACTCTTGTGTTACAGGTTTCGCCTACATCGAAAGGCCACTGTCGATATAGTCAAAACCTATCAAGATTTAAACCACTTCAAGTTCATACTCCAAGTAACCTTCCTCTGAGTTTTAGCTTCCGACAAGGTCGAAACCAAGTCACAACTTACTTAAACCTTCAATTAGAACAAGGAGTTCGAGGATCCGGCTTTCGACAAGGTCGAAACCCTTCACCGAGACACTGTAGCTTGAGATTACTAGTTCAAACCCAAAAAGGTTAAGCTCACTGCTTTCGACAAGGATATTCCAACTGAATCAAGAAGGGAAGCTTTCGAAGGGGAATCCACACCGACTCATTAGGGTCGAAAGGTCATTAAGCACATAAACCAACCCTTTTGACCGAGTCTAAAGGTCAATTTGGAGAACTTTTGCCTAGTAAAGCCTTTTCGAAAGGAAATTGAAGAAGGATTCATTCCTTCCTTCCAACTCTATCTGCTTAAAGAATAATCTTCATTCCTTAGAACTACCTTGGGGTGTTGGTAAGAAATTTTGTTAACACTTACGTTCGGCATAATTGTTTGGCTTAAAAGCTAAGTTGTGCAAGTTATAACTTAATGTTTTCGGCTATGCTAGTAAAATTAACACAAAAGGATTTTTATACCAGTTCGAGCCATCGAATATCCCTACAATTAGTTCATTGTTTTAATAATTTTAATAATAATTATAACGCTTGTTATTTTGCTATATAAATAAAACTGCTTATACAAAGTAAGGCCTAAGATGCTCGAAATCCCAAGTTCTCGAAATTAGATTTCCATGAGGTCTTTATAGTCGGTATGCCCCATTAGCTAAGAATTCTGCTACAACCAGAGGACCTTCCTAATTTTTGCCCAGAGCTCCGTCTGTTGGGTACTTGTAGTTAGCCACTACACTTTGCAGTACTAGATCTCCTTTACAAAAGTTTATTTCCTCGAGCCTAACATTGTAATTTTTTTCCACCCTTTGTTGGTATATGGTGGATCAGACTGTTACCTCATCTCTTCTCTCTTGAATTAGATCGAGGGCAGCCTCTTTTAACTCCTTGTCCTATTCTACCATATATGATATTCTTTTGTGTTATGGAACATTTGTTTCAACTAGGAGCATCGCTTCATAGCCATAGGTTAAGGAGAAAGGTGTGTGGCTAGCTGGAAATCTGGATGAGGTTTTACTATCCCATAGTACTAAAGATAACTCATTCTCCCATTTTCCTTTAGCCTTTTGCAGTTTTTCTTTAGCAGCTCCTTGATGGCTTTGTTTGTTGTTTGAATTACCTGCTTGTCTATGGATGTATGATAGAACAGAAACATTTTATTATTCCATTCCTTTCACAAAGCTCTATGACCTCCTTACTTTCAAATTGGGTTACATTATCAAATTTTATTTTATAGGGGATCCCAGACCTAGTAATTATGTTCCTCACAACAAAAGTGACTTCCTTGCAATGATTGTAGCTAAGGGTTTTGCTTCTACCCACTTGGTGAAGTAATCTATTACCACCATGACATACTTTGCCCCTACGTTTGACGTGGGAAGTGGCCCTATTTAACCTATACCCCATATGTCGAATGACCATGGGATGGCTAATGTGATGAGCTTATGGGAAGGTAGTCTTGGGATATTGGCAAATCTTTGACATCTATTTCACTTTCTCAGATACTCACACACATTTTGAAGTTTGATGGGCCAGCAGTAACCATGTCTTAGCACTTTCTTTGCTAGCTTGGCTCCTCTGGTGTGATCTTTGCATTACCTTTCATGTACTTCACCCAAGATCATATTCCTTCTTCTTTGGAAATGCATCAAAGATAAGGGGTAGAGTACTCTCTCTTGTATAATATGCTATCAAAGAAGGAAAAATATATAGCCTGATATCTAATTTTACGGGCTTCATTCTTGTTTGGAGGTAGGACTCTGTTCGCTAAGAATTGTTTGATAGGGTTCATCCATGAGTCTCCCTTTATCTATTAAAAGATAGACGTGGTCGCAGACTACTCTAGATTTTCAACTGGTCTTTGATTTGAGCTTCTCCGACCGTCGCTCATTATGCTCTTGTTAGGACCAGTACTTTTTTGGCTTCAGTGATGCTTGGTTCAGCTTGATGCCCTATTGGGACAACTTTCATTTCCTACATTACCTTAATACTAGCAAGTTTAGCCAATAAGTCCATAGAAGAATTGTTCTCACTTGGAATTTTTTTGTATCAAATTGATAAAACTTCTCTCGCAACCTTTCAGATAGTTCTACGTATTTAGCCAAAGTTGGCTTTTTCGCTTGGTAATTCTCTGCACTTGGTTTATAACTAATTGGAAATCACTACGAATTTTAATATGGGCTACTTTCCTTATCTAGGCCATCCTAAAACCTACAAGGAGAGCCTTATATTATGCCATATTATTGGTAGATTTGAATCTGAATTGCACCGCCTCATGTTGTTTTGGCTCATCTAGAGTAATCAGTACATATTTGATCCCTACCCCTTGCTTATTCGATGCTCCATCCATAAATAATTGCCAGGAGTGGGCATTTATTCTTTAGATTATGACTCAGTAGATAACGTGCATTCGACGATGAAATTTGCTAATGCTTTCCCTTCTATCACTTTTGTTGGATAGTAGGAGATATCATACTGACCGAACTCCATCGCCAGTTTTAGCAAGCGATCCGACGTCTCTGGTTTTTACAGTATTTGCTTTGGCGAATTGTTTGTGAGGACTTTGATGGGATGTGCTTGAAAGTTTGGCTGCAATTATCTTGCTGTAAGGAGCAGGTTATAGGATAACTTTTCGATGACAAAGTAGTTGAGCTCTGCCCTAGATAAGCACTTGCTTGCGAAGTATATAGGCCTCTAAGTTCCTTTATCTTCTTGAACCACTATAGCACTAATAGTTTTATCAGTTATAGCTAAATACACATATAATTCTTCACCTATTACCGATTTTGAGAGGATAGAAGTACTAATTGTAGGAAATGCGGATTACAGATCTTAAGGCATAATTAACACTAGAGGGGGGTGAATAGTGTTTAATTAATTTTATGAATCTTTTTAAAATCTTTTCAAATTAAACCCAAATAGATGCAATTTACAAACACAGAGACAATCATAGAACCAGACATAGATGCAAATAGTAAACAAAAGTAGTAAAGGAAAGAACACACCGGAATTTTATATTGGTTCGGAGTTACCCGACATCCAGTCCCACATAATTTCTTGTGCAGATTTCTTTTCAAATATAATATCGATATTACAACCTCGATTTCAAGGCCACGAAATACACCCTCCTGTTTCTGAGTCCAAGGCAAACTCTATTGTTTAACCAGGCTACAAGATCACCTAATTGATTTACGAGCTACAATCACATTCAATTGATTTACGGGCCACAATCACACTATTTCCAATCACACTTTGATAAAGAGAGACTCGATACACTTCGATCTTTCGATCTTTGATTAAAAATGATCCTATAACTCTGAACAGCATTGAGATCTTTGAGAGAGAGTGGCAATGAATCAAACTAGAGACGATCGAGTTTGATTCACTTAGGATTCCGATAGAGTTTCATTAAGAATGTTTGAAAATAAGAATGGAAGAGAAAGAGGAGAGAAAACAAAGAAATCTTAAGTGAAAATTCGCTGAAAACTACTGGTATATATATGAGAATAACGGTCATGTCTATTCGTGAAAGGTTATGATGAATAGACACTTCTTTTGAAAATTAGAATTTTAAAATCTTCAGCTACCATATCGACATGAGGGGATAGGGATGTGGACATGCCTATGTTATTTTTGAAAATTGATTTTTGTTCTAAAAGAGATTTTCTTTCTAAAGTTTGTCGAAATAATCTTAGAACTTTGTAATCTATTTTGAATATACTTTATGATTATAAAAACCTTTGGAAAGTGATCTTACGAAAGATAAAACTAATAAAAACTAAATATATAAATATTTTGAGATTAAAGCTAAAACATTAATACCAGGAGATAGTTTAAAAACAAGAAATGATTTTGAAATTAATATGATTAAAAATAGTTTTTGAATTAAGGCTAAAATATTTAAACCTAGAGAGAGATGTTTTTTTAAAAACATAGTTTTGAAAAAATCTAAAAATAAGTCATTTTGAAATTTTCATGGGTTCCATTCCACTAGAAAAGGTCGTGGGTTCCATCCCACTAAAGAGGTCGTGGGTTCCATCCCACTATTAAAGCGAGAAGGTGGATTCTATTCCACAATTAAAATCTGAATAAAGATTTAAGTGCTATTATGAAGTTTTAACATAAATCTAAACTCTATTACTTATCTTGATATCTTGAACTCTTGATACTCATGAGTCTTCAGTCTTGATTTCTTCAATCTTGATTTCGTTAGTCTTGAATCTCTATACTATACAGTTTTCATTCTCAATACCTACATATATATTTCCTGCATATACATATATATCTAGACAAAGATATTAGTATTTATATTTTATAACAAGTCCTAAGGTTGTTGTAATCAAACCATCATCTCAGGAACTAACAATCTCCCCCTTTTTGATGATGACAACCTATGTTTATAAAATATACTCTACCAAACTCTGATTCCCCCTTATTCCAACAACTCCCCCTTAATTTACTAACTCCCCCTTAATCTAAGCCTAACTAACAGCCTAACTATCCTATTTTATAATTCTCCCATTTTATCATCAACAAAAACTAAGCCTAAACTACATAACTCCCCCTTAAACTAATACTATGGAACTAAATGCTAATAACGAAGTATAATAATCAAAACATAAATCTAATTTTATTATATATGATGTTACAATACACATATATATGAAACATAGACACAAATATATACAAGTACACAAAATATAAAAACATTAATATAATAACAATCTAACGAGAGTCCTTGACAATTGGTGACCTGTGAATCGAACAATTAGGGTAATGGAGACAAAAGTTTCCATGTTGTTCGACCAAATTACCATTTTGGTCGAAACAGTCTTCTCCAATGCAAACAAAATTATCGTCCACGTCCATTTGCGCTTCTTCCTCTTCTTATTCTTCTTCGTCGTCCTCTAATGAATTATGACTACGTATGTTATAGGAATCATCTTCAATCACAATAGGGTCTGCATGATTATTCATTAGAAATTTTTGC
The DNA here is from genome assembly GCA_030737815.1 of Allium fistulosum. Classification (NCBI taxonomy): domain Eukaryota; kingdom Viridiplantae; phylum Streptophyta; class Magnoliopsida; order Asparagales; family Amaryllidaceae; genus Allium; species Allium fistulosum. The sequence continues at coordinate 1,200,785,102 of CM060901.1, read as the reverse complement.
AAATTTCTAAGAATCTTGCCTTGTTTCTCTTGTTCCTTTGCCATCCTTATTTGCATGACTTGTAATTCAGTCGGCATTTGTAGTGAATCCTTCATAATTTCCTTGATCTTCATTACTCGAGCCAATGTAGTACGTTGGAATGGACCAGAATTAGGAGAAGGGAAGGAAATGGTTGCATTTTGGTTTGATTTAGAAGAGGAGGCCATTACATTGTATTTTCAGAAGTTTATTACAGAGAAAATGAAGTGAGAAGATAGATGAATTCAAAATATTGTGGTTATATAACCACCAAACTGATTTAGAGGGAAAATCAAAATTTGAAATCCGACCGTTGTATGTCGACATGGGTGGTAGGGGCATGTCAATATCCCTTTGAAAATTTTGACAATTTTGTTTTTCTCTATTTATTTAAATATATATGTTACTATATCAATATTCTATATCTTAGTTATAGAACAAATACTTAGTTCTCTTCTTAATTTAGTAAAGGTTGATTGATTCAAGGGTTTGGTCAGAGTATCAGCTATTTGATTCTCAGTGTTGATAAATTCAAGAGAAATAATCTCTTTACTTATATTATCTCTGAGAAAATGATGTCTGATATCAATATGTTTGGTTCTGGCATGATGAGTAGGATTTTTGGATAAATTTATTGCACTTGTATTGTCACAATAAATTGGTGATTTTGAAATATTTAATCCAAAATCCTTTAGAGTCTGTTGCATATAGATAACTTAAGAACATGCCAAAGCAGCAGAGATATATTCTGCTTCAGTTGTTGATAGTGAGACAGTATTTTGCTTTTTACTAAACCAGGAAACCGTAGTATGTCCTAAAAAGTGACAAATTCCACTTGTACTTTTTCGGTATGATTTACAACCGGTATAGTCGGCATCACAATATGAGATTAAATCAAATGAATCATTTTTAGTGTAAAATAGGCCATAGTCTAAAGTGTGTTTAACATATCTTAGGACTCGTTTAATAGCTTTTAAATGGGTTTCTTTGGGTTGAGATTGGTATCTTGCACAAAGACAGACACTACGCATGATATCGGCCTACTCGAAATTATTAGAGTAGCAATCCAATCATTCCCCTGTATATTTTTTGATCAACATCTTTCGACATGTCTTCTTTATTCAATGCTTCATTGGTTGCCATAGGAGTGGGTTTTCCACACACAGTGGTCATACCAAACTTACTAACTAGATCCCTAGCATACTTTTCTTGACTAATGAAAATACCACTATCTAATTTTTTTATTTGCAATCCTAAAAAGAAAGTAAGTTCACCCATATGACTCATCTCAAACTCTTTTGTCATTATTTCGGAAAACTCTTTGTTCATTTCATTATTTGTTGATCGAAAAATGATATCATCTACATAAATCTGTACTAATTGGATATCATTTTTGTTTCTTTTTATTAAAAAGAGTATTATCTACTCTACCAATTTCAAATTTTGATTGTAATAGGTAAGATCTTAGTCTGTCATACTAGGCTCTAGGAGCTTGTTTCAAACCATATAAAGCTTTCTTTAATTTGTAAACATGATTTGGAAACTTTTCTTCTTCAAAAAGTGGAGGTTGTTTAACATAAACATCCTCTTTAACAAAACCATTTAAAAAGGCACTTTTACCTCCATTTGAAATAATTTGAAATTGTTGTGGTTTGCGAAAGCAAGTGGAATTCTAATGGCTTCTAATCTTGCTACGGGTGCAAAGGTTTCATCAAAGTCTATTCCTTCTTCTTGAGAATAACCTTGCGCGACTAACCGAGCTTTATTTCTAACAACCTCACCTTGTTCATTCATTTTATTTTTATAAACCCATTTAGTTCCTATTATAGTTTTTTCCTCGGGTCTAGGAACAAGTTCCCATACATCATTTCTAGTGAATTGATTCAGTTCTTCTTGCATAGCAAGAATCCATGAATCATCAGATGATGCTTTCTTTGGATTTTTGGGTTTAATAGTTGATATAAAAGCTACATTACTCGTCTTGTTTAGTTGATTTCTAGTTCTAACAATAGATTCAATATTTCCTAGTATATTTTCTATAGGATGATCTTTTAAAATCTTGATCCTTTTACTAGGATGAACAGTTTCACAATTTCTTTCATTTGATTCATTATTTAAAGTAACAAAATCATCTTCATCACTTATTTGAACAAAATCTTTGAAATTTTCATCAAAAGATTCATGCATTGTTTCTTCAATGGTGTTAGTTTTTAAATTGAAAACTCTGTATGCTTTACTTCTATTAGAATATCTGATAAAGAATCCTTTGTCGGATTTAGGATCAAATTTATCCAAATTGTCCTTTGTATTTAGAATAAAGCATTTACTTCCAAAAACTTTAAAATAAGATACCTTTGGTTTCTTATTGCAAAGAAGTTCATATGGTGGTTTATTGGTTAGAGGTCTTATTAAAATTCTATTCAAAATGTAACTAGCTGTAGCGACTGCTTCAGCCCAAAAATTTCTTGGTAATTTACTATCAGAAAGCATTGTTCTTTCACACTCTTGAATCGTCCTATTTTTACGCTCTACCACTTCGTTTTGTTGTGGAGTTCTTGGAAAAGAAAAAATATGAGTTATTCCTTTTTAATTATAGAAATTCTCAAAATTTTCATTTTCAAATTATCCACCGTGATCACTACGAATAGTTTGATTTTTAAAGAAATTTGATTTTGAATTCTTTTTGAAAAAGTTTTAAATAAATCAAAAACATCACTTTTACGTTTCAAAAAAATTGTCCATGTAAATCTAGAATAATCATCTATAATTATAAAAACATATTTACTGTGATTTATTGACTGAATTTGAGATGGACCAAACAGTTCTAAATGAAGTAACTCAAGGGGTTTTAAAGTTGAAATCATATCTTTCAATTTGAATGAACTCTTCCTAAGTTTTCCTAATGACAAGCATCACATATACTATCTACTTTAAAATCCATTTTAGGAAGACCTCTTACTAAATCAAGTTTTGAAAGTCTAGATAAGAGTTTGAAATTCAAATGCCCAAATCTTTTGTGCAAATCCAATGGTCACTTGTATTAGCCAAAAGACATAGGTTATCATTTGAGATTTTCTTACTGAAAATATAAATATTTTTCTTCCTAATTTCTTCAGAGATAATATTTGATTTATTATCTTCGATGTCACACTTATCCTTTTCAAATTTAATTTTTTAGCCCTTGTCACATAGTTGACTTATGCTAAGTAAGTTGTGTTTTAGATTCCAAACTAACAGAACATCAGAAATAGTAGGAGTTTTAGATTTACCGATATTGCTGATGCCAATATCATATCCTTTTGAATTGTCTCCAAAGTTGACCATCCCTCCATCTTCATAAATTATGTCATTCAGTATCTCCGGATTACCAGTCATGTGTCTGGAACATCAACTATCAAGTATCCATTTGTTTTTCTTGATTTGCAACATTTGTCCATTGAGTGTTGATTCTTCAAAAGCCAAATAACACATCTATTTCTGCACAACACACCAATTCGATAGATAACTTGATTTTCTATAATAACAATATATAGACTTATGAGACAATGATGATTTGGTCAGTTTTGAACTAGGGTTAACAAGAATCTCCAAAAATTGCCATTTTAAACTTTTTCAAAATTCAAATTATGATAACTTTGAAAACCAATGCTCGGATACCAAATGTAGAAAATGCAGATTATGGATCTTAAGGCAGAATTAACACTAGAGGGGGTGAATAGTGTTTAATTAATTTTATGAACTTTTTTGAAATCTTTTCAAATTAAACACTAAAAGATGCAATTCACAAACACATAGACAATCACAGAACCAGACACAGATGTAAATAGTAAATAAAAGCAGTGAAGGAAAGAACACACCGAAATTTTATACTGGTTCGGAGTTACCCTACATCCAGTGCCACACAATTTCTTGTGTAGATTTCTTTTCAAAATAATGTCGATATTACAACCTCAATTTCAAGGCCACAAGATACACCCTCCTGTCTCCGAGTCCAGGGCAAACCCTCTTGATTTAACCAGGCAACAAGATCACCTAATTGATTTACGGGCTACAATTACACCCAATTGAATTACAGACCACAATCACACCGTTTCCACAGACTTTGACAGAGGGAGACTCGATACACTTCGATCTTTAGATCTTTGATTACAAATGATCCTATAACTCTGAATAGTACTGAGATCTTTGAGAGAGAGTTGCAGAGAATCAAACTAGAGACGACCGAGTTTGATTCACTTAGGATTTCGGCAAAGTTCTGTTAAGAATGTTTGAAAATAAGAATGGAAGAGAAAGAGGAGAGAAAATAAAGAAATCTTAAGAGAAAATTCGTTGAAAACTACTGGTGTGTATATATAAGAGAATAACGCTCTGTCCATTCGTGAAAGGTTATGACGAATAGACACTTCTTTTGAAAATTCGAATTTTAAAATCTACGGCTACCATGTCTTCATGAGGGGTATAGGGATGTCGACATGCCTATGTTATTTTTGAAAATTGATTTTTGTTTTAAAAGATATTTTCTTTCTAAAGTTTGTCGAAACAATCTTAGAACTTTGTAAACTATTTTGAATATACTTTATGATTATAAAAACCTTTGGAAAGTTATCTTACAAAATATAAAATAATAAAAACTAACTATATAAATATTTTGAGATTAAAGCTAAAACATTAATATCAGGAGATAGTTTAAAAACAAGAAATGATTTTGAAATTAGTATGATTAAAAATAGTTTTTGAATTAAGGCTAAAATATTTAAACCGAGAGAGAGATGTCTTTTTAAAATGATAGTTTTGAAAAAATCTAAAAGTAAGTCATCTTGAAAATTTTGTGGATTCCATTCAACTAGAGAATAAATCGAGAGAGAGAGATGTCTTTTTAAAAAGATAGTTTTGAAAAAATCTAAAAGTAAGTCATTTTGAAAATTTCGTGGATTCCATTCAACTAGAGAAGGTCATGGGTTCCATCCGACTAAAAAGGTCGTGGGTTCCATCCCACTATTAAAGCGAGAAGGTGGATTCCATTCCACAATTAAAATCCGAATAAAGATTTAAGTGCTATTATGAAGTTTTAACATAAATCTAGACTCTATTACTTATCTTGATATCTTGAACTCTTTAACTCTTAAGTCTTCAGTCTTGATTTCTTCAATCTTGAATTCGTCAGTCTTGAATCTCTATACTGTACAGTTTTCATTCTCAGTACCTGCATATATATATCCTGCATTTACATATATATATATATCTAGACAAAGATATTAGTATTTATATTTTATAACAAGTCCTAAGGTTGTTGTCATCAAAACCATCATCATAGGAACTAACACTAATCAGATAATCCTTCAGATTTTGGAACATAATTTTGCATTCCTTGGTCCATTCGAAATTCCATCCCTTTTATACTTGGTCGAAGAACGGTATACATTTGTCGATTGCCTTGGAAATGAATCTGGTTAGAGCGGCCACCCTTCCGTTTAGGCTTATGATATCTTTCGGCTTTTCTGAGACTCCCATATTCTTTATGGCATTAATTTGCTCTGAGTTTGTGTCAATGTCACGGGTGCTTATTATGTACCCCATAAACTTTCCTAACCGAATGGAAGAAGTACACTTTAAAGGGTTCAACTTCATGTTATATAATCTTAGGTTTGGAAAGGTTTCTTCCAAGTCAAACACATGACTGATTCTGCTTTTGACTTAATGAGCATATCATCCACACAGGCATTTACATTTTTTTAAATCTGGTCTCAAAGCATCTTATTAATTAGCTTTTAGTGGATTGCTCTAGCGTTTTTGAGTCCAAACGTCATGACTTTGTAGAAGTATAAGCCTTTATCCATTGTATAACTAGTATGCTCCTTATCTGGCTCAAACATAGCTATCTTGTTCTAACCTAAGTAATCGTCCATGAATGTAAGCAGCTTACGACATTATTCCATCCACCAATTGATCAATCCTAGGTAGAGGAAAGTAGTCCTTTGGGCAGGCCTTGTTGAGGTTGGTGTAATCTATGCAAGTTCTCCATTTTCCATTAGACTTCTTTCCAATAATGGGGTTGGCAACCCACTTGGGTAATATACCTCCATGATGAACCCATTTGCCTTCGGCTTCTTAACTTCTTCATGTAAATCATTATATCTTTGCTGATTTAAGGTTTGCACTTCTACCTGACTAGATAAGCATCGGGATTGATGTTGGATGCATAATAGATAATAGCTGGGTCTATTCTACCTTATCTGAGTGCGTGCAATAAAAAACATCCATTGACCTTTTGAGGAAGTCTATTAATTCTGCTTTGATTTCTACATTGAGGTTTTTCCCTATCTTGAGAACCTTTGAAGGATCCTCTGGGTCTATTTGTACATTCTCGAGATCATCCAATGGCTTTAATTCTCTCGTCTTCCCTAATCTTGGATCTATTTCTATTTCTTCTTTCTCAGGTTGGGATGCAGTAGAGAAAAACTTTTTCTCAGCTTCCTTGAAAAAATATTGCACATAAATGGAATTATACTCATCAATGTCGATCATGTGCATGTATTCTCTCTTTTTCCTTCCTACTAATGTTATGGTCGCAGGTTGACCCATTTCAGCATCCGCCTTGGTACTTAGTACCGATGCAATTCTTAGAATTAGCTTGCGTTCCTTTTCATCATCATTATCATAATTATTAGAGGAGCCAATAAAATAATTTTGAAAAATTTGTCGCTAGAACTAAGGTTTACATTATACAACTCTCCAACCAACAATTGTTCCTCTCCAATTGATCCTATTTCAATAGGAGTATGAAACTTCATGAACAAATCCTTTTGAGAAATTACTGCCCCCATGTCAATTAGTGCAAAGCCTTCCCAAAAAAACATTGTACGTAGATGATTGATCAATGATCATGAAGCTAGCGTAAATTGATTTGTGAAGGGGAGCAGTCTCAGCGGTGATGAGAAGACGTGCCGATCCAATAGGAATAGTCGTAGTATTGTTGAAGCCATAAATTGGTTCGGGGCTTGGTTTGATATTTCTACTTGAAGTTTCATCTTTTCAAATGGAGATTTGAAGATGACGTTAAAAGAGATCCTAAAATCTATAAAGATTTTCTTCATGGTACAATTTGAGATTTGTACCGTAACTACCAGCAGATCCTGATGCAGAAAAACCACCCCAATGGGGTCCGCAACAATGAAGACAATGTCCTGAGTAGGCTTCTGCTTTACATGGAATATGGTTCTTTTAGTCTCTTGTACATACCGCTTCTATGTTTTTTTCCTTTTCCCAGCAAAGTGCGACCCTTCGTGGATCGAGGCTATGAGACTGGAAGGGTTTCTTGCTAGGCATTCATTCGAATCTAAAGAGAGATTCCTAGTCCTTTCCTTATTGCTTTCCTTTTGATAACTGCATAATTATCACTTCTAAATTAGTCTCTCTATTTTATTCTTCAAGTGTCGGCAGATTTCAGTATGGTTGTCGTTGGCTCCATAGAAGCGGCAGTATGCTCCCTTTTATTCTATTTAAGCTTCTTTCCTTTGTTTGGGATGTTATAAGCCAGTTCATCTCTAGTCATCTCATACATCTAACCAGGTATGTAGGTAAGGGGAGTCTTAGTTTTGAGTTAAATTCTCTTTGCTGCTTTGCAGGTGAATGGTATCCTTCTGCCGCCTCCTTTTTCTCATTTTGGGGAGTAGAAGCTCTCTCAGATGGAGGTAGTTCAATGGCCCCAGCTTCTTCTATTCGTTTGTAGCCACCGGCTCTTTCATAGAAAGCCTTCAAACTATAGCATGGCTTCCTGCTATTTTTATCCCACATTGCTGTATTCCTTCTAATCCCAGCATGAGCCGCCATCAGTAGTGCTTCCTCATAAGTTACCCCAATCCGAAGCACCTCGAATTTGAAGCATGTTATAAAGTTGTGTAAGCTTTCATTTTTGCCTTTCTTCATGTAGGACATGGTATTCACATCTAGGGAAGTTTCTCTCCCAGAGTTCACTACAACAAAATACCCTTTTTACAACGGGCAATACCCGTTGTAATAGGGATTTCGCAACGGGTAAGCGCCCATCTTTTTATGCGATGTTGTAATAGACTCAATAGATTTTACAACGGTTTAAAACCATTGTAGCAAAAAAAATTACAATGGTCAAAAGCCATTGCAATAGAGCCTTTTACAATGGTCATGGACCGTTGCAATATTCCCTAGCCACAACAGGCACTAACCATTGTAATAGATGTCTATTACAACTATTTTTGCCCGTTGTTAGAAAAAGATGAAAAATTAAAAAAAAAGTAAACCATTAATGCAACATGTATACTATCATACACACAATTGCTAAAAAGCAATAATAAATTATACATACATATCATTTAAAAGTTGCACCTTTAATTCTTCTTATACATATTATCACACATTTACAAAACAAAGCTTATACATGTTGTCGCACATTTATAAAACCAATTAACGAAGAACATACTCCACGATAAATAAGAATATCAGTCATAGTTTGAAATTGAGTAATACCATATAAAGTTTGCTTTGACCTCTGATGGAAGATGCATCTGTTGATAGTTTCTGTCCAACCAAACTACTGTTGCTTTTGGTTCCAATATGGGCTACACGATATTTGCTTATATTTTGAGAATCTCACTTATTTGAAAAAATAAATAATTATTTAACCATAGATAAGATATAAGTATCGAACCACTAATCACCTAGTTGTTGGGAATTCCATGTAAGATAGTCATCCTGGTGTACTCGGTTTCCTGTCTAAGTGATAAGTGTATTGATGTTGTAGTGATAGGTAATGATGGATGCTGGACTAATAAGAACTGCTACTATGATACTGAAGGATGCAAGCACTGCAATGATAATTACTACTACAAGCATGATGGGTGCTGCAGTAAATAATATTGTTGCAATAATAAGTACTGTAGGTGCTGTACTCGGGTTGCATGATCTAAAGGGACGAGAAGCCCGATGGATATGCAGTGATAAGTGGAGAAGAACTGCAAACAAGAATGCAAGCATTGTTCCTTTGATTAATGTTGCATCTTGATAAGTAGCTTCGATGTATCAACTGAGAAAGTAAGCAACGAAGAGATTATCTGAGACTCCATTGCTATCTTCTTGAAAACATTGCTCATGATTGGACTTATAATCCTCCTCAATTTAGGTATTCTAACCTGCACATATTTTGAATACTTTTATTCATCAAATACCAAAAATATCTTCTGAAATAATTAATTACAACAGAGAAATAGAAGATGAATACTCAATTTAGGTATCCTATCGCTTTTGGTATATGCAGAAATCTTGGAGTGCAACAATGGGTCAAGTTTAGATGTTTTCTTTTTAGCTAAAATCAATGCACAAAAACATAGCGTTATATTGAAATCAACAAACTGATATTCACACAAACTAATATTGCATTTTAAGAATGAGGACCATTGTATATACAAACATCTAACAATAGCAGTGTAGTATCTAAAGAAAAATTATACTAGATTAAAACTAAACATACGATAGCATATCGTAGTACCTTTTTCAGCTGCTTGATAATTCTCACGGAGTCTTTTTCTAGCTTTCTCAAGCCTTTGCTCCTCAGATAAGCAACAGTTCTGTTCATTCATCATCTTTATATGTAAAAATTTAATAACATACTTAGTAAGCTACTACACAAACGAAAATAGCATAAGGTCCATATTATTAGACTATTAGTATATATACTTACTACTGAGGTTGGCATTGCAAGAAGAGGACTCCTCACCGTTTCGATATTCCTTAAGTCACAACTTGACACACATCCTTTAAAAATATATCAACATAGTTAGAAAAGTTTTTATTTGAATATCAAGAAAATAAATTAAAGCTTCAAAATCATGCAAATTGCTTACTTTGCATGTTAAACATATCAAATTGTTCCCTGTACTGCCTACAGATACAAAGGATATTTAAACTCATAAATCATCGGTTTTGTCATTTAAATATACCATTTCGTTAATTTTGTCATTGTTGAACACATTTGGAGTATGATCCTACTCGAAATTAGATTCCATCATAACATCATTACTAACAATAGCCATTGTGCGCACTACAAGTTAATTTAACTATAGTTCTCTTATTTGAATTCACGTATGAATAATTAAATATTGAAATATAATACTAGGGCTTCTCATCACTTACTTGCATCAGCTTTATCTTATTTAAACTCTTTTACTCTGCATGTGCACTATCAAATCAACTCTATTAGACAATCACGAACTTCTTTATCATATCTCTTATAATATAGATGTTTAACAAATGTGACATCTCATTTGATTATTAGTAATCTATAAATTTTATATCAACACATTGCGATAATATAATTCTAATATTCAGTAATCTAAATTAAGTACAAACTTTACTGAATCATCCCTTACACCCTCATTATCCATGTTCCTTTCAATTCATCATTGAATCTTGCAAGCATTGAACTCAACCTAACCCATAACCAATGGTAGCGAACTAAATAAAGAATTTAGAAGGATAATTTTTTTAATAAATAATCATTGACCATTCATAAGTGAATGACAAGGCCATGAAGGTATCTTTATACATTCGGAAAAGAATTGACATTATTCATTTTTTTGGTGCATAAAAGTGTCATAGACTCTAGTAATTTCATACTGTAGGTTATGAAACTTATTGTAACGACCCGTATTTTTACGGATCGAAAAGTTTGTCAAAATCTGGAATTTTAGCATTTTTGAGCCATTTCAGATTTTAGGCAAAAATATGGCTAAGTCCTAAGTCGTTCACGACTTAGTATAGGTCGTAAATCGTATATGACTTAGGGGATAGGAGCGACCCGGGTGAATGGCGAGTTAAGGCAGTTAGGTCGGCAACGACTTAGAGCGTAGAGAAGTTAGGTCGGTTGGACGAGTTAGCGAGTTGGCCGACTTATGGTTGTAGACGACTTAAGGTTAGAGTTAGGTCGTAGTGACCGAGTTAAGGGATAGGTCGCTATGTATTAGGTCGTCTGGTAGCTTGGTTTGTTAGGTCGTTAGACGACTTAAGAAAGACCAGTTGTTAGCATGGTTAGGTCGTAGGCGACCTAAGGGTTAAGTCATGACCGAGTTAAATGTTAGGTCGCGAAGTGGTTTGGGTCACGTGTTAGTTTGGAGCGACCTATAGTATGTTGCGACCTAAAGGGTGAGCGACTTAGGGGCTTAACTGTTAAGTCGTAAGTCTGTTAGGTCGCGAGGTAGTGTACCTGTTAAGTCGGAGACCCAGCTAAGTCGTAAGTCGTAGGACTGCTAAGTCGTATAGGAGCAGGTGTTAAGTCGCAACCGATTTAGGGGTTAGCTGCTAAGTCTTACGTCGTAAGTTCACTAAGTCGTAGTCTGTTAGGTTGGAGGCTTTGGTAAGTCGGAGGTGTCTTAGGTCGTAAGTCGGAGACGACTTAGGAGATAGCCGAGTTACGACTTAGTGGATTTTCAGCTATAAATAGGAAGGGTTTTGCTCACTTTTTGGAATCCGGATTTTGAAGCGACGAAGTGCTGCCATTTTAAGAGCTCGACTTCTACACTTCTTCACTTCTTTTCTCCACTCTAATCTAAGTGCTTCCTTTCATCCAAATCGAAGATCAAGATTGAAGATTCAAGAGCTTAGATTGAAGATCTTCATCTTTTCAAGAGAGATTTCTTCGTTTGAAGCGGATTCGTGATAGATCAAGATTGATCCTTCGCTGTCCAGATCTGAAGCGTGTTAATTTGGGGTTGTTTAGGTGATTTGGTGAGTGGTAATTATCTCTCACACGGATCCAAAGGAGTATATCGGATTGTTGGCTCGATTTGGTGTTAAAATAGTGATTTCCATGCATTTTCTTCATCCTAAGTGTAGATCCATATAGATCCATTGTTCATGATGATGTTACATCCATTTTATCATATGTTAACCTATGCAAGTTCATTCATCAAGATTGTAGAGATATTTCTTATGATTTCATGCATGTTAGACTTTCAACTCTTTAATTACGAAAATGCCATTATTGTTATGATTATCTACTTAGATCATATTTGAATGCTTGATTGCTTGGATTAATGTTTGGTTTGATTGATTGTTATGAATTAGATGATTGATGGTTCGATTTAGACCAAAGACGATTCAAAAGCTAAGGGAAAGGCTCTTGAATTGGGTAAGCTGCTCGTGGCATATGTAGCGAGATGATGAAGCTCTTATGCGTAGATTTGATGATGTGATGTTGAGATGAGGCTTTGCGAGGATGTGATGAAGCGAGGCAATCATGTGATGAAGACTTGGTCTAATCCAGACGGGATCATTCCAAGCATGTTGATAACTCGGTGATATGATTCGAGTTGAGGATAATGAATGGATATGAGAATAGTCGTCGAGGAGGATGACTAGGAGGCTTGGATAGCATCGTTGTTGAAGGTTCTAGCATGCTCTAAGCAAGAGTACGTTTGGGCAGATTCGATAGTCCCAACGGCCAACTGTTGATGGTCGAGTACTCTGGGCAGATTCGATAGTCCTAGGCACGGGCTGCGACGACGTGCGGGAGTTATGTCTAGAACCGGGGTTTCCATTAGCCCTTGACGGACGGCTGAAAGAATGTGCCGGTCATTCAATTAACGGTGATATCGAAGCAATGATAACAGTGATAGCCAGAGTCATGGATGTTTGGTTGTATCGTCATTCGGACTCAAGAGCGGTATTTTCTGGGTGCTTATCTGATTTAGGCCTTGGTACTTGGAAAACATCGCCCTTGACTCGAATGATTATTACTTTACTTTTATTGTATGCTCTGCTGTGTTGCTTCTGCTTAGTGTGTGTCTGGGGGCTATCACTGTAGAAAGAGGTGGAGTGGGAGGGTTGTATTCCTATTCCTTTTCCTTTATGCTCTTTTGGTATGTTGTTAGTTAATTTATTGCTCACTAAGACTGTTGTCTGACTCAAGGCTTTATGTTTTAATTCTTATTGCCTTGGGCTGTTCGTCCATTTTTGGGACGGGCAAACTAGGTAGCAGGTGACAGGTGCTGTTCTCTTCTCACGATGCTGATATCGAAGACGAGCTGGAGGGTTGCATATTATCTTCTTATTATATGTACTGGATGTTCCGCTGTTTTGTATTCTCTGAGTGTTATGTAGTGAGGCTTGATGTATTGGCTATTTGGATGCTTGTATTCAACTATTATGAAGTTTTATATGATGGCATTTTATTCTGTAAAGCTTCACTATATATATGTTCTATTGTATTTTGTCCATGCGCTGTGAGTAATACGATAGATTCTGTTGTTTTAATCCACCCTGACAATCGTCCATGGTCGCCTGGCACACTTTACAGCGCACTATCACTAGATTCGGTGCAGGGGTCATGGGCGGTCGTCACACTTATTTGTTGAACTATAATAATATTGGAGTTCACTCATCTTTTATGTAATAGCCCGCACCTCACTTAACGCAGATATTGTCCCCAACTTAGTCACCTCCGCCTCATAGGCCAAGCCAAGGTGTGGGGTTTTGTTCCTCAAAAGGCCTCGACGTTATTATGAGGTGAAGGCTTTGGTATATAAGCACCCACTTCATAGTGTTTTTCCACGATGTGGGACTATTACTCCCATTTTGAAGGGGTGTTACAATCTCCCCCCCTTTAGAGCCCAACGTCCTCGTTGGCTCATGAACGCAACACCTAGGCGTCGTGGCTGTAACACATACATGCCACAATTCCAGCTGGGTATGGCTCTGATACCATTATAACAACCCGCACCTCACTTAACGCAGATATTGTCTCCAACTTAGCCACCTCCACCTCATGGGCCAAGCCAAGGTGTGGGGTTTTGTTCCTCAAAAGGCCTCGACGTTATTATGAGGTGAAGGCTTCGGTATATAAGCACCCACTTCATAGTGTTTTCCCGCGATGTGGGACTATTACTCCCATTCTGAAGGGGTGTTACATTTTATTTGAGTGATAGAAACAGGGAAAATATAGATGTTTACCTGATAATAAAACATAGCCACTTTTTGGTTACTGGGTGAATAAGTTACATTTATATTTGTTTCTCAATATAGATATTGTTTTTCACTCCTTTAGTTTTACGGAGATCCTTTGTATCTGTAGCTATGAACTAAAAATATCCTTTACAATGGACGTTGGAGCACATCATGAATATATGACTTGTCAGTATTTATTAATGTTAGAGGCTTAACGTATTCGAGTTAGCATGTTAAACATATGAATTAACATCATCGAACTAAGCTGTTGCAAGCTCCTCTAGCTTAGTTCGATGAACTATATATATATCATAATATTACTTATTTCCATTTACTACCTAACAATCTAACATAAACAAACATTAAATTCATCTTAACCAACCTACCAAAGAAACCAAATCTTCCTCTTCCTTTCTAATATGTACACATGTACTGATCATCAGAACATAAACCCCAAAAAACAACAAACTAAATTCAATTAAACCCAAAAAAACATTTTTAAACTTTTTCATCATCGTCGTCATCATAATTTATGATACATACCTCTAAATCACATCCTGATGCAGATAGTCTCTTTAAAAACCTTTCTATAACTTGCATTCTCGTTTTCACTGTATCCAGTAGCATGGTCACCACAGCCGCAGCTACACCTGCCATGGCCACACTTACTCCCTGTACTGTTGTTGTATCATGAATCTTGAACCATCAATCGTTGACTAACAACTTCAGTTAGTGGCCATACAACTTGTGCTGCCACGGCTCACAGCCCGGCTGCGACGTTGGCTACAGCAGCGGTAGGGATCTGATACTCCCAACTTTATGGCGAAGGCTCGGATGGTCGATTTAGTGACTAGAGGAACGTCGACTGCTTCTTCCTCGTGTTGACAGCCGTAATCATTATTCTTGTAGCGGTAAAGCTTGTAGCTGGAGGAGCTTGCAGTGGAGGAGTTTGCCGAAGTGGTTTTGGCTGTGTCGATTTAGGAATTAGGGATTTTGAGAAAGAGGTTTAGGAACGTGAAAGATGGATTTGGGAACGTGAGAGGTGGGTTTGGGAACTAGGGTTCCACAGAAGAAGAAAATATTGCGTTTAAGTGGGAAAAGGTAACTTATACAGAAAATAGTTTCTTTGGGCACAAAAGGCGAGTTGCGAAATTTTTAGGGGGAAACAAAAGCCGGGGTTTGGGTTATTTGTTACGTACATATTATTATTATTTATATATTATTATTTTAAATTATCCAATAATTTAGTTTCTTGTTTTGTAATTATTAAATATTGTTTCTTATTTGTTAATTATTAATTTTTATTATTAATTAATAATTATTTAATATTAACTATTAATTCTTAGTATAATCATATTTATTAACTATTATGTAATTAATAAATATTAACTATAATTTACTAATTATTAATATTTTACTAAAATAAATAGTTAAATATTAAAAAATAATTATTAATAATTAGTTATTATTAATATTTAGTAAATTATAGTTAATATTTATTACTTACATTTAATATTTAATAATTAATATTAAATAGTTACTAAGTAATTAATAATTAATAGATAACTTATAATAATTAATATTTAATGTTAACTATAATTCATAATTATTAATTACAATTTTTTATTTTTTATTTATTATTATCAATTATTATTTATTAAATATTAAATATCAAATATTATTTATTAATTATTTAACAGTAACTGTTATAAACTATTATTTATTAATTATTAATTATTTATGATTTAATAGTAGTTATTATAAATATTAACTATAATTGATAAGTTTATTCAATGGTAGTTATATAATATTGATTATTGATTATATTTTTATTTTTTTATTATTATCATGGTTTATATTATTATTGTTGTTGTTATCACTTTTAAATTGACGTTGTCATTTAGTTTTGGATTTCATCTCTACCCGACTACCCCGACTTCTTTGGGAATAACGGTTTAGTTGTTGTTATTGTTGTATTAAATATAAAATAATTATTGATTACAAACCGTTGTAATATAACTATATTACAAACCGTTGTAATAGGACTATATTACAATGGGCCGAAAACTGCTTTAGGAACTATATTACAACGGGACAAACCATTGTAATAGAGCTGAAAACTAGTATCTATCACAAAACGGACCGAAAACCGTTGTAATAGGACCATATTACAATGGGCAAGTTGACGACGTTATAATAGATGTACTGGATGATGAAAAGTTGCACCTATTACAACGGGCTTAAGAAAACCGTTGTAAAAGGTTTCTATTACAACGGTTTTTTATGGCCCGTTGTAAAAAAGACGTTGTAAAAGGATAGTTTGATTGTAATGGTTGAACTGCCTTAAAAAATATATAGTTAATTGCGGCCAGGTACGAACCTCCCTTGGTCCATACCTCATGAACCATTTAGAAGCAGCCCCCGCCAGATATACTGGAAGAGCATGCATCTAGCCATCATCCCCACTTTTAGAATGTCCATGTAATAATCAATGGTGCAAATATGGTCATCTGGTTTAGTAGTCCCATCTAATTTATCAATTGATAGGGCTTTGAAGTTATCGGGGAAGTCATACCTCTATAATAGTTCATTTAAATGCGGAAGCCTCTTTCTATACTTCCTCTTTATTGTTTTGTTGGCAAAGTCTCACCAACTACTCTATGCAAGCCTTCTGTTGACATATCTCATCCTCCTTGGGACCTATTTGGGATGAACCATCTTTACAAAATGAAGTAACATCATCATCATCGGGTATAATGCTTGCTTTTTCAGTAGTAATGGGTTGTTCACAGGTTTTGATTTGATCTGGATTGGTTTAAAATTTTCCTTTGAGCATGGTATTTTTTTTAAGACCAGTATCATCATTATCATTTCTGAGATTGTTGTTATTACTCACACATTGCATGGTCAGTGCAGTCGGTGGATGATGGCGGTGAGCTACGAAAGGTTGAGGGGAAATTGGTCTAAGGGTAGGGTATTAGTCCATGGATATCTCTAATCCATCAATGTGTTGATTTAGTTGGTTTGTGAAGGCTTAAAGAGCAGCTTGGATAGGTCCGAGGTGGCTCTATTGAGATTCCTGCCTCAATTTGGGTCATGGAGGTGAGGAGGTTCTTTTTTAGCATTTTGAGGTTAGATGAAGTTCTTTTTGGTTAGGAGGAGCATTGGAATCAGTGGGATTCATGGTACTTGTAGTGGTATCTAAAAGAAGTGTGAGTAAACTTTGCTAAAAGGGAAATTAGTCCTCCTTCTAGAGCTAAAATGTTAATGGGATTTTTCATCTGAAACACCCAAATATTTTTTGAAGTAATCACGATGTTGAACACTTTCATAATTATGAATTAGTAAATTTAAGTAATATTAAAATTTCCTTTGAAGGAGGCAGTTATGTCGCTTTAGTGTTTACACAGTTATGAGGGAAAGTATTCAATACTCTATGGATGGTCTCCGTCAATTCGTTAAAGTAATCCATTTTAATTCAAGTACCGAAGACAAAAATAGTAAACTAGAGTACTAAAAGCAATAAAGGACACAGAGAATTTACATAGTTCGGATATTAATCAATCAAAATTTAGCTGGCAAAATGTCTTTATCTTCTTGCTTGATTCTTAGTACAAATAAAAATGGCAGAGAGTGCAATCTTTGATTTTAGTGTCCAAAAAGAGTAAAGTAAAAATCCCCCTTTTTTGCTCCAGTTCCCTATTCATTTATAGTACATAGAGATTTACATGGATCACTAACATCCATCATCCACTCTTTTGATTCCTACCTTCGGATTATGCCATGTGTCAATCATCCTTCCTACTGATTTACTGTACACGGATTGCTAAGTTAGCCTTAGGCTGAAAACTGTGATTTGAGTTGATGAATTTTGAACTCGATCAAGAATCTTGAAATTGAAGTGGGAAAAACAATTTTGTATAGACCACGACTCGATGGTTTCATAAAGCAATAGGTTGATGAATTGCACACATGTGTAGGCAAAGCCGTAATAAGGAACTGCCTTCAACGTAGAAAACATCATAGTTATTAGCACTCCAGAGTTCCGTTATCGTGAATGTGCCAGTGAGGACTGCTCCTTCATAATTACATTAGATAACGATATTACATGGCATTTGAAGTGCATCGACCCTCTTGCAACTATACTGCATTGCTCCATCCAAAATAATGACAAACAACAATGTTAATGGTAATTGGGGCCAAGTTATATGGCTCAATAAATAAGATTGCATAGCCTTTTTGAAGGATGGTCATATTTCCTGAAACTATTCTGAGCTGTTCTTATCAATAGAAGACTACACCACCACCTTGTATTTAAATTGTGTCTAAGGAATTTGAGAATGGTGTCATGGTTGCTCGCTTGCCTTTAAGGAACGTATCTTAGCTCATGTTTGCGGAGCAGTTTTACCCTATTTTCTGATCCCCTGAATCATTGCATTTATGGGTAGTATTCTCTAGGAATGCGGCGTTGTTCTATAATTTCAACGTCAAACCAAGATGGCAGCGTATCCTTATTGCTTCAATGTTAATATAAGATTGTCGTGCATCTCTACAAATTAAATGTTAGTTTAATATTGCGGCGCAACCCTATTGCACATGATTGCTTTAAGGATTGTGCCACAGTTCTATATTTTTAGTATTATTTTCAGAGCTGCTGCACAATTTCTACATCCAGTTGTTACTTAGAGATTTTACCGCGGTTCCAACTTATTTACGGTTACTTTTGGGACTGCAACACGGCTTTCATATTTGGTTCTTGAAGGCTGGCCATGGTTCTGTCTGTTGAAGTAAATATCAGTATTACAGTGCAATCCTTATACCTTATGGTCGACTTAGGATACTGGAGTAATATTACAACGTTAAAGTTGTGCTCAAAGGAACGATGTAGTACTGTCTTGATTTTTCCTTTTGTTTTCTTTTCTTTGCTTCCTTATCGTAGCCAAACTTTCATCGTGGGTGCAGTTCTTTTGAGTCATGTGCTTTCATCAATTCTTTTATGTATGTAATTGGAAAATATGGGTGTAACAAGAGACATTCCACGAGTATTAAAATATTTAGTGAAAATGATGAGGTAGTGAGTTACTTCTCAACTCACATATTTAGTTTTTGCCTTTATGTCCATTGTGAATTTTTATTGATTATGTGTGACAAATTTAAGGGAAAATTGGTTAAGTTTGGTTATTTATGTCTTACCATGACTCCTATGTTTGCTTTTATGTGTTATGCCATGGTGATTTTTGTATGCCTATATTCAAATATGTTTATTGATATTATATATTTTGGAAGTTTCTATTCACCTATTTTCGATGATCAGCATCGTGTTATTATCATTTAACTGAGACATAGTCTGACCCGTTTATTATTTCTATAATACTCATGTCAGTCCGAGACTTTCAGGTACAGGGACATTAGCCACTTTGGATGTTGGGCTTTTGATGAGACAAGTGTGTGCATATATTATATTATCTGTTAAGAAGTCCATGATGTTTATATTTATTTGGATGTGACCTAGTACTTATTGTGATGAAATGGCTTTGGGTTAGACATTTTGTACTTGACTTTATGTATATTATCGACGTCAGTCAGAACTCTATTTTTATGTACTCACTTTATTATATATATTGTTATGTAATATATTTTTCTACTATAATATGTGACTCGGTGTTCGTTTATAACTTTGTATATTTTTCTGTCCTAGGAAACTTACATGTTTATTTCTTTGTGTCGATGTCGAGTGCATATTTTGGTGTAATATTCTGATGTAAGAATACATACCGGTGTTAGCCCAAAGGAATATTCATGTGGTCACTCCTAACGAGTCTCATTCTCCATATTACCATATTGTATTCTTTAGTAATAAATTTTGGTAATATAGGTATGGAGGTGCGCATTGCATCCTCAGTAATAGAGGTAAAAAAATCAGGGCCAAAATCCTTGGAGATTCTCATTCTTTTACTTGCTCTTCTAGTTTCAGTTTCTTTGATTTCTTGAACCCTAGACAAAGATGCTTGTTCTATACTACTGACATCTAATGTTGTTTTTGTATATGATGTTGGTTCTTTTCCTTTATATGGAAAAATGTGTCAAAAGAATTCAGAGTTATCACTTTCTATTATAGTGTTTACATGAATGTCAGTTATTTTTGATTTGAAAACTATAAATCTATATGCTCTGATATTGCTTGTGTACCTAATAAATACATAGTTGATAGCTTTTAATCCAAGTTTCATTCGCTTAGGTAAAGGAAATCTTACCTTAGCCCAAAAACCACACACTTTTAGAGTCCTGTAAGAAGGAATTTTTCATTTCCATAACTCATAAGGAGTCTTGTTAGTCTTTTTATGAGGAATTCGATTTAAGACCATAAAGGTACAAAATTATGAGAATGCATATGACTCATATTATCCTCCTATCTCAGATCTTATGATCTTAATGTTGTTATCAAGTTGATTCTCTACTTCTGCTTTGTATGTCTTGAACATTTCTAAGGCTTTATCTTTACTATGTATTAAGTATACATAACAATATTTGTGTTAACCCAAAAAATGGATCAATACCCCGAATTGAGTGTGAAAGCACCAGCCCTGTTTATCAAGGCAAATAAAATAGAAAAAGCAATAGTAAATTGAAGAAAAGGTAAAGAGACAAGAGATTTTTATAGTGGTTCGGCTGTTAATGAAGCCTACATCCACTTTATAGCTTTTATAGCTGACTGCTATTACAAGATTGATTTGGTTTACAATATGATTGAATCACCTAAGTTGGGTCTAAATCACAAGTACTTGGAGGCAACCGGAGGATCTCGTTGCTCCTTTATAACTATTGTGTGGGAGAAGAAAAGTGAAGAATAGTAATGACAGAGCTGTAGCATCCAGTCCAAAGGATCCCCTTTCTGTTGTAGATGTGATGGTATTTCTAAGAGTTAGAGAGCACTTGGGACAGAGCTACTTTACCAGAAGCCCATATCCACCTTGCAAAACCATCTCATGAAATTTGGAGGTGTTTGGAGCTAATTTTTCATGTCGGTGTCGTTCCAATTGGATTGGATCGGTACCGATCCGAAAAGTTGTGCAATTCTTGTACATCCTTCATCTGGTTGGCTTCCTTGCATGGTTGTGGTGCTCTCCATGCAATTTCATAGCTTATTGATTTGTTTTGATAGTGATTCATCCATGGTGTTGACTGAACTATAGTTTGAATCAGATTAATCTTTGCTTCTTGGATTTGGATGCTTGGATATCACCAAACTTGATAGATAAGTTAGGCTGAGCCATAGGAATGTGAGGCAAGTGATTTCGTGGAGAAACAAGGTAATACTTTGGATCAGTACTGATCCAATTGGATCAGATCAGTGTCGATTTGAATAGTTTGCATATTTTTTGTCCAAAATTCTTGGAGTCCATCTTCTAGTTGTTTTAGGCCTTCAGGTTAAGTCCCACGTCATTCTGTCTTGATATGAATGTTCTAACACCTATTGAATTCTGCTGGTTTAAAAACTAGGTTAAATTCCCCCCCCCCCCAAGAGTAAGCTTTCATTGAAAACAAGGTGTGATCTAGAATTTTTTATCTCTGGGTTTTCGTTTTAAGGAGTTTCATTGGTCGTATCTGGCCATCTTGAAAACCCATCTACGAGGTACCGGCTAACTGTTCAATCCTTAGTGTGAATATCCATTGTTCGTGGTTACAGAGTGATCTTGACTTGATAATTTCCAGATGAATACAAACATCGAGTAGGTCGCGTAGGGAAAATTTAGGACCATTTGGAAAAGTAAATTTGGGTCAGTACAAATCCAATTGGATCGGATTGGTACCGATCCAAGTACTTGATAATTTTTTCAAACTTTCTCTTTCCTTCTATTTTAAAAAACCTTTATACAAGTGGACCGTTTACTTCAGTTCATTTCCATTCGATTTGATCCCTCATTTCTCCAACTAATCCGACCTGTCCAAGCCCTAGCTAGCCGATCCAAGTGTTCCATCCATCAAGGAGCTGCCGCCGTCGATCTTCACCACCAACGCCATCAGCCGCCTCCTGAAACCATTGCCGATGATTGTAGCAAGGAATTGCTGCCAAAAGTTTCCAACTTCGTGAAGACTGCCGATCCGATTCGGGTGAAATCCTAGCTTTGGGTCTCCCTAAACTAAAGATTGATTTATCTTCTTCAATACGAAGGTTGGTAGCATGGATTTTGGCGTATTACTTCATTAGCGATCGGTAATGAAGTTGTGTTAGTGATAGATACAGTGGAAGATTCGAGTTGATTGTGATTTTATGGAAGAAGATAACAAATTGAGTCTTGAATTTTTCACGAAATGAAGCTAGGGTTTTGCCCCAGTACTCAACATGTTTTGCTATCTTCATCCACAGGGTCGGAATTGACTTGCACCGAGTTACATAGTTGATCCTGGCATAGTGTCTTGCGGATTGATTTTGGTTTGTCTGGGAGGTGATAATTGCTTAGGGTAGCGTCTTGTGTGCAGCTCATGCTGTTATCACCTTCCAGAGAACTAAAATCGACTTATGCTGAGAATTCTTTACTTGATTCGGACCCATCGATCTATATTCGCTCGCTTTGGATTAGTCATGTCATTGCATAGTCGGTGTACCTAGAATATGAAGGGATTTCCATGTCGCTTGGGACAATAGACCCGTTATCGATCATTAATCGATAACGGGTAAGTATAGAAGAAATGAAATGAACGGGTGATAGGGATCGCTCTTTTTGATATGAATGAGCCATCCACACTATATGGTTTGTTCACAGCATTTAGGACACCAGACCCATTCTCACTTAGAGTACACATACATATTCCTGGTTAACACTTGGAAACTGATCAGTGATTGGTACACATCGATTATCTCCCGGATCGCAAGTGTCAACCATGCAAGGGTCTATGTTTTAGAGATTAGGCATTCCTGACCATTTTGAACGCAAGCTTTCTTATATAGAATGATGCGCAAATCTTCTCGGTGCACATCAATTGAGGGGAACTCGCCTCTTTCTGAAGTAGAGTCATCATCAATCCTAGCTAGATCCGCCACTTCCAATACTTCAGGTCAATATGGTCGTCTGATTCAAGTCAATCCCATCGTCGATCGCATTCCTCCTACTTTCAGAGTCTTGCTTGATCTGTGCAGTTAAAGCGCTCGATAGATTCAAAGCGGTGGAGGTGCATAAAGTCATAACAGAGATACAGCGAGGATATAGCAGGATATAGCGGATGGCTCTAAAATAGCATATAAAACTCATACTTAATGTTTTTACAAATATATAAATGGTAATTAAATGAAAAATTATCATTCAATTGAATTATAAGCAATACATAAATAATTTTAAAAGAAAACATATGCGAATATACTTTAAACAAACGTAAAACTGTTATATAACATAACTGAATTTAGTAAAATATTAGAGTATTTTTATTTTTGAAAATATATTAAAAATTAAATCAAATAAATTAGTTTCATAATTTTTTTAATGTATAAATGTAATTTTTCAATTCATTTTATTAAAGAAGATATAGCAGAAATAGCAGAATATAGCGGGAACAACGGGATATAGCGGAAATAGCGGGGATTAAAGAGGAAAGGCTATATTCTGGGGCTATATGGAAAAATCGTAGCGTTAGAAATCCGCTATGAGATATGGCGGGGTTATAGCGGGGTAATAGCGGGGCATTAACTACACAGTGCTTGATCCTCTGGAGAAAGCTCCTACAATTCATACACATAGGATGTTGTGAAGCATTTTCTCGTAATATGGTATCCCAGAGGATGACGTGCTTCTGCCATCGAGAGGAGAATTTGCTCATTGGCTACCTTCTGGATACATGGCTTGCCACCGATATATGG
The DNA here is from genome assembly GCA_030737815.1 of Allium fistulosum. Classification (NCBI taxonomy): domain Eukaryota; kingdom Viridiplantae; phylum Streptophyta; class Magnoliopsida; order Asparagales; family Amaryllidaceae; genus Allium; species Allium fistulosum. The sequence continues at coordinate 1,200,761,260 of CM060901.1, read as the reverse complement.
GCATATATGGTGCAGTACCCCCATTCAATCACTTCTTAATGACAATACTTTAGAACATAGGGTTGGCTCCATTCTATATTCTTCCAAATGGATATGCCATGCTGGTGTGCTTATATGTTCTGTTTATGCAGACACTTAATCGTGCCTTGAGCTTCGCTGAGCTACAGTATCTTCTACTATTCAAGAAGAGAGAGGCTAATCCATCACTTGTTTATACTGAAGCATAGCATAGCCAGAAACTTAAACTGGATCTTCCCAGCAAAGTTCCTTCATTTAAGAATTAGTTCATTTTTGTTAAATGTCCAAAAGGGTTCACCCATTTATGGACTATGGGGGATAAGTTACTTTCACCATGCTCGGAGTTTCCTTTAATTGCTATAAATTTTCTGAACAATCACATATTCCTTCCAGTTCTTCCGAAAATTAACAAGGACCCGACACTCGGCACTGTTCTTAGCACCTTGAAACCAGTCAAAGCTCAGGAGCGCACAATTAGATTCTTGCTTATAGATGAGAACCTTTGTCGATGTGGGCTTTTACACCTTAGGAGATTCATTGGATTTGTTAGCACTCCTTCCCGCTCTAGAGCCCAAACCTGTTTTGTCTCCTCTTCCCATGACTTTTGTAAAGATGATGATGATGAAGAAGAAGAAAGTGGCCCATCTGATGGGTTAAAGAAGACCCTCGAGGAGATCCAAATTAAAGTCGGGGTCGACAGTCCACCAAAAATGCAATCGATTCCAAAAGAGAAAGTGGATGAGTTTATTCAACGGAAAGGCAAGACTCCGCTTATTGAAGAGAAGGAAGAAGGAGAACTCAGTGAGGAGCATCCTTTGAATGAGGAAGAAATGAATTCGGATACTGATGAGGGTGACGTCAAATTAGGTGACAAGGCTTCGAAATTAAGCTCTAGTCATGCACCCTCACCTTCTTTGAAAGAGCCTATTAAGGGAGCTTCTCCCAAGACTAAGCTTATATCCAGCTCTCCGTCGAAAAGTTCTGACATTGATTTGGGAGATATGAGTAATAGTTATGAATATGGGCGACTTGATGGATGACTTTACTTCGGAAGGGTTGCCTTTCTAGTCTACCTAGATTATCCCTGCAGGAAGCAACATTCTGACATTAGTTAGTAACCAATCCGGTTTATGTATTCTACTGAGGTTGTTAAATTGCAACACACACTTCACTAGGATCACACACTTTATATTATTATTATTATTATTTTAGGATGTTTTACTTCATCAAACGCCTCTTTCCTAAATTATTTTTATCGGTTGTTGCAGGAATCATGTCTCGTGGTCTTTACAACAATCTTGATTGAGTTTTGGAGTTCGCCATTCGTAGAGACACTCTTCAAGGTACCATGCCCCCCGGGAGATTGAAGAGGAGAAGAAAAGGAGGAAGGAGAGGGAGGCGGAAGAGTGTCACCATGCTGAGAAAGATCAAGGTAGAGATAGGAGAAGTGGCTACAAAAAGAGGAAGAGCCCAACTGAGCGGGGAGATCTGTCGAAGAAGCCGAAAAAGGCCAAAAACGAGAATCTGCTTCACAGCCTCCTGCTTCCACTAGGATAAACGTCCCTACTTCCGGTGCCATGGCCTCTTCCACTTATACTATCATGACCATCACTTCCCAGATTTCTAGGTGTGTGCCTTACATTCTTCCTGCTAGTCCCCCGCATCTACAAGCTGCATTTTCTAATTTGTTCTTAAGGGTGGTCTTGTTTGATAAGCCCAATCCAAAGTTAGTTCGTGCTGAATCTTATTCACCCCATTTCTAAGCAATTCAAAGTGGTTTGGAGCAAGCTGAAGGATGGGAAAAATTATGCATATAGCTATCTACTGTTAACTGAAACAACTACAAAGAAATCCTATTTTTGAGTCCGAAAAGAATGAGTACAAGAAGCAGCACGCAAATCGTGATGCGGAGATTGAGAGGCTAAAGAAAGAGAGAGATGATATCCTCAAGAGGGAGAGCAAAAGTGCTTCTTTGCTTAAGGAGCTAAAAGAATCCACTGACCGAGCCACGATCATATTTAGAGATGAGATAAAGAAGTGCCATATGGATGAGGCGGCTCTAAAAGAAAAGTTGAGGACAAGCGAGACGATGGTTGAGATGCAGAAGAAAACCATCGTCAAGCAGGCCTCTTTTCGAGAACAAGTTTTGAATTTGGATGTTGAGAAGAAATAGATGGCGGTAGAGAAGGCTAACACAAATGCCAGCTTTCCAGAGCTTTAGGATACCTTCACAAAGAAGATGGAAGGGCTGGATGCTACTATTTTGGGATTTTATGTCAACTCCATTCTACATCAGTGGATTCTTAGTTACTTAGGTCCGTCATTCCCTCGTACGCTTGCCATATTCAGGGAAGAGATTCTACCCTGATTTCAAGACATGGGTGGCAGTTATACCGAAGAGGAGTTGGTTCAAGCATATCTGAACGAAAGGTCCTGCCAAGCTTTAAGGGAGGGGCAGAAAATCTTGAGACTGGAGAGGGAACGAGAAGCTATTGATGCTGCGGCCGCTGCTAAGGCTATGATCGGACATTTTTCTTCAGGCCCTGGTGGGCTGTCTTCACATCTTCGCGTTGATGAGGGAATCGTTTCTACTTCTTCTGTGATTATGCAGCCATCAAAAGAGGGCGACGGTGAGGGCTTCGAATTTGTGGTGCATGAACAAACCACCACAGCAGGTAATTTTCTTATCTCTCCCGTGTTTGAAGACTACCAATTCACACTTGATGAAATTGCCGAGATAGCCGCCCTTTATTCTGATATTATAGATCAACCCTATCTTCCAACCGAGTTACCTCCTCCTTATGGTGCCGGATCTACTGCCATTCTGTCCGCATCAACTGTTGTCTTCGCAACCGTTCGCACTCTTACCAAATTGCAGCATTTAATGCTTTGGATGACCCCTCTGTATCTCAAGAGGAGTGCTTGGTAGCTACTGGCACACGGGAACAGGCGGATCAAGCTAGCTAGTAGACAAAGTAGAGGTCGAGCAACCGATGACCGAGCAGCAGATAGCAGTGGTGAAGAAGGAGAAGGTTGAAGAGCAAAAAAGGTCGTCAAAGAGTTCTTACAAGTCCCACAAGCACAAAGGCAAAGAAGGGTCTGCCAATGGCAATGTTTCAAAAAGCGAGATCACCTCCCGAGGAGAAAAGCTTGAGAAGTTGCCAATTAGAGACAGGAAAGGCAGAAGGGGAGGTAGTGACAAGAAGTCATGGTCTATCTGTGTACTCGTGAAGCGGAGCTTTTGCTTTTTTGGTTGCTTTTTATTCAAGTGCAGAGTCTGCACTTAGCATTTCTTCTTATTGTTGTAACAATAGTGTTTGTATTTTCCTATTCTTGGTTGATATTGTGTGGGTACGTCCCCTTCTTTTTATACCACCATTTTTTTGTTCAGCACTATTTTTCCATACTGTTTTATTTAGTCCCATAATTACTGCCAAAATTCTTTGTTTGGAGTAACATAACTGTGAAGTATTTGCTATTTTGGTTAAGTGTTGGTGTGTGTGTTCCGCCTAGTTCACGGGACTGTTTACTCTGAACACTTGATACGAGACTAGGTGCCCCTGGTAGTCTTTCGGATCCCCTAGTCGGGTTTATACTGTAACTCCCATCTTTGGAAAATTCTGGTTTTATTGTCTTTATTTTAGATATCCCATTTTGATTTCTGACTTGAGATATCAATGAAGCTTTTTTAGCGGTCTTACGGCGAGTGCTTTACGCACTTAAGTGATTTACACACTTAAGTGATCGGTGATGCCGGAGCAATACTGATTACTTGAAACTCTATTAACTGATTCCATTGCAGCGCCGACGTTCAGGCTATTGTGCACACGTGTCACCCTTGAAGTGCTTATTCCTTGGCTTCGGAAGTGGTGCGTGGCTTTTTGTAATATCAGAGTTCCTCATCTTTGGATGCAATTTTTCTGATCCAAGTAGTGGTGTGTGGCTTAAGAAATGCGCACAGTAGGGTCGAGGCTTGCTCGGTCGTAATTTTGCAAACCAAGAAGCGATGCGCGACTTACAAGATGCACGGCTTAGGTAATCATGTTTGCTTAGACATGATTCCATAATCTAAGGGGTGGTGCATGGCTTACGAAATGCGCGGCTTTGATTGGGACCTTCCCGGTGTCGCCGCAGCAACAATGGTTCTTAGAAGGCCGAGATCGAGTTCCGTCAATCAGCGGTTTGAGTTGATTTGCTTCCGTCGACTCAGTAGGTAGATGGCACGTACTTGAGTGTGGTTCCACTATCTCAAGTAGCGATCGGATGGTTTTGAGTCGATTTGAGCCCGTCGACTCGGCATGTTACTTATGTGAACATGGTTTTATTGGTTCAAAAAGCAAAGCAATTTTATTAACTGGAATAAAAGTTGGGCAAGTTCTGCCTATTTACAATGCCTTCGATATCCTGAGGTGGATTATTTAGGGAAATAGGAAATACATAAGATAGACTTAGATAAAGTAATGATGAAGTGATTCACTATTCCAAGCGCAGAGAATTTGGGTTCCATTAGTGGTTGTTAGCTTGAACGTTTCATCCCCTAGTTTCTGGCTGATTATATAGGGCCCTTCCCAACTTGGTCTGAATGTTCCTGGTATAGGGTAGATTCGTTTGAAGACAAGGTCTCCTACTTCGAAAGTACAGTTACGGACCTTGGAGTTGAAATGTTGTGCAACCCTTTTTTGGTGAGCGACGGTCCTTATCTCGGCTTCTTCCCACTTCTCATCGATCATTTCAAGTGACTCGAGCAGGAGATGCTCGATCTGCCTTTGATTGAAGTTTTGCCTTCGATGAGAAGGGACTTCCAGTTTGACTGGGATCATTGCTTTTGAACCATATACCAGGGTGAACGGAGAGTGCTCGGTTACAGATTTTTGTATTGTTCTGTAAGCCCATAACATAAGTGGAAGTTCATCAACCCAATTTCTTTTAGCTTTAGTTAGCCGCTTTTTGATAGTGGACATGATGATCTTGTTTACTGCCTTCACTTACCTGTTTGCCTACGGACATGCAACAGCGGAAAAGCTTTTCTCGATTCGGAAGTGTTTGCAAAAGTCTTTGAACTCAGCACTTTCGAATTGAGTCCCATTATCCGTGATGATTTTTGTGGTATTCCAAACCTACAAATAATGTTTTTAGTAACAAAGTTAATAACTACCTTACGGTAATACTGGCCAGCGGTTCCACTTTGGCCCATTTGATAAATTAGTCAACAGCAATGATAGTGTATTTTGGCTCCTCCTTTGGCTATTGACAATACACCAATCAAATCGATCTCCAGATTGTGAATGGCCGTGGGCTGACCATCTGTTAGCTTTGTTAAAGGAGTTCTTTTGATCTTGCCAAAACTTTGGCATTGGTTACACCGTTTGGCATAATCTGTTGTATCGTGGTTGACTGTTGGCCAAAAATACCTATGTCTGAGAACTTTTTTTGCAAGGGTTTGCCCCCTGGAGTGACCTCCGCATTCGCCTTCACGAACTTCCCTGAGGATTCTTCGAGCTTCGTCGTTAGTCACACCCCTGAGCAAGGGGGTAGAGAATCCCCTTCAGTAGAGTATTCCATCATGTATTATGAACCATGGTGCCTTTCGAAGGAGCTTTTTCCTTTGATTCTTGTATGCGGGGAGTGTTCCTCTGAGCAGATAATCCTTGATTGGTGTCATCCATGTTTCTGGTTCTTTGGCTTTTTCGAAAATCCAATCGATATCCATCTCTCCTATGCTTGGAGCAGTCAGAGTTTCAACTGGGACCAGCCCTATTGACTGAGCTTCTCTGGAACTTCTCAGTTTAGCTAGATATTCCATCTTCGTGTTTTTCTCCCTCGAGATATGAATTATGGTGTAATGCTCAATGTCATTCAGCAATTCCTGCACTTTGGATAGATACAGGGCGAGGTTATCTCCCTATGCTTGATATTTGCTTCTCACCTAATAGACGACTAGTTGAGAGTCGCTATAGATATATATGGACTTTATCCCCAGTTCCTTCATAACTTTTTGCCCGGCTATCAATGCTTCATATTTGCTTCATTGTTTGTTGTAGGGAATTCCAAGCATAAGGCGTAGCAAACGGATCATCCTTTGGGAGTTTCGAGCATGACTCCTGCCCCTAAGAAAAAGTTGTTAGATGCACCATCGACTTGCAACCTCCAGTGTGTCTCCACTTCTGGAGTAACTTCTTCTTCGTTATCTCATATTGTAAACTTGGTAATGAAGTCTACCAATGTCTGCCCGTTGATCGTCCTTTGAGGATGGTCATATTGACTCATTCAATGTTCCATTTAATAAGTCGTCCAAAGGTCTCGGGGCGGTACAACACCTGCTTTAAGGATTTATCTGTTAGTACTTTGGTCAGGTGTGCCTGAAAGTATGGTCGTAACTTTCTGGATGCGATCAAGAGGCAATATGCTAGTTTTTCCAACTTCGGATAATTCTTCTTAGCTCCACTAAACCATTTATTGATATAATATACAGGTCACTGGACCCAAGCTTCTTCTCGTACGAATGCGGAATTTAATGCATGGGGCGAGACTGCTAAGTAGATAAACAAGTATTCTCCGTCTACGGGCTTGGATAGGTTGGCGGAGTTTCCATATATCGTAGCATTTCTTCGAAGGCAGTCTGGCAAGCCTGATTCATTTGAAGTTCCTCTTTCCCTTCTTTAATGCATCAAAGAACGGTATACATTTGTCGGTTGCTTTTGAAATGAACTGGCTTAGCGCTGCAAATTTTCAAATCAAGCTTTATAACTCCTTCTTTCTTGTGGCCTCAACTTCTCACAAAGCGATAATTTGTTCGGGATTAGCTTCGATTCTTCTGGCACTTACAGTGAATCTTAAAAATTTCCAGAGGCTATCCCGAAGTGACATTTAAGCAGATTGAGTTTCATTCTATACTTAAGGAGTATTTCGAACATTTTGGCGAGGTTGCCCAAGTGACATGCGGCTACGCACGATTTAACTAGCATATCATATACATAAACTTCCATAGTCATTTCGATTTGATGTTTGAACATGGCGTTCACGAGTCGTTAGTAAGCCGAATGGCATCACTTTATAGCAGTATAATCCTAGATCTTTGATGAAGCTAGTGTTTTCTTGGTTAGGTTCATGCATCATGATATAGTTGTATCCTAAGTAGGCATCTATGAATGAGAGCAATTCATGTTCAGCTGTTCCATCCACAAGCTGGTCAATTCTCGACAATGGAAAACTGTCTTTTGGGCAAGCTTTGTTTTGGTCAGAGTAGTCAATATAAGTTCGACATTTCCCATTGGATTTCTTGACCAAGACCACGTTGGATACCCATTTGGGATAGGTTGCATCATGGATAAAACCATTCGCCATCAGCCTATCCGCTTCTTCTCTTAGTGCTTGGGATCGTTTGGGTGCTAGGCTGCAACCCTTCTACTTCACTGGTGTATACTTGGGATCGATATTGAGTGCGTGGCATGCAATCTCCGACGACACCCTGCACATATCAAAATGCCTCCAAGAAAATACGTTCAGGTTGGCATGAAGAAATTTGATTAGTTCGTGTCGCATCTTGTTTCCAAGATGTGACCCAATTTTCAGGACCCGAGTGTTGTCATCCATATCGACTGGGACAGGCACCGTCAATTTGGCCGGTGCTACCCGACCCTCCCTTGAACCCTTCTTTCTAGGGTCTAAAGCCTTGTCGAATCGGCTATGGTCCCCAAGCCAGGGGAGGCTCTATAGTTTCTATGCGGTAGGTTCACAAATGTAGAGAGTTCTCCCCACATTCTTCCCCTTTTATTTTCTTCTAGATTCGCACAGTTCTGTGATGCAGCATTCTCTAGCGACACTTTGGTCTACTTTGATCACCCCAACTCCATTCTCTGTTGGAAATTTCATGGTTAGACACCACTGATCTAAAGCAATCCTGAAGTCTTCCAAAGCAGGCTGACCCAAGAAAGCATTGTATGCAGACATTTCATCTACGATCATAAAGGCCTGGATGAGGACGACTCTTCGGTCGCCTTCCCCAAGTTCTACAGGCAAATCAATTGTTCAGACATGTTATTTAGGTTCACTGGTGAATCCATGGATCTTTGTTCAATAAGCGAATTCGTCTTTCATACTGATCTTCATCTGATCAAACATGTGTTTGAACAGGATATTGATAGAGCTGCCAGTGTCCACCAATTCTCGTCGGACGACGATTGGTCTGATTCCTACCGTCATGACCATGGGGTCGAGGGTCAGAGTTTCTATTCCTTTAGTGTCTCAATTTTAGAATACTATATCATCATTCGAGATTCTTTGCTGCTTAGCAGGAGTTCCATCTTCAACCACGAAACACGAATTTTTTGGAATAAGTTTCAATGAGCGTACATATCACTCCATTTCTCCCTAACTCTTCTATGCGGGATGAGGTACTCCAGATATCGTTTCGATGATGAGTCCTCGGTTGATCCATCTAGATCCCTATTCACTGGTTCCAGCTTGGTTTCCCCGGTCTCTAAGAGCTTAGGGTGCAGCAGGTTGGTCAGGATTTTATGGTTTCCCCACATACCACTGAAGCTTGTTTTCCTGATTCTGCTCTTCAATCGGGTTCTTTAAGTGTCGACGCTCATTCGTATTGTGACCATGTGTTTTACGGAAGCGGCAGTACTTTCTGGAATGCTTTTGCTATTCAGTCACTTCCTTTTTAGGCGGCTTCTTGTACTCCTCTGTCCCTTGTGTCGCAAGTTAGATGTTTTCTGGAGAATCATTGAGCAGGGTGTAGTTTTCAGACCTCTAGCCTTTAAGTCACTTGTTACCTCCATTTTGCTTGTTGGAATTCTGGTTTTCCTTTTCTGGTTCCCATCCTTCCCTGCGTTTCCTGCAGTGGTTCCGAAGGTGTTTGTGCCTTGGTTTGCTGCCATGCCATTCTGGCCAACGTTGGTTGGTTGAGAGTTAGCAGGTTTTCCTTCTAGCTCCTTTGCCTCATCCAATCTCAAGTACCGACTTTCCTTTCGGTTAAAGTCCTTCTTAGTGGTAGGTTATTTACTTACTTCTAGCTCCAAATTAAGTGTCGGGATGGATAGCGCAGACCAGGGCCATGAGGACTATATCTTCATTTAGTTACTTACTTCAGTTACCTCGGTGTTGAACCGACTCATGAAGGATTTTAAAGATTCATTTCGTCCTTGGAACAGGCTAGATAAGGACATCACATCTTTCGGTTGTGTCGTGTGAAGCCTAAACTGATCAAGGAATTTTGTTGCTAATTCGTTGAAAGGGGAGATGGATTTCGGTGGGAGCCTGGTGAACCACATAGAAGCAATTCCCTCAAGGAAGATAGAAAAACATCTATATTGAACATCATTTGAAGCATTTTCTCTGTCCATGTACCAACCATACTTGTACAAGTGAGGTTTCGGATCTGTAGTTCCATCGTAAGACGAAATAGCCGGCATAGTAAACTATTCAGGGTACCATTCATTCAAAATGTCATCGGTGAAGAGAGTCCGACTTAGAGATGATCCCCATTCATCATCTCTCATATCCTTACTTTCATCCATCAAGCGCTTAACCATATCCACGATATATTCCTCTGATGTCCGGTGGTCCATGGGTTGACTGTCAACGACTATGCCAAGTGTTTGATTTGGCAAACAATCTTGGTAAGTAGACTGAAGCCTAGGCTCTTCTGTCTTTGGGAGAGCCACTCCCTCGGAGTTCTGTTGGCTTGTGGTTGGTCGGGAAGGGGCAATCTGGGCCTTCATGCCAGTATTGAGTGCATTAGAATTTTCTTCCAACTTTTTGTCGTCAAGTTGCTCGCCCTTTTCAGAGTCGGAGAGATCCACCACTATATCCTCCCGTGGGGTTTTCGCCCCTACATTCAAGTTTGTAATGGGCTGCTTTGCAGTTAGCAGAGTGCTCGTATTTCCTTCGATGATTCCTGCGGCTCCATCCACCACTCCTTTCTGCTTCTGCTTTCCGTTTCTTCTATTTAGGCCAAAAATGGAAAAGTTTTCCTGTTCCATGGCAGCTTTATTAAAAGCCCATATCCATCTTGCTGAACCAGCTCAAGAAATTTGGAGGTGTTTGGAGCTAACTTTTTGGATTGGTGTCGTTCCAATTGGATCAGACCGTTACTGATCCGAAAAGTTGTACAATTTTTGTACTTCCTACACTGATTGGCTTCCTTGCTTGGCTGTGATGCTCTCCATGCAATTTCATAGCTTGTTGATTTGTTTTAATAGTGATTTATCCATGGAGTTGAATGAGTTGTAGTCTGAATTAGACAAATCTTTGCTTCTTGGATTTGGATGCTTGAATGTCACCAAACTTGATAGATAAGTTAGGCTGAGCCAAAGGAATGTGAGGCAAGTGATTTCGTGAAGAAACAAGGTAATGCTTCGGATCAGTACCGATCCAATTGGATCAGATCGGTGCCGATCCGAATAGTTTGCATATTTTTTGTCCAAAATTCTTGGAGTCCATCTTCTAGTTGTTTTAGGCCTTCGGGTCAAGTCCTACGTCATTCTGGCTTGATCTGAATGTTCTAACTCCTATTGAATTCTGCGGGATTAAAAACCAGGTTAACAATTTGCTACAATCATCTATTAATGAAATATAATAAATTTTCCCTCCACGAGTGGGTGTTGCCATGAAGTCACAAAAATCAGAATGTATTAGTTCTAATACTTCGTTCATTGTTTTTACTGACTTCATAGGTTCTTTCAAAAACTTGGATTAGGTTCATACTTCGCATTTATATATATTACTAGAATTAGGGTTACATTTTGGTAATCTTCCTATATTTTCCATTCTTTTTATAGGACAATAATTCACATGACCTAACCATTCATGTCATAAATCGATATATTCAAGCAAGTAAGAAGAAGCCTTATTGTTATTCTTATTATTGAGCATACATTAAGTTTAAAAAGACCATCTGTAAGATCGCTCATTCCTACAAATTCTCCACCTTTGGTGTGTGCAAGCTTATCAGACTCAGATACAAGTTTGAAATTCTTATTACTCAAAATATGATCAAATACTTGATCTTTGCTACATATAGTACATCCATAGATTCGGTCATTTTTTAGAAGTAAGTGTAAGGATCACGTTGCTTTTTCCTTATACAGAAGATTATGATGCATTGCCCATGTATAGATTTTAGCCTTCAGTTGGATCATAGGTTGGAAATATAGCCTTGTCAGAACATATGTATCTTATGGCACTAGTATCAGCCCTACAATCTTTGGTGTAACGGACAATGTTAGTCTCTGAAACTATAGCAGCAAAATCAATGTTAATTACAATATATGCTTGATTTTTGTTACCGTGATTTTCATTGGCATTTTGATCCTTCCTTTGGAAACAGACTTGTGTTTTACGTCCCGATTTCCTACAAATCTAACATACACCCTTTATCTTGAATTTCTTCAATTTTGGTGCAAGTGAAGAACCTTTTCGTGGACCATTCCCCCTTTTCTTCTAAAAGTTAGGCTTTGATTTAGATGGGTCTCCTTCCATAATGTTTTCTCTAGCTTCATATGCCTAGGCATCATTCTTCTCGTTTATTATATTCCCTTCTTCAATTCGAAGTTTTAGAACTAGATTTTCCATTGATAAATGTTTAGTCAATTGTTCAATTCATGTTTGAAATTCTTCTGGGATGGAGCCAATTTCTCAATGATTGCATCCACTTGGAATTTCTCATCAAAACTCATGCCTTAAGTGTGCAATTCATGAATGATAATCTGTAATTCTTTACTTTTTTGAGAACGGACTTATTGTCAACCATCCTGTAATTTATAAAGCCGCCAACGACGAATTTCCGTGCACTTGTTGCTTGTGTCAAGTATTCCTTTTCCAAAGACTCCCCTAATTCCTTTGCGGTTTTACACGTTACATAGACATCATAAAGAGTATCATCCAATCCATTAAGGATATAATTTTTCAAAGGAATTCATTGTACGTCCAAGCATTGATTTCTTTTTGAGTCTCTATAGTGACCAGAGATTCATTTGGCACTGGTTTCTCTTGGTTGAGCACATAAACCAAGTTCAAATTATGATATAAAACAACATTTTTTGTTGCCATCTTTTGAAATCAATTCATTTGAATTTGCATGTTTCTCGACAATCGAGTTCTACTTGCCAACAGTCATAAATTGATCCATTCTGAAATAGAATAGTAATTTCAAAAAAGAAAAAACGAAACTTCTACCTTAGATTGTTAGTAATATATTAACATAACGAGATCAATCTTGCAACTAACAACAAATAGATTACAAAATACTACTTATATAAAAAGTTAACTATAGAACGAATACGACTTAATCTACACTACAGTCTAGTCAAAACTTCCAGTATACCAAATAATGGAAGTAAATTAGAAATTACCGACTAGGTTCGAGTGAGGCATGCAATCGCAATGTTTTAAGATAGAATTTTGCAGTTACACATATGTTGTAGTTTTCGTATAGTAGACATTTGCCTTGGAGGATACGACTCTCAATTCAAGACGTACAAAGATGGCTTGGATTATGGGAAACTTCAACCTACGTTTCTTTCTTTGTTGATTGCGTGAAGAAGAGGGTAGAGAAGAGGAATATAATATAATTAAAAGTGTTTGTATTTGGAATTTTCGGCCATATAGGCATTCAAGAGATGTTTATTCGAAATACAGCTCCCACCAAAATAGATTTTTCAAAAAGTTAAAAACTACACCCAAGGCCCAAAGCCTCCATCTTTGACATTTTAATGTATTAAATATCAGGTGCCTTCATACATCATGCTTTTTCTCTTATACCAATTTGCATAGTACATTATGTGTTGACATATGTAGAGATTTTTGTCTAAATATTCCCCGATGTGGAACTTTAATTTTTAGCAAATTTCCACAAATAGTAACGTAACATTTTAGAGGACGGATAAAGTTTTTTGTTTTTTTTTCCCTAGAAATAAGAATCTAAATAAAAGTGGGTCAATAAGTAAATTGATAATCAAGATAAGTACTAAATCTATGAAATAAAACCTAAAAATTTAATTAAAATTTTGAAGATCCTTAATTAGCATGTGAGGTTTGTAATAATGTTTTTGACCAATTACTAGCATAAGCCCTCTCTTACAAATACTCTCTTGATTGGTTGTACTTTTATTTTAATTTAATTCTATCAGTTACAATCTAAACCAAATAAAACTCCATACTAAGTTAAGAGGGTCCTTTTGATTTCCCTCTGTGATATCAAGGAAGAAAGTTTCTTAAGACACTACACGTGTCATTTGTGTCTAAGAGTTCAAAATAATTAATAAAACGTTACAGTTCCAAAATCAATTCATGCTATAAAGCATTTCGGACTGATTATAATTATGGGTACATAATTTCCCGAATTGAATTACCTTCCTTGTAAGTTTTATGTTTTGAAGAAATGGGGAAATTGCGTCAAAGTGTAGAAAAAAAAAGGCATATCAATCTGCATCGTGTATCTTCTGTTCAATCATAAATCGCACAGCTTAAAAGTAGAATTTTGTTGCACATATTTATCTTCTAACAGTAATATTTAACTTCCTTGCTTGTTCTAGAATAATAAACAGGAGTTTATTATATGTATGGAAATTATGAGTGTGTGTTCTGTACAAGTTACTTGCACAAAACGTACCCTCGTATATGGTTATCAATTAGGAACTTAACAATTATTCAAGCATTGCGTCATCTTTTCTAAACGCATATCTTGCAAGTTGAGGCTATGAAAATGACTTTAATTTCCTGTTTATTAATCAAGGAAATTGGGTCTACAATTCGTCTATCTCTTCAGTTCAAGTCTATGCATGATACAAAATTGATGTCAACAATTTCCAAAATTTAATACATGGATAGTTTCTGTGGTTGATATCATATGAGAAGAAGCCAGTGAAAACATTGAATTCCAAAGTCAGCAATAGAAGTATTCTTTCTCACGTTATTTTTAAGAATTCTCTTAAATATTTTGTCTGTTTGAATTTATATGAGATTATTTGTGAACGATGAATATTCTTTCTACCCATACAAGCTAAATGCTTCATAAAAAAAATCGTAAGATTACCAAATTTGACCAGAATATATCATGTTAAAGAAAGAATGATCCTACCCACATTCCAAAATGAATATTGAACAGCCTTTCAACATCCAAAAGCCTGTTTAAAATCTCCAATAAACCCAACCTTTGTCCATATTTTATAAGATGGCACAAACAGTAGTCACAACCCCAACCCCAATGGAACCCCAAGAGCTCCAAAGCATTCCTCAAACAAGGCCAAGATCGACCATGATAATGGACAAAACACTAGCAAGCAGCGCAAACTTAGTAAACCTGCTGCCAACGGGCACATTCCTGGCCTTCCAATCCCTCTCCCCTTCCTTCACCAACAAAGGAAAGTGCTACGCTTCCAACACCTTCTTAACCATAACCCTTATTCTGATTTGCTCTCTTTCATGCCTCTTCTTCTCCTTAACCGATAGTCTGAAAGGAGGCGATGGCAAAACATACTACGGAATTGCAACGTTTAAAGGGATGTATGTGTTGAACTACGAAGGAGGAGTTGATGAGGGTGACGAGGAGAAGGGCAAGGTTTTAAAGGATCTGAGGAAGTATCGGATTAAAATACTGGACTATGTGCATGCTTTTTTCTCTGTGCTTGTGTTGCTGTCTTTGACTTTTAGTTCTTCTGATGTGAGAAGTTGTTTCTTTCCCAACGCTGGTGTTAATGTGAAGCAACTGCTCGCGAATTTGCCCTTGGGTGCCGGGGTTTTGTCCAGCTTGGTTTTTATGACCTTTCCTACGACGAGGAGAGGGATTGGGTACACTGATTCTTCGCGTCATGCTGGGTGAACAAACGCTTTTCATTGTTGTATATATTTCATCGCTTCTGTCTGTGTATCTTTGTTACTTATATCAAAATAGCGCGACTTTTTTTCTGTCTCTGATAAACAACTTGACGTTAGGTGGACGGATTTATTTATGGGATAAAAATGTATAGGAGGAATAGTCAAAATTTTAAATTCAAATTTTAAATTTAAGTAAGATTTGGAGTAAATGGTTTGAAAATAAAAATTAATTTTATCGTCTTTTCATTTTTTATTATCTGTTATTTAACGGTGTTACAATCTACCTATGCCAAAATAAAATTATTCACATATTTATCCCCTCATCCAATCAACTAAAGCACTCACATGTCGATGTCCATTTAATTAATTTTCTTCATCGTGCACAGCCAAACAGGCCATTGTTCCATTTTTCGTTTATTCTTTTTCAAAATCATAAAACAAGACAAAAACCAAAACCGTACCTCTAATTCACCTCAAATAACGCGATTTCATTCCAACACCACTCATTAAATCACTCACTTATCCAATCGTCCAATCAACTACAGCACTCACATGTTTATGTCCATTTAATTAATTTTCTTCATTGCACACAACCAAACAAACCATTGTTCGATTTTTCGTTTATTCTTCTTCGAAATCATAAAACAGGATAAAAACCAAACCGTACCTCTAATTCGTCTCAAATAATGCGATTTCATTCCAACGTCACTCGTTAAATCACTATTCATTTGTTTGCTTTGTTAGAATTTTGATATACTTTAGTATCAATTAATTACGAAGCCTATATCCAATCCAAAAAAAACATATATTGATTTAATCGAGAGATATAGAATAGATAGCATAACTAAGGAAGATATACCTGAATTCATATTTATTAACTGAAAGCGAAGAAGAATTGGTTTGGTCATCCAAATTGATACAAACCGTACATCTGAATTGTTTCCATAGAAAAAATTAGAAACATAACCTCTTATTTATAATATTATTATTTTCTAATTTGATTATTCAACAAATTAGAATTGCACCCGGTATTTATACATTAACACAATGACAATTATATCCTTAAATCTTTTAATTTTAAATTATAATTATTTGATCGCTTTAATTAAGATGTATACTAAAACAGCATAACACGTTTTAGTTTACATGTGCGGCCGCCACACATGTTAAAATATTCCAACAGCCCCTTTGGGTCACATATGTAATAACCTTATAAATGTGTTTTTCTTTATGAGTTTCAAATTTTGTTTTTTATTTATTTGAAATCGTAAATAAAATAAACGGCCCAAGGCCCAATGTCACAAATGAAATGCGACACACCCTAGCTGCAAAACACAAACAAAATTCACAATCGTAAATGAGCTAACCCTAGAAACTAAGGGAAAGGTAATGGCGAATGATGATCAGCTAAAGTTTCTGAAAAATACAGCGCCTTATCCTCAAGGAGGCTTCTAGAGCACCTCCTTTCCCTTGTGATAAGCTTTAGCGTTCGATTTGTGAAGAATACCACTAGCAAAATGAGAGTTTTTGAAAGTGAGCCTCTCCAACTTTCAAAATTTGCCGCTATCATCCGGATCTATGATATCGACTCCAAAATCATGACGGTTGAAAAGGATGCTATCGGTTTGAGAAACTTGCTCAAAAAGCTTACTGCTTTCATCTCTACACCTACTAGATAAGTGGTATACTTGATTATTCAGCATGCGTTTGTAGTAAATATCCCCCATTCTCCTATTGCTAACATTCAGATGAATGTAATCTTCATTTGACAACAACATAAACTCCTCGGAAACACTGCTGGTAGAGCGGTAGCTACTTCGGGCTGTAGCAGGTAAACAACAAGCATTATGCTTCATAATATAATAAATATTATCATTATTAATAATAGAATTATGTCTAATTCCCTTGCAGAATCTCATTCTGCCTACAGTTCTGGAATGGCCGCCTTCAGGGAGATGGCCTGAGAAGCTGCTGTCTTGACCCAAAGATGGTTTTTTCTAACTATAAGCATTAAAGTGACATTGGCAGTTGCAATTGAATCTCCTTTGGGGAATATCAGTAGTGAATTTCCTCATTTATAAGAAATCTTCAACTCTATCTTTATAGTTATCAAAATTATTAAAATCAGAGTTAGTAACTTCAGAGCATTCATGATGCTTATTAGTTTTTCTTGTAAGAATTTGGAATTCTGAATATATAGTTCTCCATAATTGAATGCTGCTTTTCTCTTTATTATGATGCAGTCTTTGAATCCTTTCTCTCCAAATATGATATATAACAGTGGTTAACATTATGGAAGCTCTTTTAAATTCCTTTGATTTGGGTTTGAAGTTGCTCTGAATATATTGAGTGCTTTCTCTATGCTTTGAATTGATTCCTGCTGATTGAACCTTAAATCAGTTTTAGCAATATCCAACATGTTTTGAAAAAGAGCAATCAAAAAATAGATGGTTTACATTTTCAACATCGTTTTACAAAGTAAACATTTGCTTTCTGCATTTTTAGTCCATTTGGTACATCAATCTTTTGTGGGAAGCCTAATGAGAATGGCAAAATAAGAACAATAGGAAATTTTTGGGCAATTTGATTTGTTTCAAAAGACTTTGTATCAATTGACCTTAGTTTCTTCACCCTTTATGAATTTCCACACTTTTTTGAAAGAAAAAAGTTCCTTTGTACTCAGTTTCCAAATCCATGTGTCACTTTAAAGGTTTTGATCTATTGTGATTTTATCAATTGCTGATTTGAAAATATAAGCTGCTTGTGGATTGCTTGCTTTCTAACAATGATTTTGAATAATACTTTGAACTTAATCATTAGCACCCCCTAAAAAGTATATGTTGTTCCAACCAAGCAAATCAATAAGAGATTTTTCAAAAATCCATGGATCAAACCACAAGCTGGTTTGTTTACCATTTTTAAACTTCCTTTCCAATAGTTTTTTGCCATTCTCCCTACAATTAAGAATATTTTTCCAAGTTAAGGAATGATGGATTTCAACATTTGCAGTACAGAAATTTTATATTTAAGATATTTTTCTCTCATCCATCTAGCCTAAATGGATTTACCATCTATAAATTTTCAAAATAACTTGAACTTTGTTGCTTCTCTTAAGTCTCTAATGTTTCTTAGGCCTAAGCCACCTACTTTTCTAGATATGCAAACTTTTTCCCAAGCAATTTTATGTTGTTTACCTTTCCAAATAAAGTTCGCACACATTTTTTCAATTTTGTGAATTGCTTTTGTTGGAATATTATGAGCTTGTATCCATTACATTATAATTATTATGATGATAGTATGAGTAAGTTCCAACCTACCAGCTAGAGACAAAATTTTGCTAGACCACCCTTCAAGTCTGCCTTGAATAATGTCATACAACCTTGTGTAATCTCTATCATTTATCTGGTTCATACTTAAAGGCAGACCCAAATACTTGACTGGCAGACTACTTCTTTAAATTTAAAAATGTTTAAAATTTCCTCCTTGCAAGAGCATCCTTTGCTGAAATATATTTTGCTTTTGCATTCATTGACTTTTAAATCAGCAAGTGCATCCAATTTTTTAAAAATCTTTACAATAGAACAAGCACTTTTAGCATCTACATTAGTAAACAAATGTAAGTCACCAGCATATAAAAGATGAGTAATGAAGAGCTTGACTCTATTTATAACTTTAATTTTCCCTTCACTTTGCTCAATTTCAATTAAAGTAGATAAATATTCCATAATAATAGTGAATAGATAAGGAGAAAGTGGATCGCCTTATCTAATTCCCTTATTGCTATGAATAAATTCGTTTAGGGAGCCATTAATCATCACTGAGTATGTTACATTGTCAATACATTTTTTATAAGCGTACAAAAATTTTCATTAAACCCCATTTGTTTCATCATGTGCATTATAAAGTGCCTATTTATTTAATCAAATGCTTTGTGTAAGTCAACTTTAATACACATAAGATTTTTACTCTTATTGCTAAAGTTTCTTATTTGCTCATGGGCAAGAAGAGTGTTTTTAGCAATAAGCCTACCAAGAATAAAAGCACACTGATTTTCAGAAACCAAAATTATCAAAAACACTTTAATTCTATTGCATAAAATAGTAGAGATGATTTTATAAATGAAGTTACAAAAAGAAATGGACCTATAATCTTCCAACCTAATTGGATTATTAACTTTTGGAACTAGGGTTATAAAAGTATGATTGAAACTTTTTAAAAGTTTCCCAGTGTTAAATAATTAAGAAATAATCTCAAAAATATTACTACTAATATCAGTCCAACGAGTTTTATAAAACTTTGCTCCAAATCCATCAGGACCTGGATTTTTGTCATTGTTAGCATTGAAAATAATATTTTTATATCTAATAAACTGACAGGGGCTAGAAGAATATCTTGACAACTTTCCTTTAATAAAAATTTAGTGTTAATGCTAGGAATGTTATCCACATACTCATTTGTGTTATACAAATTTGAAAAGTAATTAATGGTTTCCCTCTCTATCTCATTTATATCTTTTAAAACATGCCCATTCACATCAATAAGTTTACCAATGTCATTTCTATTTTTCCTGCTAGACATATTAGCATAAAAAAAATTTACTAGCTTTATCCCCATTGGTCAGCCAGTCAACTTTGACTTTTTTCCTTAAATTAACTAATTGCACTTGAAGGGAGGAAATAAGCTTATTTTGTTCCTGAAAGAAACTGTTGACAACATTGTTGTCTGAACAATCATTATCAAGAGCATTTTGAAACTTCTCACAATATGCTCTTGCTTGCTTAAGCACATTTTTACTTCTATTATTATTCCAACTTTTAAGATACCCTTAAGAAATTTGAAAAAATTTGAAAATTTTAAACTAGGCAGTGCCCTGTATTTTAAATGATAAGCTTTTACTGATAACATCCTTGTAATTTTCTTCAGAAACCCATCCATTCATGAATCTGAATGGGACATTCTTCTTATACAAAAAGTTTTCAGTAAGAAAAATCTGAACTGGGGTGTGATCACTTGTAGCTTGAGGCAAAGTGAAACACTTGAAATCAGGAAACAAACTTACAAAATTTTGATTAATCAAAATTCTATCAAGCTTGCAATGTATATTTCTGTATTTACCTGATTTCCATGTGAATCTATTAACTATTAAGTTAGCTTCAACTAATCCAATCCTTAGAAATAAATTGTTAATTATTACCAATTTTTTAAAAGGGACTGGAATGCCCCCACTTTTAACAAATGCATGCATAGTAGTGTTAAAATCACCTAATATAATCCAAGGGAGAGAAATTTTGTTTATTTAATTGCTCAAGATGATTCCATAAAGAAAATCTCTCATTTTCAAAATTTAATGCATAAATAAAAGTGATTTCCAAATGCAGACCCCCTTTATTGATAAATGAGCAATGAATGAATTGAAAATTTAATATATGGCTAATTAGATTCCAACTATTATCATCTCATAATATCAAAATTCTGCCATTACCACCATCTGATTATTATTGATAATTTTCCAACTGGAAAGATACTTAGTATGATAATCATCAATTTTTGAGTTATCTAATTTGTGCTCTAGCAAACCAATGATATTTGGTTTTTTAGCAAAAATCAAATTTGAAACATCTAGTTTTCTTTCAGAGGAATTAAGCCCTCTAACATTCCAAGCAATAATCGACATATTTAAAATAAAAATAGAAAAAAAATGTAAAGGATACTCAAAGGATGTGTCGATAGCTATAGTGAATCGCTGTAACTATCTTCATCATCCTACACCTCCAACTTTTTGCCTCTTCTCTTACATATTGAAATATTTTTTATTTTTAGCAGTTTCTCCCATTTTTCATTTTTGGATATATACTTTTCTCTAAATTTCTTATCTACAACATCCTTTACTGCTCTGCAGATGTGATATCATTTAAACTTTTAATTCTAGTTTCCATTTTTTTCTTTTTCTTGCTCTTTCTTGAGATGATGAGGATGTCATTGCATTTACTATTGTTTGTATGAATTTTTCAGATAATGACCTCCTATTCTGAGGAGTGAGTGAGCATAGCAGAAGAGATATGTCGGTGTTTTCTAGATATGTAGATAAGTCCAGGTTTTTAAGAGGACAAGAATCAACATTCATATTATCCCTTGATTCTTTTGCTCGAGCAATATCTTTTTGAACAATAATTTCTGTAATTGCAGAGGGGGATACATTTGAATGAACTACCCCTGCCATTTCAGTAGCATTGTAGTCTTGCAAATTCTGAAAAGAATTCACAGTCTTTTCTTTATGTATATCTTGTTAAATGTTTGCTTTTACTGAAGTATCTGCATTTACACTCCTCGTATGCAAATCAGGTTCAGTTTTTTACCTGCATCTAAATTTTTTGAATTTGAGTTTTCATTTGTATTTTTAACATGCTATGAACCATCGTCCCTTATTTTTTTCCCTCCAAATTTTATAGCAACACAATTTTTAATTGTATGAACATAACAAACACATGATTTACATCTCGGAGGGATCCATTCTGTAACAACCCACTTTTCTGTACAGTTTAAGCTGACAATAAACCACACATGTCCAATCCAAATTGAATGGAAAGGCAGATAGTGAGGGAAAAGAAAGAAGACAAGAAAAACTAAGAAACACAAAATCTCACAACGGAATGAATAATCTATATTGTTTAAAAAATCTTTACACAAAACAAAACTGTAATATATATATATATACAGATATCAATCAGAGTATACAACCTATTCAGCTCGGACAGTTATAACAACCTGCCCTCACAACTGTTGAATAATACACAATAATGTAAAAAACGGAAATATAATCATCTACGTGAATACATCTCTGGGCCTCCAGCTCCTCTTTTGAAGCTCCAAATATCCATTTATACCTGGAAATATGCTCGGTCTGACTCGAGTATTTAGGAAAAACCACGCCCGGGTCAGTCTGGTAAAACCAGCGTGAGAACTTAAATCACAAGGAATTTTATTTATTTTAACTTTTAAAATCCTTTAAAATCAAAGGTATCTTGTAAGACCACGCCGCACATAAACACGGACGGGTTTTGACCTTACGATAACCAAAACCATTATATAGAAAATCCAGTGATATTATAATAATGTCTAAGGGCGAAAATGATAATAATCATATAGTTGTGATGCTCGTGAGTGTGCATCACAATAATATTAGATATAAAATCGAAAATCGACAAGGCACGTTCGCTAATTATATAGGATTTCCATGGAGGTGCCCTCGGTACTTCGAGAACGGTCCTCATGCACAAGGATCAGAGTTATCCTTCTGAAGCATCATACCCGTCTAGCCGGGATATTATAGGAAAAACAAAACTGGTCTTGCTAAGACTGAGTGCATCGCTCCCGGCATGCCAAAACTAGTAGATAGATATTGCTAGAAAAGGGAGCCGACTACACCCTATGGGTTTGCCAACCCTACTGGTCATGCCTCTTATCTCTGGTTTTAGTCATTCCTGTTGATGAGGCTACATTCAGCATTCCAGCTTACGCACCGCCACAAAATAGATCACGGAATCCCACTTGGATTCCAATACCCCAACGGGTCTCGGAATCACCCATGGATCCCAACATCTCCAAATCATCAATCTCCTCCATAGAATCGTATACGGTTTCCGGAGTGGTTACAAGTTCGAGTCATCTCTTATGAGTACACTCTTCCGTTTCTGGGTGCTCCACAAAACCAAACGTCGATTTTCGGAATGCTCAATACCAATTCTTTAGGAAATAATTGGACAATACATAAGAGTGGGGATAACCTCCTAACCGTTTAAGTGGACTCTCCTTATCATTTATCCTAGAAGAACAAAACGAGTTTATACATATAGTATAGCACCACAGATGGTAACTGTACCATATAATTTCCGTATTTCCCCTAGATATTTCCAGAGTTAAAATCGTTCGATGTTAAGTAGGGAATCATTTCCCTACTACCAAAATTAAGAAGGATTACATATTTTGGCCAAGATTTGATAGTCGGTTATTTAACTATCAAATAAACAACATTCAAACAAAGATTACATTTTCCATTGAAATCACTAAAGCCTCATAAACTAATTTGAAATTGCTTCATATACTTATCTCATCGGGATAAGTATATTCACAAAACATTCTTTTCAAAAATACTTGAAAATCCTTTAAAAAATAGATATGGAAAGTACCATTCGGTATCAACCATGGATCGCAGCTTAATGGTTACGTCTCTATTCCAGCGAAATCCAAACTTAACTACTCACTGTATATATAGGGTTTTCTCTCTTTATGCTTGATGGAATTCAATGAAATAAATTTAAAAATGTTTTATACTCAAAAACAAACAATTTTTGTTCTGGAATCAAGGTTTAAAACTTAATAGATGTTGAGATATTGATTTCTAAAGTTAAAGCTTTAACTGTTTTAACAAAACAACAGGAACAGTGGAGCTTTTGGAAGAAGTACAGTGTCTTGAGTTGCAGGTGGAACTACCCATGTCTACACAAATATACATATGCATACACACACAACAGATACATATATACTTTTCATAGATCGAAGATTCATTCATATCACGGTTGTATACATATATATGTAATAATCAGTTAAAGAAAACAAAAGTGTTCTACTCACAGATTAAAAATAGATGATCAATTGTTGTGCTTATCTTCTCCCTCTAAGCTTTGAATGACTCAATCCTTTTTTATCTTAATGGCGGAGAGATTTGTTTTTAAGTGAACAAGCATGGCCATATATATGAGAAAGAATGGGACATTGAAACAAGAAAAAAAAGCTGGAGTACACATATAGGTTGGCATGATATTTTGTTTAGGCTTCATCATTTTACTTTTTATTTTACTTTGTGGGCTGATTTGATTCTTTTGAATGCTTGATTTTAAGTTTGCCATGATGAAGCTTTTATATATATATAATAAGTTTGAAATGATGAAGCATATATATATATATATATATATATCATATTCAGCGGTTAACGTTTGAAAATTTAGTATATCTTTCAAAATTCATCGATTCAGATATTCTCAATATCAGAAAATTAATTATTCGACTTATAAAAATTAATATTTCAATATTTAAAATTAGTTAATCATACTAATAATAGATGGCTAAAAATCCAGGTCGTTACATTCCTCCCCCCTTAAAAGAATTTCGTCCTCGAAATTAGAAAGTAAAGAGATAATTCAAGCTATAACAAAAAGTCATATATTTATATCATAAAGCATATACATAAGTGATACACTAAATTACAACCATAGCAAACAAGGCATACACTATACATACCAACAACTAGCTATCCTAACATCATCTCTGGATAGGCTTCCCTCCAAACTAGTATCGCTCACCCGGACCCTAATCAGGCTCCTTGATTAGGAACCTCTACTCTCCTTACATAGTTGTAGCTATGATAGAAAACTTTGGTTCCATATCAAGAACCCTCATTGAGTGTTCACCGTCAAAATTGAGTAATAAATCCTTATTCGAAATGGTGTAGAACACCTCAAAGCCTTGTTCTCGAATATTAGATCAAAACTATAAAAAGGGAAATGATCTACATCCATTTCTCGTACTTATTTTAATTGGTTATTCCTAATACCAATTCTACTACTTCTAAATTATTTATGAAAGCATTTTTATAACACATAGCTTAACTTATAAAATTCCTTATCATCCTCTAAGGGTATACAAAACTATAATTCAAAATTTTATTTTGAATTCACTTAAGAATTTAAAACACCCGGTTTTTATTCAAAACACTTTATGAAACGATACTATATATTTAATCCACAGAAATATATATATATATATATAGTTAGCCCAAGTAATCCCAAAATTGTACCTAGAAATTGGGTACTACCAAACAGTATCATATATTCCTTACAAGATGGATAATACTTAAGAGAAACGTTTACCATCCGAACGTATCTCTTACCCATTTTTAGTTATTTTTGAGCCACTCGTACTAGTTAACTAAAAATCACTTCTTTCTTTCAAACCCATTTTGAAACAATATCATAAATATATTTCCAGCAAAATATTTCAACGAAATATCCAATTCCAATTTGCTTTGAATTCGTTCGGGCTCAAACTCGTCCCAATTGTACAATGACAAAGAGAATAATTTACTAAGTGCACAATACCGTTCGCCTAAGAAAACATCCGATCGTCACTTAGAATATTCTGATCATCACAAAACGAATCAAAACTTATTTCCAAATTAATCCAAAGAAATGCCCCCTTTTCCACAAAATTCCTTTTTTAGAGATATTTATACTTGAATATATTTCTAAACAACTATTTCCAAAACATTGATACACCAAAAACCCCTTTAATAAAACTACTATTACCATTTGCAAAATCATTTATACTCTAAAAATATCTCAAATAAAATACTATTCCCTTCCTCCATAATCATTTTAAATAATAATATTCATTTTTACTTTATAGTAAATCAAACCATACCTTTGAAATCAAATCAAAAATTGTTCTATTTAAACAATTATATAGCAAGGTCCTAATGGCAGCAATTGCCTATTAAGAATCTCGAAAATATTTCAACTACTATCATTAACCCTTTAAACCTTGAAAATCATTTTTCCAAAATTACCAGGATTTAAATTCTAAAATTACTTTTATTTATACACACATTTTAATAAATCAAATTTATAAATTATTTCTATTTAAATGAAATCATTCAAAGATTTATTGCAAAAATATTCTAGCTTCCTTATATAAATCATCTTTCAAGTATTTACTTCAGAAATATTTAAGTTTCCTTTTCATAAACTTCTTTTATTAAATCCCAATTAATTACAACCAACTTATACATTCAATTATTTCCAAAATATTATTTCAAAATATTCCCAATATCCTTTTAATAAAATAACATTTATTTAAACTTAATCAAATCAATCTTTATATTTCTAAAATATCCAGAATATTCAAATTCTCTTTATAAATAAACACCCTTAGAAATCAAATTTTAACTCAACATTATCAACGCATGCCTTATATTCAAATTGTGAAATTTAATTCATAAGGTACTCGTTTCAATGTTCTCGAAATTCCTATCTACCCAAACCAGTTTTCAAAAGGAAGATTCAAGATAGATTAATGAATACTGGTCAATGCTCAGAAATGGACGAGCATGACCGATCAAATCCTAGATGATCATGATGAAATACTATCGGTTCCTAACAATCAAGCACAACCAAAAATAACTATATTAATTTTCTATGAAAAATTATTCTTTTATAAAATATATTTTGTAATATCCCGGAAATTTTAACAATATCAATTTAATAATCTGTTAAATAATTAAATTGATATTGATGATCTTTGATAATAAGATTTGAATTTAATTTAATAATCTGATTAAATTAGTATTAATTGGTGATTTTATCTTTTAAAAGTTAATAAGATATTTTCTATTTGAATATATATATTTATTTATATATATTGTAAATAGAAGCTTTGGGTAAATTGGGAATTTAGATTTAATTTAATATGACTTTTCAAAGTTATTTAAATTAGTAAATTTATAGTTTTAAAATACTTTAATTGCTTAAGATATTTTTACTTAAGTTTAAAATTATATAAGAGTTAACAAAAAGGCTTGTTTTGTTTCTTTTTAAAATATCACTTGATAATATAATCTCTTATATAAATTATTTAAATATCAAATATGTTAATTTCATATAATAAGTATAATGTATTATTTTTATTAATATGAATGGATTTTAAAGAATATGAAATTGTTATTTAATTAAATAAATAGTTATATATGTATATATATATATATAACTTGACTTTTTAAATTGAATCTTAGGATTTAATTTAATTGAATTTGAATTTAAGCTTTGAAATTCAAGAGAATAAATTTTTAAATTGTTTGGATATTATAATATTTGTATAACTTTTAATTATAAATATAATTGGTTTTGTTTCTTTAAAATGATTTATATATATAGATAAGTGTTTAATAAATAAGAAAAAGGCTTTTTAATTACTTTAAAATAAATAGAAATAAGATAAATACTTAAAAGACATGTGTCTTTATCTAATGACTTGTTTTAACATGTGTTAAGTAATGAGTTAATCTATGTGACAAGTGTCTTTATTATTTTTTTAATTTTCTTTTATTTTTATAAATTTCAACTTCACTTATATAAACATATGCATTCTCCTTACTTCATTTTCTTTCTATTCTCCATTTTCAAAACAAGAAAAACTCAGTTTTTCCTCTAATAAAATCTGAAATAATTAGTAACCTCTTCTCAAAACTCTTCCTCTAATCTAAAATCAAAAACCTGATTTTCAAATTCCTCAAACCAGAGATTATCAACATCGAATCTCTGTAAACCATTTTCCCAAATCTAAATTAAGTTCAACCTGCAATTCTTTTCAACCTTTAAGCCTGCCTGCATGTTTATCAAATCTGGAATCATTTCAAGGCCTGTCTGCATTCATCTCTTCAAACTGGAAATCAAGCTTGCATGTTAATTTAAAGGCAACAATTCAAGTTTTAAATCAAATTCAAGAAGCATGCAAGTCCACAGTTTCAAAAGCTAAAATCTGGAAGCTCTGTTTCATTTTTTTTCAATCAGGTGAGTAACATTCTTAGAACTTAATATAAGAATCTGTTTGTTGGTTAACTCTGAAAGAAGTATGTTCTTGTGTGTATCTATATGTGAGTTTCTATAAATATATACATGTGGATGTATTGATATATATGTGCATGTCTGTTATGTATGATATCCTTGTTTTATATTTTCTTTAAGCTCAGATTCTTGATAAAATCCCTATCTACTTATCTGATCTCTGATAGACTTAAGTTTTAAAACAAAATAAGTTTGTTTTATCATAAACTAAAGCTTAAAATTTAAATTAAGTCAAATCTTAAGCCTGAGTGTCTTTGGAAGCTTAAAACATCAGTGTATATTAAATAAAGTGAAAATTCAAACTGTGAGAATTGTAGTTCCAGTATTATGAATTGAATAAATAAACCAAATCATGATTTTTAACACTAAAATCAAGATTTTTAAGAATGTGGAAATGGTGCAGTTCTGTGATGAACTAAAAATGAAGTTTTGGGTAATTCGTTTGATCTAGATGGTTTGATATGTTGAAATTTTCAGTAAGGATAGAGGGATGATCAATGATGTAGGGAAAATTATTAGAATTTGAATTAAAGGATCAAGGAGGATATGATTTAGGATTTAAATTTTTAAACCTAGTTTTACTGGGTTAGGGGAAGATGATCGAAACGGGATCTGTGGTCGATCGAGTTGAACGGGGATTTGGTAGATGGAAGTTTGGTCGTGGATGAAAGCATGGCCGGAGTTGCTAGATGTCAGGTGGTCGGAGGTTGGCGAACGACGCGTTGCCAGGTTTGGTGTGTTCGAGCTGTTGATGTTCCAGGTTTCGATTTTTAGGCTCGAAATTCTCGTTTTCGATTTCGAGGGTTGATCGAAGGTTGGATGATCGTAATCTGGTGTAGGGTTGATCGTCGATGTATGGTGATGCTCGGTGATGGTCGGAGACGCCGCAGGTGATTGTGCACGTGCACACGATTGGAATTTCTAGGTGAAGTCTGGTTTACTGGAAGGTAATTCGAGCTCTCGGGTTTATTTCGTGGGAGACTCGGGGTTTTTAGTGTTTGGCTCGAAGTGTTTAAGGGTGCGACTCGAAGTAAATTTAGGGTGGAGTCTAGAGTAACATAGTTGTTGCCAGGTTTTTAAAACTGTCTGTTTAAGTTTTAAGCTAAATTTAAATTTGTAAAGAGATATTTAAATAGAATTTTTAAATCTAAAGTTAATCTGGAATCTAGTTTAAATCTGTATCTCAGATTTGAAATAAAAGCAGTTTTTAAATTAAATTGTTTTAAATAACTTTAGTGTTTAAATTGTATATTAAATGGATAGAATTTAAAGGTAAATTTGATTCAAATTCTTAAGTTATTTATAAGATGAGTATTTCTTTAACTTGTAAAATAAAAGAGTTTTAGAAATGTCGTTTAAAACGTGGTTAAAGATAATTTGTTTCATTTTAAATCTTTAAATTTAAAAGAAATTTTGAAGGAAAAATTAAAGTAAATTGATTTAAAATACTTTGTAAATGATAACTTGATTATTAATAAGAACAAGTTTTATCTTAAAGTAATTAGAGATTTGTGTTCATTAAATTTATTAGGAAATTTAATGGATAATTAATTTAATTGATTAATTAATCATTTGGATTAATTAAATAGGTAATTAATGGTTTAAACTAATTAATTAGTGATTAAGATTAATTAATTTGTAATTAAGGATTATAATTAGAATATTAATTAATGATTAAGAATTAATTAATAAAGTAATTAAAGATTAATTAAGTTATGGATAACACTTAATTAATTTAATAATTAGAGATAAATTAATTTGTTATTAAGATTTATCAATTTGGAATTAATAATAATTAATCCAATTTAATTACTTAAGAAAAGTAATTAAAGAGTTGTTAATAGTTAATGGAGGTCATTAACTATGGATTATTAAATAATTAATTAATAGGATTAATTTTGATAATTAATTAGTTAATTAATTTAAGATAATAAATTATAGAATTTGTTTTAAATGAATTACTTAATGGAAGTAATTAAGAATTAATTACTTATTGTAATTAATTAAGTTAATTTGATTTAGTTAGATTAATTAATTAAGAAATGATTTGATGATAATTACTTAATGTAATTATTAAGGTATGATTATTTAGGAAGTAAATAATAAGATAATTACTGGAAGTAATTAATTGATGGTTATGTATTAAGGAAAGTAATTTGAGTTTAATTACTTTGAATAATTAATCAAGGGATTAATTAAGAAATTAATTAAGGAGAATTAATTTAGTAAATGAAAGTAATTAAGGGTAGTTAATTACTGATTGAAGATTAATCAAGGTGATTAATAAATGTTGTTTAATTTAAAGTTAATTACTTAATGTAATTAATTTAATTAAAGTAATTAATAATTAAGTTGTAATTAAGGATCATTAATTAATATAATTAATGATGTAATTAAGATTGATTAATTAAGTATAATTAATAAATGAAGTGATTAATTAATGTAATTAATTAAGGTTTAATATAATTAATTATAGTGATTAATTTAATTAATTATAGTTAATTAATTAATGAAGTAATTAAAGGTTAATTACTATAAGTGGTTAAGGTTAATTAATTTGAGTAATTAATTAAAGATAAATTACTTGAAGGTAATTAAAATATAATTAATCAAAGATGATTAATTGAAAAAGGTAATTAGAGGATAATTAATTAATTTGTAATTAAGTAATGGTTAAGTAAGCAGGATTTATAAAATGAAGTAATTAATTTAATTCACTTTAAATTAATTAGAGATGATATAGATCATTACTTATGGATGGATGATAATACTGAATGCTTTGCATTTGATTGATATCTCTGATGAGATATATGCTATGTGATATGGATGTTTAGTTGAATTGTGATAATATGGATTATCTGATGATATTGATAATGTTGATTATCTATTGTGAATTATCTTTCTAAGTGTATAAAGATAATTGAATTAAATTGTTTTAACCTTTAAAACAACTTGGCCTTAAAAGATACGTTTTGGATTTCGATGAGACCGGGATCGGGTTTCCGTATACCGGATTTCCAGGTCTGGAGACCCGAATACCACATCGATCCAAATTTACGTTAGGTCGTGAAATCCAAATGGAGCAAGTGAAGACTCGAGGTGTAAGAACGATTTTTTGTCAGTATAACTCAGTGGGTGATTCCGTAATGAGTTGACGGAGATAGTACTTTCAGATTCGAGATAAAGATTTAGAGTGCAAGGGTTATTGTCGTTAACTCTGAGGGTGATTCCAATACGAGTGTAACGAGATAATGCCTTCGGTTTCGTTCGAACCCAGAACGAACTTGTATGGATTGAATGCTTTCAGCACATCGTCAGGTGGACGATGAGCATTCTAAGATAGATGTGTTCTTTTAAAAGGTAATCGTGACCTCAAGCCTCACAAACCGGGAATGGCTAAAACAGGGGAGGTGCAGCAAGGTTAGTGGGTAGCACCCAAGTAGGACAAGATGACCTCTGTCTAGATGTCCCTTTCTATTTTCGACTTAGTGTGTGCGGTTGGTCATGACAACCGTGGGGTATCTTGTGCGGGAATTATCCAGTAAGGGATGTTCCGACCTTGTGTTGCAGGGGATTGGGAGTGATCCTCGGTACGGTGATCTAGGCCACGTACTGTGACGGGCGGTACCCCGGTAGCCCTGCCATTGATGGAATCCAAACTCCAATAAGTGCCGTACGTTTTAGTTGTGCCCAACTATGTTGGAACGTGAGATGTAAGCATTCCAGCTATTTCATATTTATTTGAAAACCCTAGACCTATTATAATACAATCGAATTTCCTATCAAATGTTTTGGTTAGCGTAAGGTAAAAACTTACCCATAATTATTGGTGGGGAGTCTTACGTGATACCTTTTCTTTCAAAAGGTTTTGAAGTTAAACAAGTTTAACCTGTTACTCACACCAGACCCATGTCTGACCCAAGTTGTTTATTTCTGTTTTATAAACTCTTGGGTACTCAAATTTTTACGAGTAGCCAAGGGATTCAGGTTTAGCTTTGACGAGTAATCTGGAGGAGCAATGGAGCAGGAGGCTTCGGCGTTGTAGATATAGATAGTAGTTTTCCGCTGTGTTGATCTTTGTATTGATCTGTATTGTATTGAGATGTAATAACTAGACAGATGTTTATAACTGTCTAGTATGTGATGTGTAATCTGTGTAACTCTGATAGATGATGTATATGATACTATGTAATATTTATGTGATATATTATATTTCATTTCGTTTCCGCTGTGAGTATCTGTTGTTGTTTTCTTTTCTCTTCTTCTCTTTTCTATTTCTCACCCCTTTCTTTCTTTCTGTCGATGCGATTTTCCGGGAGTGGAAAGTCGGGTCGTCACACGTGGTATCAGAGCTTAGGTTGAGCGAATGCCTAAGCTTTTGGTTAAGTGAATATCAGAGCTATTGGTTGAGTGAATACCTAGCTCTGGAGTGGTATCTATCTTGAGAGAGCGTATTTGTAATTTTTATATAACTATATATATATATATATATATATCTATTCTACCTATTTATTGGGTTACCCGTTCAGGTTTTTCCAATATGAGTTATAAAGGTAGATAAGGTGGTGGTGTGTGAAATACGACTACCAATGGTTGGAATTTGAGTGTTGAGGTTGGAAGTGTATCTGTCGAGACTGTAGACCCAATACCGTCTCGAGTAAGCTTTGCAGTTGTGTAAGGATTTCACAATCTCTGAAGGAAACCTGTTATGGTTCGGAGTTTATCTTTGAAGTTGGATGAGTAGAGTTGGATCTGTCGGTTAGGCAGAAGCGAGTGATGGTATCTCAGGAAATTGTAGCTGTGTGATGAGATGCAGTGACGATGGATGTTCCCGAAGATGTTTTCTTTGGAACGAGTTTAAGGAAGTGTGTCTGTTTCAGTGTTATGGCTGAGTTCAGCATGGTATTTCTGTTTGGTTTGGAGTTCGAGTTTCTCAAAGATCTTTGGATAGAAAGTCCTTGGCATCAGTATCAGCAGTGCAGCTCGGAGTATTCTGTGATGGCAGGAAGTTGTCAGGCTGAGTAGTTTTTCTGGAGGTAAAGTTCAGAAGCAGCAGGGTGCATCCATTTCTTCGATGGATTGGATAGTTAAGTATGGGCTGTTCTGATTTGTTAAGAGGAACAGTTTTCTTTGGAAATAGGCTGGGTTGATCGCAAAAGTGACTTGCGATAGTTTGAGGGTTCTCTTGGGTTATCAGAGTTTTTCTGAGTGTCTTCAGAGAAGTCAGGAGTTGTCTGCATCTGAAGGTTGAGTTTTCTTATCGACTGGATTCCAGGAGTAGTACCGGTAGTTCAGTCTAGTTGAAGGATGTTTCCTAGAGATGGAGTTGGTGCAGCAACTCAAGTTTTGATGAAGTATCTGAGTTTTCTTTATGGATCCGTGAACCATATTTCTAGAATATGTTGTTCAGTCTGTGCTTGTGTTCTATCTCAGATCAGAGTTGAGCAGCGAAAGTAGTTTGGAGTATATCTCTGGATAGGAGAAGTAAGTTTGGAATCTACTGAAATTGTGAAGTAGAGTTGTGTTTTGGATCTCTTCTGTATTCTGATTTGGATAAGTATTTGGTCTAAAGGATTGAATTGCCAGTTTGGATAATTGGGATTCGATGTGTTTTATGTATCTCTGAGGGGTACGTGTAAGATCTATCTCTGGTTTTAGAATCAGCAGTTCTGGAAGGTTTAGTTGTTGAGTCAGACTCGTCTGTAGTCTGATATTCTGTTTAGTTCTGTAGATCTAGATGAGTAGGAGATCTATAGCTTAGTAGTTTAGATTGTTGTAGAGCGAGTATCCCGGTATATATATACTTGGGGAAACTCGAGGAATTCTATCTAGAATTTTGTCTGGATAGTTAGATTTGATTGATTGGATGAATTGGTTGCTATGGTTGTTAGCATATGGATGATAGTATATGCTTGTGTTTTAAAATTTAAAATCTTTAATAAGATTATTAAATTACCTTTGTTTAAATTTCGGGGACGAAATTATTTTAAGGGGGAAGGAATGTAATATCCCGGAAATTTTAACAATATCAATTTAATAATCTGTTAAATAATTAAATTGATATTGATGATCTTTGATAATAAGATTTGAATTTAATTTAATAATCTGATTAAATTAGTATTAATTGGTGATTTTATCTTTTAAAAGTTAATAAGATATTTTCTATTTGAATATATATATTTATTTATATATATTGTAAATAGAAGCTTTGGGTAAATTGGGAATTTAGATTTAATTTAATATGACTTTTCAAAGTTATTTAAATTAGTAAATTTATAGTTTTAAAATACTTTAATTGCTTAAGATATTTTTACTTAAGTTTAAAATTATATAAGAGTTAACAAAAAGGCTTGTTTTGTTTCTTTTTAAAATATCACTTGATAATATAATCTCTTATATAAATTATTTAAATATCAAATATGTTAATTTCATATAATAAGTATAATGTATTATTTTTATTAATATGAATGGATTTTAAAGAATATGAAATTGTTATTTAATCAAATAAATAGTTATATATGTATATATATATATATAACTTGACTTTTTAAATTGAATCTTAGGATTTAATTTAATTGAATTTGAATTTAAGCTTTGAAATTCAAGAGAATAAATATTTAAATTGTTTGGATATTATAATATTTGTATAACTTTTAATTATAAATATAATTGGTTTTGTTTCTTTAAAATGATTTATATATATAGATAAGTGTTTAATAAATAAGAAAAAGGCTTTTTAATTACTTTAAAATAAATAGAAATAAGATAAATACTTAAAAGACATGTGTCTTTATCTAATGACTTGTTTTAACATGTGTTAAGTAATGAGTTAATCTATGTGACAAGTGTCTTTATTATTTTTTTAATTTTCTTTTATTTTTATAAATTTCAACTTCACTTATATAAACATATGCATTCTCCTTACTTCATTTTCTTTCTATTCTCCATTTTAAAAACAAGAAAAACTCAATTTTTCCTCTAATAAAATCTGAAATAATTAGTAACCTCTTCTCAAAACTCTTCCTCTAATCTAAAATCAAAAACCTGATTTTCAAATTCCTCAAACCAGAGATTATCAACATCGAATCTCTGTAAACCATTTTCCCAAATCTAAATTAAGTTCAGCCTGCAATTCTTTTCAACCTTTAAGCCTGCCTGCATGTTTATCAAATCTGGAATCATTTCAAGGCCTGTCTGCATTCATCTCTTCAAACTGGAAATCAAGCTTGCATGTTAATTTAAAGGCAACAATTCAAGTTTTAAATCAAATTCAAGAAGCATGCAAGTCCACAGTTTCAAAAGCTAAAATCTGGAAGCTCTGTTTCATTTTTTTTCAATCAGGTGAGTAACATTCTTAGAACTTAATATAAGAATCTGTTTGTTGGTTAACTCTGAAAGAAGTATGTTCTTGTGTGTATCTATATGTGAGTTTCTATAAATATATACATGTGGATGTATTGATATATATGTGCATGTCTGTTATGTATGATATCCTTGTTTTATATTTTCTTTAAGCTCAGATTCTTGATAAAATCCCTATCTACTTATCTGATCTCTGATAGACTTAAGTTTTAAAACAAAATAAGTTTGTTTTATCATAAACTAAAGCTTAAAATTTAAATTAAGTCAAATCTTAAGCCTGAGTGTCTTTGGAAGCTTAAAACATCAGTGTATATTAAATAAAGTGAAAATTCAAACTGTGAGAATTGTAGTTCCAGTATTATGAATTGAATAAATAAACCAAATCATGATTTTTAACACTAAAATCAAGATTTTTAAGAATGTGGAAATGGTGCAGTTCTGTGATGAACTAAAAATGAAGTTTTGGGTAATTCGTTTGATCTAGATGGTTTGATATGTTGAAATTTTCAGTAAGGATAGAGGGATGATCAAAGATGTAGGGAAAATTATTAGAATTTGAATTAAAGGATCAAGGAGGATATGATTTAGGATTTAAATTTTTAAACCTAGTTTTACTGGGTTAGGGGAAGATGATCGAAACGGGATCTGTGGTCGATCGAGTTGAACGGGGATTTGGTAGATGGAAGTTTGGTCGTGGATGAAAGCATGGCCGGAGTTGCTAGATGTCAGGTGGTCGGAGGTTGGCGAACGACGCGTTGCCAGGTTTGGTGTGTTCGAGCTGTTGATGTTCCAGGTTTCGATTTTTAGGCTCGAAATTCTCGTTTTCGATTTCGAGGGTTGATCGAAGGTTGGATGATCGTAATCTGGTGTAGGGTTGATCGTCGATGTATGGTGATGCTCGGTGATGGTCGGAGACGCCGCAGGTGATTGTGCACGTGCACACGATTGGAATTTCTAGGTGAAGTCTGGTTTACTGGAAGGTAATTCGAGCTCTCGGGTTTATTTCGTGGGAGACTCGGGGTTTTTAGTGTTTGGCTCGAAGTGTTTAAGGGTGCGACTCGAAGTAAATTTAGGGTGGAGTCTAGAGTAACATAGTTGTTGCCAGGTTTTTAAAACTGTCTGTTTAAGTTTTAAGCTAAATTTAAATTTGTAAAGAGATATTTAAATAGAATTTTTAAATCTAAAGTTAATCTGGAATCTAGTTTAAATCTGTATCTCAGATTTGAAATAAAAGCAGTTTTTAAATTAAATTGTTTTAAATAACTTTAGTGTTTAAATTGTATATTAAATGGATAGAATTTAAAGGTAAATTTGATTCAAATTCTTAAGTTATTTATAAGATGAGTATTTCTTTAACTTGTAAAATAAAAGAGTTTTAGAAATGTCGTTTAAAACGTGGTTAAAGATAATTTGTTTCATTTTAAATCTTTAAATTTAAAAGAAATTTTGAAGGAAAAATTAAAGTAAATTGATTTAAAATACTTTGTAAATGATAACTTGATTATTAATAAGAACAAGTTTTATCTTAAAGTAATTAGAGATTTGTGTTCATTAAATTTATTAGGAAATTTAATGGATAATTAATTTAATTGATTAATTAATCATTTGGATTAATTAAATAGGTAATTAATGGTTTAAACTAATTAATTAGTGATTAAGATTAATTAATTTGTAATTAAGGATTATAATTAGAATATTAATTAATGATTAAGAATTAATTAATAAAGTAATTAAAGATTAATTA
Organism: Allium fistulosum; assembly: GCA_030737815.1. NCBI lineage: Eukaryota > Viridiplantae > Streptophyta > Magnoliopsida > Asparagales > Amaryllidaceae > Allium > Allium fistulosum. Next base: position 1,200,724,639 of record CM060901.1, on the reverse strand, counting down.
AGTTATGGATAACACTTAATTAATTTAATAATTAGAGATAAATTAATTTGTTATTAAGATTTATCAATTTGGAATTAATAATAATTAATCCAATTTAATTACTTAAGAAAAGTAATTAAAGAGTTGTTAATAGTTAATGGAGGTCATTAACTATGGATTATTAAATAATTAATTAATAGGATTAATTTTGATAATTAATTAGTTAATTAATTTAAGATAATAAATTATAGAATTTGTTTTAAATGAATTACTTAATGGAAGTAATTAAGAATTAATTACTTATTGTGATTAATTAAGTTAATTTGATTTAGTTAGATTAATTAATTAAGAAATGATTTGATGATAATTACTTAATGTAATTATTAAGGTATGATTATTTAGGAAGTAAATAATAAGATAATTACTGGAAGTAATTAATTGATGGTTATGTATTAAGGAAAGTAATTTGAGTTTAATTACTTTGAATAATTAATCAAGGGATTAATTAAGAAATTAATTAAGGAGAATTAATTTAGTAAATGAAAGTAATTAAGGGTAGTTAATTACTGATTGAAGATTAATCAAGGTGATTAATAAATGTTGTTTAATTTAAAGTTAATTACTTAATGTAATTAATTTAATTAAAGTAATTAATAATTAAGTTGTAATTAAGGATCATTAATTAATATAATTAATGATGTAATTAAGATTGATTAATTAAGTATAATTAATAAATGAAGTGATTAATTAATGTAATTAATTAAGGTTTAATATAATTAATTATAGTGATTAATTTAATTAATTATAGTTAATTAATTAATGAAGTAATTAAAGGTTAATTACTATAAGTGGTTAAGGTTAATTAATTTGAGTAATTAATTAAAGATAAATTACTTGAAGGTAATTAAAATATAATTAATCAAAGATGATTAATTGAAAAAGGTAATTAGAGGATAATTAATTAATTTGTAATTAAGTAATGGTTAAGTAAGCAGGATTTATAAAATGAAGTAATTAATTTAATTCACTTTAAATTAATTAGAGATGATATAGATCATTACTTATGGATGGATGATAATACTGAATGCTTTGCATTTGATTGATATCTCTGATGAGATATATGCTATGTGATATGGATGTTTAGTTGAATTGTGATAATATGGATTATCTGATGATATTGATAATGTTGATTATCTATTGTGAATTATCTTTCTAAGTGTATAAAGATAATTGAATTAAATTGTTTTAACCTTTAAAACAACTTGGCCTTAAAAGATACGTTTTGGATTTCGATGAGACCGGGATCGGGTTTCCGTATACCGGATTTCCAGGTCTGGAGACCCGAATACCACATCGATCCAAATTTACGTTAGGTCGTGAAATCCAAATGGAGCAAGTGAAGACTCGAGGTGTAAGAACGATTTTTTGTCAGTATAACTCAGTGGGTGATTCCGTAATGAGTTGACGGAGATAGTACTTTCAGATTCGAGATAAAGATTTAGAGTGCAAGGGTTATTGTCGTTAACTCTGAGGGTGATTCCAATACGAGTGTAACGAGATAATGCCTTCGGTTTCGTTCGAACCCAGAACGAACTTGTATGGATTGAATGCTTTCAGCACATCGTCAGGTGGACGATGAGCATTCTAAGATAGATGTGTTCTTTTAAAAGGTAATCGTGACCTCAAGCCTCACAAACCGGGAATGGCTAAAACAGGGGAGGTGCAGCAAGGTTAGTGGGTAGCACCCAAGTAGGACAAGATGACCTCTGTCTAGATGTCCCTTTCTATTTTCGACTTAGTGTGTGCGGTTGGTCATGACAACCGTGGGGTATCTTGTGCGGGAATTATCCAGTAAGGGATGTTCCGACCTTGTGTTGCAGGGGATTGGGAGTGATCCTCGGTACGGTGATCTAGGCCACGTACTGTGACGGGCGGTACCCCGGTAGCCCTGCCATTGATGGAATCCAAACTCCAATAAGTGCCGTACGTTTTAGTTGTGCCCAACTATGTTGGAACGTGAGATGTAAGCATTCCAGCTATTTCATATTTATTTGAAAACCCTAGACCTATTATAATACAATCGAATTTCCTATCAAATGTTTTGGTTAGCGTAAGGTAAAAACTTACCCATATTTATTGGTGGGGAGTCTTAAGTGATACCTTTTCTTTCAAAAGGTTTTGAAGTTAAACAAGTTTAACCTGTTACTCACACAGACCCATGTCTGACCCAAGTTGTTTATTTCTGTTTTATAAACTCTTGGGTACTCAAATTTTTACGAGTAGCCAAGGAATTCAGGTTTAGCTTTGACGAGTAATCTGGAGGAGCAATGGAGCAGGAGGCTTCGGCGTTGTAGATATAGATAGTAGTTTTCCGCTGTGTTGATCTTTGTATTGATCTGTATTGTGTTGAGATGTAATAACTAGACAGATGTTTATAACTGTCTAGTATGTGATGTGTAATCTGTGTAACTCTGATAGATGATGTATATGATACTATGTAATATTTATGTGATATATTATATTTCATTTCGTTTCCGCTGTGAGTATCTGTTGTTGTTTTCTTTTCTCTTCTTCTCTTTTCTATTTCTCACCCCTTTCTTTCTTTCTGTCGATGCGATTTTCCGGGAGTGGAAAGTCGGGTCGTCACATATTTTTAGGTAAAATTATTTCATTTACCCATTTTAAAACAATACTATGTCAACTGGTCTTGTTCGAGTGTTTAGGAAATCTCTATCGGTAACGTTGGCTAAACGCATCGACCAGAATTCTTAAGCCACTCAACAGATCAAACAACACAATACAAAACATTTTTATACCACTAACAAATACGCGCTCTTATATATATACACACACTCTCAAACTCATTCTAGGGTGTCACTTACCCTCTCTAATGAGTTACTCATTCTAGGGCATCACTAACCCTATCTATAATGAGTTCTACCCTACCAAAGCCAAGGTTCTCGCTTAACCTTCAGCTCTGATTCTATGTTGTAACAACCTACTTTTCTGTACAGTTTAAGCTGACAATAAACCACACATATCCAACCCAAATTGAATGGAAAGGCGGATAGTTAGGGAAAAGAAAGAAGACAAGAAGACAAGAAGAAACTAAGCAACACAGAATCTTACAGCGGAATGAATAATCTATATTGTATAACAAATCTTTACACAAAACCAAAACTGTAATATATATATACAGACATCAATCAGAGTATACAACCTATTCAGCTCGGATAGTTATAACAACCTATCCTCACAACTGTTGAATAATACACAACAATGTAAGCAAAGGAAATATAATCATCTACGTGAATACATCTCTAGGCCTCCAGCTCCTCTCCTAAAGCTCCAAATATCCATCTATACTTGGAAATATGCTTGGTCTGAACCGAGCATTTAGGAAAAATCACGCTCGGGTCAGTCTGGTAAAACCAGCGTGAGAACTTAAATCACAAGGAATTTTATGTATTTTAACTTTTAAAATCCTTTAAAATCAAACGTATTTCATAAGACCACAATGCACATAAACACGGATGGGTTTTTACCTTATGATAACCATAACCATTATATAGAAAATCCAGTGATATTATAATAATGTCTAAGGGCGAAAATAATAATAATCACATAGCTGTGATGCTCGTGAGTGTACATCACAGCAATACTAGATATAAAATCAAAAATCGATAAGGCACATTCGCTAATTGTGTAGGATTTCCATGGAGGTGCCCTCAGTACTTCGAGAACGGTCCTCCTGCACAAGGATAAGAGTTATCCTTCCGAAGCATCATACCCGTCTACCCGAGGTATTATAGGAAAAACATAACTGGTCTTGCTAAGACCAAGTGCATCGCTCATGGCATGCCAAAACTGATAGGTAGATATTCCTAGAAAAGGGAGCCGACTACACCCTATGGGTTTGCCAAACCTACTGGCTATGCTTCCTATCTTTGGTTTTAGTCATTCCCACTGATGAGGCTACGTCCAGCATTCCAGCTTACGCACCGCCACCAAATAGATCACGGAATCCTATATGGATTCCAATTCTCCAACGGGTCTCGAAATCACCCATGGATCCCAACATCTCCAAATCATCAATCTCCTCCATAGAATCGTATATGGTTTCTGGAGTGGTTACAAGTTCGAGTCATCTCTTATGTGTACACTCTTCCATTTCTGGGTGCTCCACAAAACCAAACGCTGATTTTTGGAATTCTTAATACTGGTTCTTTAGGAAATAATTAGACAATACATAAGAGCGGGGATCACGCCCTAACCATTTAATGGACAGATCTCCTTATCATTTATCCTAGAAGAACGAAACGAGTTTATACGTATAGCACATCAGCACTGATGGTAACTGTACCATATAATTCTCGTGTTTCCCCTAGATATTTCCAGAGTTAAAATCCTTCGGTGTTAAGTAGGGAATCGTTTACCTACCACCAAAATTAAGAAGGATTACATATTTTGGCCAAGATTTGATAATCGGTTATTTAACTATCAAATAAACAACATTCAAACAAAGATTACATTTCTCACTGAAATCACTAAAGCCTAATAAACTAATTTGAATTAGCTTCATATACTTATCTCATCGGGATAAGTATATTCACAAAACATTCTTTTCAAAAATACTTGAAAATCCTATAAAAAATAGATATGGAAAGTACCATTCGGTATCGACCATGGATCGCAGCTTAATGGTTACGTCTCTATTCCAGAGAAATCCAAACTAAACTACAGGCAATCTCTGCCTCTCGAATTATGCCATGAAATCAACCATAGATCACAATTTGCACAATGGTTATGTCGCTATCCCAGCGAAAATATAACAAACTGTAGACAGTCTCTATCCCACGAATTACGCTATGAAAACAAACCATTTCTTTTCAAATATCTTGTTACTTCATAAATATCTTCAAATTTATTTATAAAGTTTCTTTATAAACTTTCCAGTTTAATTAGAAAGACACTCTTTTATAAATCTCAAACAATTAGTAAAATTTTCCCCTTTTTAAATCCTTTCATTTAAAACCAATTCCTTTAAAACAAAACATTACTTAATTATAGTGAGTAAGACTTTTAAATATTATAAACATATAGCTTTAAATATTTTTAAATCATACATTAATTAATTAACTTCAAACAATATTATTAAATTATCTTTAAAATAATAATATTATAATACTAATTAACTTTAAAATAATAATAACCTTAAAATCAAATTATTATAAAATAACCTTTATTAATAATTAAAATATAATTTAAAACATTTTAAATGGTTTAATAACTTTGAACAATAATTAAATATTCTTAAATAACCTTTAAGAATCATATTAGTAAAATTATTAACTTAAAATCAATGCTAAACAATTATTAATTATCTTTTAAAACAAACAATAATTATCCTTAATAACCTTGTTAATAAATAATTATTATTCTTCAAATAACTTTGATTCAACAACCAACTTTGGAAAGAGGCTTAGCAACTTCAATGGAACTTAATCAAGTCACCATTAATTCGATTAACTATCCAAGTTATAATCCAGGTATTCACATAACATCATATATGTAAATTAAATCCATAATTAACAAGCTATTGTTAATATAACACTTATCCAATACTAGTCAATTGGAATGTAATTAAGTATCCACACTAAGGTAATAGAAAAACAGGATTTATTTCTACTAAATAAATATCCAAATCTAACTTATCCAATTAATGATAGCAGAACAGTGATTTATTCTGCTAAACAGGAATCCAACAAATTTAATTAGCGGAAAGGTGTTTTATTCCACTAAACAAATGTCCAATTTACTTTATTCAATCCAATTTAACTTAACAGTATTTTATTTGGCCAAATAAACATCACTAATTAAGGTATATAAATTTAAACGTCGTTATTAATTTAAATAATGTTATTTAAATTCGTTCTATTTTAGTACGTCACAATTTTATGAATGTCCAAAGCTATTAGCCAGTTACACAAAAACGTTGTATTCGTAAATACAAACACAATGCAACAATCCGCGTGATAAACGGATGTACTATGCACTCGATATAGGTTTTTAGAATTTAAACATTAAATAAAAAAGAGAATTCTCACCCCACAGCAAAATAGGCCGAGCCCAATATCCTACCCTAGACCGCTGCTATAGACCTTCTTCCTCAAATCCCTCTTCTCTCTTTAATCGAGTGCAAGGAAACGTGCACGAAAGTGTGCACGTGCACACTCCCTCCGGTCGTCAAAACACGCCGCTGACCATCCTCGCAAGTCACCCACGACACCACCTCATGTCCACTCACCTGGAAACGCTGCCATAGCCTTCGATTTGAAATCGAAATCGCTCACCAAAAATTAGAACGAAGCCATGCCCATTCAACTGCCTTGCTACGACACCCCTGACCATCATCAACCACCAAAATTTACCCAGAGCACCGCCATCACCTCCGCTCTCATTTCCCCCTATGCGCACGCTTCTCTCCCTCTCTCGTCGTCGCCATTTGCCACAAACCGAGACCACAACAAAACACTCTTAAACCCTAAATCCACCTCACCTATCCCACACACAAACTTAAAAATCACCGGTTTATTTTTCATGGATGCCCCATCACCTAACCTTCCTCCACGCCCAACGCCATTGCCTGAAATCAGTTAGGTTGCCGGAATTTGGAATTTCGCCCAAATCCGTTCATCTCTATAATTCTCCTTCCACACACAACCAAAATTCCTCAAACCACTCTTAAAAATCATGTTTTTCAGCAACGATTACAACTATATAACCCATTTGTTAAATTAAGGTAGTTGGATTTCGACTATAACTAACCTACTCACTGTATATATAGGGTTTTCTCTCTCTATGGTTGATGGAATTCAATGAAATAAATTTAAAAATGTTTTATACGAAAAAACAAACAATTTTTGTTTTGGAATCAAGGTTTAAAACTTAATAGATGTTGAGATATTATTTTCCAAAGTTAAAGTTTTAATTGTTTTAACAAAAACAACAAAAACAGTGGAGCTTTTGGTAGAAGTACAGTGTCTTGAGTTGTAGGTTGTACTATCCATGTCTAACGCACAAATACATATGCATATACACACAACAGATACATATACACTTGTCATAGATTAAAGATTCATTCATATCACGGCTGTATACATATATATGTAATAAACAGTTAAAGAAAACAGGGGTGTTCTACTCATAGATTAAAAATAGATGATCAACTACTGTGCTTATCTTCTCCCTCTCTAAGCTTTGAATGACTCAATCCTTTTTTTTATCTTAATGGCAGAGAGTTTTTTTAAGTGAACAAGCACGGCCATATATATGAGAAAGAATGGGACATTGAAACAAGAAAAAAAAGCTGGAGTACACATATAGGGTGGCCTGATATTTTGTTTAGGCTTCATCATTTTACTTTTTATTTTACTTTTTGGGCTGATTTGATTCTTTTGCATGCCTGATTTGATCTTTTCATGCTTGATTTTAAGTTTTCCATGATGAAGCTTTTATATATATATATATCATAAGTTTGAACTGATGAAGCATATATATGTGTGTATATATATATATATATATCATATTCAGCAGTTAACGTATGAAAATTTAGTATACCTTTTAAAATTTATCGATTCAAATATTCTAAATATCAGAAAATTAAGTTATTCGACTTATAAAAATTAATATTTCAATATTTAAAATTAGTTAATTATACTAATAACATATGGCTAAAAATCCAGGTCGTTACACATTCATACTCGATCTTTTACACTTTGATATCTCCATCATACATTATAATATTTCCTTCATCTGGCTGATCTACATCTGCTTTTATCTCAAAAAGGATTCTGGCGTAGCATAATCCAGTTTCCCTAGCTGTTGGCTCATCCAATTTCAAAGGGACACCGACCACACTTGTAGTTTCGCTAAAAGCATCCCTATCCCAAAGTCTAAGGTTAAGTTTTGGGACTCTAATCCATATATGCATAGTGTTTAATAAGTCCCTATCAAAATTCAGTTTTTTATTCCACCTTTTCAAAATAATGAGTTTTCTGTTTATAAAGTAAGGCCCTTCTTTCAAAGTTTTTTCACAATCATCAAGATTTGAAAATTTAATAATGAAAAAACCATTATTTTGAGTTAAGATCTCAAAACTACTTGAGGGATTCCAAATGCATGAAATAAAAGCCTTGAAGTGATGATATGGTGGAGGAGTACCAAAAACATATGCTATTACTGAAAAAATCCATTTGTTCTCCGTTCATTTATCTATCTCCTTTTTCATAGTGATGATTCTCTTATTATTGATATTGATTGGGGAAACAATGTAAATCAAACTCTGAATTCAGACCACCTTTCTTGAGCATCTCTGCCCATGAAGAGGTTTTAGCTTGATTATTAAGAGCAGGATTTAAATGCACATAATTACTGAAAGTAGCGTTTCTTGATTCAGGCATAAGTTTGAAAGAATTTCTTGATGGGTATTATATATTCTCGCATCAGATCTTGCTTCAGGAACATGATTGAGATGAACTGAACCAAAATGTCTCTGATAGTTGCATTGAAAACTGGAGATCTGATCCTTTCGGTTAATCTTCTTGGGGTAATGGACCTTTTGAAAACCTTTCTCATCAATAATCAACATTTGTCGGCTTTTGAGAATTACCATTACTCTAGTTATGCTATGACTGAGGGATTGGATTAGATGGAGGAAAAGAATTGGAAGGAGAAGAAGAGGAGGAGTCCCCAATCTGAGCAGGGCAATCAACAAAGATTGGGTTATCTACTCCATCAACTGTGTTGACAAAGGATTAAAGCGACCTTTGTTACCTTTATCTTAAATATAACCATCAAAGATCACATATATCAATGCAATTAATTGACAAAGATTAATAATGAGTGTGTAGCATAAAAATTACATGAAATGTGATATATACATGTCAATTTCCAACTAGTCCAATTTAATGAGATCAAAACATTCAATATTTAAACAACATAGAGTGGAAAGAAAATGTTATTACTTTATTTCTAGTTAGATTTTTTTTACAGAATATGACCATAACCAAAACATAGATCAATATTATATGATTATGCCAAATACAAACTCCTCTTGAACCAACATATTCTTACATAAAAGGTACACTCATTTGAGCAACATGCTTATGAATGAACTTGGGTGATAATTCTTTTGTGAGCAGATCCACTATCATAGAGTTTACATGGTAAGCTCTATGAATTACAATCTATTTTGCACTCTCCTCTCATTGGAAAATAGTGATGTTTTTAGTGTCATTGTGCAACTATAGAGAACTTTCATAACCTTACTACACACACGAACACACACACACACAGATATATATATATATATATATATATAATATACAGCATTGTGACAAAATTTTGTGTTTATTTCCATCATTGAATGCCTTGTAACAGAAAAAATATATTAGTTCTACAGTGGAGGAGATTATTAGTGTTTGCACGACACATTTCCTGATATAGCTCCACCAATCTTTAATAGTAGTTGTAATATTTTTGATGTAACTCATTTTTTGTGTCAGCATGAACTACCAAAATGCCTCTCTACAGATATTATCAAAATCTCACTATCACTTGAAAATAGAATCTAACATTATTTCACCAATTCAAAATACCATGTACAAATATTACCAAATCAAATCTTAATATCACTTAAATATAGGATTTAACGGAAAAAATTTCTTCACCAATTCAAAATGTCGCACTACAAATATTATTAAACCAAATCATATCACTTAAAAATAGGATCTAACAAATAAATTTCCTTTATAAATTCATTCTTTAGTGGTTAATAATAGAAATAAAAATTGAATGAAACAAAATAAATCAGATGTCGCAACTTAAAAATAAAAACTAACTACACCTTATTTGAATATAAAATATGGTTAAATATATACAATTTGTATAAAAACAACTCATCTGTGAAACACGTGCCATAACAGATTACAGTCTAAAGTGGACCTTTTCTCTAATATCATCCAACAAATTCGGATTGTAATGTTTTATGATCTCCAACGGATCCGATGTTTCATTTTTTGACCATATAACATCTTTGTTCGTCAAAAATATCTTGTAACCATTTTGGTTACCAACTAATGATCCAATTTTAGTGTCATAAATATATTTATCAAACAAAAAAACAATGCATGCAATATTTATCTGGTTATGTACATGCTTTAATAAATGCATATATGCTCGGCCCTAGGGGCCGGCTGCTAAGGCAGTTGCCTAAGGCAATTGATGTGGTGGGGCAATGGTGTAGGTGGCGGTAATGTTAATTTTCTAAATAATTCAAATTATATAATTTAAAACATATTCTAGATAACAGTTGTATTATGTCTTAAGTAGTTTGTTCATTGCTTAGCGTAACAAATGACCAGAGTTCAATTCCCACCTCATTAATTAGTTTTTTAAGGGCATTTTTTTCAAACTCGACTAGGGCAACAATTTCACTCAGGTCGGCCTAGAATGCAATGCAAATCTTTTTTATTTCTTTCCTTCTCTTTTATTTCTTACTATTTTACATTTATTCTTTGAATTTTAATCATATGGGTATGTTAACCAACATAAAGGCTAATTGCTTGTAGTATGCATATGCATATATAGAGAGAATAGATTGTGCAATTTAAAATTATGCAAACTTTGTTTACGAAATTACCCTTGCGTATTTACAAAATATGCATGTTCATTTTCTAACCAGCTCAACGACAGATTTATTTCTCTAACCAATATTACATAGAACTTATTTCTACAATTAGCTTTTTTAACAAACTTATATGTAAAAATAATTTGTTTACTTATTGAAAAAGATATGTTTGGGCACTACTATTTATAGTATCATTTTATCTATAGGCATGTACTGTCAAATGGAGAAATTGCAAAACTTCTATTTTATATAAGAGGCATCATAGTTTATGCATGTAATATAGTGTACAATATTATTATTTTTTTATTGAAATATCGTTCTAATACCAAACTAGCTCATTTCTTCCCTATCTAATTCTTCTAACTTTACCTTTGGTTCCTCCCTAAAAATTTTGATTATGTACCCAAATCATAGTTCCAAATACTTCCTAATTCATTAGCACTATTAGTTCAACCATTCTTTCCATCAAAAGTATTAATCTTATCTATCATGTCAATAGAATGCATGTGAAGAGTATAATTCTCAAATATCATATCAACGAGTGCGAACCCATGCTACGCATATGGGGTTCAATATATAATTCGTTTAGCGGTGTATTTTTTAGCTTTTATAGTATATGAATATAAAAGCACATATTTATGGGATGTAAAATTTTAGATTATCTTTTTCATGAATACCGCTAATAAAAAGGTGTTGATAAATCCAATTAAATAGTCTCGAAGCATATAGAGTATAATTAATATTTTAGAGCACAATGACTTTATACAACAAATGTTACATCAACTATCAATTGTTCCTAACTTGGTAAGCACGACATTACTAAGCATGTCATTTAATCAATTTTCAAATGTAATTCACATTAGTTCAACATAGTTTTATCCTATGTTTAATGTATAAATTTAAATATGTGTAACGACCCGCTATTTTCAACCATTCGCATCTGCACATGTCGGACTTGAATTGCTCAAAATACCGAATGGTAAATATAAATTTGGCAAAAACTCAGAATATACAGTAAATAAATCATAGATCACAGACACAGAGTAATATAACAATGCAGCGGAAGCAAGAAATAGTTGTTCATGAAGCTACTATATATATACATCAGAGTTAAACAAGATACAATGGAAATAACAAGATACAACAGAAGTAACTAGATGATGATCAAGTACAAAGCTGAATACATCACTGGAACCAACAGAATAACTGGAATCAACTGGATAACTAGAAGTGAAATATATAGCTGGATCTCCAAGTGCAACTCTAACTCTAAAGGTGAGTCTCGAATGCTGTATCACTTAATCTGACCCGAGCATAAAGCAAATACACAAAACACTCGAGTCAGACATACATACTTATACAATGTAAACCAACTCAAGTGAACTGTAATATAAAAGTACAAGTAACTTAAAGGATGCTTGGGACCACCCATCTTCTAAGGATCCGTTAAACTATTTACTATGTAGTAATATTCGCTATTATCATAATGTCTAATAGTAAAATAAACGTACTTTTAAATAGCATTAAGGCTTTACATTTTCCACCTTAACACGTAATAGTCCCAGTAGTCCATCCAGTATCAGCATACCTCCGGATCGGGAGGCTACCCTAAATACTCCATGGGCTACGAGAGAAAACCAAACTCGTAGTAAAGCTCACTATGGTAGGTGACACGGGACACAAGGCAATTCCAGGGTAGATATACCAATTACGCACACGGGCTGGTGGAAACGCGTATCAGCCACTACCGCCCACCTCGGACACACTCCCAAATCAAAATCGAAGATGTCCATCAAATCAATCACAAGGTAAGAGTATAATAACGAAGGAAGGTGCCCGATCGGAGGAATGACCTCACTTGGCCCGAGATCGCTCATGTTTTAGCCACCTTAAGCCAACTCACGGGAGTCGGGTCCACGTATATACATTAATAGGATCGTCGCCACCATCCTACTTCATTCTAGAATCTCCACCACGTACACAGTTGTTAAAGTGGTTTTCGGTATTGACAGAGAGTATGTCCATATCTGATCCCGGTCTCTTTAACAACCAATCGTTATTATAACCCATGGTTATACATTTCAAATAAATAGTTTATATTTCAAATCAAAATACTTCATTTAAACCATTTAAAAGTAAAGTCATTATACTTACAAATCAAATATTCAATTCCCAAAAATTTACCCTTTTCTGAGCTCATTTATTCAGTTAAATACTACAAAACATTGAAATTTCAGCTTTCGTAGCACTTAGAAAATGCTGCGGTAAGTTATATTTGAAAACAATTCATTTCAACAAAGACAGCATTTATAAACTGCTCTAGTAGTTCAGTTTCATTTAAAAACAAGTTCAATTCAGAAAAGACAGCATTTACAAAACTGCTGTAGTAGTTCAGTTTCATTTGAAAAAAATAGTTCAATTCAGCAATGACAGCATTTATAAAACTGCTGTAGTAGTTCAGTTTCATTTGAAAAATCTCATTTCAGCAAACTACAGCACTTATCAAGTGCTACTGTAGCTCTTTTATTAGTTTCAGGTTTTAGTTTTAATTCAACAACCACAGCACTTACTAAGTGCTACAGTAGCCCTTAGTTAATTTATCCTTTAGTTCATTTGCATCAACCACAGCACTTACAGAGTGCTGCAGTATCTATTAGTTCAGATTTTAAGTTAATTCCAGAAACGATAGCATTTCTGAAGTGCTACAAATTCAATTTTCAAATTTATACTAAAATTTCAGAAACAATTAAACTTCAATTTTAACCATTTTAACTTGTAAAAATCATATTTTTCCACTTCAAAAATGTTCACTTAAATACCTTTTAACTTATGATTTTATAACGAAAATTTTTACAATAAAATCAAATTTCCAATAATTTCACTTACTAAATTAAAGTGTACCATTTTCCCATTCTTTGCATTTTTAACAATTTACTTTAACACTAAAATTTAAATTTCCATTTCATAAATAAAACTCAATTTCCATTTTTATTTGATTAACTTAAACTTCCATTTAAAAATCAAATCACAAATTTCCAAATTAAGTTATGTTTCAAATCACAATTTTTCCATTCATTTATTTAACATTTTTAATACATAGAAAAATCATTATCACTTTATTAAATCATTTAATCCAAATTTAAATCAAAATATCAATTTTTTACATTTTAAACAATACTTAAAAATTTCCAGAAAAATATATATAATAACCACGGGTCTGTATAATATTTTCTAACCTAGGTCAAGTGATACGAATAATATATCATTTCAATCCGTAATTTACAAAGAAAAATCCGGGTTCTATCATTTCAAACCGGCAATCCTAAGTTAATAAAAATAAATAAAAATCGCTTAGGCCTATCATTTCAGCCCATAACGATTTTTTCCTATTCTAAAGTTCGTTCGGGTATGTATCATTTCAACCCATAGTGATTCTATTCTACAGGGAACTTGTAGTGTGAGAAACAGAATAAAATAAATAGTATAACAAAATATAACATAGCAGATGATGTGACAGGTTTATAACAGGGTTTAACATCATATAATACATATCACAGGCAGGTATAACATGATATAACAGTTCTACACATTCACTTGTTATCACTTCACAATTCTATAAGTACGAATGTCAAGCATGAATAACTCACCTTCTCAAGCTGGAGTTCGCAAATCAAAACACACAAACAAACTCCGAAAAGCACGACAAAGCACGAATTTCGAAGCAAAGCACAATGGAGACGAGTTCGATGGACAAAGCTGATAAATAGGCATTAACGAAATCTAATCAGAATTGGACCGATGAAGATAATTGATATAAGTGAATATATATGTATATATAACTATATATAACTATATATATAATCATATTCTAGATATAACACATTTTAATTTAAATATATATGTGTGTGTATATATATATATTTCAAAATCGTTGTTCTGAATTAAAACACATTTATTGAAAGCATATATATATACTTATAAAAATGCAAACTACTTACCTATATTATGTATGTTCAGTTGAAATTATCTATATATATATATATTCCCAAAATCAATTTAAACATATACCAATAAAAACCCAACTCATGTATGTTAATATAAATTCATGTAAACAGATAATATAAAATACTAATATACATATCATATATATGTAGACAAGTGCATATTCATACTACCAAAAATATGTGCAGACTCTAAACAAATATGCAACTATACTTATACCCAAATATATGAAATCCAACTATACTATCCTATATACAGAACAATGTATATATATAAATCAGACCGTTCCTCCTTATATGTAGACTGATATGCTAACATATTTTATACTTAAAAATTTCATCCCACTTTATATATGCGAGCCAAAATATATTTAGATATATGTACCTATATTACAGTAAAGCATGGCACAACGTATAAAACATATATCCGCCATCAAAAAATATATATACTTTAAGCTTAACTTGTATATAACTATAAGCGGTTTTCTAAAATCAACAAATAAAGCTATATATATAATGTTAACTGACCATAGACAAGAACCGAAGGAAAAAAATATACGCCACAAACGAAAATATGTAACATATAACTCACGCAACCCACTGTACCGCTTACATGTACTATATGTACAAATTTATACAACATTGATAAGTAGATTTATATGTCAGGCTATAAACAATTGTTTGAAAAACAAATATATAAACTACAACCGAACACTACTTACATATATATTATTATATAGACCGCAACTCAAAATATAATTTAACAAATATGATATAATAGAATATACTACAATACAATATACATATAATAATATGTGTAACGTACATAACCTACTGGGAAGGAAAAACAAGAAGCATCTTATAACACACTATAATATGATATGATAAGATGAAATAATACTACAATAAAATCTCCTATAACCTTATACATTATGCATTAGTAACCATACATTTATGTCCAAATTACATACTTAGTAACAACAAGTTCAATAGATTTTACTTAAACAAATAACACACACACATATATATATATATAAACTTGTACTATATCTCAAACACAAATATTCAAATACCTAAGAATCAAAAGAACAGGCCGAGCTAGGAAAAGAAACGTCTGCTCCCGGATCTGGCTTACGTGCGTTGGAGGTGGTGCCGGCGCTGCCGGGATGCTACCGAGCAGGGGAGGTGGAGGAGATGGAATGATGGGTTTCAGGGTGTGGCACGGAGGAGATGATGGCCGAGGGAGAAGGGCGGTGGCTCGCGGTGGATTTAGTAGGCGGATTGGAGGAGAGAGGTGGGGTGAAACCGATCTTGGGTTAGATGGAATCCTCGGCCATGCTTGCGAAATGAAGAGGAGGAAGGTAGTAAACGAACAGTCTGACATAACAGAGAAATATATATATTATTTTCCCTAGCTTGAACAATGAACGGACCAAAATCAAAACTAGGAAAACAAAAGTCATCTATTGAACAGCTGGAAGCCAATACGTTGAATTCAAGAAATAATTAAAGCTAAGGGTTGCTTAGGTTACACAACTGGCATTAGAAAAGACAAGAAAACAAAAGGATTCAAAAATGGTACTGATACGGTTAGCCGTTTCGCGGTTTTGCCGCGTACCAGACACTGAAACGCAGAAATGATTATATCGTAGAAATCAGCATGACAAGACGATCAAAACGGTATACAAATACCAGTGATACGATCATCCGATCAAAAACCGATAATCGGTACCGAAAATCCTGCTATTATGCAGAAAATAAGATAAACGAAGTAATAGCAGTACAAATTTGGGAAAACGAAAGATGACATCTCACTCAGAAGATGATTTACAAATTTATTGTGTAAAAATATTTAGGTTTGAAAAATATTTTATTATTATCCATTATTAACTGATTAGAATTGATATAGAATTACACTAGAAAATAGACTTCCATATTTTCAGATGAAAATTTACCAGTTGCTATGTTTAATTAGACGTATTCCAAATATTAAATTTTTATTTCAAAATTTTATTATTTAAAATTTCACAAAAATTCAATTAATTAAATCCATAAAACTACTAAAATTTACGGGTCGTTACAATATGTGCACAATTTTGTTTGATAACATTGTTCAAAACCTAGAGTAGAGAAATTATGCTCAACGTGAGATAGTATTTAAATTTGGCTTAATGAAACAACATTTTCATTATTACACATTTTGACATTATACTATACTAATTAAATAAGATAAAATATTATGATAGTATTTAAACATCGTGTTCACTAATACATATAGCATAATATGACATGAGAATTATACGTAATATGTAAAATTGAGTAGTCAAATTTTGTACCTTTTGTATCAGAGTATCATTTAGGTTTATAGATCATGCAATAATTTTTTAACTAATAATTATGTGTATAACACACATTGTATTATTGTTACTATATTAAGCTTCTTAAAAAACAGGACTTGATTCCAACTAATTAAACATTATCCTTGTTTGTTTTAAATAATATGAATAAGAGCTATACAACATGATTTAATAAAGATATATTTTGGAAATATACAATGAAGTAAAATTAAAAATTAGTTTTAATCCATAAAAAAATAAAATGTTATATTGAACTAAAATTGGAGGATTAGAATTAATGAGAATTAGGATGCGCTAGCACACAATTATGATTTGAGGTTGGAGGTTGGAGGTTTTGGCGTTTGTGGACAAATTGGAATAGAGGTCGGAGAATAGAGGTTGGATATGAAGTATTTATGCAATGTATAGTTTTTTGTTATATCTGCAATAATTAGTTAATTATTATCAATTAACGTATAGTATTAAATAGAAAGTAAATTCAAAAAAATGGGAATTAGTCCGGCTTATTTCAGAAAAGTCGGACATGATTAATACATCTTGTAAAAACGGTACATTTCGTAGAGTTTAAACATGGATCCTTAAACCGCTAGCGTATGGATTATGTTCGACTTATCTAAGTTAAGTCGGACATAATTCTCGCTAATCGTTTTTTATTAACGTTTGCGGTGTCCATGAACGGGGACTTAGTATGTAACTATTCTCTAATTAGATTAAATATTAATAAAGAAGAATTAACTATAATAATTCTCAAATTAGTTTGAATTGGAATTAAATGAAATTAGCAACAATTTATTCTTTTTCATTACAATTATTTTCATTTGAAGTTAACCACTCAGTTTTATCGTAAGTCGATTAAGATGGAATATCTAATATTACAAAAATAGATCTAGGTTGCATATAACAAAATAAAATATTTAAAAAAATTAAGTTTATAGAACACATATTTAGAACTAAACTTTCAACATACTTTTCTCAAAATGCAACATTGAAATTTATTATTTGACTATTCTTTTACTTCATAGACGATATTTTCCCAACTCAATTTTATTAAATACTTATAGTTCAAAATGGAAATAACATCAATTTTATCTTAGATTATACTCGATTAAAAATTCTTTGATGTAAATGTGTTAGTAAACCAATTATGCCTTATAAATTTATGAAGGAAGTGAAATTCATGATTGTACTATACAAATACATAACAAATTATAGAATTTATTATGTATTAATTCTTTGATGCTAACTTAAGAAAGTAAATTGCCATAAATATGATCGTATTAATTTTTAGAAAATTTGATTGGATTCGATTATAACATCAAACGACCGAATTATAAAATAAAAATATTACTAAATTATCAAATTAACTAAATTACACATACTTTATATTGAGTTTAAAAAATATTTTTTTTAAATAAAGCATTTAAGTTTAAAGCTAAAAATATTAAATGAACTAAACCTACCATTATTTTCAAAACCGAAAGCATATATGAGAGTTAGTAATTTAACCATTTGACCTTCTATCTTCTGTATCTAGAGTATCATTTAGGTCATGCAATAATTTTTGAGCTCGTAATAATGTATATAGTATCCATTGTATTATTGTTACTATATTAGGCCTTTTCAAAAAACTTGACTTGTTACCTATGCATATTCTAACTTTGATGATTTCAACTACTTGAACATGATTGTAATTTGTTTGAAAATGTGCAAATAATACGAATAACAACTGCACAACATGTTTAATAAAAGTATACTTTGGATATATACAATTAAGTAAAATTAAAAATTAGTCTTAATCCATCATAAAAATAAAATTTTGTATTGACTAAAAGTGGACACGAATTGATTTGGATTAATGGAGATTAGTACGTACCTATTCTCTAATAATAAATTTTAATAAAAGATAATTAGTTGTAATAATTCTCAAATTAGTCTAAATTTGAATTAAATAAATGTTATCAATTTATTCCTTTTAAATACAATTCTTTCCATTTGAAGTTAGTTTACATGTAAACATTATTAATAACACATCTTCAATTCGTAATGATTTATAATCATCTCTAAACTGCAAAATAAAATAAAAACAATATAGCATCAAATAATCTTTGTAGAAAATAAAAGATAATTACTACTATGTTCCATAAAATGTTCAAGTATTTAGTGTTAACCATGCATTAAATAGAAAAATGTGCACTATTTATGTACATTTCACAGTCAATGAAACATCACTATAGGAAAATGTATTAAATCGTAGGATAATTAAGATGGATAATATCTCATGTTACAAAAATAAGTCTAGGTTGAGTATAAAAAATAAAATATTTAATTAAAAATTAAGTTCATATAACACCTTTTTTAAACTAAATTTTCAGCATAAAATTACATACGGTAGACATAACAAAAGCAATATTTATACAGTTATATTTCTTTTCTCAAATACGATGTAGAATTTATTATTTGACAATTCTTTTACTTCATAGATGATATTTTCCCTAACTTAATTTTTTTGAATATAAAAATGGAAAAACATCAATTTTATCTCAGATTATACATAACTTAAGATTGTTTGGTATATACATGTGTTAGTAAACCAATTATGCTATACAAAATATACAAAGGAAATAAAATTCATGATCGTACTAACCAAACACAAATCATATAAACGTCGATGTAGATATAAAACTTGAAAACTAAAAAATAGTTCAGCATTACATATCAAGGATTTTATAAAAATGATCAAAGACTATATGATATCGATGTATTGATAAATCCAATATAACCTCTTGCGGAATACAAAGGAAACTAAGTTGATAATGATACCGATTGAAACTAAAATAATAAAAAAGTATGAGATTTTTCCCAACTTGACTTTTGTATATACTTATACTTCAAAATAAAAAAGATCAACCGTACCTCTTGTGTATAAAAAAGGCTTAAGATTAGTTTATATCTATATGTTAGTAAGCCAATTATTCCCTACGAAATGAATGAAGGAAATGAAAATGATAATCGCACTGAACGAATACAAATAGGATGAATGTCTATATAAATAGAGAACTTAAGAATAAAAAATAGTCAAGCTTTATGTATTAGATTTTACAAAATAACCAAAGATTATGTGACATCTATATATTAATAAATCCAATAACCTAAAATAAAGGAAACTTAATTCATATCCAAACAAATTGTAGAAAAAATAGGAATAAAACAATTTTTAGGACATAAAATTTGAAGTAAAGATCCAAAATCATATATTTAGAGCTAAAACAAAAAATTCAACCTTAAATTAAATGAAAATAAAGATAATAAAATAAAATCAAACCATTAAATCCAACTTGATAAATTAGTAAGCCAAGGTTTTCTGAGGCTTTTAGACAATTTTTCCATGAAAACTATAACATTGAAAGCCACAGATAGAAACACAATCTCTGCAAAATATAAATCAAATGATAATTTTTTATATGAATAGAAATTGAAGAACTAATGATGAATTCAATCAAATTATAGTTAGATAAGAAAATTAAAGAGATTGACTAAAAAACTTTTGGTGTAGAATCTTTAAGATTTAGATTGGAAATAGTTTTTTATTGAATTATAGTATACATATGAAACTGAAAAGAGGAAGAGAAAACATGATGAAAAAAAATGAATTGGCAGGGATGTAAAATAATGATAGGAAACAAATGGGGAATGAAAAAATTGTAGTGATAACATGGAGAAGTGAAAGAGATCTCTGTTAGATTACCAAAAATAATTATTATGAGTTTATCAAAATAAATAAATGTACATTAGTGTATTTTATCAAAAGGAATAATGATAACATTAATTGCTACGTAATGATGGAAATTTTGTGGAATATTGAAAAAATTTAGGAGACTTAAAAAAAATTGTATCAAAAATTAAGGAGAATGCACTATTCAGTCTGAGAGTGAATGAGAGATAACAACACTAAAAGTTCTACATTCTCTTTCTTATATAATAGAAAATATGGGTTCCACAGCCCGTGGAACGAGAAAAGAATGAGTGACAAAGTGATAGAGATGGTTAATAAGAAAATCAAAATTTATACATTCCATTAGAGGAGACATGTATTTTTCTTGAAATTATGGTGGGTGTAACGACCCCACCGCTATACCCGGTTTAGCAAAGAACATTAAAAGTAATGTCGTTTCCTAATCCGGAGAATACGGCTGGTTAAGGGCGATCGAATGTGAATATATCTTTATACTAACACCAGCACGTCCTTTATACCTTTTTCTTAATATCTGAACTAAAATTGGATGTGTACAGTATTAATACAAAGTAATAGACAAACCGATAAAACTATTCAGAACAGTATATAATACAGAAACAAATATCAGAGTTATACAGATCACTTTGGAATAATCTACATCATAAAGTGTGAGTTTACAAAATATCTATACTAGACCCACCATATATACATAATACCAAAATATAGTATTAGGTACAACATATAATCCAAAATAAAGCATCCGACTAGTCATCCTAATATATACAAATGAGTAAACTCTAATGTCAAAATGTCTACTCCAGTGCTAGCCCAAAATATCTAACAATCCATGAGTCCCTGTATCTGAAATGTCCCGGCCTGACCCGAGCATTATAAAATAATAAACGGATTAGACTATATCTAAATGAAAAGGTGAGATACCGATAACATGAACATATGAGTTAACCACATCAAAATAAGTCATATCAAATAGGCATGTTCAAACAATATATATGCATGTTAACAAAATATATGACTTAACCATAACAAAATAAGTCATATCGAATAAACATGCCCCAGCAATATATATATGCCAAATTCAATTTAACAATAATAAGGCATAACAAACAAATTCACCATTTCATAAATTCATCTCAAGTCATAATAGACTATCATCTACAATATGGTGACAGTAATCAACATTCTTCAGAGCCAAAATTATATTAAAATATCCAACTATAAAAATCCCTAAAGAAACATTTCATTTATGAAATAAAATGGTAGTACTCTTTAGTCCGACACAGTACGACATAAAAGTCTATCCAGAATAATATAGATTAACCAAATTTATATATCCAGAACAATATAGATAATGTCGAGCTGCTTAATAACTAAAGAGTTGTAGTCTATCCAGAACAATATAGACCATGATGCATGTAAATATCTATCCAAAACAATATAGATAATACATCATCATAAACCTATCCAGAACAATATAGGTTTGCCTGCCCAATTATAAAATATATTAACTCACAAGTCGATGAAAAATGAGTCATCTTCTCTCAGGGATCTAACGGTCTAAAAACAAATCCGAACACCTCGAGATAATACAACTCTAAGTGTTAATTACTGTCACTCAAGTAATCACAAGAATTTAGCTAACTGTCCTATACCAGAAAGTAAATTCAAGTATTTACTAAAAGCTAGTAAGTTTCACTTTAAACTCTATTCAACAAATTATAGAAATAAATGAAAGAATTGTACGAAAAGTCCCATACCAATCCGATAGTTCAATCATTTATTTAAAATTCTTTGTTTCATAGAAAAGCACGAAATCTAATAAAATTCCAAATCCATAATAAATGGGATAAAATAAATTTTATTCGCTTAAAATAAAAGGGTACAAGTAAATTCACTTTATTAGTTTATTATAAATATATATTCATATTTACATATATAATACGTAACATATCTTTTAGAGTTTAGATATATTTGATTCTAAATATAGTTATTTATATTTCAATTATAAATTATTTAAGTTGGCATAAACATAGAGTTAAGAATAGGTTCATATATATACACAAGAATTGAATTGCTGAGAGACTTCGTAAATTTTATATATAGAATAGCAACAACAAAATTAAAAACGTTAACATTAATAAAGCAAAGCACATGGACTAACATACACACTTGCTGTACATAGTTGTATAGGCAATTTTGAAATAAAAATTATCTTCTTACGCAAAGCTAAGCTACTAATAGAAGTTGGTACAAAGTTACTAACATATACATGCAAGTACTTGTTTATATATGTATGTAAAGTTAGCTGCTAGAAATAGGTATAGGCAATATAGGGCAGTGAAATTGTTCCTATCTAAATAAAATATGTCAAGCAAGTACTTAAATATACGTGTACAAAGTGATGTCAAATGCCACTAACATGTTGAATACATTTTTTTCCAATTAATACTGTTAGAGATGATACCTGAGGGGAAGAGGCCATTGGAGAAGCTCATAAAGGAGGAAGCCGAAGCCCTAGGAGCAGGAGTTGAAGACCGAACTAGCAAAGTGGTTCGGTGGAGGAAGCTGATTTGCCGGACCAAATCTGTGGTCCGATGTTGCTTGGATTTGCTGCTTCAGAGTTCTGGAGCGGTGGCGACTTTGTTCGGTGATTGAAGAAGACCGAACGAGAAACTTCGTTCGGTAAAGAAGAGAGGTTGAGCGGCATTGGTTTGGAGCGGTGAAGAAAGACCGAACCAAAATTTTCATTCGATGATCTGGTGATGCCGAACGAAATATTTCGTTCGGTATTTGTCGAACCAAGTAGGTGAAGAGGAAGACCGGTCCAGATTTCTTGTTCGGCAATTTGGAGATGCTGGTCCAGACTTGAAGTGTACTATGCCGAACCAAATGCCAAGTGCCATATGCCGGATCAAACATGCCGAACCAAGATGCCGAACCAAGATGCCAAACCAAATCCTGAGCTTCAATATAGCAGCTACCCCCTCCTCATATCTTCACTCTATAAATAGAACAGCTTCTGGACAACAATGGTAGCCAAAATTAAGAGCTAATTTTAGCCAATTTCATAGCCATCCTAGAGAGCTGAAAATCTATAGAATTTTGTCTGTATTGTAAATTCTTCTTATGTATAGCCTCCGAAAGTGAATCAATCTTGTAACTCTAATCTTTCAGTGATTAATAAAATCTCCTCTCCCCAAGTGGACGTACACTGCCTCACGGTAGTGGAACCACTATAAATACTGGTGTTATTTATTTTTCTACATTGCATTGATCTGTGACTATCTGTTCTGTTGTTTATCTCTGTTTGTTCCGTCTCACTATAATCACGATCCAGTTCGTAATTTTTCCGCTGCATTGGGTTTTTAATTCCCTTAGACTGATCATCTGAAGGGATTTTCCCCAACAGTCCAGTATCAGAGCTGCAAGGTTGATTGAGGAGTGTTAGACACTATGGCAGGAGATGAAGCGACTCTAGTTGTTATAAGACCATATACTAGAGGAATGTATATCACGTTAGGATCACCGTTGGTGTGACGACCCGGAATTTTGGACATTTGAAATTGGAATATTGATTTGATTTTAAATATTTAAAAGTTAATTTTTAACTTGAATTTCAAATATAATAAATTATTTGGATAATTTATTTATTAAATTAAATAATTGGAAATTGGTTAAAATAGTGAATCTTGGTTTTTAAGCTTGTTAAAAATATTTTAAGGGCTTGGAAAATTTGTATTGATGATACTGAAGATAATAAAAGTTGTAAAATTGAATTTATAAGTGGGTTGTTCATTTTTAAAAATATATCGTTTAAATTGACATTTAAAAATAGCCTTCCGAGGCACAGTCTCGGAATTCGACGAAACTAGTTCCATTGGATCCGTAATATTGTATTATTATCGGATTTCAATTTTTGTAGCATTTGGAGTTGTCGTGTGGCCATACGGTATATAAACGCATTGAAATTTATATCGAAAATTTAATACAATAACTGGTCCAAAAAGCTATCTTCTCCATACGATCGAATTAGGACTCGGAACCTTTTCCATTTTGTTCGGAATAGGGGTTTAACATTATAAACGCCTGGCGGCATGCCTCGATGGGATGTCAAAATTTTAAGTTACGATTTCGAGATGTTTAAAATTTAAATATATATATATATATGTTTTGTTTAACTGGTCAAATTCTTCCCATCAACTTTTTCTTTCCATCAGCTTTTTCAAAATCACAGTAGATAACATCTGTTAGCACCAAAATTGGTCACTAACCTCGTTGAGAAAGATTGTGTAGAGATATAAGTGATGAAGATAAATTAAACAAGGAAGAATATGCTAATTTAAATGCAGAAAGGAAGAACACCGGATTTATAGTGGTTCAGCGTAATTGCCTACGTCCACTTTGGGATTAAACTTTATTGCTTCACTTGATGATTGATTACAGATACAATCCGTAGATCAAATACTTGAATACAATTGATAAGTAAAGAAGATGAGTCTTGAAAGCGACAGAGTCTCCCCAGTGTTCCCGAAAAAAGGTCCCTTTTCACTGTGCCCCTGCTCCTCTATTTATAGACAAAGATGGGTTGGACTTCCCAAGTGGGCTTGGCAACCAAACACCTTGGCCCAAATGGAGTAGTCGCTGTATGCCGAACCAAACTGGCCGAACGGTTGGATGCCGAACCACGCTCTTCATGCCGAACGAGGCGCTTGTTGTGTGGGAAGTGTAGATCGAATAGCAATCGAAGCCGAACATGCCTCTGGTCGAACGAAGCATCTGGCCGAATGCTACCTTTGGCCGAGTGAAGCTCTTAACCGATCGATGTCTCTGGCCGAACGATGGCTCTGGCCGAACGATAGCTTATGACGGACAATTCAGCCATGCCAAACATTTGTACACGCCGAACGTTTCCTGATGCCGAGCGCTCCTTGGATGCCGAGTGCTCCTTAAATTCCGAGCGCTCCTGGATGCCGAGCGCTCCTGGATGCCGAGTACTCCAGGATGCCGAGTACTACTGGATGCCGAGCGCTCCTTGGATGCCGAGTACTCCTGGATGCCGAGCACTCCTTGGATGCCGAGTACTACTGGATGCCGAGTACCTAGTTTCCTGGTCAAATCTCCAGGAAACACTTGCCTCCCAAAGTGTATTACGTGACTGAATCGTGATACGCGTTGAATTGCATATCCCCCGTACTTCGCTTCGAATCTAGGTTAACTCTCCTTGGAGATGCCTTCTTGAGAATATCAGTGGTGGAGGTGTGTGACGAGCGTGGTATAGATGCCGAACGAGGCAGTCGAGACCGAATGCTCCTCATGCCGAACGACATTGTATGTCGATGCCGAACACTGTGGCTTTGACCGGTTCCACCGGATATAGCCTTTTCGACTTCTCCTTCGGTCCTATAAAAGCCGACACCTTCTTCCTCCTCTTTTCACACTCACTTCTTCTATCTTGTTTTCGAGAAACTCGCCTGTTGACAACCTTCAAAGACTTAACAACTCTTCCTAACCTATTCGTCATTAATCAAAACTGCGGTCTCAACTCCAGATTTCTCCAAGTCGCGATCTACTAACTAGGTAACAATCCCTTTAACTAAATATACAAAGGGGTTTCAACACGAAGCTCGAGTTCATAAATTGATAGGTGTTGCATGGATTTTTAGGGCCAGATGATGTGGAGGAAGGTAGGAGTTGGCTAGAATGCCGAACAGGATGGTTCGGTATGAGTCACCGAACGATTCGCCCTCGTGGTTCGGTGTGGATAGAGGAAGAAAAAAGGGAATGAGGTCGCTGTAGAGGACGGTGTGTCGAGCATTGGCGCTCGGCGTAACCTTGGCCCGGCATGATTCGTCATATGCCGGGCAGTGCAATGGAAGGATATGGAGGGAGTATGAGCCAGATAGGATGTCGAACGTTGTCCCGGCCGAACAAGATTTTGGTCGAATAATGCTTTGCCGAACAGTCACAAATGCCGAACCACCATGGGTGCCGAACAATATAAATGCCGAACAACATAAATGCCGGACAACATAAATGCCGATCAATACAAACGCCGAACATCATAAATGCCGAACAATATAAACGCCGAACAACATGAATGCCGAACCACATGAATGCCGAACCACATGAATGCCGAACCACATGAGTGCCGAACACCACTTCACCGAACGTTTGTGAATGCTGAAACCTGTTTTGGCCGGACAAAACTTAACCGAACATGCCGAACGATACCTTTAGCCGAGCAGGAATTAGGCCGAACACTTATTAACCTTGCCTATTCATATAGCAAAACAAGGACCAGGACCTAAGCACACTAGAATATGAAACTGACTCGGATCATTAACTCCCTAGCTTTAGTAGACATAAATCAGAACTTAGATTAACATACGTATTCTGAATCTGAAACTGTAATCACCACAAGGCGGGCTTTTTGAGACGGTCAGCGATGACGATCTTCGAAGGCGACGATTCGAAGCTCATTTTTATTTCATTGTAACCTTCAGATTCTCAATGCTTATACACGATTGCTTGTGCTAGTTTACACACCATGTGGGGGGAATATTCATGTTGTTAATTCTAACGTTGAACATTTTTCAAGTATAGTTTTCACAGGCGCTTAGACAGATTCACTATTTATTGGGGATGTCTCAAAAATCTAGCTCTGCTACTATATCTGATAGGCCTGGGCCGTCATCAAGGCAAGAAGTCGCAGACACTTCAAATCCGTCGACTTCCCCTGCTCATAACTTAGCCCCTGATTCCTTGGAGGCAATGATTATCTTGGACAATCGACTCACAGGCTTCGAAGGTTAACGAAGTTGCGCTTCGGCGAATATGCTCCATCCATGGAATCCCTTTTGCCGATGTGTTGGTCCCATCGAGACATGATCGTCCTCACTTGCCCCTAGTCGGATATACTGCTTGTAACAAGTTCATGTGCTGGATGGGCGGCGTGCCTCCATTCAATTTATTTCTCCGGGACGTGTTGCAGTATATAGACATCGCCCCATCGCAGCTGCATCCAAATGGTCACGCGTTTATATACGGGACCTACCTACTATTCATGGCTTTCTTCTCTAGGCCTCCAACTTCTGGCGACATTAGATATATTTATATGATCAAGAAGCGGAAAGATAGCCACTCCTTCATGTTCCTCGAGCCGTACCACAAATTCCAGATCTTAACCGGAGCATGTAGCAAATTCGCCCTGTACAAAAAGGAATGGTTCTATGTGCGTTTCCCTCCTGGTTTCGCGAGGAGATGGGTCGAAGGCAGTAAGTCTCTTCCCTGAGTCATCCTTCACGCTCAATCGGACCTATGCTTTTTCTAACTCCTTGTTTCATCTTTTCAGGTATTAACCCTCATCTTGAAGGCCGAGGATATTCCGAGGCCGTCGAAGCCATTAGAGCTCTTCCTGCCGAGGATCGGGACATCCGAACCATCATTTCAAATGAATCATTATCGAGGTTCGGTTTGTTAGCCCCAGGTCGCTGTATTAGCCTTTCGGAGGGCGTTTCCATCCCCAAATCCGCTCCCGCTAAAGGGAAAAACAAGCTAGACCGTCATCACGCCATACTCCCGATCCACATGAAGGGGGTGAACACAAGGAGGATGAAGCTCCTGAGACTCAAGGCGAGAATGTGGGTCCCGCTTGGAACCCGGCGGTCAAAGTGCACGATATTGAAACGTCATCTTCCCCTTCGAAGGGAAAGAAGAAATTGACGTACAAGATACGGAAGGAGAAAATTGTTGGAACTTCAAAAGTTACGCTCATCCCGTCAGAGAAAGAGGCTTCTTCACAGCACATGGAAAGTTCTTTAAAGGGTCTGTCGAACCTTTCCATCCCTGACGATATACTCAATTATGGTTTCGACGATCCGGAAGCCTTTAAATTTCATTCGCCCGCTAGAGGCAACGCGGGAGTTCAACCCCCAGTCCAGGGAGATAACACTCCAATCAGTAAAGATAGAGGAACCGGTCCGTCGGGGGGAACACTAGGACACACACGCACACATGCACTTCACCATACACTTCAAGTTTTTCCATTACCCCGATTTTTCTTAACTCGTTGTTATTTTTATCCTTTGCAGGTGACATGGGGCGCTCCCACGGACTCGATCGCCTCCACGGCTCTTCTATATTTCACCATCCCAGACGGGATTCATGCTCGGGTAGACGCAGGGACAAAGACGATTACGAGGATCGAGACAACGGTCCTCGCGATTCGTCTTATCGAAAGAAAACATATTCCCAATCTTCACATTCTCGTGATCCTCTTCCTCAAGCTGAGCCAGATAGAGAGAAACTTTCGCAGAAGGGGTCCCAACCCGATGTCTCCCGAGAACAACACTCCGGTTCGTCGAGCACAAGGCAAACTCGGGAGCGTCGAAAAAGAGCAGAACTTTCAAAGCCTCCTCCCCCTACTCCCGCGGCTGACCCAACTATAGCAGAGAAGATGGTCGATCTTAAGGCCAAATTCCCAAAAATCTGCTTTGATGGCCTGAAATTCCTCCCAGCTATTCATCATATCCCAGGGCACGTGAAGCAGAGTGCCATCGCCTGCAACAACGATGTCTATGTTCAACATGACACGTTTGTACACCTGGTCGAAAAAGTCTCAGAGGTATCTGTTGAGCGACAACATGAAATTGACCGTTTGAAATTGGAAGCTGGCTGTGACAAGGACATCATCAAGCATCAAGATGAAGAGCTCGCCTCGTATAAGTCGAAACTTGAAGCCGTAGAGCAGAGTGCAAAAGACACTGCCGAGGCCATCGCTCGTCTAGAGGCGACCCATAAAAAGGAACTTGATGAAGCAGTCCAGCACAGTGGAGCTCTTGCCTTAGAAAAAGACTCTATCCAGAAAGAAAGGGATGCGCTCGCCCTGCAAGTCAGAGAGTTGAAAGAGCTATTCTCTAAGGAGAAAGAGGAGAAAATAGCCGCTCTAGAAGAGTCTCAACGATACTGCGATGAAATTGTTGCCACACGGCTCTTAAAGACCAAGCTTGATGATGAACTTGCTAAGGTTGAGATAATGAAAGACGAAGCCCGTGAGGAGGGCAGGAGAAAAGCTTCTGAGGAGATTGACTCTCGTCTCGAGGCAGCTGCAGAGGCGGGTAGAGAAGAGGTCAAGTGCATGTTTGACCCACTGATCGCCGAGTACAGCGCCCGCGTTCTTATGCACCGCGACTTGACATTCCTAGGTGAGGGCTATCTTGAATCTCTAGCTGAAGCCTGGGAAACTTTAATAAAGATCAGAAAGATCGAGTCGGGCTCTGAGAAAGTCGATGAGGATGCTCTGGTGAAAGAATTTCTCAAGGGGAACGAGCTAGCGGACCTATCTGCAGCTTTGACTCTTTATAGCAGAGGTTCTCCCCTGCCAAAAGAGAAAAACGACGAAGCTGGTCCATCTGGGGCTAAGGTTGTAGCTCCTCCTTCTGCTGCTCCTCCTTCTGCTCAATCAGCCGGTCGGCCAACACTTGACCCATTTGAGCAGCATGCCAGCTATGATCCAGAAGATCCCGGGCTTGGCGTTCATGTGTTATCCCCTATTCTAGAAGGTGAAACTCCACGCGCAACTGATAGCCAGCCAGAACCCGGTACAAACTCCTTCTTTTTTAGAAGTTAAAAGATCTGTCACTTTCTGGTAGCGGTTATTTGTCCTAATGTTCATTCTTTATGTTTTCATGCAGGCTGCTCTGATCCTGAACCGACTCCGAGGAGCGACGACGCCAAGGAGGAGGCAGAGAAAACAAGTGATGTTGCTCATGCGGGAGTAACTCCTGGCCCTGACGCTCAAGTGATCGGGGCGCTAGATGATGATAAGTTTGACGCTTCGTCTCCCACCGAAGGGAGTTATGAAATCGAGATCACTGGCACCTCCGAACATACTTCGAAGATGAGCATGAGGGAGCGTCTCGCAGAAGAGGAGAAAAAGAAAGTCGAGATCAAGGTCGAGCCTCAAATATTGGAACTTACCGACCCGCGGAATAGACCTTTGAAGATCATTCTCCCTGGCAAATCCAAACCGCTGGATGTTCCTTCTCCCACTCCTGACTCCGCTTATTTAGCAAGCAAGAAATCCAAGAAGAAGTGTGAGGGAGAGGAATCGTTTGAGAAAACAAAGGAAGACAAGAAGAAGAAACCAAAGAAATAGTCGCTATACTCGTTCAACGAGATTTTGTTTAGGTCTTGTAACTACTTTCATTCATAGCTGTGTAACCCCATTTTGGACTATTAAATAAAGTTTAGTTTCTTTGTCACTTGAATGATTCTTTTGCTTTTTAGCTTTATGAATAACTGTGGTCAAAACTCAAGTTCTTATGAGTTGCATAATTTCCCAATACTTTCTTATATTGTTCGAACATTTCTTGGAGTGGTATATTTCTTGTTCCACATTCTTGTGTACTTAGAATTTTCCCTAAATCCGTGCTCCAAGTATTTAGGGCTATTCGATCCGCATTCAGGGGATTCGTAGATTCGAATTCCCTATACTTTAGTTCTCATTTCGGGGACTCAGAGTACTCCGGTCCGCACTCAGAGGACTCGGCAATTGAAGTTGTTTATACTCTAGTCCGCGCTCTGGGGACTTAGAGTACTCCGGTCCGCACTCAGGGGACCCGGAGATTGAAGTCGTTTATACTCTAGTCCACACTCTGGGGACTTAGAGTACTCCGGTCCGCACTCAGGGGACTCGGAGATTGAAGTCGTTTATACTCTAGTCCGCGCTTTGGGGACTTAGAGTACTCCGGTCCGCACTCAGGGGACTCGGAGATTAAAGTTGTATATACTCTAGTCCGCGCTCTGGGGACTTAGAGTACTCCGGTTCGCACTTAGGGGACTCGGAGATTGAAGTCGTATATACTCTAGTCCGTGCTCTGGGGACTTAGAGTACTCCGGTCCGCACTCAGGGGACTCGGAGATTGAAATCGTTTATACTCTAGTCCGCGCTCTGGGGACTTAGAGTACTCCGGTCCGCACTCAGGGGACTCGGAGATTGAAGTCGTTTATACTCTAGTCCGCGCTCTGGGGACTTAGAGTACTCCGGTCCGCACTCAAGGGACTTGGAGATTGAAGTCGTTTGTACGAGTTCGCACATCATACAGAATAAGGTAACTTCAGCAGTTCATCGCCCGACTATGAGATATAGAAACATTAGTAATTCACGAAAAAGACGGCTTCAAGCCTTAATTAATGAAAACCAACTAAACTGCCTGATTACACGGTTAAAAAGAAACTAAGTGATGATGGAACGAAAACATACAGGAAATAACTGTGCCTAAAACAGGAAAGAAACATGCTAAATGTAATAATGTCGCAAATGTTCATTGTTCCACGCTCGGGGGAGTGTCACGCCATCAACGGTCGCTAGCTTGAATGTTCCCTCTCCAAGCTTCCGTTCAACGACGTATGGACCTTCCCTGTTGGGGTTCATACGTGATGGTACCGGGAAAACTCGTTTCAAAACGAGATCACCCACATCAAAAATCCTTGGGCGGACTCTGCCGTCGTAGTAACGCTTGACTCGGTGCCTATGTGCTGCCGCCCTTAATTCAGCCTCTTCACTTTTTTCATCGATGCAGTCCAGTGATTCCAACAAGAGATCCTGATTCGTCTTGGGATCATAATATGTCACTCGATGTGATGGAACTTCAAGTTCCACGGGTATAACGGCTTCCGAGCCATATGCCAAGGCGAATGGAGTGTGGCCGGTCGCGGACTTGTGGGTAGTTCTATAAGCCCATAATGCTGTCGGGAGTTC
This sequence comes from Allium fistulosum, assembly GCA_030737815.1. Lineage (NCBI taxonomy): Eukaryota > Viridiplantae > Streptophyta > Magnoliopsida > Asparagales > Amaryllidaceae > Allium > Allium fistulosum. The sequence goes on along the minus strand of CM060901.1, from coordinate 1,200,692,100 downwards.
ATCTACCCACTTGCCTCCGACTATCTCCAAAAGCTTCTTCAGTATGGACTTGATTATTTTGTTTACGGCCTCGACTTGTCCGTTAGCTTTTGGATGCGCAACGGCGGAGAACTTCTTATCAACGCCATACTTTAAACAGAACTCTTTGAACTCTCTGCTTTCAAACTGCGTCCCGTTGTCCGTAATGATGGTTCGAGGGAGGCCAAAGCGGCATATAATGTTTCGTACAACGAAGTTAATGACCTTCTTAGAGGTGATTATGGCCAAAGGTTCTGCCTCAGCCCATTTTGTGAAATAGTCGACTGCAACTATCGCGTATTTCGCACCACCTTTGGATATAGGCAAAGAGCCGATTATGTCGATTCCCTAGATTGCAAATGGCCAGGGACTAACCATTTGTGTGAGTTCTGTTGGTGGAGTCCTCGGGATTTTCGCATATCTTTGACACTTGTCAAATTTCCTTGCGTAGTCTGCAGCGTCCCGATTTACGGTTGGCCAATAGTATCCATAGCGGAGGATCTTTTTTGCTAGTGTTTGCCCCCCAGTATGGTCACCACATTCTCCTTCGTGAACCTCCTTCAAGACCCGCTTTGTCTCATCATGTGCGATGCATCGTAATAAGGGGACCGAGAACCCCTTTCGATACATTAGTCCATCCTGCATAACATATCGCGCGGCCTTTCGAATTACCTGTCATCTTTCGCTCCTTTTTTCTGGTAAAACCCCGGTCGTTAGGTATAGTTTGAATGGGGTTATCCACGATTCCCTCTCGATTCCTGTTTCCAACACAAAATCAACTTTCATCGCGTCTATGCTTGGAGCATGCAAGGCCTCAACGGGAAACAATCCCATTTGCTGCGCATCGCCAGTGCTTGCGAATTTTGCCAATGAGTCAGCTTCTTTGTTCTATTCACGCGGGACATGCGAAATGTCATAACGCACAAGGTTCGACAGTAGTTCTTGAACTAGAATAAGGTACGGAGCAAGCTTCTGTCCCTTTGCTTGGTAATCTCCCCGCACTTGGTAGACCACCAACTGTGAGTCACAAAAGATTTCAACTGATTTGACCCCGAGTTCTCCAATGAGTTTTAAGCCAGCAATCAGTGCTTCATATTCTGCTTCATTATTCGTGGCTGGGAAATCGAGCTTCAAAGCGTAACAAATCGATCGATTTTCCGGAGTTACAAGAACTATGCCAGCGCCGGAGCAACGGTCGTTTGATGCCCCATCGGTGTACAATTTCCATCGAACGGGGGGAATGACATTGTGATTATCTGGTTCGTCGGATACAGTAAACTCAGCGATGAAATCTGCTAATGCTTGCCCTTGTATGGCTCTACGTGGCAAGTAGGTGATATCGAACTGGCTCAACTCGATATTCCATTTTAACAATCTCCCAAAAGTTTCTGGTCGTTGGAGTACCTGCCGTAGGGGTTGATCGGTATAGACACTGACTGAGTGTGCTTGAAAGTATGGGCGTAGCTTACGTGATGCAATCACCAAGCAATAGGCCAATTTCTCAATTTTAGGGTAATTTCTTTCTGCCCCCGTTAAACGCTTACTAACGTAATATACCGGCTTTTGGACTCGGTCCTCCTCGTGGACCAAAGCTGCACTTATAGCATGTGGGGATACGGCCAAGTATACGTACAGCATCTCGTGGTCTACTGGTTTTGACAACACTGGAGGACTCTCCAGATGCCTCACCAGATCCCGGAATGCTTCCTCACAGTTAGATGTCCATTCGAAATTCCTCTTCCCTTTCTTGATTGTATAAAAGAAAGGGATGCACTTATCCGTGGCTCTGGATATGAATCGACTCACAGCAGCCACTTTTCCATTCAAGCTTTGCACCTGTTTTATAGTTCTGGGCACTTGCACATCTCGAATGGCTTGAATCTTTTCTGGGTTAGCTTCAATTCCCCCAGCATTGACAATGAATCCCAAAAACTTACACGACGCAACGCCGAAAGAACATTTCAGAGGGTTGATCTTCATCCCATAATATCTGAGTATATCGAACATCTCTGCCAAGTCTCGAATGTGGTCGTTTGACTGTCGTGACTTCACGAGCATGTCATCCACATAGACTTCCATCGTTCTACCAAGCTGGTTTTTGAACATTATATTCACTAAACGCTGATAAGTCGCTCCTGTGTTTTTTAATCCGAAGGGCATTACTACATAGCAATATAGCCCAACGTCTGTGACGAAACTGGTGTGTTCTTAGTCCGGAATATGCATCGGGATTTGATTGTAGCCCGAGTATGCATCCATGAATGATAACAGCTTGTGTCCTGCAGTGGAGTCAACCAACTGATCAATCCTAGGCAACGGGAAACTGTCCTTGGGCCACGCCTTGTTCAAATCGGAATAGTCTACGCAAGTTCTCCATTTCCCATTCGCCTTTTTCACCAGCACGGGGTTTGATACCCATTCAGGGTAGAGGGCGTCGCAGACAAACCCATTGGCTTTGAGTTTGTCCACCTCCTCTCTGAGAGCAGCGGACCTCTCCGGGTCCATTCCTCTCCTCTTTTTTTTAACCGGGACGTATTTCGGGTCTATGTTCAACATATGACTCGTAATGGCGGTAGAAATCCCACATATCGGAATGCGTCTAGGCGAAAACATCAAGATTTGCCCGGAGGAAATCACTAAGGTCTTCAGTCATTGCGGGGCCGAGTTGTGATCCGATCTTTAGTATTCGCGATGGGTCGTCTCGGCTGACTGAAATGTCAACTGTTAATTCAGCCGGCGCTGCCTTTTCTTCCCTGGGTTTCTCATCGTCGTATCTCGGATCTATGTCTCTGAAGATCCGAGAATTATGCCCGAGCCAGGGCTCGGGCACTACTTGTCAATTATCAGTATTAAGGATGCGGACGGGATTGTCCGCAACCTTTCCTTTCTCCCTCCAATGGGCCTCTCGGAGCTCAGCCACATAACAGGCACGACCAATCGCCTGGTCGCCATGAACAATACCTACTCCTTTGTCAGTTGGGAACTTCAAGGTCAAGCACCACGAGGTTAATGCTGCCCTAAACTCAACCAGGGCCGGTCGCCCCAAGAAAACATTGTACGGAGAATCCACATCCAAAACTACGAAGGGTAGGATTCGCACCCTCCGATGTTCGCCTTGTCCCAGTTCAACTGGTAACTCAACGTACCCCACTGCATCGGTCGTTGCGCCATTAAAGCCGTGTATACGAGCTTTAGACGGTTTCAGATCCTTCGTTTCCATCTTCATTTGGTCATAAGCCTTCTTGAAGATGATGTTGACAGAACTTCCATAATCAATCAAAATTCTTTTCACATAAGCCGGTCCGATCGTCGCAGATATGACCATCGGGTCGATGGTTGGAGCCTCCACTTGGTCAGCATCTCTGTTTCTGAACACTATACCGTCTGTCATCACGCGCAGCTGCTTAGCAGGGGTCCCATCCTCCACGTTGGAACAACACTCGAAATCTGCATGCTTCAGGGAACTAGCATACCGCTCCATCTCTTGCCAATTCTTATCCGCGGGGTGAGGCCCGCCGATGATCGTTTTTATGACTAGTCTACCCACAGTCCGAGCAGGCTCCTCGGGGTGACGCGGAGCTGGTGCACGACCTGGGTTGGATGTTCCCTGTCCTCCTTCCTATGGATCCTTCACAAACTCCTGTAACTTTTTCTGCCTGATCAACTTCTCTATAGCATCGTATAAGTGTCTGCACTCTTCCGTGTTGTGCCCATAAGTCTCATGGAAGCGACAATATTTCCCAGTCCGCTTCTGTTCCTCGGTTGACTCTTTTGGACATGGCTTTCTGTACTGAAAGGTATTGCAGGTTGATAGGTAAAGTAAATGTTCTCAAGAGTCGCATTCAGCGGGGTATACTCATTGTGGCTTGGAATTCTCGGCTTCCACTTCCCCGCTTCTCTCTTCTTCCCTTGGCTTCTTCCTCCGTACTCCTTAGGCTGGCCAGGCTTGTTCTGGACATTGACTTGGACTTTTCCCGAGTTGTCTCCGAACTGCTTCACAGCAATGTTGCTTTTTACGGACTCCTGGACAAGCCCTAGTGCCTTATCTCGCCTCACCCACCTGGCTTCCTCTCTTCTTATGAACTGGTGTGCCTTTGAGTAAAAACGCTCTAGCGTAGTTGGAGGTTTTCCTGCCAGCCAGTCTCCAAACTCATAATTCGGATCCACACCTCGCATCACAGTCATTAGAATTGCATGATCATTGGGATTACTGACTTCAGTCGCCGCAACATGGAATCTTTGTAAATACTCCTTCAATGACTCCCCAGGAGTCTGGATTACACTTGATAGAGACATCACGTCCTTCGGGCGAGTAGTGTGTATCCTGATCTGTTCTATAAACTTCTTAGCCAACTCCTCGAAACTAGATACGGACCGCGGAGGGAGTCGTGTGAACCACATAGTAGCGATCCCAGATAGAGTAATTGGAAAGCATCTACACTTGGTTGCATCGTTTGCTCTAGCTGAATCCATCATCCACTCATACCTCATGACAAGGTGTCTGGGATCAGTCTTTTCTTCATAAGCCGGGATAGTTGGCATACTAAACTTTCTAGGGTACGCTGCCTGTAGAACGATGTCTGTGAACGGAGTATGACTTCTCGACACTCCCCAATCGTCATTCGATAAGCCTTGATTCTCTTTCATCAATTGTCTGACCATGGCTGTCAGGTCTGGTGTTTGTATGGAAGGTGGAAGGTCGGAGTCTGTTCTACGTGACTGATCATGCTGATGCCTCCTCTGCTGGCGATCTGCCAAACGTGCATCTTGAGGTTCGACATAGTTAGCGTTTTGATGGTCTGGGCCTCCAGCCTCCACCTGCACTCCAGCTCTTAAGTTTCCAGCTCTGGCTTGGTCACGATCTCCAGCTGTTCGAACAGCAGCACCAGCCCGCGCAGTTTCAGTCTTACGGCGTCTACGCCTGGGAGGTTCATCGGAGGAAGTTGAGCTGTCGGATGAGGAATAAGGAGCGGGATTGCCCCCAGCATTCTGGTGCTGTTCTTGAGTGAGTTGCACCATGAGGTTGGCATTGGCTTGCATCTGCTCTCCGAGTTGTCTCCTGCTTTCCTTGAGTTCTCTCATCAAGTCATTGAACTCTATTCTGGTGACAACCGGCATTTGGTCCTGGGCGGTAGTCCCTGCACCTGGAATTGCTTACTGATTGCTAGGTCCTGCTTGTTGCACGCTAGCAGTCTCGTGGGCGTCCGCATTATGGGAAGCTGATCTGGTACGTGGTCTTGCCATTGTAGAGTTATTGGTATGAACTCTGAGTAGAATCAACGGACGTCCTATCAATGAGTCGGATTTTCTTTGGGGGATTTATTCAATCCAGTAGCTTCAAAGCAGATCCTTGAGGTCTGAGAATTCAATTCTCAGTGAAAGCACCAAAGTGTTAGCACCAAAATTGGTCACTAACCTCGTTGAGAAAGATTGTGTAGAGATATAAGTGATGAAGATAAATTAAACAAGGAAGAATATGCTAATTTAAATGTAGAAAGTAAGAAAACCGGATTTATAGTGGTTCAGCGTAATTGCCTACGTCCACTTTGGGATTAAACTTTATTGCTTCATTTGATGATTAATTACAGATACAATCCGTAGATCAAATACTTGAATACAATTGATAAGTAAAGAAGATGAGTCTTGAAAGCGGCAGAGTCTCCCCAGTGTTCCCGAAAAAAGGTCCCTTCTCACTGTGCCCCTGCCCTTCTATTTATAGACAAAGATGGGTTGGACTTCCCAGGTGGGCTTGGCAGTCGAACACCTTGGCCCAAATGGAGTGGTCGCTGTATGCCGAACCAAACAGGCCGAACGGTTGGATGCCGAACCACGCTCTTCATGCCGAATGAGGCGCTTGTTGTGTGGGAAGAGTAGATCGAATAGCAATCGAAGCCGAACAGTCCTCTGGCCGAACGAAGCATCTGGCCGAACGCTACCTTTGGCAGAGTGAAGCCCTTAACCGATCGATGTCTCTGGCCGAACGATGGCTCTGGTCGAACGATAGCTTATGACGGACAATTCAGCCATGCCGAACATTTGTACACGCCGAACATCTCCTGATGCTGAGCGCTCCTTGGATGCCGAGCGCTCCTGGATGCCGAGTACTCCTTGGATGCCGAGCGCTCATGGATGCCGAGCGCTCCTGGATGCCGAGTACTCCAGGATGCCGAGTACTACTGGATGCCGAGCGCTCCTTGGATGCCGAGTACTCCTGGATGCCGAGTACTACTGGATGCCGAGTACCTAGTTGCCTGGTCAAATCTCCAGGAAACAACATCCTTCACGCAAACGTCGCTTCTTGTCTCCCTCCTATTCTCCTTTTCAAATCCATGCGACTGTACAAATTAAACAAACAGAAATAAAAATTTAAATCTAAGGATAATTCATATATTTGGCTATAAAAGAGACTAGCAACTACAATCTTGTTTTCATCTCCTTCTATTCCTCTCGTCCCAGTCTTTACCTTTCCCCCGTTCAAATTGAAATCACACCTCTTTTGAAATCGATCCCCAGACAATAAAAGAAAAAAAAGAAGAAACCCTTCTCATTCAAAAAAAAATTCAAATCTTGTTCCAGTTTTAAATCGCGACCGAAGCCTCCCAAGTATCTCGCGATGGATTTTGGCTGAGCATAGCACGCGATGGTGTTTCGTGCTGTTAGGTTTCGACGAACCCTAATTCGCGATCGCACGTGGTAGGAAGGAAGGCGGCGTTGTTCTGTGTGGTAGCTATGGTGGAGGGTCGCAACCCTCATGTTCGTGTGCGCGAGAGGGGAGGACTGCAGGCCTTAAGCGAAGGTGATGTGGGGTGAAAGGGAGCACCGCAAGTCGGCATCTTGGTGATGGCGTTCATTTGAGTAAAGATGGCTCGACGAGGTTAGGAAGTATCGTATAGCTTGAGTGCAGAGCTTGTTGATTTCTTTGATTCCAGCACGATAAGGTAATTTAATTTCAAACGTTTTTAATTTAATGTTACTCAAGCTTTAAACTTGTAAATAAATTGTTGATTATTATTTTACTTATCAGAATTTAACAACAAAGTATAAAAACAGTCTTGTTTAAGTCTAATCAGCTATATATATAAAACAGCAAGGAAAATAATTAAAAATTAAATTATTAGTTAAAAAAATCATTGGTTAATTAAATTTTTTAAATGGTAATTGGGTTGTTCGATTTGTTTCGAATATTAATAAACTGTATAAATATTTATACAAGGTCTAAAATCATGGGGAAACAAGTCGAGGTGGATCGGATTGCAAATTAAAAAGCAAAGGTGAGTTAATCTCACTCATTTGGAATGCCTTTTAAATTTGAATAGTTAAATTTAAATTATTGGTTGAATGATTGAATTGATTGGATATGATATTATATATAATAGTATATGTATATTGGAGTGATTGATTTCCCATATTATATAGCGAATGAGACCCTATGCGTCGCATAATAGCGGATGATATGAATATAACCCCATATAACGTGATATTCCACCTCGAAGTGGAATTGGTATTTTATATTATGCTAACATCTGTGGATGCAGGGAAAACATGTTGGAGTGATCCAACTGGATTCCTCAAAAATGATGAATTTATTTCATTTCAGCAATATATGAAATATTGATTAATCTGTAAAAGATTATAGTGTGTATTGAAAATTATTGAATGCCATGGTTTGGCTAAATATGTTTTGGTATTTTAAGATATCAAAAATATAAAGATTGGATTTTGAAGGAAAATAAAAGGAATCTTAAGTAAAATAATTATAGTGAAGATGAATAAATAAAAAGGGTGAAATTGGGAAAAATTAAAAGGTTGATTTTCAAATACTATTTAATAAATTCCGGGGTGTGGGAAAACAGGGATTTTGAATAAATGGGAAATAAAGAGTTTTTGAAAACTTAAACGATATTGTTTAAGAATTAGAGGGATTTATTTTAAATCCAGGATTTAAAATGGTTTGAAGGAAATAAAAAGGGGGTTTTGAAATTAAGTGTGGAATGGGTGTTTTCAGATTTAAATAAGATTTTAAATCAAAAGAGGCAAGTGGATTTGAAATTAAGGGTTTGGGGTAATTTTGATACATCCAAAATTAAATTTCAAAATGAAATTAACTCAGAGAATCGATTTGAAATTGATTTAGTGTTTGAACGGTGGTTATAAAGGAAAATGAGGCTAAGAGATTTATAAATTGGGTTTATAAATAAGGAGAATATTTATTAGTGGATAAATTGGATAAGGAGATGGTCATTTGTTTTAAAAATAAAAAGGTGGTTTTATTTTTAAAAAGTGTGGAAAAGAAATTTACGGGATTGGGACGTAAATTAAATTGGGATAAATCGAGAAGGATTTATAAATGATTAGATGGACTATATTGAAATGGAAGGTGTATTTTCCTGTAAAGCCAAGTGTATTTTCAAAGAAAGATTTCTAAGTATAAATTAAAAGTTTTAAAGTGTTTTAAAAGAATGTTTTTTAGGAAATTATTACTTAATTACTTTAAAATTTTAAAGAAAATATTTATTAAGTTAATTATAGTAGTTAATTGTTTTAAAGATTAAAGTGGTATTATGATTAAAGGAAAATTATTAAATATTTATATTTTGTAAAATAACTTTTGTTTTCAAAGTGGTTTTAGCTAGGATTTTACTTGGGAAAATTTATTATAGAATTTCATAAGCATTATTTTGAATTAAGTGGTTTTATGTTAAATGTTTTAAGTTCATATTTTGGATAAAGTGATTTAAATCATTTAAAATTTAAATTTATAGAGACTTGGTGCTTTTTAAGGGAAATAAAACAATTGGTTGGATGATTGTTAAATTGGTAGTTAAATAACCGACTATCAATATTGGCCAATGCGCTGATCGTGTCGAAGAGACCGGGATCGTATTTAATTATCCGAAAACCACTTCGATCCGGTTTGAACGTTTGCGAATGAAGACCGTGAAGATGATGAAGACGGTGATTCGGTTTGTCCAGACCCAGGGCAACTTGTTTGGATGAATGCTATCAGACCATCGTCAGGAGGACGATGAGCATGAAATGTGTTCTAAAAAGGTAATGCATAGCCTCAAGCTTTATCAACCGGGAATGGCTAAAACAGGGGAGGTGCAGCAAGGCTAAGTGGCTAGCAACCAATTAGGGTAAGGTCATCCCTGTCTAGATGTCCCTTTTTGATTTCGGCTTAGTGGCGGTTGCTGATCCCAACCGCGGGGTGATCTTATTCGGACTATCCAGTAAGGGGTAGTCCAGTCTTGTGTTGCAGGGGATCGGGTGTGATCCTCGGTACTCTGATCTAGGCAAGGTACTATGACGGGCGGTACCCCAGTAGCCCTGCCATTGTATGGAATCCAATCTCCAATAAGCGCCTGTACGGTTTTGATTGTGCCCATCTATTGCTGGAACGTGAGATGCAAGCATTTCAGCTAGATTCTATTTTACTTTCCATGGACACTATTATAATATCAGACGATTTTAATAAAAATGTTATGGTTATCGTAAGGTAAAAACCTAACATGTTTATTTGTGGCGTGGTCTTACGAGATACCCTTGATTTCAAAGGATTTTAGAAACTTTAATAACTCAATTGAGTGTGTTTTCTCACGCTGGTTTTCCAGACTGACTCGGGTGTTATTTTATTATAATGCTCGGGTCAGACCGAGTATTACAGATACAGGATAGGATGTTGTGGAGCTCAGGAGACGAGCTGGATGACGGAGACGTATATCATGTATTTGACTTATATTCCGCTGTGTATGGTACGCTGTACTTTCAGCCTTGTGAGGACAAGTTATTATAACTGTCCAGTATTGTGTTATTGTTTGATTGAGTACTCTGATGATGTAATGTATAAAATAGTAGTAGTTCATTTTGTATAAAGATCAATCGTTATTTATTATATATTGTCCGCTGCGATTGTGAGATTCTGATGTTGTTTTCTATATTTTTTCTACCTCTTTCTCCTTTAACCCTAATGGTTTTTATTTCCGACCACTTTGAGTTGAACTAATGGAGAATATTGTCGGCTCAAAGGGGTACGGATTTGTGTGCTGTTATAGTTGGCAATTGAGAAATAAAATGGGGATAAAGACTTCGAGAAGTGGCAATGGAGGATGAAGGGTGTTCTAATGAGGAATGAAGTCCATCCAGTAGTGTTTGCCCCTGAGGAGTTGACGGCTGACATCTCAGTCGCGGAAAGGAAGGAAATGGAGAAATGGGCATTTACTACTTTACAATTAGCTATGGGAGAGAATATTATCTCAGAGATTAGTAGTGAGACCACTGCTAGGGGCATTTGGACCAAGCTGGAGAATCTCTACTTGAAGAAATCTCTGACTAACCGTCTGATATTGCTGAAGACAATTTTCACCATGCGGATAAGAGATGGTACTTCAGTGAAGGAACATCTTAATTTCTTTGATGATCTCGTGAGGAAGATGAAGACTGTTGACTTGAAGATGGATGAGGAGCAAATGGCAATGATTCTTTTGTGTTCTCTTTCGGAGCGATAACAGGTTTCGCTAACAGCCTTATCTTCGCTAGAGACACATTGACAGTCGAAGATGTGAAGTCAGGCCTTCTATCTGAGGGCTTAAGAGATCAGATGACAGAGATAAGTGAAGGAAGTAGAGGTGGAAGTAGTAGGCACGTCCTGTTTGTTGAAAGAGGTAGAGATGATAAGAAGAATTGACACTCTATATGGCGTTCCAAGTCTAGGAAGCCCGGTAATGGCACGAGAGGAAAGTCAAAGGATGGGAAGTGCTTTATCTGCAAGAAACCTGGTCATTGGAAAAAGGATTGTCCATACTTGAAGAAGAAGGAAGAAGACGGATCTTCATCATTTGCGGTGGAGAAGTCTATATCTGACGATGTGTTGTCTGCAGCAGTATCGGGTGTCTCAGACCATTGGGTGCTAGACTCGGGGGCATCTTTCCATATGACGCCTAATAAGGATTACTTAAGTTCTTTCGTTGGACGAGAGCGAAGCTCTATTCTTATGGGTAATGATGCTAGCTGTAGAGCAATGGGTGAAGGTACAGTGAGGATCAGAATGTTTAACGGAGTGATACGCACTTTGACAGGTGTCCGGTATGTTCCAGGTCTTCGGAAGTCCTTAATTTCTTTAGGACAATTGGCATCTTTGGGATGCAAGGTAACTATCGAGAAGGATAGTCTGAAGGTTTCGAGAGGTGCACTAGTTCGTAAGAAAGGACATGTGTTTCGAAATCTGTATTTGCTGAAAGGAACCACAGTTCTTGGAGAGTCATGTGTTGAACTAGATAGTTCTCGTGCATTGGATGCCACAAAGCTTTAGCATCTCAGGTTGGGTCATGTTTTAGAGAAGGGCTTAGAGTTGCTTTAGAGACGGAAGATGATCATAGGAGAAAGCTTTGACAAGATGGATTTTTGCCAGGAGTGTGTGTTAGGCAAGCAAACTAAAGTATCTTTTGGAGTTGGACTCTATAGATCGTGGCAAGTACTTGAGTACGTGCATACAGATGTTTGGGGACTGGTTGTTACTCCTTTTCTTGGAGGAGCAAAGTATTTTATCTCTTTCATTGAGGACTTTTCTCGGAAAGTATGGGTGTATGTGATGAAGGCCAAATCAAAGAGCTTTGAGAAGTTCAAAGACTGGAAAGCGCTTGTTGAGAACCAATCTGGTTCTAGGTTGAAGGTGTTGAGATCTGATAATGGCGGTGAATTTGTCTCTAGGGAGTTCCTCGACTTTTGTAGAAAGCATGGCATTTAGAGACATTTCACTACACCCGAATATCTGCAATCTAGTGGGGTTGCAGAAAGGATGAACATGACTCTACTGGAAAAGGCTCGTTGCTTGAGATTGACGGCGGACTTGTCTAGAGGCTTTTGGGCTGAGGAATTATCAACTGCGGTGCATATCATAAATCGAATTCCATGCTCAGCCACAGATGGGAAGATTCCAAAGGAGAAGTGGAGAGGTAAAGCAGTGTATCTTGGTTACTTTCGAATTTTTGGTTGTCCTGTGTACGTTCACCATACAGGTGATGACAAGTTGGAGGCTAGAGCATACAAGGGCATACTAATGAGATACACTGATGGTATCAAAAGGTATCGATTTTGGAACCCTATTGATCGAAAGATTGTTCATTTTAGACATGTTACTTTTGATGAGTCTGCTATGTTCAATCCGAAGGAGAAGCTACCTACCACATCAGAAGATTCTGATAGGCCTAAGGAGATGAAAGAAGTTGATGAAACATCACAGAATATTCCACAGGTACCTTCTAGTAGTGTTGGTAATGTGCATGAATCTAGAGGAAGTTCAGTTCAAGGTGGAGCTGAAAGGAGTTTAGGCGAAGCAGTACCTACCCGGGTCAGTCGTAGGACTATTAGGCCGCCCGAAAGGTTTGGTGATTGGCAGTTTGCGAACCTTAGCCTTGGTGATCAGTTTGACTATGCCCTACATGTGGTTCTTGAGGAGCCGCTTGACTTTGATGATGCTTTGAAGTCATGTGATAGTTCAAAGTGGATGTGCGCTATGGAAGAGGAGTTAGAGTCGTTGAAGAAGAACAAGACTTGGGATTTGGTACCACCTCTTCAAGGAAGCCGAGCCATAGGTTGCAAGTGGGTGTTCAAGGTGAAGGATGATGGGAGATACAAGGCTAGACTAGTTGCTAAAGGGTTTTCACAAAGAAAGGGATTGGAGTATGATGAGATATTCTCTCTAGTAGTGAGGCATACGTCCATCCGCATTTTGCTCGCTATCGTCGTAGCTCATGACTTGGAGCTGGAACAACTGGACGTGAAAACCGCTTTCTTGCATGGAGACTTGGATGAGACCATCTACATGAAGCAGCCAGAAGGATTTGTTGTAGATGGGAAAGAAAATTGGGTTTGCAAATTGAAGAAGTCATTGTATGGACTTAAGCAGTCGCCTAGACAATGGTACAAGAGGTTTGACTCTTTTATGCTTTCACTTGGTTTTGATCGTAGCATCAAAGATGCTTGTGTGTACTTCAAGCATTTAAAGAATGGTAGATGGGTGTACCTACTCTTGTACATGGATGATATGTTGATTGCTTCCAAGGATAAGGCTGAAATCGATAGTTTGAAGCTAAAGTTAAAAACGGAATTTGCAATGGAAGAACTTAGAGAAGCAAAGAAAATTTTGGGTATGGAAATCTAAAGGGATAGAAAGCTAGGACTTTTGAGCCTCACTCAAAAGGAGTACATTCGAAAGGTGCTTGCTCAGTTTAGCATGGAAGGGGCAAAGGCAATCGGCACACCCATGCCTTTGCACATACAGCTTTCTAGTAAAGGCTCTCCGATCTCAGAAAAGGACAAGGCTTATATGATGAAGGTCCCATATGCAAGTGCAGTTGTGCCATGGTCTGCACTAGGCCTGACATTGCACAGGCCGTTGGATTGGTGAGTAGGTTCATGGAAAATCCAAGAAAGACGCATTGGGAAGCAGTGAAGTGTATCTTCAAATACCTTAGAGGAACTCCAAACCATGGACTTGTCTTTGGCGACAGATGAAGAGATTCCAGCTTTGTTGGATTTTGTGATTCCGACTATGCCGGTGATAGAGATCTAAGGAAGTCAACCTCCGAATATGTGTTCACCATTGGTGGGACATCGATCAGTTGGAGAGCGAGGTTGCAGACGATTATGGCTTTGTCTACTACAGTGACAGAGCTCATAGCTGCGGTTGAAGCAGCTAAAGAGGCGCTTTATTTGAGGCGACTATTGTGTGATTTGGGCTTCATATATGAAGGTGTGGATGTGCACTGTGATAGTCAGAGTGCAATTCATTTAGCTAAAAATCTGGTATTCAGCTCAAGGACGAAGCATATTGAGGTGAGAGAGTCTTTCCTTGTCTCAATGAGTGAAGAGAAGCTAGTTCATCTTCAGAAAGTTCACACAAAGGAGAATGCAGCAGACATGTTTACCAAGTCGTTGCTTGTTGCTAAGTTCAAGCATTGCTTGGACTTGATTCGCTTAATGAAGTGCTATGTGTCACGGGGTGGCACGGGGGGAGAGTTGAGATGGTTCATGGAGAAGTTTGTTTTCATGGTGGAAATTGATAGATTCTACACAGACTGGGTACTTCGAACACTTTGTTGACGGGCGGTGGCCTTGCTGGAGTTCGTTGACAGAGTGCAATGGGTGATGGCATTACCGTATCTCATTGGGTAGTATCCATTGCTTGGAGCATGAAGGTGTAGATGAAGTTGGAAGGCTTGTATGGAATTCGGTATCAAGGTGGAGATTGTTAGAGATGATACCTGAATTTGGGAAGAGGCCATTGGAGAAGCTCATGGAGGAGGAAGCCGAAGCCCTAGGAGCAGGAGCTTAAGACCGAACCAGCAAAGTGGTTCGGTGGAGGAAGCTGATATACCGGACCAAATCAATGGTCCGGTGTTGCTTGGATTTGCCGCTCTAGAGTTCTGGAGCGGTGGCGACTTCGTTCGGTGATTGAAGAAGACCGAACGAGAAACTTCGTTGGGTAAAGATGAGAAGTGGAGCGGCATTGGTTTGGAGCGATGAAGGAAGACCGAACCAAATTTGTCGTTCGGTGATCTGGTGATGCCGAACGAAATATTTCGTTCAGTATTTGCCGAACCAAGTAGGTGAAGACGAAGACTGGTCCAGATTTCTCGTTCGGCAATTGGGAGAAGCCGGTCCAGACTTGAAGTGTACTATGCCGAACCAAATGCCAAGTGCCATATGCCGGACCAAATATGCCGAACCAAATCCTGAGCTTCCATATAGCAGCTACCCCTCCTCATATCTTCACTCTATAAATAGAGGAGCTTCTGGACAACAATGGTAGCCAAAATTGAGAGCTAATTTCAGCCAATTTCAGAGACATTCTAGAGAGCTGAAACTCTGCAGAATTTTGTCTGTATTGTAAATTCTTCTTATGTATAGCCTTCAAAAGTGAATCAATCTTGTAACTCTAATCTTTCAGTGATTAATAAAATCTCTTCTCCCCAAGTGGACGTACACTGCCTCGCGGTAATGGAACCACTATAAATACTAGTGTTATTTATTTTTCTGCATTGCAATGATCTGTGACTGTCTATTCTGGTGTTTATCTCTGTTTGTTTCGTCTCACTACAATCACGATCCAGTTCGTTATTTTTCCGCTGTGTTGGGTTTTTTTTCCCTTAGACTAATCATCTGAAGGGATTTTCACCAACAATTACAAGTTGAAAGTTAAAGAAAAAATAAGTTAAAAGTGAAAGAAAGGATACTTTAAAATAAAATAAAATGAAAATGCACGTGCATTACACTAGTAGAGACATAAACCAAGAAAGGAGAATAAAATGCAACTATAACAATTCAAAGCAAAATAATAAAGGACATGGGATATATAATCAAAGTGCTTGCTAAAATGAACAAATCAAAGCAATCCCATAAATCGAGTAATAGGCAGGTACAATCAAAATTTCGAACCATATGTATACATATAATTTGTGAAACACCAACAAGAGAACTTATATATATATATATATATATATATTAAATACGAGGGGGTATGCATGAAAAGACAGCGTTTAGAGTTTTTATGCTGTTGGGAGATGTTTTTTTTCAAATGGTGGTAAACCACATCTCAATTAAATGTTCTGTAAATACTTGTATATAATATTCTAGAGCATAACATGCTATAAAAAGGACGGTGCAGTTTATTATTTCAAATAATGTGGAATATTCTTGTTCATGGTTCTTTAAATTTTTAACTACCTTACTGGCAACTTGTAAGTATAATACCCAAGGGTGCAGCAAGTAGAAAGTTGGACTAGGAATTATGAACCTTTTCATCTTTAGTTCAGAGACTTCTAATTTTTTGATCCAATTCTTGTAGTTTCCCTCTTTAATAAAACTCGTTGTATGAATAATCTTCATACCAATAATCTGTATCTATGTGACTTGTCCATGTCAAGTCTAGGGGTTTATTTAACCATTCTCTATTTTCTTTAAGTATTTCTTGTCTAATCTATTCATAATGTTCTTTAACAAAAAGATCTAACATTCTGTTGGTAATCTTTTTCTTTGGATTTTGAGCATCAAAGATAAAATAGGTATTTCTAAGATTTTTAATAACTTTCTTTTTGTTTATCTTTGGTTCATCATCAAGGATGATGAGTTTTTCTGTATAGTTATGTCTAAATATTTTTGCAATATTATATTGCTGGTTCTCGTTTAGATTTGTGTTTTTTAAAACCGTTAATATCTTTGTCATAAATTTTGTTCTAAGTAATTTTACAGTGATTCTATATTTTCAATTTTTGGAGATCTGTTCATTGTTGATTATCCCAATCATTATTATTTGTTATGCTGTGATCTATTTTATTTTTGGTTTCTAAGTAATTTTGCCATTCTCTATAGAATTCTTTAACAAATCTGGGTGTAAGCACTATGTTACCAGGCTCTCTCCAAATATTGAAGTTATTATATATTTCAGTTAAACTTGTTTCACAGTCATAAATACTGATTAATTCATGTGAATATTTTTGTTTAAAGATACTTATTATTTGGTGTTTTTGGTTTTCTGTAAGGTTTGTATTGTTCCTCATAATGTTTATTATGTTTATCATAAATTTATTTTCTAAATATTGCTGTAATTTTTCCATTTTACTTGTTTCTTCTTTTTTATGAAAGATTGGTTGGTATGTTTGAGAAAGTAGTCAAAGCTTTTGGAAATACTAAGATATCATTCTGCTTATGAGCATTAGGTATTTCTTATGTTGCCATACCGATTTATCATTAATATTACTTTCAGGTTTGTTTTAAAACAACCATGAATCTTTTAAAACCTTTACCAGAACCCTATAACTAAAATCATTTTTCCTCACCTTGTCATCCTAAGTGTCTACTCTTTCCCTCACACGGTACTTCTTTCGACTAATGGATTTACGTCTGTTGGAATTACTTATTTATCTTATAGCAACTGGTGTCAATTGTTTAAAAAGAACATAGTCATTCAAACATAGTGAGCATAATATTAACGAAAAATCTGTGGAAAAAATGAGAAAACTTACATAGCTGAAGTAGTTTTGTATCCTTTCTTTCCTTAGCTCTGACTTAGTGTTTAGTTACTCATTATCTTTGAAGAAGAAGAAGAAGAAAGGTTGGAGCAGGTAGCCATTAAAAAACGGAAAGCTTATAATATTTTCATAATATATTACAATACTTGATAATTCGATGCTTATTACATACTAAGCAGGCTCCTTATATAGATGGAGCGAACAGAAAAAGAGACAGACAGTTGTCAACAAAATAAAGGTAAAGATACCTACTACTAAAAGAAAAAATAATACACATATCTTTACATTTGTTTTATTTTGGAAGGTAGGCACTAGTGTCACATCTTGCCTTTAAATGGGATTCCCACTGAGAAAAGTAGGATACTTTGTAGTTTTTTTTGTCAAATCAATTTTCGTCGGTGGACATATTGGTTGATTCGACGTCTTCTTTGTCTTCGTTGTTCCTTTTTCTTTGTTTTTCTCTTTTGTAGTTTTTTATCATTGAGGGCTTTGGATGGAATATATCAAAATTTCTGTAATTTATTCCTTGATCTCTCAAGGCTTTTGTGATAAATATTTTTGTTGTGGGGGTCTCAGCATATAAGTAAGAGCCTTTGTTGTCCCAATCATCTTCTTCCACTATTTTGAGGGCTCTGTACCTTTCATAAGTTTGTTCTTTGATTTTTATATATTCCATTTTTTTGGATTATTTTCCTCTCTCCATTCTTCATAATCTGGATCTAGGAATTTTGCCCTGATGTGGACAGTGTGTTTTGTGGGTTCGAAAATATTTTTTCCAAAATGTGGAGGTGTGGACGTGAAGTCCATATAAATGTTAGTTGCTAATATGTTTGTTAATTGTTCTATTATGCTTCCAAAAGGTTCTAGAAGATCTTCTTGAATCCATTCATCAAAATAGATTCTTTTGACAAGCCCATAATTTAGTAACATATTTGGATCAAATATGAAATTTTCTTGGGTCAGGTATTTATATTTTGTGAGATTGAGAGTAATTTGTGGGACTGCACAGGATATCGAACATGAGCAGTCATGGGTTATTTGTGGACAAGAGGGAAATCTTTTTGTACAAGGGATATTTGCATTTCTCATGATATCCCATTTTATTTGTAGTCCTTCATTTTTTGTTTTGGAGATATGTGAGAAGAATTCACATATTTTATTGAAATTTTGTGGAGAAAGCTCAACGGGGTGTTGTATAAAGTGCAATTCCCTTGTCATTTGTTCTGGAAAGTTAGGTAGAATTACAGGTTTTTGGGTTGTATTTGGCAGAGGTGTGTTTTGGTAGACATTTTTGGGATTGCCAAGATTTGTCATTTTTGTGGGATTGGCTTTGGTTATAGTAGCAAAAGAAGTTTGTGGTCTGAAATTTGTAGAGGAAGAAGTTTCAGTGCTTTCTTCTTTGATTTGTTTTCCCAAGGAAATTTGTTGTAGACTTTGTATGTCCTCAGAAATTATATAATCCTTTCCGAAGACCTTTTGTAACTCATTTGTAGCTGCTTCAAAGGTGTTGAAGCCTTTGTATAGTGGTTTCCTATATCTGGAATTTTGTTCAAGATATTTTATTTTAATGATCATTTGTTCCCATGTGGTATAAATACCAGAATCGGGGCCAGTAAATAGGCCATAGTAGAGATATTTTGTTTTTTTTCTCATTTGTGAACATTTGTACTAGAGTGTATAAAACACTCAATTTTTGTTTGTTGAACTCTTGAGGAGTCTTCATATTCCAGATATTATCTAGAACCATTTGTTGGTCTTCAGTGACTTTCGTCTTTGTTTGAAATTTGTTTGTAGTATATATCTTCAAATGCTTGGATGGGTTTAATTCCTCCATTTCTGCAAAATAAATGTTAGTAATAGGCATATATGATATTATTTTAGTAATCTTGACAACTGGTCTGGTAAGAAATTATTTTTTCCCTTTATGTGTTCCCAATTAATGTTAGTCCCACAATTTGATATGGCATGTTTAAATTTTAACCATCTGTTATTTATGGTTCCTTTTTCTTTTTTATTGTCTGTATATTTTACAATTGATTCACAATCTGTTCTAATTGTTATTTCTTTTTGGGAAATTATAAATAATTTAAAGGCTTCTAAAACGTATATTATGGTTAGTATCTCATAGTCTAAAGATGTCATATATCCTTTTTCCTTGTATGTCCCTGAGGTATATCTACATATTTTTTCTGTAGATTTACTTTCATATTTGTTATCTTTACTTAATAATATTCCTCCCCATCCTAAGGAAGATCCATCTGTTTCAATTATTAAATATTATGTCTGTAAAGGTAAACTTAAAGGTTTTAAGTTTTGGGCTAATTTCTTTATTTCTTGGATTTGTTTTGTATCTTCTATGTTAAATTCCCTGTTGCCCTTTGGGCTTGCCTTGTTATAAAGAGGTCCAGTATATTTTGAAAGATTTTTTATATAAGGTCTTGCATAATTTACAAGTCCTAAAAAGGCTTGTAATTGTTTTAAACTTTCTAATTTGTCTGGAAATTCTAAAAAAATTCTAGCTATATGTGGCTGTAATTCTATAATTCCTTTACCTATTTTGGCTCCTAAAAATTCTATATTGTTTTTCAATAGTTCTATCTTTTTCTTTGATACAATTAATCCATGTGCTTCTATAAGTTTTAATACAGTATACAAATGTGATATATGTTCTTGCTTAGTTTTAGAAAATACAAGAATATCATCTATGTATACACAAGTGTATTTATTGCAATTTTGGAAAACATTATCCATTTTTCTTTGGAATATTTGTGGTGCATTTTTTAAGCCAAATGGCATTACTAACCATTCATAATGTCCTTCACTGCATGTAAATGCTGTCCAAGGTATAGATTCAGGATGCATTTTTACTTGCCAAAATCCTAATTTTAAATCAAATTTGGAGAACCAAATTTATCCTTGTATTTTGTTTATTAATACATCTTTATTAGGAATGCAATATCCGTCTTCATGGGTATTGTCATTTAACCTAGTGTAGTTCATGACCATTCTAGATTGACCACGTTTTCTTTCAGATTCTTTTTGGACAATAAATGCTGCTGTCCTATGTCTTGAATCTGTTTTTCTTATAATATTTAGGTTTGTCAAAAAATTTATATGCATCTTGAATTCTTCCATGATTTAAGTATCATATTTTGGAGATCCTGTTTTTATAGTTAAATCTGGGTTGATTATATCTAATTTGCATTGTATAGAATCTCTGTTCTAGTATTTTAATGGTTTTTCTCCTATAATTTCTATTTTTTCTAGTTTAGAGATTAATTGGTCTATGTCATCTATTGTTAATAACAACCTACTTATGTCCCTTGGATTTATAAGTTGGACATCTTTAATAAATCCCTTTCTTTTATATTTATAATTTTTAGAAGTTTCTTGTATAAATTCTTCATTTTCCTTTTCTGTAATTGTGTGTATATTTTCGTAGTTTTTGCACTGTCCTGGTATGGGGCAATTACATTTGTCTTTTTTGTCTTTTTCGTTGTCTCTTTTATGTTCTGTTTTTCCACCACGTTTCTCAAGCGCATACTCTGATAGTATTGGGGTTAGTGTAGTCTTTTTTGAAATTTGTATATAATCTTTATTAAATGCAAAACTCCCGTTGTCATTTAATAAGAAATCTAATCCTAGGATTAGTTTTATTCCTTCAATGTTTAATTCTAAAACCCATAATTGTTTTATGTTGTAATAAGGAGACCATTCTCCACACGTATTGGTAAAACTTATGTTTATATTTTTTACAACATTTGTAATAATATTAGTAGTTCCATCAAATTGGATACTTTTTTTTGGCCTATCTGCTTTTGTAACATATTTGTAAGGTATGAGACTAGAACAAATGGTCGAACTAGTGGCTCCAGTATCTATAAATGCTAATATCTGAATTTCTAATCCCTTTATATTCAACTTTGTTGGGATACGTAATTCTTTTAGGTTTCCTGAATTACATATTAGTGGAATTTGTATTGGTTTGTCAATGTTTTTTAAATTGTTATTATTCTCATATGATGTTGATTCATCATGAGTAACCTCTTTCTTTTTATCTAAGGTTATAATTTTTTCTTTTATTTCTTCTATTTCTATTTCAATATTATTTGTTCGTTCTTCAAGTATTTTAATTCTTTCTTCATTTATCTTATTTTTATCTGTGTAAACAGGCTTATTTTCTTTGGGTAAATCTACATCGAATTTGTTCTTTGCACATATATGGTATATTTCCATTGTGCATTCTATACATTTAAACCTTTTATCAAAAGCAGGGTACCAAGGACAAAACTCACATTTCGTGGTATCTGTTCCCATTTTATGTTTGAAATTATGTTCGCATAATTCTTTGTTTACAATATTTAGTAAGTATCCATGTGGTATATTTTCTTGAAAATCTGTTAATTCATCAATTAAGGTATAATTTGATGTTTGTATTTGTTCTTGTTCTTGTAATCCTTCTAAGGATATTATAGAGTATATTGTAGAAGTTTCTGAAACATCAGACGCAATTTCTATCAGATCTTCTTTGACTAAATCTATAAGGTTAGATTCTCTAGTAAATAAGTTATGTCTTTTTGGACATGAGGAAGATAAATGTCCTTTTTCATTACAAGCAAAACATGTTATTGTATTTGCGTATGTTTTTCTTGGATTATATTTTCTAACATGTTTTTCTTTGTTAAGATATGGTTTTTTTGCATTTGATTTTCTTAAATAATATTTTTTTGTATATCTCTTTTTAAATCTAGGTTTTCTATCTATGCTGTAATTCCTTGATCCATATTGTTGTGGAGTATATATTTGTCCACAAAATCCGTAATTCTTTTGTTTTAATTCTCTTTGGATTTGTATATAGGTACATTTCTTTTTCAGTTCAGAAATAATATGTGTTATCCTTATTCCAATGTTATCATATCCTTTAGGGATATTTGCAGTATTATTTTGGTAATGTTCTATCCAAGATTTATGTATTTCTTTTCCTAAATCACCTGGTAGTTTGGAAAAGAGTCTATTTCCTATTTCAGCACTGTAATAATTTCTTGAAATAGTTGCGTAATGTAAAAATTCTTTTAAGAATTTTATTATGTATTTCCAATCTAGCAATTGGATTTGTTCTAAATCCCTCATGGCTTCTTGTTGCCTTATGGTTACTCCTGTGTTTACGTCCTTTCCTGTTATTATTCTGTGCATTGTATAAGCAAAGTTATAAATATTACTTCCTTGTATTATTAAATTATTTATTTCTTCTGAAAAGCTTTGTTTATAGGCTTCCCATATGGCTTTAGCTATATCTCCTAGATAGTTTTCGGCAATTCTGATCATTTCTTCACCAGAATTTATGTTTGTATGTCTTGTTGCATAATCTCTTGCTATAGCAGCAGTCCATTGTTCTAGATATGTATCTAGTAACTGGGGATGACATTCTGTAACATTTAGTATTATTGAATTATCTTTAAAGAAAGTTGTTTCATTAGGTAATCTTTTACCTATTGTTCTTAAGTTTTTATTTTCATTTGTATATGGTTCAACTGGTTGTCTAGGGGGTTGTCCTAAAGTATAAGGCATCATCTCTTGGTTTTTATTAGGATATGAAATCCCTGAGCTCCCACTTTCCTCTTGGTCAGCTAAGTCTATGTGTTCTGTGAATTCTGATATTATATCATTTAGTATACTTTGTTGTTGTATTTCATTATTTGTTTCTTGGGAATCTTCCAAGAAGTCGTCTAGATTATACACTTCCCTTATTCTTACATTGTTTTTGTCATCAATGTAAACGAATGTATTTTCGTTAATTTGGTTTGTTGATCTTAGAGTTTATTCTAATTCATATATTTCAGATGGTTCAAGGGCCATTCCAAGCTCTTTCAGATATACTATTTTATCCATTGATCCTTCTGTTTAGTTCTTTAGTTTCATCATCAGTTTCTAATTTCTTGTTGGTTTGAGGGTCCATAATCCTTAAATCTTATGGACATGGATTTATTAAGGTTATTATATGTTACAACATTATTTGGTTTTAATGTTGCTGTTGTGTTGTTAGGATTTGTTATATTCCATTCATGTCCAACAAGAACAGAAGAATCTATTTCCATAGGTTTTATAAAATTTATTCCTGTAGAATTTAGTGTTTCTATGACTTTATCAAGTTTAATTTTTATTTTTGGAGTATATTTAGACATGCATATTCCTAAAAATGTGATGTCTAATAGTATATTTTTTCCTGTAAAATTTTCAAAACCTTTAGTTTGTATGATGATTTTTATGTGTTTGTAAAAATCATTTAGAGTCATTGTGAAGTTTGGAGCTATATAAACAATTCCTATATTATTGTTCATATCAACCTCCATAGTTCCAAATATGGCTTTGTCCATATCTTGGTGCCTATCATCTATCAATATTAATAGTAGTTTTGTTCCAATCTTTTGTCTCGTTAATCCTCTTATACCTATAACTATTAATCCAAGATGGATCAATTTATATTTTTGTATTTTTAACTAGTTAATGGCCTCTTGTGACATCAAATTTAATGTCTGTTGACTTCCATCTGGGATAGAAAGAATTTCTTCCCTATGATGCTTATATAATCCTGTTGTTACTGTAAATATTCCAGTTCTATATAGTTCTCTAGGATTTAATGTATTTAGTTGGCTGTTAGAAAATATTTCTAAATCTTCTTCTAGATTTATTATCTCATCTAATTGAGCTTGTGTATTATTAGTCCTCCTTGTTATGTTATCTAACCATCCCATGGATGATAAGGTGTTTGTTTCTGTAGGTCTTTTTGTTAAGGTTCTAGATGGACCTGTAAAAGACAATCTTCTATTATTCATACTTGATCAAGTTTCTTATACATTAGAAAATTGATTTTAGTCTTTTTACTTGTTATATGTGTAGTAGGATCATTTGGCCCTAAATTCATTTTTTGTAAGCTTTCTGTTAATTTGTTTATTTCAAATTCTTGTCCTTTACTATTCTTATCTATTTCAAACATTTGATTTTGGATACTATCGATTTTGTTTTGGATTTGGGTTAGCATGGCTATTATTATGTTGTTTTGCAATACTTGTATCTTATCACTTTTCACTGGAAATTCATCTTTGTTGTATCCAACATCTATGTTAGGATCACTGAATCTGTAGTTGGATTCTACATACTTAGATGCTTCTTGATAGTATTTGTTTTCAAAACTCATTAGCTTAGTATTAAATGTTTAATTTCATTTAACATTTTCTCAATCTGTTATATTTGTTTTTCAAATTTGGTTTTATCCTTTTCTGTTTATTCTTTTAATTCTATTATTAATTTTCTTGAATGTACTTCTATATCTTTAGGTTTATTTTCTTCTATTAAATTTTTTAAGTTTATTATATCATTCTTGTTTGGGAATTCTTTTAGTTTTATAACTTTGAATTTATCAGTTAGTTTTCTCAAAGTTACTTCCATGTTATCTATTTTGTTTAGGTTCGACTTCAAATAATCTCACTACAAGAATTATTGTTTATAGCAACGGGGGGGAGCAACGGCCTCAAACGGCCATTGACCAACGGCGAGCAACGGCAAGCTGTTTCCCGGAATTTTTTAATAACAAAAAACACATGCCGTTGGAATATTGCCGTTGGCGGCCGTTGCTCGCCGTTGGAAATCCGCGACTAACCTGCAGCTCCAGCTTCTTCTTCCTCATTCCGATTATACACGAAAATTTTCCCAATTTCCTCCCCCTCCCCCAAAAATTTCCAACCCCATTTTATCCCCTTCTACACATTCTAGCATCCCCATCTTCGTTTGCAAGCTCCACAACCTCCAAAATCAGGTATTATTTGCTAAAACCCTAATTTTAGTAAATTTTTAATTTTAGGTTAAATTGATAATTTTTGTGTATGTATTGTGCTATTGTTTGTGTAGTGTAGTGTATTGGACCTTAATTATTGTTATTAAACTAATTATTGCATGTTTAACTATGATTTGTTAAATTAGGTTTATTATTAAATTAGTGTCAAACTTAATAATTGTTACTAACCTAAGCATGAACCTCACTTGTTATTATATTAGTGATTGAATTGTGTAAAATCGTACGTACAAAGTGATGATATTGACCTATAAATTGTTCACTTTTGACATGTTATGATACGATATATACGTGATACATTTTGTGCATGACTGGATGTGATTTGTGATGCGATTATATGTATAACATTGTTTGTTTATTTTATACGTTGCGCCACACACTGGATTTTTTTTTTTTTTTAGGAAAAAATCATTATATATGCGTTGATTCAACATATTGTTTATTGATATATAAAAGTTTAAGTTTTATGAAAATAAAATTTAAACTTTTGTATCGCTAATTTTAAAATTTAAACCCTTAGAGTGTTTTTGGCCCCGTCTGATAAGTATTGTATATGATCGTTGTGTGGATATTCGTTTTTTTAACAGAACGGACATCTATATTCATCGTATACAGTATTTGTTGGATTTGTCCCTGTATTGGACAAGTTACAAAAACAATAACGTAATTAAATCTCGTAAATCATTCCAGTTTAAACGGGTCACAAAATTTCGGCAGCGCTTCTCTTTATGTTCCCTGTGTACACGCAATTGTGTACTGTTCAGGGAACTAAAGCGAAGAGCTGTCGAAATTTTGTTGAATCGTTTAAATTGAAATGATTTATGCGATTTAATTACGTTATTGTATTTGTAATGGGATGTAGGATGACCCATCAACAAAGTGTCAATGATCAATTAATATCAAATTCGCTAATAAAATTGCTTAAATAGAATATAATGTTCATTTCAAAATAAGCTTTAAGTATTATTTTAACAGATATAACACAAACAAGAAGAATGTTTATAAAATTGTTTAAATAAAAAATGTCAATGCAAATTTATATCGTACTTTTTAATTATATACGTAGGTAAATGGACAATTATTTTACTGATCGGAGCTGGATGTACAAAAAACGAAGGGTCGATACTGAAGGCTCAACAAGTGAACATTTTAATAATGGTGTTAGCGTATTTATGGATTTTTCTTTACGTAATAACGGAAACTACAAAGAAATCCGTTGTCCATGTAGTAAATGCAAACTGTTAAAGCATTTGATACCACAAATGGTTAGAGTTCATTTGCGTCAGTACGGTTTCGTGTCGAACTATTTGATTTGGGATCGTCATGGGGAACAGTTATGTAACGACCCGTAAATTTAACCGGTTTTAATAACGTTATTAATTGAAATTTTAGGAAATTTTAAACGATAAAATTTTGAATATAAAAATTAGATATTTGAAATGCGTTTAGTTAAACATAGCAACTGGTAAATTTTCGTCCGAAAATACGAAAGTTTATTTCGCGCGTAAATTCACTTCAATTTAATCAGTTAAAAAGCGATGAAAATAAAATGTTTCCGAAACCTAAATATTTTTACATAAAAAAATTCTAAACCATCTTCTGAGCAAGATTTTAGTTTTTCGTTTTTCCAAATTGGGACATCTTTAGCTCCGTCGATCTTATTTTCTTACGTTTTCTCGCATTTTCCGCTGGTAGAAAATTCGAATTTTTATAATTCAATCATACCACTGATATCTGTATACCATTTTGATCGTCCCATCATACTGGTCTCTACGGTATATTCACTTCTGTGTTTTGAAGTACGGGACGCAGCGAAATTCGGGAAACGATTTCATACCGATACCGATCTTATAATCTTTTAGTTTCTAGTGTCTTTTCGGTTACCCCACGTGAATTGCACCCAGCTGTTTGATCGAGACTTTTGCTTTTCCAGAATTTACTCTTTTAACTTACCTTCCCTAGGTTCACTTTATAATGTCGGTTCGTATGGCTTCGTTTCTGTTCATTTCTTGAGAAGATAAATAATAATATTCTTGGTTGTATTCATTCTTCTCCATAACCTGCTCAATTTATTTCTTGTTTATAAACCTCAACACCTCCAACCCATCAGCTCCCTTTCTCTCTCGCAAGCCTCAGACTTTACTTTCCATTTCATACGAAAAGAAGAAAAAAAAAGGGGAAATCTCTACCTCTACAGCCGTTCCTTGCATCTCCACGTAAGTCTACAGCCTCGGTCAAGTCATAGCCGCTGGTTGCTCGCCACCAACCGAGCAGCTCGCCACACCAAGGCTGAAGCTCACCCCCAAGACGAACGCCGTCATCACCCTCACCTCACCATAGCCGTAGGCCTCCACCTCTCTCTCTCGTATTCCTCTCTCTCTCGCATCCTCTCACTTCCGCCGCCTGGCAACGCGAACCACCACCCGCGGCCACTCAAGCCCATCATCCTCCTCCTCAAATTCATCACGCGTGAGCCATCCTCTGACACTCACACATCCATTTTCGCCTACTGCCGACCATAGATCTATCCTCTCGGCTCCTCTCTGTTTGATATGCCGCAACCTGCAGCTTCTTTGGTTAGGTATCTTGTATATATATAATATATGCTATATATGCGTATAAGTTATTTACATTATGGTTTCTTTATTTTATATTTATTTATTTACTGTTTTGCAGTTTTAAATATAAGTATGTTAGCAGTATATTTATTTAATATATATGGATTTATAAAATATATCGGTTCAGTCTGTCGTTTTGATTATACATTTTAGAGTAGTTATATATCATCACTCTGTTTTGTATAACTTGTTCTGGCTTATAAATTTTAGCATATATATATTTGTTTAATTAAACTATATAAGTTTATAAATGTTGAGACTTAGTTGTTGTATGTAAATCTTATTATTTTCAAAAGTTGTATACATAGAAAACTCTATTTGTAAGTATTGTTATGCATTGACTTTACTGTATATATATTTTAGTTTATGCATCTGCTTTGTCTAGTTAAAAGTATACATATAAGGTTGTATACATTAGTTTCTATTTAATAGTTTATGTATGCTGCAGTTTAAAATATAACTTCTATAAGAGTTGAGAGTTATTCAAATATAAGAACGTTATATATATGCTCTGTTTCTATTTAGTGTAAAAAGAGTTATAGGCATAGCTTATTTGAGATATATATATATATATAGATATATTTCTAATACATATATAGGTCCTGTTAATATTCTCAGGGTATATATTTTCTATAGGATAGTGTATAAATATATGGTTTAGTTTGCACTCACTGTTTATTTTTTTTGAACTACTGTTATAATACAAAGGCCATACCTTATATATATGTTCTATGTCATACATATAGTTATGTGTCTTATATATTATTTGTACAAGTTTGGTATGTTGCGTGAGTTTATATACTTTCATACTAAGTCTTATACACATGAGTATATACTGTTAGTTTTATTGGTTTATATATATGGGTTTATATGTATAGTTTTCGAAATAACAGCAGTTAAACTACATGTTCACGATATCATATCTCACTCATGTTTTATCGGAATGAGTTGATTTTATTTTTAAAAAGGAGTCGAAGTTACCTAGTTTATGCCTGTTAAATTTCTGTAAAATCCGACATTGTTTGATTAGTGGTCGAGGATCTGGAAGTTAGACCCAGGCAGCTGTTCTTTTGTACTTAGAAATTATTTTACACTGCTGCAAACACGACCTGAGTTCATGTTTGACGCATCGTATCTCTTCCGTCTTACGTCGGAATGGGTTGATTTTATTTTTAAAAAGAAGTCAAAGTTACCTAATTTATGCCTGTCAAATTTCAGCCAAATCCGACATCGTTTGATTAGTGGTCGAGGATCTGGAAGTTAGACCCAGGCAGCTGTTCTTTTGTACTTAGAAATTATTTTACACTGCTGCAAACGTGGCCTGAGTCTATGTTCATGACATCGTAACTTTTCTCGTCTCTTGTCCAAAACAAGTGAATCTTTTGCAGTTTGAAATACAAGTTTTGATCTTTATTCATACCAAATTTCAGACCATTTCGATCTCGGTAGCACATAGAATTTTATTGTTAACTTTGATACAGGACATGTTTTATTTGTTGCTATGCTGAATGATTTGATTTGATTTCATCGATTTCTGTTATCAGCTTTGATCGTTGAGTTCGTGCCGATTTGTTTTGCTTGGATTCGTAACTCAATCTCTATGTCCGTATCAGTGTGCGTATCCGTGTCGTCTTCTCGTGCATCTCTAGCCTCGAAAGGTGAGCAATCACTCACGATTAACGTTCTTTTATTTATTAAATTTGATTTCAATTGAAACGACAATTGAAATATGCTGCTGTTAGTTATTTATATTGATATATCTATGCCATCATCTGTATCTGTTCACCTGTGACACCTGACATCATTATCTGTTATTTATATTGATATATCTATGCCATCATCTGTATCTGTTCACCTGAGACACCTGACATCATTATCTGTTATTTATATTGATATATATATGCCATCATCTGTATCGGTTCACCTGTGACACCTGACTCCCTTATCTGTTATTTATACTGATGATATATGTCTGTTACCGTTGTTATATTATTATCATATCTGTTATTACTCTGCAAGTTCCCTGTTAGTATAGAATCACTATGGGTTGAAATGATACATACCCGAACGGACTTTAGAATAGGAGAAAATCGTTATGGGTTGAAATGATAAACCCAAGCGATTTTCAAATTAAATTGAATTTGGGATTTCGGGTTGAAAAGATATATACCCGAATATATTTTAAATTGCGGATTGAAATGATAGATATCCGTATCACTTGACCATAGGATAGAAAATTATATACAGACACCGTTGGTCTATATATAAATGTTTTGAAAAACATTTCTACGGTTTTGAAAGAAATATATGGTTTTAATAAATAATGATTTTAAAGATTTATTAAAGTTGATTTAATAAAGATGATTTGAATCAATATGAAATATGTTTAAGTATTTATCTATCTATATTTTCAAATATAGAGTTTATAATGATTTGAAATTGATTTGAAATTATATTTATTTAAGAATTATACTTAAATAAAGTTTGATTCGAAATTTATAAAATTTGAAATTCTAAAGATATGTTTTAACTTGAATTTGATTAAAAGTGACTTTAATGAATATTTCAAATGATATAAATTTAAATGGGATATTTTGTTTATTTGAATTTGTGAATTGAAGTTGTATTAGATGCTATTGAAATGTTAAATATTTAAAACTTTGAAATATATTGAAATTGAAATGGTTTATTTATGGTTCAAATAGGCATTTGAAATCGATAATTTGAAAGGGTTTATTGAGAAACTAAATTGAATTGAAATTGATAATTTGAGATTTAATTAAATTTTAATTTTGGAATTCGAGTTTATGTAAATTTGATTTGTGAATATCTAAACTGTTTAAGAGGAAAGTGCTAGGATTTCAAAGTGTTATGAATTTCAAGTTTGATTTTCAAAGTGTTATGATTTTAAAAGACTTATGATTTCGAAAGCAATATAACTTTGGTAAGTGATATGATTTTGAAATGGATTTATCTGAAGGAAAAGTGGTATCGTTTTTATATGGTTTTGAAATGGCAATGATATGTCGGTTTTGAAATATAACTATTTTGAAAATTTATTAAAGGACCATAGGTGTAATAATTCGTAGTTATTAAAGAGACAAGGATCGGATATGGACATACTCTCTGTCGATACCGAACACCACTTTAATAACTATTATACGCGGAGTGTTGATCCAGAATGAAGTGGATGGTTTGATGAACGCGTTGACTGAAGAAAGAGAACGATAATGGATGACCCCTGACTTGACTAAAACAGGAGCCGCGCCGGGCCATTGAGGTTCGCCATCTCTAGCGGACACACTTCTTCGATACCATATCTATTACTTTTGTGATTCGATTTGGGTGCACCCCTCGATTTGGGAGTGTTGTTTCGCGGTGTTGGGGTAGTAGCTGCTATGCCCAACATCAGTCCGGATCAGGAAACTACTAGTATCCTAGTTGGTATTGCCTCATGTACGTTGTCATACTGATTATCCTATTCGTGACAACTACGATTTTGGTTTGTACCTTTAGTATATGGATTGCCCTCTGGTGACTTCCGGTTTTGGGGAAACTACGGTCTTGTATATGCTCTTGGGAATAAAATGTGTTAAGGGTGGAATGGGCCATGACTTAACGCTATTTTGATATCGTACTTTACTGATTAGACATTATCTACTTAGCGTACACTACTACATAGTAGATAGTTTAACGGATCCTTAGAGGATGGTTATCCCAAACATCCTTTGAGTCACTTGTATTTCAGTCGTTATTTCACTCAAGTTAGATTTATTTATATAAGAATGTTAATCCTGACTCGAGTGTTTTGTGTTTTCTTTACGCTCGGGTCAGACTGAGTGATACAGTATTTGAGACTCACCTTTGGAGTTGGAGCTTCGCTTGGAGATCCAGCTATCGTTTCTGCTATCAGTTATTCAGTTGATTCCAGTGATGTATTCAGATCTTGTATTTGACTATTGTATTGAGATATCTATGCATTCGAGACTTCTGTTGTATCTTGTTTAACTCTGTTATATATATAGTAGCTTCATGAACTACTATTCTTTCGTTTCCGCTGCATTGTGTTATATTACTCTGTGTCTGTGATCTGTGATTATTTTATTTACTGTATATGCTGAGTTTTGCCAATTTAAATTAACAACGCGGTATTTTGAGCAATTCAACACGGGCATGAGTGTCTACCTATACACTTATAATGGATGCGAATGGTCCAAAATATCGGGTCGTTACAGTTGGTATCAGAGCTTTGGTAGCTCTAGGCAAAACTTAACATATAGGGTAAATGTATTTACAGAATCACTCTCATTCGAGTTTCAATCTCTTCCTTTGACTCAATTCCTTTGAATTTTGGAACGTTCCACTCGGTTCCGAAATTCATTCGTGTCCTTCACTATTCGTCTTCTTTTAATCATGGAGCACCCCATAACTCCATTCTGAATGTTATCTATAATAGATCGGCGGTCTCGCCAATCTTAGAATGATTCGTAAAGGAGTAAACTCCTTTATAATAGGCATCGATTTACCGGAGATTTCTGTATCCTCGGTTTACGATGCTATCTATCTCCTGCTATACCTGAATTTTATTTATTGAGATCGAATGTCGATTTACCTCGGAATTCTACAACGAACTTATTCTTGAAGTCACGGTCGACCCGGTTAAGGTTGACCGTGATTTATATAAACTTATCAATCTTCCTACTTTGCTATTAATCATCATATCTTGTTTCGAACTTATCTTCGAATCAAATTTCTCTTTGATTTAAGTCCATCAAATTTGAAACCCTATCCTTATTTTGAAAATTCATTCATGTATCATCGAGCAAAGAAACGTATGTGTAAATTAATCTATATAAACGCTTTTAATATATACTGTGTTGTTTGAGTTGTTGATGTTGATTTGGGTTTTCGATCGATTCGTTTGATCAACGCTATCGATAGGATTTCCAAAACACTTGAATAGAGCAAACTGACACAATATTATTTCAAATTTGGTAAATTGAATAGATTCGTATGACTATATTATATATATATATAAGTATAGGATTTTCTGGAATTAAAATGGTTAATTAAACTGGTGGTTGAATGATAATATTTGATTATCATTTGTTGTTCTAAATGAATTTATAAACATGGTTTATAAATTGATTTGGAATCGAAATAAATTTTAGAAATCAGGAATTTGAGAATTTGATTTCCGGTGATTTCAACTTTGGTTTTAAAGTGTATATTATAAAAGGTATTTTCGAATAGAAACCGTTTTCAAAGATTTTAAAAATGTTGGAATCAGTACTCTTCTCTTTTGTCGCTGGAAAATAATTTCGGTGATGACTGCAGCGTCATTGACATTCATTTTCGAGTTTCGAAGTGGAGAGACCGTTCTGCAGCTTTGCTACGGTTTTGTTTTGAAAAAATATATATTTTGATTTGAATTATATATTTATGAGTATATTATTTTAAATTTAATTTGGATTAATATATATAGTATACACATAATTATCTCTAAAAGGTTTGGAAATTTAATTTGATTTGAATTTCTGTGGTATGGCTTGATTTATTATATATATAAAGATAAAATTTTGATCTGATATATACTATATATATTTATCTCAAAATTGTTGAAGTAAATCGGAGATTTAAAATTCTTAAGTTTATGATTTAAAGAGGATTTCAATTATAAACTGAAGTCAAAATTATTGGATAAATATTTAACTGGGAATAACTGAATTGTGAAATCTTATTTGTATAATACTCAATTACATCTCAATATAACTTACCTAAATTTTTCAGAAGTTAGAATGTAATTGGATAATATACAATATAAAATGATTTTATAGATTAAATTTGAGTGGTTATAATAAATGTTATACACTTAAATTTTATTATAAAGATGATAATAGAGATAAATAGAATAATAAGTAATTGAATGAGATGAATATAATAAATTTTGTTCTGAAAGAATTAACAAATTGAAATTAGATCAATTTATGGAAATACCTAAAATTTAAACCAATTATTGAATGTAAATTACTTTAATTTGAAATTTATATGGTTTAAATTAATTGTTTTACTTGTATTCCAATCTATTTTCTTTCTGGTTGTTTCTATTCTCCTACCTCCTTCCTTTTCGGGGACGAAAAGTTTTGAGTGGGGGAGAATGTAACGACCCGTAAATTTAACCGGTTTTAATAACGTTATTAATTGAAATTTTAGGAAATTTTAAACGATAAAATTTTGAATATAAAAATTAGATATTTGAAATGCGTTTAGTTAAACATAGGAACTGGTAAATTTTCGTTCGAAAATACGAAAGTTTATTTCGCGCGTAAATTCACTTCAATTTAATCAGTTAAAAAGCGATGAAAATAAAATGTTTCCGAAACCTAAATATTTTTACATAAAAAAATTCTAAACCATCTTCTGAGCAAGATTTTAGTTTGTCATTTTTCCAAATTCGGACATCTTTAGCTCCGTCGATCTTATTTTCTTACGTTTTCTCGCATTTTCCGCTGGTAGAAAATTCGAATTTTTATAATTCAATCATACCACTGATATCTGTATACCATTTTGATCGTCTCATCATACTGGTCTCTACGGTATATTCACTTCTGTGTTTTGAAGTACGGGACGCAGCGAAATTCGGGAAACGATTTCATACCGATACCGATCTTATAATCTTTTAGTTTCTAGTGTCTTTTCGGTTACCCCACGTGAATTGCACCCAGCTGTTTGATCGAGACTTTTGCTTTTCCAGAATTTACTCTTTTAACTTACCTTCCCTAGGTTCACTTTATAATGTCGGTTCGTATGGCTTCGTTTCTGTTCATTTCTTGAGAAGATAAATAATAATATTCTTGGTTGTATTCATTCTTCTCCATAACCTGCTCAATTTATTTCTTGTTTATAAACCTCAACACCTCCAACCCATCAGCTCCCTTTCTCTCTCGCAAGCCTCAGACTTTACTTTCCATTTCATACGAAAAGAAGAAAAAAAGGGGAAATCTCTACCTCTACAGCCGTTCCTTGCATCTCCACGTAAGTCTACAGCCTCGGTCAAGTCATAGCCGCTGGTTGCTCGCCACCAACCGAGCAGCTCGCCACACCAAGGCCGAAGCTCACCCCCAAGACGTACGCCGTCATCACCCTCACCTCACCATAGCCGCAGGCCTCCACCTCTCTCTCTCGTATTCCTCTCTCTCTCGCATCCTCTCACTTCCGCCGCCTGGCAACGCGAACCACCACCCGCGGCCACTCAAGCCCATCATCCTCCTCCTCAAATTCATCACGCGTGAGCCATCCTCTGACACTCACACATCCATTTTCGCCTACTGCCGACCATAGATCTATCCTCTCGGCTCCTCTCTGTTTGATATGCCGCAACCTGCAGCTTCTTTGGTTAGGTATCTTGTATATATATAATATATGCTATATATGCGTATAAGTTATTTACATTATGGTTTCTTTATTTTATATTTATTTATTTACTGTTTTGCAGTTTTAAATATAAGTATGTTAGCAGTATATTTATTTAATATATATGGATTTATAAAATATATCGGTTCAGTCTGTCTTTTTGATTATACATTTTAGAGTAGTTATATATCATCACTATGTTTTGTATAACTTGTTCTGGCTTATAAATGTTAGCATATATATATTTGTTTAATTAAACTATATAAGTTTATAAATGTTGAGACTTAGTTGCTGTATGTAAATCTTATTATTTTCAAAAGTTGTATACATAGAAAACTCTATTTGTAAGTATTGTTATGCATTGACTTTACTGTATATATATTTTAGTTTATGCATCTGCTTTGTCTAGTTAAAAGTATACATATAAGGTTGTATACATTAGTTTCTATTTAATAGTTTATGTATGCTGCAGTTTAAAATATAACGTCTATAAGAGTTGAGAGTTATTCAAATATAATAACGTTATATATATGCTCTGTTTCTATTTAGTGTAAAAAGAGTTATAGGCATAGCTTATTTGAGATATATATATATAGATATATTTCTAATACATATATAGGTCCTGTTAATATTCTCAGGGTATATATTTTCTATAGGATAGTGTATAAATATATGGTTTAGTTTGCACTCACTGTTTATTTTTTTTGAACTACTGTTATAATACAAAGGCCGTACCTTATATATATGTTCTATGTCATACATATAGTTATGTGTCTTATATATTATTTGTACAAGTTTGGTATGTTGCGTGAGTTTATATACTTTCATACTAAGTCTTATACGCATGAGTATATACTGTTAGTTTTATTGGTTTATATATATGGGTTTATATGTATAGTTTTCGAAATAACAGCAGTTAGACTACATGTTCACGATATCATATCTCACTCATGTTTTATCGGAATGAGTTGATTTTATTTTTAAAAAGGAGTCGAAGTTACCTAGTTTATGCCTGTCAAATTTCTGTAAAATCCGACATCGTTTGATTAGTGGTCGAGGATCTGGAAGTTAGACCCAGGTAGCTGTTCTTTTGTACTTAGAAATTATTTTACACTGCTGCAAACACGACCTGAGTTCATGTTTGACGCATCGTATCTCTTCCGTCTTACGTCGGAATGGGTTGATTTTATTTTTAAAAAGAAGTCAAAGTTACCTAATTTATGCCTGTCAAATTTCAGCCAAATCCGACATCGTTTGATTAGTGGTCGAGGATCTGGAAGTTAGACCCAGGCAGCTGTTCTTTTGTACTTAGAAATTATTTTACACTGCTGCAAACGTGGCCTGAGTCTATGTTCGTGACATCGTAACTTTTCTCATCTCTTGTCCAAAACAAGTGAATCTTTTGCAGTTTGAAATACAAGTTTTGATCTTTATTCATACCAAATTTCAGACCATTTCGATCTCGGTAGCACATAGAATTTTATTGTTAAACTTTGATATAGGACATGTTTTATTTGTTGCTATGTTGAATGATTTGATTTGATTTCATCGATTTCTGTTATCAGCTTTGATCGTTGAGTTCGTGCCGATTTGTTTTGCTTGGATTCGTAACTCAATCTCTATGTCCGTATCAGTGTGCGTATCTGTGTCGTCTTCTCGTGCATCTCTAGCCTCGAAAGGTGAGCAATCACTCACGATTAACGTTCTTTTATTTATTAAATTTGATTTCAATTGAAACGACAATTGAAATATGCTGCTGTTAGTTATTTATATTGATATATCTATGCCATCATCTGTATCTGTTCACCTGTGATACCTGACATCATTATCTGTTATTTATATTGATATATCTATGCCATCATCTGTATCTGTTCACTTGAGACACCTGACATCATTATCTGTTATTTATATTGATATATATATGCCATCATCTGTATCGGTTCACCTGTGACACCTGACACCCTTATCTGTTATTTATACTGATGATATATGCTTGTTACCGTTGTTATATTATTATCATATCTGTTATCACTCTGCAAGTTCCCTGTTAGTATAGAATCACTATGGGTTGAAATGATACATACCCGAACGGACTTTAGAATAGGAGAAAATCGTTATGGGTTGAAATGATAAACCCAAGCGATTTTCAAATTAAATTGAATTTCGGATTTCGGGTTGAAAAGATATATACCCGAATATATTTTAAATTGCGGATTGAAATGATAGATATCCGTATCACTTGACCATAGGATAGAAAATTATATACAGACACCGTTGGTCTATATATAAATGTTTTGAAAAACATTTCTACGGTTTTGAAAGAAATATATGGTTTTAATAAATAATGATTTTAAAGATTTATTAAAGTTGATTTAATAAAGATGATTTGAATCAATATGAAATATGTTTAAGTATTTATCTATCTATATTTTCAAATATAGAGTTTATAATGATTTGAAATTGATTTGAAATTATATTTATTTAAGAATTATACTTAAATAAAGTTTGATTCGAAATTTATAAAATTTGAAATTCTAAAGATATGTTTTAACTTGAATTTGATTAAAAGTGACTTTAATGAATATTTCAAATGATATAAATTTAAATGGGATATTTTGTTTATTTGAATTTGTGAATTGAAGTTGTATTAGATGCTATTGAAATGTTAAATATTTAAAACTTTGAAATATATTGAAATTGAAATGGTTTATTTATGGTTCAAATAGGCATTTGAAATCGATAATTTGAAAGGGTTTATTGAGAAACTAAATTGAATTGAAATTGATAATTTGAGATTTAATTAAATTTTAATTTTGGAATTCGAGTTTATGTAAATTTGATTTGTGAATATCTAAACTGTTTAAGAGGAAAGTGCTAGGATTTCAAAGTGTTATGAATTTCAAGTTTGATTTTCAAAGTGTTATGATTTTAAAAGACTTATGATTTCGAAAGCAATATAACTTTGGTAAGTGATATGATTTTGAAATGGATTTATCTGAAGGAAAAGTGATATCGTTTTTATATGGTTTTGAAATGGCAATGATATGTCGGTTTTGAAATATAACTATTTTGAAAATTTATTAAAGGACCATAGGTGTAATAATTCGTAGTTATTAAAGAGACCGGGATCGAATATGGACATACTCTCTGTCGATACCGAACACCATATTAATAACTATTATACGCGGAGTGTTGATCTAGAATGAAGTGGATGGTTTGATGAACGCGTTGACTGAAGAAAGAGAACGATAATGGATGACCCCTGACGTGACTAAAACAGGAGCCGTGCCGGGCCATTGAGGTTCGCCATCTCTAGCGGACACACTTCTTCGATACCATATCTATTACTTTTGTGATTCGATTTGGGTGCACCCCTCGATTTGGGAGTGTTGTTTCGCGGTGTTGGGGTAGTAGCTGCTATGCCCAACATCAGTCCGGATCAGGCAACTACTAGTATCCTAGTTGGTATTGCCTCATGTACCTTGTCATACTGATTATCCTATTCGTGACCACTACGATTTTGGTTTGTACCTTTAGTATATGGATTGCCCTCTGGTGACTTCCGGTTTTGGGGAAACTACGGTCTTGTATATGCTCTTGGGAATAAAATGTGTTAAGGGTGGAATGGGCCATGACTTAACGCTATTTTGATATCGTACTTTACTGATTAGACATTATCTACTTAGCGTACACTACTACATAGTAGATAGTTTACCGGATCCTTAGAGGATGGTTATCCCAAACATCCTTTGAGTCACTTGTATTTCAGTCGTTATTTCACTCAAGTTAGATTTATTGTTATAAGAATGTTAATCCTGACTCGAGTGTTTTGTGTTTTCTTTACGCTCGGGTCAGACTGAGTGATACAGTATTTGAGACTCACCTTTGGAGTTGGAGCTTCGCTTGGAGATCCAGCTATCGTTTCTGCTATCAGTTATTCAGTTGATTCCAGTGATGTATTCAGATCTTGTATTTGACTATTGTATTGAGATATCTATGCATTCGAGACTTCTGTTGTATCTTGTTTAACTCTGTTATATATATAGTAGCTTCATGAACTACTATTCTTTCGTTTCCGCTACATTGTGTTATATTACTCTGTGTCTGTGATCTGTGATTATTTTATTTACTGTATATGCTGAGTTTTGCCAATTTAAATTAACAACGCGGTATTTTGAGCAATTCAACACCGGCATGAGTGTCTACCTATACACTTATAATGGATGCGAATGGTCCAAAATATCAGGTCGTTACAAGTTAGCATCTAATCCCGTACAAGATGAGGAGGTGGTGAGTAATGAAATTGGTACGACAAATCTTGTAGAACATATGGTTGAAGATGCTGCACGTTCAATGTTTCCTGTTCCTCAATTAACTGATGACGATGGTAATGCTAAAGAAGAACCAAATATTGGGGCAAAAAAAATATATGATTTGTTAGATGCCGCGAAAAAACCCCTTTGGGAAGGCTGCACAAGCGGAACCCAATTATCAGTAACTGCTGAATACATTGCGATGAAATCCAAATACAACCTCACAGAATCTGGATTTACGGCTGTTGTACAAGCTGCGAAACGACACATGTCTCCTAATAATCTAATGTGTGAAAATCATTACGAAGTAAAAAAACTGATGCCAGCTTTCGGTTTACCGTATCAAAAAATAGATACATGTCTAAAGGGTTGCATGTTGTTTTGGAAAGAAGATATCAACCTTATAAATTGTAAACTATGTAATCAGGAAAGATACAAACCAAGAAAGAAAAAGGGAAAGGAAGTCCCGTATAAGCGTATGCATTATTTACCAATTACTCCTAGACTTCAAAGGTTATATGCATCTTCTGTAACTGCGCAACATATGAGATGGCACGGTGTGAGAACACAGGAAGAAGGTACGTTAACACATCCAGCTGATGGGGAAGCATGGAAGCATTTTGACTAGAAATATCCTGGTTTTGCGTCTGAAATTCGTAATGTTAGACTTGGTTTATGTACGGATGGATTTTCCCCATTCTCTCAATTTGGTTCGAAATATTCGTCATGGCCTATAATTGTCACACCTTATAATTTACCTCCTTGGATGTGTATGAAAACTCCATATATGTTTCTTACAGTTGTCGTCCCTGGTCCCGATGATTCGACATAAGGAATCGATGTTTATTTACAACCATTGATTGATGAATTAAAAAAATTGTGGTACGAGGGAGTAGAGACATATGATATTTTCCAAAAAAAGAACTTTCGCATGTATGCTTCTTTATTGTGGACAATCAGCGATTTTCCTGCATATGCAATGCTTTCAGGTTGGAGTACGGCTGGTCGTCTAGCTTGTCCTTATTGCATGGAAGAAACACGAGCAATTTATTTACCTCATGGAAAGAAAGTTTCATGGTTTGACTATCATCGATGTTTTCTTCATATTAATCATCCTTTTCGAAGAGATAAAAAAAACTTTACAGCTAATAGACATGAAACTTTGAGACCACCTACGGTTTGGTCAAGCGAAGAAATTTATGAACTTGTAAAGGATTATCCAAAGATACATGAAACCGGAGAACAAATTGAAATTCAAGGTAAATCATTGATTCATAACTGGTGCAAACAGAGCATATTTTGGGAATTGCCTTATTGGAAAAATCTCTTGATTCGTCATAATATTGACGTGATGCATAATGAGAAAAACGTGTTTGATAATCTGTTTAATACAATTTTGAATGTTAAAGGGAAGACGAAAGATGATTTGAAATCAAGACGTGATATCGAAGTAATATGTAATCGCCCTGAGCTTCATATAAAACCAAATGACACAAAAAAGCCAAAAGCTTGCTATGAGCTAGACAATAATCAAGTTAAATTACTTTTAAAATGGATGGAAGGATTAAGATTCCCAGATGGCATATCTTCTAATCTTCGTAGATGTGTTTACTATAAGAACAATAAACTTAGCGGGATGAAAAGTCATGATTGTCATGTTATGATGGAAAATTTGTTACCCGTCGCTTTTAAAGAACTGTTGTCCGTAAAAGTTTGGACTATTGTAACAGAACTTAGTCTGTTTTATAAAGAGATTTGTTCAACTACATTAAAAGTTGATCGTCTACGTAAACTTGAGGAAGAAATCCCGATATTGCTTTGCAAACTGGAAAAAATATTTCCTCCAGGTTTTTTCAACGTTATGGAGCATTTACCTATTCATCTTCCATTTGAAGCACGTCTTCGAGGGCCTGTGCAATATGGATGGATGTATCCATTTGAAAGGTATATTAATATTTAGTTTATTACATATTGGTTTAATTAAATGTATAAAAAATTAATTTAAAATAATTTTTGCTAGGTATTTAAATCATCTAAAGAAAAAAGTGAGACAGAAAGCTCGAGTTGAAGGTTCGATTTGCAAATCGTACATCGAAGAAGAAGCTTCGTTTTTTTTCTCTCACTATTTCAGCGACCATGTGAACATATCATTTGAAAGTGCTATGCGTAATGATGAAGGCATTGATGAAGATGATTGTCAAGCGACTTTATCTATTTTAAAAAAAACTGGTCGGCCTGCTGGTAAATGTGTGGAAGTATGATTGGATGATAGAGATTATCAAGTAGCAGACACATACATTCTTCTCAACTGTGCCGAAGTTGCACCATTTATTAGGTAATATATATACACATACGTCTACACATGCATATCATCTACACATATGCATACACAAATATGCACACATGTATTTTAATCATAATGCAATATTTGTTCTATAATTGCAGTATTTACGAATCATAACATCCAAACGACGATATCGGTAAAGAATTTGCTGCTTGGTTTTCTAACTACGTTTTTGATACAACAAATTGTGTTGTAGATGAAGGATTGAAACATTTAGCTATGGGACCAAAAAGGATAGTCAAGACATATCCAATATTCTTTGTCAACGGATATAAATTTAATACCAAAGAATACAGAGCCGAAAAATCAACTAACAATACTGGTGTATTTGTCAAAGGTAGTGATGATCCAAATGATCACATAAATGACTTTTATGGCGTGCTGACCCAGATTTTGCAGTTGACATATTTCACCCGACCCGCAGAAGAAGTTTTTTTGTTTAAATGCAACTGGTTCAGCAACGTTCCAGGTTTTGGAATAAACGTGGATCCAAAATATAATCTTATAGAAATAAAACATACTTCGAGGTATTATAAGTACGATCCTTTTGTACTTGCCAAACAAGCTCTTCAAGTTTATTATGCTCCTTACCCATCTTTAAGAAGAGATAAAATAGATTGGTCGGCTGTTTTTAAAACCAAACCAAGGTTTACATTTGATGGACGGAATATTCCTGAACAACAAGCTTACCAAGCAGATATCGAGGAAAATAGAGGAATAATAGTAACCGACGATCAAATAGATTTTGGACCTCTAAACGATGAATCAAATGCATTAATTGAAGCATTTGAGAGTATAGAGGAACAAAATATAGAGTGCGAAGAAGAGTCTGAATCTGAAAGCGATGAGGATTGATCACTAATCAATATTTTGAGACGGTAATTTTTTTCATTTTTCTGTTTCCAAAGTAATTTTATATGATATGTATCACATAGTCTCTTTTATGTTACGCCATAATGTATGTTACGCCATGTTCATTATTCTGACACCATTTGCATACTAAATTAATCAATGTTACTCTTGCTTTTCTTTATACTATGATTTCATATAGGTATGTCGGGACGCAGACGTTCACACTCCGGATCTTCCAGCTCACAGAGAGGTGATGATGCTGGTCCTTCACAGCCGGGTGTTCGGCCTACGGTATGGCTGAAACCCAAAGCCGATGGCAGGTAAGTATAAAGTTTCAAAATTAAATTTTATTCCATACAATCTTTTATCAAATATATATAGTAGTAACGGAATATTAAATGCTTTTTTCCTGTTTTACACAGCGGTGGGTTTACGTTGGAGCCTTTCAACATAGTGCTCATGAAATGACCCTCCTATTTCCACCCTAATTTCATAAGGATTTTTTTTTAAAGAAATGATATATAGATATATCATTCATTACAAATACATTTCCCAGGGTCATTTTCTTTCTCCAACAAACAAAATATATCCAGGATCTTTCACAATATAAAAATATTGTTTAAATCTAAATCATCCCTAACATACATATATGAAGATATCT
The DNA here is from genome assembly GCA_030737815.1 of Allium fistulosum. Taxonomy (NCBI): domain Eukaryota; kingdom Viridiplantae; phylum Streptophyta; class Magnoliopsida; order Asparagales; family Amaryllidaceae; genus Allium; species Allium fistulosum. Next base: position 1,200,649,005 of record CM060901.1, on the reverse strand, counting down.
ATGTTATATTCTACTAGAATCAGAGCATGTTATTATGTAAGTAGAATTCCTTTTAAATCTATTAAAATGTGATAATTCCTTGAAAAAAGATTAATTATTATAATCTGATTTTGACCATAGAATCCACTGGAAACATGTACTTTAGTCTGTTATTCTAATTAAGGAATGATCAAGCAATAATCAGTGGAAAGTAAGCTTTTAATATGAATGATTATGTTAAAGTCTGTATAGTGTCAAACTCAGGCTAAAAGAAAGTGGATCCTAAGTGAACACAAGCAACATCTAGGCGTAATGGAAACGCGCCTAACTTACACATGAGAGGTCACGAGTTCGAGTGCTATGCTGGTCGGTTCAAACCCAATTTTTGTTTTTTTTTCTTTTTATTTCTCTCTTGTGAACACAATTGTCTGAACCTATTATATACTTTGGCTATGAAACAGATCTAAAAACTTAATTTCAATTCTTGGTTGCTGGCTTGACCCAGGCTCAAGAAAAATGGCTATGTTAGCCCTGTTCTGGTTTGCACTACTTTGTTACAAAATACCTACTATACTATTTTCTTTTCAAAGCAACTCAACCCTTTCTATCAAATTTTATTTTGACTTGAACATGGATTTTCTTATGCCAGTTCTATAGATATACATACAAACCACAAATTCTTTCAATCTCAGATTTTCTACCATTATAGCCTAACTGTTCTTGAAGCTTAAAATCCATTTTTTCCATAGAAAAGCATTTAGCAAAACAAAGCACATAGTTCAGCTGAGACATATAAGTTCAACATCTACAAAACAGCAATTAACCATACATTGGTTTCTCAAAGTAATTTTTAACAATAGGTCTTAATCTAGTTCATCATGAAGGTGTAGTTTACTTCAGCAAAGTCTTTTAAAAACATAGCATCCAAATCTTAAGCAGTTTAACATCCAAGCCTGATCAAAGCAATTCCTATCTCCCTGCAAAACCACCATGAACTGCCCCATATGAATATGAGACACCCAATGGTGCATAAACACAAAAGGGTCAGACTATTTGTCTGGTATGAATAATCCAACTGAAAACATGATCTCATTCAATTCTCTTTATAAACAAACTTTACATGAATAAGAAACTCAGTATCTTCCTTATGCTTGTTTTTGTGAAGCATGTTCCTTCATCTCAGTGTTAACAGATTATTTACACATATAATCACCATGACTTGATTTATAGAAAACAATCATAAGATTCATCCATAAAAAAAACACCAAAACAACCAAATACAAACATCAATTCAGTTATCATCCCCTTTTCAACTTTACTGGCCATCAGGGATTTTGCCCAGGCCTCTCCTGAATCTATTCCTAGAATTCATTATCACATATAACAGGGTCTTTAGCTACTTTCTTCTTTTTAAACACACACTGCCTGGGACATTTCTCTGTTAACCCAGCACACTCAGGCCCCTGGGTATAAATATACCATGTGTGAACTTGCAATATTCCCCTTGCCAAGTTATACTTTGGTAGCCCTAAGATCCCAAGTCCTTAGTTAAATTACTAAGTGTTATTATTATTTTTCATAGCAGTGCTAATCCCTTCTGCATCTCACTTCTTAATCAGAGAAATATAAATAATGCAAGCAACATGTATTCATCCAGAGTTTAGTAAGTTATATTCTCAGAAGCAAACATTTTATCATGAAAGAGGGAGGTGACTTCTTAGCACATTATTTTGCCTATGGGTTTCACTGGATCTAGATGTAAGCATATGGTCCTGAGTAATTTGCTAGATATATATATATTTTCCCTTACCTCTGGTTCAATCAGATTCATGATCTGGCTAAACCACAAGTATATTTGATTTGGGTATTTCATAAAACATAGAAGCTCAGCACATGTACAACATTGCACTTCTACATTTTCTTTTGTTTTACTTAATATGAGACATAAGCAACAACACAATGTTACAGCCCATATTTCTTTCTACCTTCAGACCATATACCCACTACTTGAATCCGGGGATTTTTATAAACAACTTGTAAAGAAAACTTATAAAAGAAAACACTCAATCTCAAAGCTAACCCATATCTCAGACACACATTTTAGTTCATGAATCCATGACTCTTATTTTTCTGGGTAAATCAGATAGAGGTTTTACCCTTAAACAAATCATTAACAAACCAAAGTCATCCAATCATAAAACATAACTTGTAAAAGAAAATTAGTTCAAACTGGCTGCCTCAATATTCAGGTCTTAATGCCAAAGTTTTCAGTGAGGTTACTCACCTTAATCCTTCTTCTTCCTATGCCTTATGAACCCCTTTTTTCAGTCTTTTGCCTTCTCCTATTTTCTCTGGTTTATGCCTTGTATATTTTTCTTTAGGTTAATGAAGAACAAAAATATATGGTCTTACTATACTAGGCCTTTTATATAAATCTTGGCTGTTACTAGGGTTTATGGACTTACCCAATGTCAGTTCTACCCCATCCCAAACATAGCCTGCCTCTGGTTTGATTCAAGAAAATAAAAGGGTATGTGGTCCTTGTCTTCCTTTCCAGAAATTAGTTCCTCTTTTAATTTTCCCTGGTCATGTCATATGCATGACTTCTTATTATTATTATTATTATTTTCTTAATAAAAGAAATTACTGAGAATAGATAAAGTGCTTGTTTAGGGACTCATGCCATTTTCATGCAACTTCTGTTTCTTTCCAGAGATTGATTGGCTGTATACATGTATAACTTATGTATTCCTAAGCCTTTTATTTTTCTTTCTTAAAATAACTTTAAGTTTATTTCAGCCTAGCTTCTTATTTTCTTTGTGCTATATTTTATTTAAAGACAAAATTCTATCTTTATGCATATGTATTTCTAAATCAGTTATTTTATTTTATCTATTAATTTCTGCCAAATTTTGTTACACAGAAATCTGTGTGCATGTGTACACTGTCTTGTGCACATGTACATGTTTTATACTTTGTATCTGCAAATCAATTTCCTATTCCTATTTTTCCCAATGCAATTTCAAACAAATACAAGCTAAATTAAATCATGAAATTACTCACAAAAATCAGGGTTATCACATATACCCCTCCTTTTAGGAATTGTGTCCCACAATTCTTTCATACTTAACTTAAGTATCTTCTCTTCAGAAAAAAATGAAATTTTTTCTGATTTCAAAACCATTTTCAAACCAATCACCTATTAAGCACTATGCATATCAACACAAGATAAAAAAAAATCACAATGCATATTCAACCAACACATTCATTAGTATGTATATATAGATTTACCTTTTCTTCAATCAAACAGCTGGGGATAATCATTTCTGATTTTATCCTCCACTTCCCATGTGCAATCATTTGGGTCTAGACTCCATTGTACTTTTACTAATTTAATTTCTTTGTTTCTCAATTTCTTGGTTTCTCTAGAAACTATGCCCACTGGTTCCTTTTCATAAATCATTCTAGGATCAATCTGCACATCCTTAGAGGATTCTAGTATTGCTTCCTTATCATGAACCCATCTTCTTAGTTGAGACACATGAAAGACATCATGCATTGCTCTCATTTCCTCTGGCAATTCTAATTTATAGGCTACTGTCCCTATTCTTTCTAGAATTTTATATGGTCCTATATATCTAGGAATCAACTTTCCTTGTTTCCCAAACCTTAGAACCTTTTTCATGGGTGATATCTTGATGAACACATAATCTCCAACATCATATTGTACTGCCTTCCTTCTTTGATCTGCATATTTCTTTTGCCTATCTTGGGCAGAGGCAATTCTTTTTCTGATCAAGGCTACCTTTTCAGAAGTCTCCTTCACATTTTCTGGTCCTAAGACCACTTTTTCTCCAGACTCATGCCAACTTGAAGGTGATAAACATGGCCTTCCATAGAGAGCTTCAAAGGGGGCCATGCCTATGCTACTGTGATGGGTGTTATTGTATGCAAATTCAGCTAGATATATGTAATCTTCCCAGCTTCCTCCCCAATCCAATACACATGCTCTCAACATGTCTTCAAGCAATTTGTTCACAATTTCTGTTTGACCATCAGATTGAGGATGGTATGCTGTACTCAAACATAAATCAGTCCCCATTGCCTTCTGAAAACTCTGCCAAAATTTTGAAGTGAAGATGGTATCTCTATCACTCACTATAGTCTTTGGTATACCATGCAGTCTGACTACTTCTTTAATAAACAACTGGGCTAGGGTATTAGCATTTCTTTCTGATTTCACTGGTATAAAGTGGGCTGACTTGGTTAACCTATCAACCATTACCCAAATACTATCGTTTCCCCTCCTAGTTCTAGGCAAACCATCAATAAAATCCATTGATATGTCTTCCCATTTCCACTGTGGTATTTGTAAAGGTTGAAGCATTCCTGAAGGTTTTTGATACTCAGCCTTCACCTGCTGGGAAACCATACATTTTGATACATAGGTTGCCACTGCACTCTTCATACCACTCCACCAATAATCTCTCTTGAGGTTGTGATACATTCTTGTGCTTCCTGGGTGTATAGTATATTTGCTTTTGTGGTAAGCATCCAAAATTTCTTGCTTCAACTCATCCATTGCTGGAACACATATTCTTTCTCCTTTCTTCAGATGGCCCTGATCATCCAACTGAAAACCTTCTACTGTCTCACCATTTAATATTTGTGTCTTCTTTCCAAATAAAAATGGATCTTGGTTTTGTAGCATTGCAACTTTATTTTTCAATTCTGATCCCAGAGTAATAAAACTTAATTTTCCCATTTCTACCTTCCCACTGCATAAGCTCATGTTTTCTATGTTATCACTTTTTATCTCTGAATCAATTAATAATGATAAAGTGTTGAACTCTTCTATCATTAATCTAGCCACTTTAGCATGTTGTCTACTTAGGGCATCTGCTACTTTATTAGCCTTACCTGGTGTGTATAATATTTCAAAATCATATGAGGCTAAGAGTTCAATCCATCTTTGCTGCCTCATATTTAATTCTTTTTGTGAAAACAAATATTTGAGTGATTTATGGTCTGTATATACTTCAAATTTTGCCCCTAACAAGTAGTGTCTCCATAGCTTAAGGGCATACACTACAGCAGCCAATTCAAGGTCATGAGTAGCATACCTTACTTCACTTGATTTCAACTGCCTAGAAGCATAAGCTATTACCTGATGTTGTTGCATCAATACTGCTCCAAGCCCTTGTCCACTTGCATCAGTATACACCACCAAGTTTTCATTTCCCTCAGGTACTTTAAGAATTGGAGCTTGTACCAGTGCTTCTTTTAATTTCCCAAAGGCATTTTCACATTCCTCAGTCCAAGTGAACACTTGATTTTTCCTAGTCAATCTGGTTAATGGAATTGAGATTTTTGCAAAATCTTTTATAAATCTTCTATAGTAACCAGCCATTCCCATGAATGATCTGACTTCAGTGACATTAGTAGGCCTTTTCCAAGCTTGCACTGCAATGACTTTATTGGAGTCCACAGCTATTCCTTTTTCTGATATAATATGGCCTAGAATGTTCACTTCATTCTGCCAAAAAGTGCATTTTGAAAACTTTGCTTTCAAGTCTTCCTGTCTCAATTTCTCAAATACTATATGCAAATGGTTCTCATGCTCTCTAACTGACTTAGAATAAATTAGTATATCATCAATAAATATTAATACAAACTTATCCAAGTATTCTCTGAAAATCCTATTCATCAAATCAACAAAATAGGAAGGAGCATTTGTTAAGCCAAATGGCATCACCAAAAATTCATAAAGTCCATATCTGGTGTTAAAGGCTGTATACTTAATGCTTTCCTCTTCTACTTTCATCTGATGAAAGCCTGAGGCTAAATCAAGCCTGGAGAATATCTTTGCACCACTCAATTGATCAAAGAGATCATCAATTCTTGGTAAGGGGTATTTATTTTTAATTGTGACTTTATTTAATTCCCTATAGTCAATACATAATCTCAGGGATCCATCATGTTTCTTAACAAAGACTACTGGTGCTCCCCATGATGAGCTACTGGGTCTAATAAAACCTTTTTCTTCTAGTTCAACTAATTGCTTTTTCAACTCCATCAATTCCTTAGGCCCCATTCTGGTTGGTCTTTTAACCACTGGGCTAGCTCCTGGAATTATTCTAATTGAAAATTCAACTGGCCTGTGATTAGGAACTCCTCTTACTTCCCCAAACACATCATCATATTGATTAACTATGGGGATCTCTTCTAATGCAGGCATGGGTTTTTCATTTGACAATGCAGAAAGGTTGGCTATACTTCTATTTTTGTTTGCCTCACAAAGAACGATTATTCTTTGTCCATCAGAAACCTTCAATGATATGGTGGATGTCTCCATATTTATGATAGCCTTATATCTACTCAACCAATCAACTCCTAAAATAATTCCTATGTCTGGATATTGCAACACATATAGGTTTGACTCAAACACATGTCCTCCTATATTTAATCCCAGTTGCATGCACATCATACCCATGACACATGAACTACCTATAGGGCTTCTAATTAGCAGTGGTTTATCAACAATCATACAGTTCAATTTTAATTGTTGTGCAATATCATGAGAGATCAATGAGTGTGTAGCCCCAGTATCATATACTACTGTTAAAGGTATTGAATGGATAAGCAAAGTACCTTCAACTTGACCATGCTTTTCAACATTTGATCCCTCAGCTGCCTTGCCTTTCCCTTCCAAAGCCCCTAATTTTCCTTGCTTAAAATCTGGGCAGTTCCTCTTTATGTGACCTTCCTTCCCACAATGGTGACAATTGAAGGATGCTGGTCTAGGATTGGTGCACCTATTTTTCATGTGCCCCTCTTGTCCACAGTTGTAACAAGTGATCCTCTTCTTAACTTCAGCAGTTCTGGCTTCTTCTGGTTTCTTGGTGGAAGTTATGTCTGTTTTCTTTTTATCATAAGGGTGAAATTTACCCTTTCCCTTCTTGTTTTGATTATTTTTGAATGCCCTGAAATTCTCTCTAGCTTTATCATGTTGTTCAATGCTCAGAGTCAAATCCAAAACTTGAACAAAAGTTTTATCCTTATATGGTAGCATGGCTCTACTAAGGCTAGAGTTCAACCCTTGGATATATCTGCCATTCTTAGCTTCCTCGGTAGTGATGAGCACTGCACCATACTTTGCCAATGATTCAAACTTCTGAGTGTACTCAGTGACACTCATAGTCCCTTGCCTCAATTTGATGAATTCCTCCAGTAAAGATTCCTTAGCTGATGCAGGGATAAATCTACCTTCCAACATTGCTTTAAACTGATCCCATGTTACTTCTCCTTCAGGTCTTCCAGCTATGATAACCTCCCACCAATCCAAAGCTGCTCCTCTCAATTGCCTGGATGCAATTTGCCTCTTCCTTTGGTCTTCAACTTGCATGTCTGCAAAGATTCTTTCCAAAATTCTAAGCCAATTTTGAACCCCCATAACTCCTTCTGTGCCATCAAAGGTTTTGCCTCCAAGATTGGTAAAAGTCTTGAGTAGTTTGGAAAGTTCCTCATGTGGATTTTCCTGCCTGTTGCCTACTCCATCTCTTATGGCCCTCATGAATTCTTGCACATTCACCATGGGTGGTTCACTTGTTCCTACATTTTGATGTCTGGGTCCTACCATAGCTCTATGGATATAACACTTAGGTTAGTCTGTTTTGCCTAATTCTCTATAGATTAATTCATTTTAATTTATCACTTATTCTGTCATAATAGATATCAATAGTATAAAAATAAAATAAAAACAAAACATCCAAAGCAGTAAACACTTCTATACATCCAATGCAAACAAATTCATACAAAAATTTTTGCTATGTTATTTAAAAACATAGCTCTGATACCAACTGAAATGACCCTCCTATTTCCACCCTAATTTCATAAGGATTTTTTTTTTATTTAAAGAAATGATATATAGATATATCATTCATTACAAATACATTTCCCAGGGTCATTTTCTTTCTCCAATAAACAAAATATATCCAGGATCTTTCACAATATAAAAATATTGTTTAAATCTAAATCATCCCTAACATACATATATGAAGATATCTATGTTATATTCTACTAGAATCAGAGCATGTTATTATGTAAGTAGAATTCCTTTTAAATCTATTAAAATGTGATAATTCTTTGAAAAAAGATTAATTATTATAATCTGATTTTGACCATAGAATCCACTGGAAACATGTACTTTAGTCTGTTATTCTAATTAAGGAATGATCAAGCAATAATCAGTGGAAAGTAAGCTTTTAATATGAATGATTATGTTAAAGTCTGTATAGTGTCAAACTCAGGCTAAAAGAAAGTGGATCCTAAGTGAACACAAGCAACATCTAGGCGTAATGGAAACGCGCCTAACTTACACATAAGAGGTCACGAGTTCGAGTGCTATGCTGGTCGGTTCAAACCCAATTTTTGTTTTTTTTTCTTTTTTTTCTCTCCTGTGAACACAATTGTCTGAACCTATTATATACTTTGGCTATGAAACAGATCTAAAAACTTAATTTCAATTCTTGGTTGCTGGCTTGACCCAGGCTCAAGAAAAATGGCTATGTTAGCCCTGTTCTGGTTTGCACTACTTTGTTACAAAATACCTACTATACTATTTTCTTTTCAAAGCAACTCAACCCTTTCTATCAAATTTTATTTTGACTTGAACATGGATTTTCTTATGCCAGTTCTATAGATATACATACAAACCACAAATTCTTTCAATCTCAGATTTTCTACCATTATAGCCTAACTGTTCTTGAAGCTTAAAATCCATTTTTTCCATAGCAAAGCATTTAGCAAAACAAAGCACATAGTTCAGCTGAGACATATAAGTTCAACATCTACAAAACAGCAATTAACCATACATTGGTTTCTCAAAGTAATTTTTAACAATAGGTCTTAATCTAGTTCATCATGAAGGTGTAGTTTACTTCAGCAAAGTCTTTTAAAAACATAGCATCCAAATCTTAAGCAGTTTAACATCCAAGCCTGATCAAAGCAATTCCTATTTCCCTGCAAAACCACCATGAACTGCCCCATATGAATATGAGACACCCAATGGTGCATAAACACAAAAGGGTCAGACTATTTGTCTGGTATGAATAATCCAACTGAAAACATGATCTCATTCAATTCTCTTTATAAACAAACTTTACATGAATAAGAAACTCAGTATCTTCCTTATGCTTGTTTTTGTGAAGCATGTTCCTTCATCTCAGTGTTAACAGATTATTTACACATATAATCACCATGACTTGATTTATAGAAAACAATCATAAGATTCATCCATAAAAAAAACACCAAAACAACCAAATACAAACATCAATTCAGTTATCATCCCCTTTTCAACTTTACTGGCCATCAGGGATTTTGCCCAGGCCTCTCCTGAATCTATTCCTAGAATTCATTATCACATATAACAGGGTCTTTAGCTACTTTCTTCTTTTTAAACACACACTGCCTGGGACATTTCTCTGTTAACCCAGCACACTCAGGCCCCTGGGTATAAATATACCATGTGTGAACTTGCAATATTCCCCTTGCCAAGTTATACTTTGGTAGCCCTAAGATCCCAAGTCCTTAGTTAAATTACTAAGTGTTATTATTATTTTTCATAGCAGTGCTAATCCCTTCTGCATCTCACTTCTTAATCAGAGAAATATAAATAATGCAAGCAACATGTATTCATCCAGAGTTTAGTAAGTTATATTCTCAGAAGCAAACATTTTATCATGAAAGAGGGAGGTGACTTCTTAGCACATTATTTTGCCTATGGGTTTCACTGGATCCAGATGTAAGCATATGGTCCTGAGTAATTTGCTAGATATATATATATTTTCCCTTACCTCTGGTTCAATCAGATTCATGATCTGGCTAAACCACAAGTATATTTGATTTGGGTATTTCATAAAACATAGAAGCTCAGCACATGTACAACATTGCACTTCTACATTTTCTTTTGTTTTACTTAATATGAGACATAAGCAACAACACAATGTTACAGCCCATATTTCTTTCTACCTTCAGACCATATACCCACTACTTGAATCCGGGGATTTTTATAAACAACTTGTAAAGAAAACTTATAAAAGAAAACACTCAATCTCAAAGCTAACCCATATCTCAGACACACATTTTAGTTCATGAATCCATGACTCTTATTTTTCTGGGTAAATCAGATAGAGGTTTTACCCTTAAACAAATCATTAACAAACCAAAGTCATCCAATCATAAAACATAACTTGTAAAAGAAAATTAGTTCAAACTGGCTGCCTCAATATTCAGGTCTTAATGCCAAAGTTTTCAGTGAGGTTACTCACCTTAATCCTTCTTCTTCCTATGCCTTATGAACCCCTTTTTTCAGTCTTTTGCCTTCTCCTATTTTCTCTGGTTTATGCCTTGTATATTTTTCTTTAGGTTAATGAAGAACAAAAATATATGGTCTTACTATACTAGGCCTTTTATATAAATCTTGGCTGTTACTAGGGTTTATGGACTTACCCAATGTTAGTTCTACCCCATTCCAAACATAGCCTACCTCTGGTTTGATTAAAGAAAATAAAAGGGTATGTGGTCCTTGTCTTCCTTTCCAGAAATTAGTTCCTCTTTTAATTTTCCCTGGTCATGTCATATGCATGACTTCTTATTATTATTATTATTATTTTCTTAATAAAAGAAATTACTGAGAATAGATAAAGTGCTTGTTTAGGGACTCATGCCATTTTCATGCAACTTCTGTTTCTTTCCAGAGATTGATTGGCTGTATACATGTATAACTTATGTATTCCTAAGCCTTTTATTTTTCTTTCTTAAAATAACTTTAAGTTTATTTCAGCCTAGCTTCTTATTTTCTTTGTGCTATATTTTATTTAAAGACAAAATTCTATCTTTATGCATATGTATTTCTAAATCAGTTATTTTATTTTATCTATTAATTTCTGCCAAATTTTGTTACACAGAAATCTGTGTGCATGTGTACACTGTCTTGTGCACATGTACATGTTTTATACTTTGTATCTGCAAATCAATTTCCTATTCCTATTTTTCCCAATGCAATTTCAAACAAATACAAGCTAAATTAAATCATGAAATTACTCACAAAAATCAGGGTTATCACAGCTCATGATCTCACGACGGGCGTATATGGCTCGTATGACCTCGTGTTGGCCGAGGTGGACTGCGATACCAGAGGGGGTGCGGGAGGCTATCTAGCAGGACTTTTTGGTTTGTGTGGTATATCAATTATTGCATTATGTAGTCATGTACATTATGTCAATTCATGTTTTCACTATTTGTAGCAACTGTATAACTCATATTTTTTCAAACGTGCAGGGGGAAGTGGACTTGGCCGATGCTGATGTTTCTGTTGTCCGGCGCCATTGGAGCAGCAAAATTGCTAAAAACTATCGCGAAACAATAAACAGCATCAAAACATCAGGAAAGAGGCCTCATTGGATGAGTGAAGCTGTCATTGATGAGTTCGCCACCTGGTGGAGCAACGAGGATTTTGTGGTAAATCTATCATATATTTAATTTAAATTGTTTGAGGCAAATAATATATAAATAATTAAAACTGTCAAAACAATTTTTGTTTTCAATTTAAATTTGCAGAGGCAGTTTGAGAGGAATTCTGCAAATAGGAGCAGGAACCCCGTTACACATCGCGGTGGTTCCAAGTCTTTCCAGCATCACCGGGAAGATTTGGTATAATTATTAAATAAGATAAATAGTTAATTATTTTAAGTTTAAATTTGTTAAAATATAAATAATGTATATTTATATGTGCATATTTCAGGAGAGACAACGGGGGGGTGTTAGTTATTGGGATGTGTTTACCCATACACATGCCTTGACTCAGATTGATGATTCCGGCGCAGTTTCTTACTCTTGGGACCACGATGACAAAGCGCGTGATGCCTATGTAAGTATAACATAAGTAACTAAAACTTACAAGTTAATTGAAATAACGTTAACTAAATTCAATTATATTTTGCATGATAGCAAAAGTTCCAAGAAGCGCGGACAGCCTTACTTGAGGATACGGGACGAGCTCACTTGACCCCCGATGAGGAGGATGCCATTTTTGAGTCTATCATGGATCCAGTGACCCGCGGCAGACGCTACGGATATGGAAGCTAATCGGTAAATTTAATTTAAATTTTAAGTTAGTAAATATCCTTATACTAGTGTATTCCATTCATATTTTGAACTATCCTTATACCCGCGACAGACGCTTCCATATCCGTAGTTTGTTTTATGAATTTGTTAGTGAATATATATAGGTTAGTTAATTTGCAATTATTTTAATACTAATTTTTTTAGTGTAGTTGATAATTTAAATTTGTTTACAGGCTCAGACAGCGCAAAGAGAATATCAAAAGGCTCAAGATAAGGAAGAGATTGCGCAGCTACGAGCCGAGCTTGCCGAGATGCGGGAACGCAATTTGCAGCATGAAGCAAGGACGGAGGAGATGAACCGGCGTATGGCGGAGTTCATCGCACAGTATGGACAGCCTCCTTCATCTGGTGGTTCTGGTGCGGAGTGATTTAGGTATGTTCTGTTATTGGCATGTATATTTTGGAGTTGGTGAGAATTTGATACATTCTAATGGTTTCTGTGTATATTTAGATTTGATATATTTTGATGGTTTGGTTGTGGATGTTAGTGTGGATTTTTTGATGTTGGTTATGTTTGGATATTGGTTTATGTTGAAAAATATGCATGATTTGGTTATATCTATATGTTTGGATATGTTTTGGTATAGTTGTTATATATATATGCTCGAAATGGAGCTGTTTTGATATAATTGTGGTTGTGTGTGGCTGGAAATAAGCACTGCAGGTTTTATGTAAAAAAATATACCCAGATTTCCAACGACTTCCAACGGCGACCAACGGCTATCTGGTCAGTTACTTCCAACAGCCTCCAACAGCGACCAACGGCAAATTCCAACGCTTTCCAACGGCTTTCCAACGGCAATTTGGTCAACAGGATTTGCCACGTTGGCAAACTTGCCGTTGGAAGCCGTTGGTATAACCCCGTTGTTGCCGTTGGAGGCCGTTGAAAGCCGTTGAAGCGTATACCAACAGCATTTTCAACGGCCTTCAACGGCTTTCCAACAGCCTCCAACGGCTTTCCACCGTTGGAAACAGCCATCTCTCTTGTAGTGTCTTGGTTGTTTGAGATTTGTTTTAGCAACTTATTTTTCTCAATTATGCCTTCTAGTACTACTTGCATTAGGTTGTAGTGTTTTTCATTATAGAGATTTAAGTTTTCACTTAATTCTATAACTAAGTCTGTGAGCGAATTCATATGTTCTATATCTGAATGTAATTTATGGTTGTAATTAGCTTTTCCGATATAACATATGTGTTTTTGTTTGTCTAATGTAATAACTTTTTTTACTGGAGTTTTTATGCTGTTGGGAGATGTTTATATATATATATATATATATATATATATATATATATATATATATATATATAGTTTTACAAACTGATGTTAAACCAGACTAACAACATTTAGTTAAAAAGAAATGTTAGGGTATATAATATATAAAAGCATGGTACAGACTTTCTTTACAAATTTCGAAACTTGCATATACATATATAATTAGTTAGGCTATATAATATATAAAAGCAAGGTACAGACTTTCTTTGCAAATTTCGAAACTTGCATATATATATATATATATATATATATATATATATATATATATATATAATTAGTTAGGCTATGTAATATAATGTGTATAAAGAAGGAAGCACGTACAAGTCAACATCAGAGATAAATTTATCAAAGGCAAGTGTTTGAAAAATATGATGTACATGGCTTCGAACAGTGTACAAAAATTTACCAAAGCAAGAAAATGAAAAAAAATAACAAGGCACAAAAATATTTAAAGCAAAAGTACTTCATGAGTATGTGAATGCAGGGACAAAAAATGAAATGCAGGGATGAAAATATGCAAGGACAGGGATGAAAATATGCAAGGACAGGGATGTGTTACTGTGTATATGGCAATGCTAACTAGGTAAATGGACAAAGCATGTTAAATAATTCAAGGTAGAAACGAAAATGAAATGATAAGACAAAGCAACATAATAAATTACAATACATATTAGCATAGGCATGTATAGGTAGGGACATGTATATAGCAGTGCAAAGAATCAAAGCAATATATTTGAGTATGCAATTCTTTTTCAAAACCAAGGCCCATTAAATGAACTATCCTTCATTTCGAAATATGTGTAGTTGGTGCTTATGTTCTCAATTTGATAAGGTTATGGGTAACGAAATATATGTACTGATGTATTTAAAATAACCACAGCCTACAGAGAGGATGCCAGAAAAATTCAAGGCATCTGATAAATTTTGAAACTTATAACAGGCTAACTAAGTGTATTTGTTCAAAGTCAAATTCTATTCCAACCCTGGTTTTCACTTAGTAGCACTCCGTTTTTTGAAAAATTTTGTAAACCCCTAAACCTACTTAGTAACCCCTAACTTCTTCCTCAATTGGCCCTCACGCAATTTCTCCCCTACGTACAAAACTTCCTCATGCGATTTCTTTTCTTCCTCACGTACAAAAGTTCAACCGCGATTGTTTCTCTTCCTCACGCGTTGCAATCTTCCTCAGGCATCGTATCAACTAAGGTAAACCAATCATTTAGCACTTGCACAGTTTCTATTTTTTATTGTTAGTATAATTAACGTACTATTGCACAATTAGAGGGGTTGAATGTATGCTGTTAGTTAGTGGTAGTTAGCCGACACTTCGTTTGTTAATGAAAATGGATTAGAGGGAGTAGAACGATATTGTGTGATTTAGGTTTTTTTTTCAAGGTTTCGGTGCATCACGCACTTACAGTGCGTGGAAAAATTTTCTACCGCGCAGTGCCCTTGCGTGGGAAAAATGACTTCCACGCAGAGAGACAGCGTGGTAGGAAATTTTGTTGGAATTCCTATGCACAAAGTGTAAATAAAATACACTTGTCCCACATCGCCAAATATACAAACAAACCCAAGTATATTAATAGCATCCTAATAAAGGGGTTGGGGCCTTAGGGCACCCAAATGTTTGCTTCGTTGTGAGGAGGGAGATCATGCATCACCACCACACGCGCGCGCGCGCCGCTGTTCATAAGCGGACGCGGATTAACTGAAGAGGTGCGACTTCTGAAGCGGGCACGAACCGTTAAACGCGAGCGGGTGCGACCTGACTGAAGAAGCGCGGGCGAACAGAAGCGGGTGCGGCCCAACTGAGGATGCGCGGCTGAACAGATAATAGGAGCAGGCAGGTGCGACCCGTTAACGAGCAGCAGCGTTCAAAAGACAACGGGTGCGACCCGTCAAGCGGACGTGACTGTTTGAAGGGATGCGGACGAAATTATAAATAGAATAGAATCCTGAACACATTCTCATTCTATTCTTGTTCTACTTTCTTCTGCTTCTTCTTTATCTACTGCTCTATACTATATCACAGAGTTGACACGCTCATTACAATCTCGTGCAGATCGTCTGTTGTACCTTGGGAGTATATTTCTATCATTGTTTTCTACGCTGTGTTGTTTCTGTAAATAGTATTATGTTTGATCTATCACTATAGTTATTGCTATAGTTGTTAGTTTGTTGTTGTAATTTAATTACGACATAATTATTGCTTAAATTAGCTAATAAAGACTTCCAAAGTAGTGGAAATCTGATTGATAAACTTGGGAGACGAGTTTATAATTGATTATTCTCTGTTTTGGTATACTAGACGTATAACATCTTAAGACTTTCCTATTTTAACTAAAACAGAGATGGCAACAGTAGAGCTCTCATCAAAGGCTACTACACACAACAAGCCCGATCCTTTTAAAGGAGATGGTGTTGACTTTCTAACATGGCAGAATCAGATGTTATTCTATCTCACCACACTCGGTCTGCAACGGTATTTCGAGGAGGAGGAACCAATTCCTGCACCATGCAAGGAATCAGATGTTGCTACGTGGAAACATTCCGATTTCCTATGCAGAAACTATATTCTGAATTGTCTCGACAAGGTGCTATACAAAGTATATCAACCTCTAAAGACAGCAAAAGCACTCTGGAATGCACTTGCCATGAAGTACAAGACGTAGAATATCAGTCTTAAGAAATTCATTGTAGACAAATTCATGGACTACAAGATGGTCGACTCCAAACCGGTGACTGCTCAACTGCATGAACTGCAAATAATCATTCATGAACTCGAAGCGGAAGGTCATAAGGTTGGAGAATCGTTTTTGGTTGAAGCCATCACGGGAAAACTGCCGCCGTCATGGAGAGACTACCGCAACTATCTAAAGCATAAAAAGAAAGAGATTTCTTTGCAGGATCTCATCGTACGATTACAGATTGAGGCAGATAACCGCGGAATTACCAAACAAAGCGAGGAGGTGTTGGTAACAGAAGGGTCGAAGAACAAAAATAAAGGCCACTTCAACAAAAAGAAGAACTTCTCAAAGAAGAGGAAAGCTCCTGAAAACAAACCCAAAGATAATAAAACCAAGAAGTTTAATGGCAAATGTTGGGTTTGTGGCAAAATGGAACATGCCGCTAGAGATTGCAGACACAACAAGGAACGCAACTCAGAGGCAAACATAGTTGACAACATGGAAGTAGACGAGTCCAACTTTTCAGCAGTTATATCTGAATGCAATTTGGTTCAGAATCCTAACCAATGGTGGGTGGGCACAGGACCTACTCGTCATGTCTGCTCTGATAAATCCATGTTTTCAACATATCACAAATTCGATCAAGAAGAAAAACTCTACATGGGTAATTCTGCTGTTTCCATGATCGAAGGCAGTGGCACAGTAATCCTCAAGTTTACTTCTGGAAAAACTGTCAGGTTGAATAACGTGCTCCACGTTCCAGACATACGCAAGAATCTGATCTCTAGTTCAGTATTATCAAAGAAAGGATTCAAAATGGTGTTCGAGTCAGACAAGATGGTTCTGTCCAAAGCTGGAATGTATATCGGAAGGGGATATTTATGTAATGGCCACTATAAGAAAAATAGTCTTTTATAGCGGCATATAGATGCTATTAAACACAACCATAGCGGTTTGATAAACGCTGTATATCGACATGTTATAAAAAAGAATTGCACATTTATAACACAAAAAAAACCGCTATAAAAAAGCATGATTTCATAGCATAATATAGCCGTTATAAAATAGTTATTCTATAGCACCTATTTCATGCTATATATCAACATGTTTGTAGTACATTCTACATCCATTTACAGCATATATATGCCGCTATAAAATGTATAGATACAATAACGCCTATTTGCTGCTATCATTTGAAAGTAACCTCATACATTGCATTATCTTTTTATAGCACTTATGTCATATAGTTATAACGCTTTTTAGGAGCTATGCTTTATTTTACTATATATTTGATGCACCCCACTATTACATTTTAATAATAACAATCAAAATGGATCTTTTTTAAATAGATAACAATTTGAACAATGTATGAACGAAAAAATATAATAATCAGCAAATGTAATGCATATTCATGATAACAAAATAAAGTATCAACTATCAAAAAATAATTTCAATACATGAGTTACTAAATTCAATACATATTCATGATAACAAAAGACAACATAGTTCAAAGTTAACGTCTACAAGTACCAAATGCATCACTAAGAACTTGAACTACTCAAAGCCTTTCTTCACGCATGTCTTCGGTCATTGGTAGTACTTCCTGAAAATTCAGAATAATTTGAAAATAATTATATAAAAATGTGATGATAATTATAGGTTATTGGTAGTACTCTACAATTAAGTATAATAGAGATCCAAATAAACAACATGCTTGACTAATTGAAGATGTACTCTTTATTTTGGCAATATAGAGCTCCAAATAAAAAGAATGCTTTAATATTCTGTTACAGTATTCAAATAAAAGTTGAGAAGCACACAGATCATCACTTGTGAAACCTAAAACAAACTCAAATACACACTTTTTAGTTTACCCCAAGTTATTGAATCATAATCAATATCCCACCTGGAGTACAGATGCCAAACTACACAAATTAAAATGCAGGATCACAGCGTAGCCAATATTCAATAAGCATAGATTCAGATTTATTTTCTAATGGCTAAATATGAACTCTTTAGGGTCTAAATAAGAATAGATTCAGATTAGTTATTAATTTTAGGGATGGCTAATTAGGAATATTTTAGTTACATTTATTAATTAATAAAGGGATAAGATGGAGACAGAAGATTCTGACAAGGGGGAGACGCATTTGTTTCCTATTGAGGGTTGATGCGTTGATTCATAACACGAATTCTGGGATGAAACTTTTGCTTGCATTAGCTTATTTATCTCTTATTAATCATCAAATTCAATAGTAACAACAACAAGATATGGGAAGCAGATTAATGAATAATCTTGGATTTAACGATAACTACAGTAATAATAATCATTTTGACTGGAAAGAATGACTCTTTTAACTACTTGGTTTTCAGTATGAGCTGGTATATGAAGAGGTAAAAGATAAATACCTACAAATATACTTCAAAAGTGAGAAATGAGAATGAGAGTTTTCTTCTTTGGAAATCCACATATCTTTATGTATGCTATAGACTAAATAAATAACATGTCAAAGTGATACCGGAAGATCTTTAATTGGATTTTAGCAAACCTTTTACAGTTAAGTTACGAAAATAAATATTGGAGTATAATAGTGTAAATTACGTGTGATATCATCAATTTTGATGGAAGAAATATAAAGTAAATATTGGAGAAAAATAAAATTGTAAATCAGGATAGGTTATAAAGTAGTTAATAAAGTAAGTACAAGTACTTGGGTTTAATGTTGAAGAGTCTTAATCCAAAAAATAGAAAAATAGAATTGAAAGGGAAAGAGACTGAAACCTAAATATGAGCATGTGGTCAAAATTTAGATATAATTTGGTAGTTGTGAGAATGAAAGGGGAGAAGTTGGCTAATATATGTAGGGCTGTTGGTCAGTTTGCTAAGATTCTCCATCACTATCAATAACACATCAAGGATACAAAGAAACAATATAATATTGGCTGGAAGGAACAAAGAAGGCGACTGTGGTATAAAGGAATGGGTTTAGTAACACCATCCTCTACTATATTAATGTTAGCTCCAGTTCCTTTCAATTATCTTATAAAAAGCTTGATGAGAATTTTATCAGTTTAGTATTGAACTAGTAAAATATCAAGCTTCCTTGAATAATTGAACTGCTATATCAGTTACCATGTCAGTGTGCTAAATCCATGTACAGAGGCCGATTACATTCTGAGTTTGGATAAAAGATATTCTCATCATAATTTGTGAAATTACCTGAAAGCAATTTATAATTTTGAATTTACACCACTGGGGTGGATCCCAATGATATGGCCCAACCTCAAATGTTTTCATGGTTATTGAAAAGAATCAACACAGATGAAGGTCCAGTATCACTTTTCTTTGCTAAATTGTCATCCACATCTTATATTTAGTGGTTATAAAGCCCCATAGACAGGATAACAAGGAAAAACATGCTATTGATGAATAAAAAATTAATGAAGGAAAAATGAAATGGTAAAGACTTACTCTTCATTCCATTACGATATGCATAGCAGGCTAAGCTATAATAGAAGAGAGTGCATCTTCCATGTACTGTAATTCAGATGTTTGTCTCCAAAGCTCTTCGGTCGGCTCTTTTACTGTCTCTATCTAAACTTTAACTGCATTGTCTCCTAGTGGTTTGACTCCACGCATCCTAAAGCAACTACTTTCCCCTTTCCCGATAAATCCATCAACTTGCATTTATCGTTTGTTCTTGAATTTGCAGTCTGTAAGTTGAAAAAAGAGAAAAATAATGAAATTGCTAACTCTTAAAAAATAGAAATACAAAATAAAAATCACTGCCTTTTGTTGTCAGAATGTTTAGATAGAAAGTAATGCATGTTATGTATTATTCACAAGCACACAAAATGTGGAAAAAAATAAAATCAGTCTTATAAATTGTGGAAGGCTAACAATCTATAAACAGTTACAAATTCGACATTGAGGTTATAAGAATCTTTCAAATTGATTTTTATGTATTTACTTAATTTTCAGTTAATATTTCAATTAATTTTATTTTTTAAATTGATTTGAACCATAAGTGTATATCTTTCTCGTTGAAGTACAGATACATTTTTTTAGATTGATTTAAAGCATAAGTGCATACCTTGTTAACTTGAAGCATAAGCATAAGTGTCTACCTTTCATATGTACAAAAGCATATTTGTATTTTCATATCTTATCAATTTTTTTATTTTTAAATGTTGGTTTGCTTGAGAATATTTTGACTTGCATCAATGTGGCTTTACATTTGCCATGTCCAAATCGTTGAATTGATACAAGTTCCAAATACATTAAAGAAGGAAAAAGAACATTTTAATATTCTTTTACTTATTCAACGAAATCTGAATATGCAAGGTGCAGTTTGATTTTGTATAATAATACAAAATCATTAATACATAAATCCTAATCTTAAAAGATTACCTCGCATTCAGCCTCATTACTCTTTTAAAAATATGTTAAGCCCACCATTACAAATTAAAGTCTTTCTATGCTTATTGTTCTTTGTGGGTTCTTAGTCATACTATTATACTAAGAAATTTAAAAAAAACACATACACATATAAAGTACATAGAAGTTAATATCTCCTGGTCATGGTTGCAATAAACAAGAAAACCTCAACAGAGGCGGTACGTTTTATATGTTATCATGTTTTTTATTTATGTAAGCAAACATTAAAAGATTTTGTTCTCTGCGTTTAGTGTTTAAGTTTCATTATATTACTACAGTTTGTATTACAGGGGTGAAGACACCGATCTCACCTTCCTATTAGTAGTTGTACATGAGTACAAAAGCATCCTATGGCAGTACAATAATCATTGCTAAAATGGTTGGTATTCGTTCATCGTTCCTATCCATTGCTGGAGTAGCCCTCCTGTTATCCACTCTTTGTGGTAAATTTTATGCATTCTCATCCTTTCAAATATTTATGTCATGATATAGAAAATAATTAACTTGCAGTTCAGACTTCGTTTTGCTTGACTTGGTAACTCTTAACATGGAACTAATTAATACTAAATCTTTCTATGCAGTAGAGACCTGGGCAAGTCCGGGTTGAGCAAGTCTCGATTTTAAAGACTTAGCATTAAGCCTAATTATTATAAATTGAGAATGCCCAGTTCTTAAAAACTGAGCAAACGCAAGGTTTTACAAATACCGAGCATAAATGCTTAGTTTATAGACTAATCACGTGCTTTGTGTTTATATACCGAGCATCACATAGTTTTTACAAAATTGAATTTAATGCTTAGTTTACAAATGGAGCAAATGCCTAGTTTTGAATTAATGATTAGTGTAATCTTTTTTCTTATCAAAATATATTCCTTGATAGCTAACAAATGGCCACAAAATGATGTATATCCTTCATTTTATCAGTATCTGTTGAACATCAAACAAACAACCACTTCCTCATAATGATATAAATATAAAATAGTAATTTGGAAAAAGAAGAAAAAACTAATCTTAGCAACTCAACAGGATCTTTGCCAGGGTAAACTTTACTAACTGGTTAGCAAGTCCCATCGTAGGATTAAGATAATGGACCACCCAACAATTAAGTTAAACAAAAACTACTAATTTTAGACAAACTAAGAACTCATTTTAATGAACTAAACTCAAAATGCAGGTTTAAAAGAGCAACAATATGGCTTTCAGATTTTCCCACTATTTTCTCAGTATTTCAGATTTTAGACGAATTATATTTACGTTTAATTTATGCTGAAGCAAGTAAATTCAAATCAATGTTGTAGATGGCAGCAAGCATTAAACAGTAAGCTTAAGGAAAGTTCATATGATATGTGAAAAAAAATTTACTTAGTGAATTTTAAAATTGCTGAACTACAAAATTTCCAAGTTCAATTTTTTTTAGAAGTATAAAAATTTAAAACTACAAATATTTTAATCTTTCCAAAATTTTGCTCCATGGTTCAGCTCTTATAGATTTATGTATCCTAATTAAGATATCCAATATATGATTCTAATAGTTGATTTCAGGAATATCGTTTTAAGAAGAAAGGAATCTTTTAGTAATGAGTTATCAAGCTTCTATTTTAATGCTTATACCTGGTGCAGAAACATGGGACTAAGCCATTTTGGTTAGCAACCAAAATTTGTGTTTAAGATCATTTAGAGATGAACCTACACAGATGATAACTCTGCTTAATAAATGTCAGTAGAATTTTAAGACAAAAATGCAACTTAAAATGCCAATATTCCAAAGAAGCGAGGCAATACCATTTGACTTTCACTGAGCATGATACAGAAACAAGTTTGTGCATGTGTACAAACAGCCTGAACTGAATATATCGCAAAAAACACCAATCACTGGTCTCCATCATAAACTGTTTCTATAATTTTAGTTTTCGCTCCATAAAGAGGACTTAACATGTCCAAACTCAACCCACTGTTCCAAGCATCCTCTATGAAATACATTTCTACTAAACCAATAAATCAGTTAAATAGGAAAACAGAAATATATATCTACTATATATCATTTTGATATGACAAGGTCATGTGCGTTATGTTGTTTTAGTTTTCTGGTGGAGGAGGAAACTTGTGTGAAATATAGATCAGATAGCAGAAATTTCATGTTTTTCAGTTCAGTACAGGTTCTTCAGGCAGAATGCATTTCACATAGCAACATAATAACATATATCATTAACAATTGGTAATACTTCACAACTCTCTGCATTATGAAAATACTGATGTTGTCCAATGTCATTCAAAATATCTACTGCACTATGGTTATTCAGGTTGCACACACATCTTAGTTTCCACTACTCTCTGCATAACGATCAACAGAAACTGATTTGGAGCCTAAATAGCCAGCTAAAAATTGATATCATACAACGATCTAATCTAATATCACAAATACATGCCCTAAAGTTTCCAATTAAAAATATAACAATAAGAAGTAAATTACCATAAAAGCTAAGCTTCTGCTTTCTCCTCTGCTACCAAAACAACCTCAACAGTAGCAACATTCTCTTCCTTGGACTCCTCCTTTTCCTTCTCCGCTTTCTCCAACTCTTCTTCTTCAGTGACGGCGAAATCGAAGATCGGCGATTAGGGTTCCAGATGCCATCGAGTTGACTACTGAGGAGTGAACTATTGAAGTGGAGGAGAACGGCTGTGAAGATCTGAGATGGAGCGAACAGGTTTGATTAGGGTTATTTCGTTGGAGACGAAAATTGACAGCGCTATTTTGGGAGGGATATGAAAATGGTTAAGTTTTTTTGGGAGGGAGATGAAACTGGTTAATTGTTTTTCTGGAGGGCAGACGAAAATTTTGGAGCCAAGAGCGTTACACAGCATGGTACAAAACAAAATGAGTTAAAAAAAAAATAATTAAATGTAAACAATACTGCTTTAGAATAACGCGTTATTAAATGACGTTATTAATAACATCTTTTCTTGTAGTGGGCCTATTTAAGGCAAATGTAGCCGTTATCGGCAATAAAACTATGTATTCTGATTGTGCTATTAATAAAATTGAAGTTTCTTACTTGCTTGAGCATGAAATTTTACTATGGCATGATAGATTAGGACACGTAAACTTCCGAAAAATGAAAACATTATCAAAATTGGGATTAATTCCGAAATTCCAAGTAGATAAGAACTACAAATGTGAGACATGTGTAGAAGCAAAAATGGTTAAAAAACCATTTCAATCTGTTGATAAAAGCACCGAACCACTAGGTTTGGTTCATACAGATTTATGTGACTTTAAATCATTACCTACAAGAGGTGGGAAAAAGTACTTTATCACGTTTATTGACGATTATACGCGATATTGCTATGTATATTTTTTAAATAGTAAAGATGAAGCAATTACATCATTTATAAAGTACAAGGCTGAGGTCGAAAATCAGTTAAATAAAAAGATCAAGATATTGAGATCTGATCAAGGTGGAGAATATGAATCACCATTTGAACAGTTCTGTGCCGATAATGGTATAATTCATCAAACAACAGCTCCATATTCACCACAACAAAATGATGTAGCCAAGAGGAAGAACAGAACGTTAAAAGACATGATTAATGCCATGCTTTTAACCTCTGGTCTACCGACGAACTTGTGGGGGGAAGCCTTAAATATGTCTAATCACATATTAAACAAAGTCCCTCACAATAAAACAGGAACAATTCCATATGAGTTATGGAAAGGACACAAACCAAGCTTTAAATACCTCAAAGTGTGGGGGTGCTTAGCAAAAGTTCCAATTCCGCCTCCCAAGAAAGTCAAACTTGGACCAAAAACAGTAGATTGTTACTATCTAGGGCCAGCCCAAAATAGCAGTGCCTACAGATTTTTGATATTCAAGTCTGATATAGCTGATGTTCATGTAAATACAATCATGGAATCAAGAGATGCCTCATTCTTTGAAGACGTGTTTCCGCACAAAAGGAATGAAGGGAATAATTCCCTAAAAGGACAAGAGAAGAATCAAGCAATTCACATGAAGATGAAACTCATCATGAGATTGAGGAAGTTGAAACAAGAAGAAGCGTAAGGGCTAGGACTTCCAAGACATTTGGTTCGAATTTTTTCACATATGTGTTAGAACATGAACCTCAAACATACAAGGAAGCAATGCCATCTTCTGAATCTTCATATTGGAAAGAAGCAATCCAAAGTGAGATTGATTCAATTCTAAGTAATAAAACTTGGAAAATTGTTGATATTCCACCTGGAATAAAACCTATTGGCTGCAAATGGATTTTCAAAAAGAAAATGAAAGCAGATGGCTCTATCGACAAGTATAAAGCCAGATTAGTAGCCAAAGGATATCGTCAAAAAGAAGGAGTAGACTTCTTTGATACATATTCGTCGGTAACATGAATAACCTCGATAAGAATGCTAATAGCAATTGCATCGATCTATAATATAGAAACTCATCAAATGGATGTAAAGACAGCGTTCTTAAATGGAGATCTCGATGAGGAGATCTACATGGAGCAACCTGAAGGTTTTGTTTCCAAAGGAAATGAAAACAAAGTCTGTAGATTAGTAAAATCATTATACGGACTAAAACAAGCTCCAAAACAATGGCACGCAAAATTTGATAGTGTCATCATGAGAAATGGTTTTCGTATAAATGAATGTGATAAATGTGTTTGTTATAAACAAATTGGACAATCATATGTGATGATTTGTTTATATGTAGACGATATGTTAATATTTGGTCCAAATACTCAGGTAATAGAGACCATAAAGGAGATGTTAATTAGCAATTTCGATATGAAAGACTTAGGAGTTGTACACGTTATTTTGGGAATCAAAATAATAAGAACACCTAATGGAATTGAATTATCTCAGTCACACTATGTAGACAAAGTGATTGAAAAATTCCAAGACTATGGAATTAAAGGAGTGAGAACACCTTTTAATCCATCAGAAGTACTGCATAAAAACACTAATGAGAGTGTAATGCAACTGGAATACTCTCGTGTAATAGGATGTCTCATGTATCTCATGAATTGCACAAGACCAGATATAGCTTATGCAGTAAGTCGACTGAGTAGGTATACAAGCAATCCAGGAAAGGAACACTAGAAAGCACTAATGAGAGTGCTTGGATATTTAAAAAATACCACAAATTATTCCTTACATTATGGAAAATATCCTGCCGTCTTAGAAGGATATAGTGAAGCAAACTGGATTGCTGATTCAGAGGAATCAAAATCAACAAGTGGTTATGTCTTTACCTTAGCAGGGGCATCAGTGTCATGGAAATCAACTAAACAAACATGCATAGCTCGATCCACTATGGAATTGGAGTTCATCACTTTAGATAAAGCAGGCGAAGAAGCAGAATGGCTTCGTCATTTTTTAGAAGATATTCCATTTTGGCCTAAACCTATACCGGCCATATGCATACACTATGATAACCAAGCTGCGCTAAGCAGAGCGCACAACTTCGTGTATAATGAAAAGTCACGACACATTCGTCAACACCATAACACAGTTAGGCGGTTACTCTCAAATGGAACTATTTCCATAGATTATGTGAGAACAAATGATAACCTAGCGGATCCATTTACTAAAGGTTTATCAAGAGAGAAAATTGACTATGCATCGAGGGGAATGGGTTTAAAAGCCTAAACCACCAAGAGTTATCTTATACGGAAACCTATCCTAGCGACTGGAGATCCCAAGGACTAGGATCAATAGGCAAACCAGTTCTGAGTAACTCAAGATGTAATGCATTTGCTTGGACATAGTCCATCTCCACTCCTATGGTGCACAATATAAATGCACGCCTACAGAAGTAATTAAAGTTAAAACTATGTTTTTTAATGATGACCATATCTTGAATATAACAAGTGGAGTATATGTAGGATACTCTTAATGGTTGCGATCACCTATGTTTGTGTGAGCTGGGTCGGCTCTATGAGAATATTAAAGGCTTATATTTTCTATAAACACTCGCAGAACCAAACAAATTTGTTCAGGACCAAAATGAACACAACCAAGAGATTGGATGAGAAGGGAATCAATGCTTCATAAAGCTTATTGTCTGGATATACAATAAAGGCCGACGGTTCAAGATGAAATAATTCACCGATTAGCCAAGTAGATCCGATAAGTTTTAACTAGGGAAAGTTCAAAGTGAAATATCTACTTATCCACGATAAAGCATTATTCCATATGTACTCTGTGATATTTCGCTTTGTGTGGGGGGAAAAGTATATTATCATTTATGTGGGGGATTGTCGGAATTCCTATGTACAAAGTGTAAATGAAATACACTTGCCCCACATCGCCAAATATACAAACAAAGCCAAGTATATTAATAGCTTCCTAATGAAGGGGTTGGGGCCTTGGGGCACCCAAATGTTTGCTTCGTTGTAAGGAGGGAGATCATGCATCACCACCACACGCGCGCGCGCGCCGCCACCGTCCGTCCGACCGAACCGAACCGGACCGGGCTCGGGTTTGGGTTTGGGTCTAATATGATCCTAATTTTACTGCAAAACTGGGCAGCGTTTTTTAACAGTTGCAGACTATACGAACAGACACGACTGTTCATAAGAGGACGCGGATTAACTGAAGAGGTGCGACTTCTGAAGCGGGCATGAACCGTTAGACGCGAGCGGGTGCGACCTGACTGAAGAAGCACGGGCGAACAGAAGCGGGTGCGGCCAAACTGAGGATGCGCGGCCAAACAGATACTAGGAGCAGGCAGGTGCGACTCGTTAACGAGCAGCAACGTTCAAAAGACAGCGGCTGCGACCCGTCAAGCGGACGCGACTGTTTGAAGGAATGCGGACGAAATTATAAATAGAAGAGAATCCTAATCACATTCTCATTCTATTCCTGTTCTAATTTCTTCTGCTTCTTCTTTATCTACTGCTCTATATATATCACAAAGTTGACATGCTCATTACAATCTCGTGCAGATTACGTCTGTTGTATCTTGGGAGACTTTAAATAAAGTCTTAAGGAAATTGTTATGACAAGCCTCAGACAGAATTTCCTTCTTCAATCGGTTAGATTTATAATTGATTTATATTTCTATCATTGTTTTCTACGCTGTGCTGTTTCTGTAAATAGTATTACGTTTGATCTATCACTATAGTTATTGCTATAGTTGTTAGTTTGTTGTTGTAATTTAATTACGACATAATTATTGCTTAAATTAGCTAATACAGACTTCCAAAGTAGTGGAAATCTGATTGATAAACTTGTGAGACGAGTTTATAATTGATTATTCTCTGTTTTGGTATACTAGACGTATAACAAATTTTTCCACGCAAGGCAACTGCGTGAGGGACATTTTTTCCACGCAGTCTCCCTGCGTGGAAAAAATGGCTTCCACGCAATTTATATCAATTGTTGCTGAAAACAGCAACAATTATTATTGTGGTTCAATATTTGTTTGTTATAATTACCGTCGTGCTAACTGAATTTTTTCTGCTTATTTTCAGATGGGTCGAACTCGAATGACGGCTTTCGAAAAAAAACAGAGAATGGAGAAAGCAGCTGAAGGTACAAGTGCGGAGATGAACGAGGATTTAACTTCATGTATGTTGGTTTGATATTTGACTGTTTGACCTCATGTATTTTGGTATGATATTTGACTTCGATATTGTAATGGTTGAAAGGATGGCTATGTCATATATGTATGATAACATTATATGTTTGTGTATCACATGCTATTTGTTTTTTTTTTCTATGATATTCAATTTGTCTGATCTTTATATATGCATTTCAGTGTTGTCTGTGTATCAGAGGAATCCGTTTTATAATTTTTTTTGACTTTCTGTTGTCACTACGCACTGACAAGACGAGGTTAGATAGAAAACCACATTGAGGCAGTGCGTGGTTCAGCACATGACTACGTAAAGCGCCAACGTGGTTACCTTACCATCCACGTTTGGCAACCACGAACTGGAACAGAATTCACGTGGACGATCTACATGGTACTTCCAAAATGTTAAAAAAAAATACCAGCTCTTCATCACCTTCAAACAAGCATAGTTTAAACTAAAAGATTCATGGAAATTCACAACATTGAGACACACTATAGTCCAAGAAGTTGCGAACGAATATATTTGTAGTTACTAAGCAACAACAATGTGCAAACGACTAGTTCCATTCAGCATATTCAACAAAAATGGTTCTCTCAAGTTTAACACACAATATAACAACTACAAAATGGTACCACGACTAATTCCATTCAGCATATTCAGTTCTTTCATCCCAAGCTTGTCTTCAATCATTGTAAATGCATTCCCATTTACTTCCATTTGTATCACGAGCTGTGAACCATTTTGAATATTTAGGTGGTACCGGATGCTTAGGTTCTAGTTTTACCTACGATTGGTAATGTGTAATTCAGTTTGAATGAAAAGAAACGAAATAGTTGATAATTTTAATAAGCCGTAAGTTGTGTACCTGAACAAAATGATCTTGGTTAACAAAAGCTATTACAATTTCAGTGCGTTGTATCGGTGGAGGCACTTTTCCTTTCAAAGGAGGTATTGTCAATAATTCTTTCACAAATGTTAAATACTATTTCGTCACACGTTTCTTCATCACTTGAATAATCCAACATTATTTCGTCACACGTTTCTTCATCACTTGAAAATGGTACAATCTACAAAAAACAAATATCATAAGTATTGAACACTAAAACAGTTAGTAGAAGAAAAAAAATTTGAACTACCATGCAAGGAGGATGCGTGGTTGTTGTCATAACCTCGCATAATATCCGCGTGGTAAGATAAAATACCACGCACTGCCACTGTGTGGTTTTACTATAACCCACGCTTCCTTCCTGCGTCATCAACCGTAAAACCCAGTAAGCCTACTACGTAGATTGTCGCAAATCCCACCGATCGAGTGGATTCGACTGTACTTGCAAAAATAATCAAACTTATCAAAAAAAATTTCAACTTACCTGCTGTGATTGCAACAGAGATTCACCCTCCTATTCAAAATCCATCCTCTACTAGTTTCAAAACGACTTTTTTTCAATGATTTGGAAAGTAGGCTTTTAGAGCTTAGATGTTCGATGTTTTAGAACCCTGAAAAAGTACGTAAGGTATAGGATTTGAGAAGAAACTTTCTTAAGGGTATTTTTGTCTTCAAAAAATTGTTTTTTCAAGAAGGGGCTACTAAGTAAAAACATGGGTTGGAATAGAATTTGCCTTGTTCAAAAAGCAATTTAGTTTAACCAGCAATCTTCTCCTTGTAAAAATAAAATTATAATCTTAGCAAACCAAACCAATCATATCTATCACCAAGATTACTCAATCCATTAGAATATAGGTGTGTGAGTTGAACAACTCACCTGAAATTTGCAAAGTGGAAGAAGAAGGCTGAGATGAAAGTTAATCTAATCTACCAACTATTGAAATACTGCTGCTTCTTCTCCAAACCCCAAAAACTCCTCCCAAACTCCAAAACTCCACAAACAGCCCCTAATCAACCAAAACTTCAGAATTTACTAATCAAAAACCTAAATTGATTACATCAATAGATAATAGAAGGAGAATAGAGTTCATACCTTACATTCTTTTGATTTTTGCTAATTTTTTTATTTCTAAGAAATAAAACTAAGACAAACTATGTTTTGCTTGTCTCTTTTCTTTTCTTAGTTTACAGAAGAAGATAACGTAAATAATTTGTACAAGAGTTGGATTAAGATGAGCAAGGAATTAGGAAATTAGATTACTGGAAATTTGGTAATGGGCTAGCATTTTACTAAAGCCAAAATATGAATTTAACTAAAGAATCCACTTAGCCCATTCAACTAAATTCAATTAACCTAAACCTAATTTACTTAATGCAAACAACTTCTAATCCATAATCAACAATAATTAAATTTTAACTTAACACTAATAAATTTTTATTTGGCAGTTAAAATAAATCATTTTTAACTGAAAACTCAATTCAAATATATATTTTCTTTTCAATTAAAAATTTATTTTATCATCAAATCAAATAATTGATTTAAACAAGATTTTGACTAAATTGAAATCCATAAATTAAATCAATTATTCAACTAAATTAAATTTCAAAAATTCCTGGTTTAAATTAATTAATTCTAATTAACCGTAAGTAAAAAGGTTATTAATAATACCGTTGTTACAGTGGGAATCAAGCAATATTTTATGCACACACCCGACCACTTTCAACCAATATCTTACACTATTTACATTTTATCAAACGGGCTTAAATTGACCAGTAAATCAGAATTCCTAAAGCAGGAAATATTCAAATCAAGGACTCAATTCACTTATCAAATCAAAAATCTTAAAACGGAAATTAGAATTCGCTCATTATTTTCAAGTTTTGAACGTGAAAATCCGTTCTTAAAAATATGTTTTAAATTACACATCTATTTTTAGTTTCGGTAAGTTCTTTTTTAAAATTAAATCCGAACTTCAGTCGCGTCTTTCTATAATCAACTTTTTTTTGAATTTTGTTGAAAAATGCAAATATTTAAGGATTTCACTACAAATAGTTGCATAAACTCTACAAATATTTGCAGTTTAGAAAATTCAAATATTTGTAGATTTCTCTGCATGTAGATATTTCTGCAAATATTTGCATAGCTTTTGCAAATGTGCTGAAACTTAAAAATATGAATTTTTTAAATTTGTTTTTGAAGGGGGTATCGGTGTATTTTGAAACTTAAAGAGGGTGTTTTACAAAGGGAGTTATTGTCTACACACACCAAATATACCCTTCTCGCTCATTTTTTTTCACACCCATGAAATTATTCCACACACCCACTAATTTAACTTGTGTGGCACTGTGCGCTAATTCATTTTCTAATACCACTTGAAAAGATACTAAAAAAAGGGTGCTACTAGTACAACCGTACAACGGTGGGGAACCACCGTTCGATTACATAATTTCCAAAAAAAAATTTAATGTATTTTATTGTTAATTTTAGTTAAATATCAAATGATAATATGTTGGAAAAAATTTAGAGTTTGATAGATTTAAGAAGACATTTGTGCAAAGAACAAATTAAACTACATTGGAAAGATCTAAGGAGATGACAAGCACCATTGTCCAAGTGGTTAAGTGATTCGGTTTTGGTGCGAGAGGTCACAAGTTCGAAACTTGCGTAGTGTGATTCGAACGTTTATTGACATGTGATATGTTGTCCCAGTGACATGTTGTATATAAAGAACCATTTCAAAAAAAAAAAGATCTAAGGAGATGTGTTAATGGCATGTTCCTTATTTTTTTGGCTTCACACAGTTTGATTTAATAAACCGACAGTAGATGAACCTCCCTAACGGTTGCTTGATTATGTACACCTATTTTTCTCCTTCTTTCACCCGCCTCTTTCCTCGTTCATCGACATTTTATAAAATACTTCTCTCATCCCATTACACCTACTTATTATTTTCTTTATTTAAAGAAAATAAGCATAAATTCTTTCATTTTCTTTGGAGTATAATCATGAACTAAAAATTCATCAACTCCAATCATTTTTCTATAAATTTCCAATAATTAATATTTTTTTTAGAAAACTATAGTTAATTTATAATTTTTTAACCTTAATATGTTAAGGTGTTAGATGATTTCATTTGAAATATCTTTCCAACTGATAAAAATTAAAACATAGCAAAATGACCTGCAAAGAAGAAATTGTTTAAATTTTTAAATAAATTCCAAGTGAGATTATTTAGTAAAGTTTATGCAAATTTAAATTTTTGAGTTAACTACAATGATGGTCGGTATTTGAAGTATATTTTCTTAATTCTTTTATTATCTCTTTAAGTGCATTGTTAAGTGTATTGATGAGCGTATTATTTCATCGGAAAATGGCAATACCCCGAAACAAAATTAAACAGAAAGAACTAATAAAATAAAGTAAGAAACACAAAAACAATTATAGTGGTTCAGCAAATCTAAGGCCTACATCCACTTTAATCTTATTATCCTTTCAATTCTCTCTTGAATACAAAGATTACAACTTCAATCCAACCAAAATCTAATAGATCTCGGATTTGGTAGAGGTTTTTAGAGTTAATGAAGAAGAAGATTGCTATCTACATCTAAAGTGCTAATTCCTTTTCTAGTTGCAAGTAGTTTCATATTTGTAGGCAAAATCCAACGTAGGTCTCGCCATCCAGGTTTAAAACTGTTACAACTCCGAGATCTGAATATCAGGAAGAAATTTAGATCGACACTGACCTGAATCAGGTTAGTACCGACATGACTATGCATGAAAAGCCAATTTTCTCTTCATATTTAAGCTTCTTTCATCCATCTCTTGTCATTACAGGTCTTAAATTCATGTCAATACCGACCAAATCATGCCGGTACCAACATGATTTTATTGTTCAAAGTTCATCAAACTTTTGAAGTTTCTTCATATCATCATTCTAAGTAGTTCTAATAAAGTTAGCGTGAATCATGTCAGTGAAAATCATGTCGGTACCAACATGAATCGTGTCGGTACCAACCTTATTTGCATTTTTAAAACTTGGCCAAATCTTTGATTTCATCAATTTTGACATCTCCCAAGCTCCTTGACTCATTCCTTTATTAGTTTGTTGTCCATGTCATCTATTTGAGTCTATTCGAAGACTGTTTAAATTTGACCATAAGATTTGTCACCTAAAGTATGCCTTATAAATAAATGGTGTGTTTTTCTCAAGAACAAGTTTCAACAGTAGTTGACCTCTAGCAATCAAGCTCCCAGCTATCTATCAGTTCCAATCATGGTGAATCATAAAGTTCCTTTGGATTCACATATAAATCAAAGGTCATTCTAGACCATCATAGCTAAGGACTCTTGTCCTTTCTTAAGTGATAGTCATAAATCACAATCAACTCATGTTCATTCGGAGTTATCATATCATATATCACTGTTACGATCATCATGTGTTTACACGAGGTTATCTATTTCATATGGAGTTCAAATCCTAAGGCCAAGTCTAGGTCTCTCTAGATCTCACAATCAACATCCAATCTGCAAGAAAGATGGTAAAAACGGTGCATGAAGTAGGAGCGTTAATGCGAACGGTCTACAAGAAAATGGTCAACAATCTAATCACATTGCTCAATCTGCAAGAGGGAAAAAAGTATGATAAGTAAAATAGCAGTAAGTGTAATGAGGCGCATGCATGTATATGAACATATGCAAACATATATGTATATATAGGTATACAGACACACATATATGCACATATATATGCAGATATATGTATACATATACATATATATATATACATATATATATATACATACATACATATATATATATATATATGTATATATACATATATGTGTGTAGCAATGAATGCAGAAGTAAATTATAAAGTGGGAAATACCACTTCAGGAGTAAAAAAAGCATCCCAATTATCATTGTCAGAACATTGGGGAAGAAGTTGTGGTTCAGCAGGTAGTGGCACTTGTACATCACTGTTGTAAAAGTGATAAATTTTATCAATTTTTTCAATGGTTTTTTCAGTAAGTGGATGCAGTGGTAGGTGAACGCCGTTGTCGAGTTGTTACGATGTTCCGATTCAGGATGAAGAACAGTATGTCTTCGGACGGTGTCTGAAGCTCCTACATTATCATCACCAAATGAGTGAACCCGCATGGTTAGACGTGAGCTTTTATGTTCGATTTTATCTATGGAAGTGGATGTTGTACTATCTTTGTTGTGTAGTAAAGATTTACGCTACGTGGTGGCAAATTAAATGTTAGTTGACAAATAAAATTAAAACATGTGGTAGAAAAAAAACCGTAGAAAATTGATTACAATGTCGAAGGTGACAGTGGAGGGCAGTAGGTACTGTATAGGGTATGAAGGAGGAAAATAAAAAAATAAGTGGTGAAGGAAGAGAGAAGGAAGTAGTACCTTTGTCATTCTATCATGGAGGAAAAGTGCAGGCAGTATTGGGGGAAAAGGAAAACAAGTAGAGCTTATGTAGTAAAAAAATAGTGGAATGGGTACAGTTAGTGTGATGTGGGGTGATAAGTGGGCCGTATGATGGGGAGGAAAAAGGGGAGTTGGAAGTGGAATTTTTTGAATTGGTTATGCATAAAGATAGTTGGAATGTTGAGTGCGTAGAGTTCATGTCAGGCAGGTGCAAATTATTAATGAAAGTTGCAGATGTGTACTAATGTGGTGTATACAGGTGTGTTAGAAGATGTAACAAAAGCTGATTGTGGCAGAGGAAAAACGTAAGAGATGTACTGGTTTACCCTAGCATACAACATAACGATGTATGGCATATATATTAGCGTTGTATATTTGCTTTTGGCCACAGGAAGGTACATAACAGCGGGCTATTTACCAAATATAAGCATCATACAGTTAGGTGTAAAGTACGGTTAATAGAGCAGGAGCAGAGTGTAAGTAATGTGAAGGTGGACCACAGCTGTAAGCAATAAGCAGCTATTAGTGACGTAAAGTTAAAAAATTTATTGTTTTTCCTGTACCACAGACGTACGTAAATTATTACTCAAAATTCAGGTTAACATATAAAGTAACAGTTTGTAAAAAATGTAGACTACTACAATTCAAATAGGAATAGTGGAGAAAAGAAAGTACATGTGTTTAATCGTACAGCATAGGTGGCTTACATTCAGTATAACAAAGTAATTGCGAAACAGTTGGTAATTAAAAACAACTGACAGAAGTATATTAAACTGCAGTAAAAGTGCAGCGAGCCATTGATATAAGCACTTCCTCCAACTGGGTACTCCGATTCTTATTTCCAAAGAGCAGTACGCAGCAGCTCACAATTTGTGTTAGCAGTCCTAAATTTATGTTCGCCTTCGACGGTGTAATTCTGCACCCGCTTGGAAAAGCTTGTTGGCTTTCATGTCAAACAGAGAATTTCAACTACCTTCAATGTTGAACCCTTCAGATGTCCGTTACATGCTAGAATAATAGAGAACATGCCCTTTTGTGGTGATAAATAATTTGTATGCAGCAAAGTTTTGTTCAACTGCATATTGAGTTAACCTGTAAGAGATGTATGTGAAACCGGAATATTATTTAGTGTACGCACCAATATGTTAAATATATATGTGTTTGTGTATCAGAGTTGTGTGTAATGTGTTATAATATTAGCAGTGCAAAAATGGATTTCAAATGTTGATAAGTTGAACAGCATGATGTTAACAGTAGTTCAACTGTTGTAAATGTAAAAGATAGGTGTGCGAGTGGAAAATGGTCAGTGAGAGCAGCAGATGTGGACAGAAAATTGGCAGTTGGGATGGTGAAATTAATTGCAATTGAGTCATGTAAAGTGTTAGATATACATTCTGTAAAGAAATGTTAAAAAAGAGTAGGAATGGAGGTAGTAAACGCGAAGGAGATGTGGACGTACCTGCTGAGTGGGTTGTCAACCGTCAGATGATGGTATGCACAGAAATGGCTAGACTGCGGAAAATGAACTTCCCCCGAACACATAGTGGAGGGAACTTTAAGGAGTCAGCGGTAGTCAGCTTTGCAGTGGCAGTCCTCAGTGTTGAAAAAGATTGAAAAAAAGGTACAGTAGGTTTATTAGTACAGTAAAAATAACTGCATGCAATAAGTTTATGATGATTGAGTCATGGTTTCATTACATGTGAGTAAAAAATCTGTGTATACTACATTTCTAGTATAAGTTCCTTTTTTCCGTTGAAGTTTTCCATTTTATACTAAAACTTTTATTGTTGGACGTCCGATACCTCGGGACAAAGCTACGTACAGTTGACCATGACTGAAAACATGTTTTGGAATATAGATTCCAACGTTTGGAATTGTTTGGCCTTGAGACTTGTTAATTGTTATTGCAAAAGCTAATTTTATTGGGAATTGTTTTCGAATTCGGATGAAAGGCATGTTGACATTTTCTGAAGGCTTTAATGGTATATGGGAGATAAATACACTTGTACCATAAAAATGGCCAACTGCGATTTCAGCATCTATAAGATTTATATGGAAAACACGGTATATTAACCGGACTCTATTGCATAATCCAATTTTAAGGTCAATATTCCTAAGCAGCATGATTGGGGATCCTGCTTTAAGAGTTAGTTTATGAGGGGGTAATCCACCTGAAGCTAGAGAATGCAAGAATTTTGGTTGGTACAAATTATTCCTATCATTTTCAGCTGAATCGAAGGAATAATAAATGTGGTCAATGTCTAGGAACATGGTTATTACTTTACTGTTGAGTTCATTAACTGTCTCATTTATTGGTGCTAATATGGCTCTATTCATAATATAATCAATATTGTACAGTCAGTAGCAAGGTTGGGGAAAACAGAGTTAATCAAAGTGTGAACGGAGTTTGAGTTAATCCAATTTGTAACAATATCATCTGGGACTTTGATCATGTCATCTTGTGCATAGGGTTCCTCCCCATTTCCAATACATAAAAGAATATCAGCATATGAATGATCATTTCTAGCACGCATATTTTCTGTTAGGTGTATGACGTGAATGAAGTACCATAAGTATGATCGTACTATGCATGCATCAACTGTTTGAGCCCTAGTATCATTCGTAACAATGGGCAAAACTTGATGGAAATCGCCTCCTAAAATGACAAATTTACCACCAAATTGTTTATCAGTATTTGTTAGATCTCTTAACATTCTATCTACTGCCTCAAATTCATGGCGATAAGCCATTGTAGCTTCATCCCATAGTATAACAGTTGATTTGCATAGTAATTTAGCTGTATCGAATTGTTTGGGAATGTAACAGGTGGAGGAGGAATCAAGATTTATTTGTATTTTAAATCGAGAATGCACAGTTCGACCGCCGAGTAAAGCTATAGAAGCAATTCTTGAAGTGGAAACTGCAATTGCAATGAGACCCTGACCCCTTGAGTGAGCTAAATTTCGAGATATAAATATGTTTTTCCGGTTCCACCTGGACCGTCGACGAATAAATTGAATTTTTTTGCAAGTTTATTGAATTCATTATCATGGTGAAAGCCTCCTTCTGTCATAAGTTGAAGTTATTTATGGATTCTATGTCGTGTAGTGGTAGAGTAATTAATAGTATCATGAGGTAAGTCATAATCAAAACTGATTTATTATATTGGTTGAGCAGGTCGTTAAGACCGGAAAGACATCGAATCAGTAAATAGGCATTGTTAGCTGTGGAAGTAGAAGTATGTTGATAATCTTCAACTAAATGTGGACAAAACTCATCCCACAACTCTCGCACATGACTTGACTCACGGTATACCAAAATCGTGACGAATAACCTTCGTAGTGCGGCATGCATATGTGTGTTTGAAGCATCCGTCAAACAATCTTTAATACTATCATCATTTTCTAGTAAACCCCTATGTTCAGTCGCTTCTTTGAATGTATGATACTGTATTCCACCAATGGTAAGTAAATCAGTAAAGAATAATGGACCCTTAACATGCATTAATAACAGTCAAAAAAATTAACGATCACCTTCTAGGGGGATACCGTGAACATTCTGCCTATGACCCTACGATTATTTCGTCTACGAACCCACTCCTTTTGTTTACAGTCCCACTAATATTTCTCTGGAAACTCATGATAAAAGTATTGTCGTGCGTCGGCAGAAGTAACATTTGTATGAAAGAATTCAGTAAGCATTGTTTTAGATCTGTTCTGATCATTCAGAACATGCTGCAACTGTTCAGTCGGAGAAAAGTGTATCGACTGTTTGTTTGGTAGATGTATTTGTAAACCAATAACGGAGGGGGAAATATTACTAAGAGAAAATTTAAATATTCTCCATAAGGCCTCACGAGCACAGACCCATCGTGCATTAGTGAATTTTGAAATTTCATCCCCATTATCATTTGGTGGAGTAGATACATCAACTGACACACGGTCTAGCCCCTTGTAAACGGACTTGTATAAATATTTTATGGATTTAATACTTGAGCAAATTTCAACATTTATATGACAATCATATTTCAAAAGTAAATAGGGATTATAAGGAACTACCCAACGGTTGTCAGTTATGTGTTCCACTGTTTGACCCTCAATCTCGTTATCGAGGCGTCTGTAAATTGGATATGAGTCATTTCCTTGTAAAGTGACGAGAGCGAAAGCTTTAGGAAACCCTTTCTTACACACGTCGTTTTTCATCAAACGAAGTTTGGGTTAAAGCGACCATAGGGACGATGAATCATGCGTTTCATGATAGCAGTATACAAATCAGGTTCAACATCTTTGATGGGAATTTCAGCTCTAAATAAAGCATTGTATTCATCGGGATTACCAATCTTATCATTTTCAGCTAAAATAAGAAGAATATGTGAGTGTAGTAGTCCTCTTTTTTGAAATTCAATGACATGGACATGAGCGATGACTTTACCTAGAATGCCTTTGTCAAATAAATCATGTTTTAATTGTACTAATTTAGAGCGAAAAATTCTTGTCGTTAAATCTGGTCTGTCGTGTGGTTGTTGATCAAGCAGAAGTTCATTAGTAATTTCAACCCATTTGGCATTACAGGTTACAGTAATAAATAAATCTGGTTTTCCATACCTTTGCACTACTGCCATTGCATCTTGGTATAGCTTGTGCATATCACATGGACTACCAATATGAGATGATGGAAGAATTTTTCTGACACCAATATTACCTGAGTTGATGAGTGTTTCAATTGGTTAGAAATACAAGTTGTAGAGAATAAGCAGTAACTGCTTAATATGACGGGGTGAACATGAAGAACATACTGGTCGATGTCTCTCCCATGGTGAGAGCATCTTGTAAACCCTGATATAGATCAGCCCTAATGGTATCTTGGTTATTACGAAGAAATCTAAGGCGCATGGTTTCTATTTTCACAAACATGTAAACTGCATATTGTTGAAACAGACATCCACCGTCTAAAATAAGGAATCTATCTCTTTGTCGGATCTAGGGTGATAATAATATGTTAGTATGCCGTTGAAATAGTGAAACAGGATGTAACGGATAACGGTAAAGGAGGTAGAAAATATTTGCCAATTAAATGATATATTTAAAATGTGTAAAAATATTGGTATTTGTTTTTGGAGCATAG
The DNA here is from genome assembly GCA_030737815.1 of Allium fistulosum. Lineage (NCBI taxonomy): Eukaryota > Viridiplantae > Streptophyta > Magnoliopsida > Asparagales > Amaryllidaceae > Allium > Allium fistulosum. Next base: position 1,200,609,405 of record CM060901.1, on the reverse strand, counting down.
AATTTTTGTGAAGGTGAAAATATAGGCAGAATTATTATGCAGCAAAATGAAGATTCCTTATTATATTGATAAGTAATACCGTAGCATATATATCTGTATAAGATGGGAGTAGTAAGATGTGCAGCTAATGTGATTTTTTCCATTATCGTGAGCATTCAAATCCCATCCATGTTCACCATATGGGAGTAAGAGATGATATTGGAGTGGATCATAAAATCTGGCAGTATTTGGTACTCGTTGTAGATTTCCACTTCTTGTTTCAACTATGATATCTCTACCGTGCAATACATCTGCTTCGTCGCCTACGACCAGCTACTTGTGATGCAGTTGGTAATTCATGAAGATGTCGGTTTATTGTAATCTCCTTTATTTTAATTTTACAAATTCCAGTATCATCACATTGCCCAAGTTGATGAAAGATAGATACGTAAGGGTTGTATGTATCTAAAATGTGTTGTAAACGAAGAAGGACATCCGATCTCAGTGCCTCATTATCGAGTTGTCGATTTTCAATCTCATGCTCTGTGTCGTAGATATAGAGTTGTAAATATCTTGGTCTACTTTCAGCTGTCGGTAAAACGCTTCCACTAAGATGATATATAGAACCCTGTGCACGATAGGAATAAATTCTAGCCATTGAATTTGCTAGGTTTTGATCTATATGTGCACCCATAGATGTAAAAGCAAATGCATCATTATAAGCTCTGATGTGGGTTCTGTAAAGCATACCAACTTCACCTTGGTCCGTAAATAAGTTAACTAATTGGTGTGGAGTGGTAGGTCGACAGGTGGTAATATTTCCATTGGAACAATAGTTTTGTTAAGTTTCAGCATATAACTTTTTGGCTACACAAAATGAGCAGTTTGTGGGTTCTGGCAGTAGGTGATTACGAAGAGCATAGTTTGCGAAAAAGTTTCAACTACAATTGTGATTGGTGGGAAAAGGTGGCAAAGGTTCTATAACTTCATGATTTTCATATGGTGCAGTTCCTACAGACGCATCAGAAGTGAGATAAATAAAAAAAAGTACCAAAATAGAAGGGCGAAGGTGTATGGTAAACATGATGATATATCAAATATATATATATTACTACTGCATGGTAAGGAAGTGGTAATAATTATTACTGCATAGTAGTTTCATTTCAGTTGGGGGTCCATAATGTTGTAGGTGAGGATAGAGGAAGAGGGAGGTGAATTAGATTAAATCAAGTAGTCGTGGATAACAAAAAAAAGTATATATCGTCAAATATGTTGTAATGAGAGTTCAATTTGGCAAAATTTGTTAACATAGTGAACGTACATATAGCCGTAAGGTATGGAGTTAATGGATGATTGCGTAATTTAATCAGTGCAGAAATGGTAAATTATATTCTGCGTTGATTTAATTCGAAATGTTATGTGAAAATATATTTGCAAATATCAGCGAAGAATTTAGTGGGAATTTAGTCAAAGTAAAATTGTAATACTGTTTATAGGGAGCAAAAGTAGGTAACTGAAGAGTAGCATAGAAAAGAGTGAAATAGGTACTCATGTATCTAAAAGGTTGTACCACTAAAAAAGGTAATCATGTAGCTAAAACCAAATCTGAGTATATGCAAAATTCTATAAAAGGCTTTTTAATACAGTATATTAGAGTCAATGGTAGTCGTTTATGTTTTTGAAATATGATGGTATGTAACCAAAGATTTTGGTTTGGAAGTGTGATAGTACACAACCAAAGGTTTACGTCGTCAAAATATGTATTTCAGTGGAAAGTTGTAGATTTAGAACTTTGTGGGGAAAAAACTATATATGATACTTAATACATTTCCAAAATCTAATATGTACCTGAAAGTTTGTACTGTCAAAATTACTTTATTTTTAGAATCTGTATTTGCAGTGAAAGCTATGTATAAAAATGCGTATATTGAACAGGTGAACAAAGTATGGAACCATATAGACCTAAATGTCGAAACCAAAGTTTATGCATGTGTATTTGAAATTACAGTTTTGAAAGTGGATGTATTATATATATTTGAAATGTTCATATATTTTGAAATTATAAATGCCGACACCGGAATCTTTCGAAACCTGTTGAAATCAGAAAACAGCTTCAAGCTCAGAAGTCGAACACATATTTAAAGTCGGTTAGTTTGAAATACACCTGACATACAGGTAGAAATAAACCAAACTGCATATTCAGAAAGTCATACTGCTTGTACAATCTATATTTTTAATCAAAGGTATGTATAAAACTACATATATTGAAAAGATGAACATATTGTGGAATCGAATAGACCGGAATCTTACACCCGAACTTGTTGCATTTATATTTGAAATTACATTTTGTAAACTTGATATATTATACGTCCGTGAAAGTGTCATATATTTTGAAACTGTGTATGCCTAAACCTGAATCCGTTGAAACCTTTTGTGTTATCAAATGAAGACATGTAGAGTACAATAAATACTCATTTCAAATTCTGATAGTTCAAATAGTTATTGAAGAGATTCAAAATCTATATTTCATAAAGCTAATGTATAAAATCACGTAAGAGCTTAAAGGTCTGAAGTCGAACATATATTTAAATTCTGTTACTTTGAAATACAGCTGACATGCAGTTAAAAATAAACCAAAGTGCATATTACAAAAGTCTTATGAGTTGTAGAATCTGTATTTTTAATCGAACCTATGTACAAAACTGCTTATATTCAAAAGCTGAACATATTGTGGAACCGAGTAGATCTGAATGTTGCAACCAAACTTGTTGCATTTATATTTGAAACTACATTTTAAAAAAGTGATATATTATATATCTAGGGAACTTTCGTATGTTTTCAAATTGTATACGCCAGAACCTGAAAATGTTGAAACATTTAGTGTTACCAAACGAAGACATGTAGAGTACAGTCAATACTCGTATGAAATTCTTACAGTTCAAACTTTTATTCAGGAACGTCAAAATCTATATTGTTGAAAGCTGATGTATAAAATAAGTTTAGAGCTTGAAGCTCAGAAGTGGAACACATATTTAAAGTCTATTAGTTTGAAATACAGGTGACATACAATTAGAAATAAACCAAACTGCGTATTAAGAAATTCATATGTCTGTTTCAAAGCTTTTGATTTTTAAAACCTGGTGTGAAGTTGTATATGTTTGACAGTAGCATATATATAAACATACAACTTACTGTGGTGAAATATATTAGTTGAGAAGTAAGCGAAAACTATGTTGTAATAATTTATTGCACCAAAATTTGAATGTAACGTATCGAAGTATAGAATATAGATTTCATCATGTACACGTTATTAGTATGTACGTAGCCAAATGTATCCCATGTATTTTCAAGGAAGTACAATTAGCGTGTTTTCGAACACCCGATTCGAATTCCAGAATGGTATGCATTTTGAGTATTTGTATTTTCGCTATTTGGAACGTTGTCAATCGGAAAGGCGAAAAACAGAAGGGGAGTGTGAACCAAAAATAGTACCTGCTGTAGGTGGTTATTCCAATTCAGATGTGGGCACCCGTTGCGCACGTCGTTGTCGTCTACGGTTAGCAAGCTGAAGTTGCCACGCGTCATTGGACATTCTTTCACGTCGTGCTCGTTGTGCCAACCGACACTGTTCCCATTGCTAATCGTCCATCTGTATAATAGCCAGAGGAGGAAAACAAATATTGAAGTCGGTAAATGATGAATAAAAATGGAAATAAAGTGAGGTAAAGTTGATGTAATGAAAAAAAGTGTTGACGTTCAAGAGTGGGTGAGAAATGAGGAATGAGAATTTAACAGTAAGGCGGGGGTGAGTGAAGGTTGAAGCAGTAGTGAAAAAAACTAAAAAGGGGATGGAATACCTAGTTGCAGCAAGAGTGTAAACGTATGTAGACAGGGAAGAGGAAGCATAATTTAAGTAGAGTGGATATTTGTGAAGTTAAATAGGAAAGGGAAAAAAGAAGGAGATATTTTGGAGTTTGAACGGTTAAAAAACAGAAATACTCAACGTGGAATAAGTCGGTACTAAGTAATCGAAATTTTTTGTAATTGTCAGTTGAAAACCGATGTATATTTGAAATCGTAAAACCGCATATATATGTATTAACAGAAATATTATATATTTTAAAACCTGACATATTCTAAATGTTTGTGCATTCATAATATGATATCTACATTCTTAACTTTATACTTATACTGACATGAGGTCATATGTTCATAAATTGGTAGATCCCAAAACGTTGACATGCCTAATACTTTGTAAGTTTGAAAGTTGCAAATACCCAAATTTACAAAACTGCAGTTATATATGTAGAGAAAAATAAACCCACGCAGAACCACATTTTAATCTAGTATTATAAACTAAGCAATATACAGTCGAAACCAAAGTACAAAAATATAGTTTATGTGTTTAAGCTTTAACGCTTTAGTCACTTCGTATTTTAGACTGTTAAAATGCAATGTTCGAAATGAAATCTGAAATAGCTAGAGTATTTCAAGTTTGAATCCTTTAAAAGTTCATCTTGTTAGATTTGTAAATCTTCAAAATGAAGCGATTAATCTGGAGTAAAAATCTCATACCTTGAGCGAGATCATCATAGTTGATTGTCAGATTCATAACGTCATGAGCGGTGACGGTTACCACTGACATTGACGTAGACAGGCGACATCGTTTACCTCTGTAATTGGCTAACAGCTACATCAGCTATGACTTCGAAGTCAAAAATCATTAAAGAATCTTGATGACTTTGATGTTACTCGATCTGCTTCGACTTTGTCGAGGAGATTAAGCATGTTTATTGATGAAGCTGAATTTCACCTCAGATTCGTCGAGGGAGCTGGAAGTCAGTGAGTTGACGACTTCATTGTTGATCCGTAAGCTTCACTACACCTGTACGATTTTGTTAGCAAGGGATGAACTCCGTCGAGCCTCCTTCACCCTGACCATCTAAGTAAGCTGTGTAATCTGTGACAAAATATTTATAAACTTAGCAAAAGGCAAAAGATTGTTTTGGAAATGTTCAAAATTGAAACTCATAATGTATAGCTCATATAACACATCCATTATCTGCACAGCTTTATGATGATTTTGAACAAATTTTGTTTTAAACTTGTGTAACCACTTTTTTTTGTGAATGATAATGTCTGGGTGCAATTGGGAGATTCGTCATATGTCTAAAATAAGCTTCATGGTATACATATGATGCGTATAAAATAAATACAAATATTTGTTATTGAAAAAACTAAATAATGATATGCTATATATTTCCACACAGTTGTAACTTTTAACAGAGGAAAAGCTGCATAATGCATATAGCCACTACAAATTTACTAAAGTAATAACAAATATATAAACCAAAATCAAACCGAGGATTGTAATCATCATAAAAACACAGATCATGTTAAAAGTTCCAAGGTTATGGTTGTTGCATGTTGTTTACCCAATATGATCATCCAACCATTGTATATGCACATAGTTTCTTGCATTTTGTACGAAATTAAAACTGAGGCAGTGCCAAAAGTGTGATGATGTTGTGTAGAAGCTGTAAGTGTTAGTTCGGTGCAAGATCATTAGGCAAAAAAGGAAAAAAATAAAGTCAGAATATACCACTTACATAACTCAAAGCAATTTCTCACAACGGTTAGTGATTTTAAGAGTACTTATTACTTTTTACATCTGCCAAAGGATAAGTTTGTTCAATGAGACTGTTGTTAAGTTTAGGAAAAAATATTAAATATTTCATTGTATATTTAGTCATCTAAGCCAAAAAACTATGTAGCACATGTTATGGTAAGTGTTAAGCAAGGACTGTGAAATGGAAAATGTATTTGAATCTTAATCCAGAAAAAAAATGCACAAATTGGATTATATTCAATCAAAATGATGTTAAGTATGTAAATTTATAAACCCAACTATATGAAACTGCACTTATATGTGTAGATAAAAGTAGACCCACTCAGAACCACATTTTAATCCAGTAAGTTAGACGAAGCAGTATACCGTTGAAAGCAAAGTACATATATGCAATTTATGTGTTTACGCATTAAGGCTTTAGTTAGTTTGAAACCAAAGTAGATGTATGAATCCTTTCCCATGTAAAACTTGCAAGTATGTCTGAAAACATATATGCAGATACATATGAAACTTACATACAAATACATGATATTCGTAGGCTTGAAAATTCAAACATTCATGATCCCCAAATCAAAGTCCATGACAAACCTAAGTGGCTTATGAAATCAAATTTACGTAGAATTTCTCATTTTTGGAAATAATAGATCTGCTTATATAAGCAGATAAGTTTGGAATTTCTTGGTTTTTTAGATTGTTAAAATGCAATGGTTGAAATGAAATCTGAAATATATAGAGTGTTTGAAGTTTGAATCCTTTAAAAACTCATCTTTTTAGAGTTGAAAATTGCCAAAACGAAAGTATTAATCTCGATTAAAAATCCCATACCTTGACCGAGACCAGTATAGCTGATTGTCGGAGTCATAATGTCATGAGCGGTGACAGTTTCCACTGACATTGACGCAGACAGGCGACATCGATTACCTCTGTAATTTGCTAACAGCGATAGAAGCTATGACTTCGAAGTCAAAAACCATTAAAGAATCTCGATGACTTTGACGTTACTCGATCTGCTTCGACTTTGTCAAGGAGATTAAGCATGTTTGTTGATGAAGCTGAATTTCGCCTCGGATTTGTCGAGGGAGTTGGAAGTCAGTGAGTTGATGACTTCGTTGTTGTTTCGTAAGCTTTAGTACACCTCCATGATTTTGTTACTAAGAACTTCGTCGAGCCTCGTTCACCTTGAGCGTCCAAGTAAACTATGTAATCTGTGACAAAATATTTATAAACTTACCAAAAGGAAAAAGAGTCTTTTGGAAATGTTCAAAATTGAAACTCATAATATATAACTCATATAACACATCCATTATCTGCACAACTTTATGATGATTTTGACCAAATGTTGTTTTAAACTTGTGTAACCACTTTTCTATTATGAATGATAATGTCTAAGTGCAATTGGGAGATTCATCATATGTCTAAAATAAGCTTCATGTTATACATATGATGCGTATAAAATAAATACAAATTTTTGGTATTGAAAAAACTAAATAATGATATGCTATATATTTCCACACGGTTGTAACTTTTAACAGAGCAAAAGCTTCATAATGCAAATAGCCACTACAGATTTAGTAAATCAAACCAAGGACTGTAATCATCACAGAAACATAGATCATGTTATAAGTTCCAAGGTTATGGTTGTTGCATGGTGTTTACCCAATATGATCATCCAAGCATTGTATATGCACTTAGTTTCTTGCATTTTGTACAAAATTAAAACTGAGGAAGTGTCAAAAGTGTGATGGTGTTTTGTAGAAGCTCTAAATGTTAGTTAGGTGCAAGATCATTAGGAAAAAAGGAAAAAAATGAAGCCAGAATATACCACGTACATAAGCCAAAGCAATTTCTCACAGCGGTTAGTGATTTTAAGAGTATTTGTTACTTTTTACATTTGCCAAAGGATAAGTTTGTTCAATGAGACTGTTGTTAAGTCTAGGAAAAAATATTAAATATTTCATTGTATATTTAGTCATCTAAGCCAAAAAAACTATATAGCATATGTTATGGTAAGTGTTAAGCAAGGACTGTTAAATAGAAAATGTATTTGAATCTTAATCCAAGAAAAAATGCACAAATTGGATTTTATTCAATCAAAATGCTGTTACATATAATCCAGTATGATAAACAAAGCAGTATACCGTCGAAGGGAAAGAACATATTTGCAATTTATGTGGTTATGCGTTAAGGCTTTAGGCAGTTTCAAACCAAAGTACATGTATGAATCTTTTCCCATGTAAAACTTTCAAGTATGTATGAAAACATATATGCAGTTACAGGTTGAAAATTCAGACATTCAAAATCGATGACAAACTTAAGTGGGTTATGAAATCAAATTTATGTCCAATTCCTCATGTTTGAAAATAAGACATCAGCTGTATATAAGCAGATAAGCTGGGCATATGTTGGTTTTTAGATTTGCAAATTGCAATGGTCAAAATTAAATCTGGAATACCTACAGTATTTGCGCCCATATACAACTTTGAAGTTGGTATGAAAACATATATGCAGATACAGGTTGAAAATTCAGACATTCAAAATCGATGACAAAGTTAAGTGGCTTGTGAAATCAAGTTTATGTTGAATTCCTCATTTTTGAAAATAATATATCAGCTTGTATAAGTAAAGATAAATTGCGATGCTCGAAATTAAATTTGAAAAACCAACAACATTTGAAATTTGAATGCTTTAAAAATTCATGTTTTAAGAGTCATAAATCATTAAGATGAAACTAATAGTGTGGAGTAAAAATCTCATACCTTGACCAAGACCATCAGTAATGATTGTCGACGGCATGAGCGATGGCGATTACCAAATACATTGAGGCGGAGAGGGGACATCGTTTACGTCTGTAATTGGGTAATAGGGACATCATGTATCACTTCGAAGTCAAACAACATTATCGAATCTGGGTTGTCGAAGTTGAATTTCGCTTCGGCTTTGTCTAGGGATCTAGAAGGCAAGGACTTCGTTGTTGTTCCGTCAGCGGCAGTAAAGTTGGACGATTTTGGTACTAATTGGTGAACTTCGTCGCCTGCAAGTTACTTCGCCAAGCAGTAGATCCGGATGTTAGCACGCCAGAGCGAAAACCGAATGATACCCGAGTCCCTACGTCGGCAAAGCAAAAAAAATCATAGATCGATTTAGATCCACGGAAGGCGGTGGACATGTAGGCGGAGAAAAACAGTTGGAGGAGAAAGTGGGGAGAGCAGATATAGTAGTTTGTAGAAGAGCAGATAGGTTTAGGCTATGGAGGAAAGGGAAGAAGGAGAAGGATGTCAGAGGTGGTTGAGGCGGAGTAGGGTTCAGGAAAGGCGATTGACATGTTGGGAGAGAAACCATAGCGAGGAGAAAGTGGGTAGAGGAGAAAGTGGGGAGAACGAATGGAAACAGTTGATATTTTAGGGACCAAAATTTGGGTATGAGAAAGGATGCATATGACATATTCCCTTTATTTGTATGTAGTTGTGGCTGCAGTAGGGAGAAGGGATTGTTGGGAAGTTTAAAAAAGCTTTACCACAATAAAGTATTTGTATTATTAGTAGAGATATGTATGTATCATATGCATATACATATACATATACATATTCATATACATATATGTATGTATGTATGTTTGTATGCATGTATGTATGTATGTATGTATATCTGTGCGCGCGCGGATGTGTGACATAGAAAACCATGCAAGGTATAAAATGCATGTGTATAAGTGTTGGGATTTACAATGCAACGGACTTGCTAGCTCAGCTCTAGTGGAGTTGGCAGGGGTTCATAGCATCCCAGTAGAGGGAGAGGGTTCGAGCCCTGGCAGCTACTCTTTAGCAACTTGTAATTTGCGAAGACACGTAATAATCTCTTAAAATGAGTTGAAAATCTCGGGATCAAAAAGTGCCTCTGCGAGAGCTCGGCTAAAACGGAGGGCCGGTTGGGGCGGCCTATCGGATTCCCTAGCTCTACTCTCCGAAGTAGGTTTTTTTAATTATATACTTTAATTTATGTAAATAAAATATTGCAAACATACACACACACACACACACTTTATTTTGAATGATTACATATGTGTGTGTGTGTATGGAATTTATAAATATATGTGTATATATATGTAACTATGTATATAAAACATTTAAAGTATATTATAAAATTTAATTATTTATTTTGTTGTAAAACCAAAAACAAAATTATATATATATATATATTCTTATAAATAGTTTAGTAATATATATACATATATGTATGTATAAACATATATGATATATATATATATATATTAAAATATATATGTTTACTTACCTAATAATGCTTATTGTAAAATTAGATTTTCTAATTTAATTTACAATTTTCGATTTGAAATTAAATAATAATACTATAAAATTATGTTTTTTATATTTTATAAAAAATCTAGATGATATTTTAGCATTTGAATATTTTAAAATATATTTTATAATTTAAAAGAAAATTTAAAATTAAATTTTAACTTTTGGCATTTATATTTATATTTAATTCATATATATTTATTTATTTATCTAATTTTTTTAATTCGAGAGTTTACCAGGTGAAAAATAATTTTATAAATTTTAAATTATATTTTATATGATATAATTATTTATTTAGAGATTTATTTAAGTGATTTGAATTAAATAATGTTTAACTAATATTTATATATGTATTAGAATTTATTTTTTATGCCAAAAATTATATCTGGTATAAAACTATTTGTATGTAATTTTAAAACATATTTTGTATAGTATAAAGTTTAGTATTTAAACTATTGGCTTTACGTTGTTTAAATAATTTATATTAAATTCATCTAAATAGTAAAAAATCAAGAAAAAATTGATCTTAAGTCGTGAGTATCATGACATATATATGTCAAAAAAATAATATAAATAAACATATAAATAAACAACTATCTTGAATGTGAGGATATATTAATATACTATAATCATTACCTAACTAATAAATCAACATATGATACATAAATTATATAAATATTAAAATATAATCATAGATCAGATAATTACCTTTCACAAATGCCAAAATAACACATCTTGAAGCATTGAAACAAACTCTTGAATAAAATTCCAATTCTGAAGGTGCTATCTCCCGAATTGTAGACCACCGGCTATCGAATAGGGTTTAATTTTATTTTATTTATGCTTGGATAATGGAGGAGAAGGGATGAAGAATTCGGCCAAATTTGAGAGGGATACAAGGCTCAAAAGGTTAGAAAAGAAAGTTGGTCGGATACGTTTATAGAGGAAGAAACGTTGAAAGAAGTTAGGATCAAGATCCACATTTCTCTCTTACTCTTTCTTTCCTTTTATCCATTCAACCCTAGCTCCTTTAATCATCATATGGCCACCCCATATACTCCATTACAGCCGGACCAGTCAGTCCCCTATATGGCTTTAAACCCATTTAAAGGCCAAACAAAAAAAATCTGCATTTAAATCCGAATTTGCGTATCGATATTGTGTATCAATTAGTATATTTACAACTATTATATATACATTTAAAAATATTTATTCATCAAATCAAAATAAAAAATTTATAACTAATATTTCATAAATATTAATTAATTTAATTAGTTTATATAATTAAAATTAATAAAAGCATGTGGCCAAGGAATATTCAACAATTCTATTGTTCGACTCTTTAGGTGTAAATTTGGTCATGGATTAATATCAAACTATTCAAATATTAATGTTCACACGTCACTTAGCATGTGGTGTTACATTTTAGCCAAATTCATCGCTTACTTGGTTTTGGTAAAATCCAATTTTACTTTAATAAGCATTGCTTAATTGTGGCTAATATTTACATCAATTCTTTTCATCAAAACTATATCGCTTTGGACTTATGAAATTTGATAATGGTAAAATTTCCAATATCATCCATATTCAACTCTATAGTCTAAACATAAAGTCATTGGTTTAATAATAACAATTATTATTAACCGAAATGCTATGGCCAGAGACTTTGACTTTGAGTTGACTTCAGTTGACTGGAGACGAATCCTCTTTTGAATAGTGTTTCACTTCCAATGCTTCCACTTGATCCAACTATAGTTGTTCGATGGACGTCGTACCATGATTTAACTATAATCAAAACAAAGCTTCCATATTAAGGGTTAATAGTTCCTCAAGTTAAGAGAACTGTGTAATTTTGTTGCCTCGATATTTTCTGGTTGTCCTTAGTTATATTAACTAACGGAAAACTATCGAGTGAGTCATTCCATGGCTATCCAATAACTATCAGTATCTAATCCCTTGGTTCCCCACCAACCATGAGTAATAAACTACCCAATATTTGAAGAATGTTATGTAACCTAGTCTTAATGGATGTATCGATATCTAATCTCGATACATCTTGAATAGGAATATTTAAAATGGCATATTTATTTTCATTATGATAAATTGCTCATGGTTACAACATTTTGTAGCTACTATTACAAAACATATCATTTATTGATTTTCTATTAAATATAATTTTAATTAAATTAATTAATTAATATAACATATTATATCAAGTAAATAAGAGAAAGAAGACTCCTTTCATTCCGAACAAGATTGATTATTGAGTTAGATATATGTAATAAATTACATAATTGCCCCTAAGGAATACCCTTAACTCTATTAATCTCCCACTTACACTTAACTCTATTAATCGGGTTAATCCATCAGTGGATGGGTATGCTATTATGTTTCAATTATCTACCATGGCAATCAACTTTCTCCAACGTAGATAAACTGTCTTCATCATGTGGAACAATTCAGGGTATGTCTCTATACCTCAGTCAGCTCTAATTTATATTATGAACTATATCATGACATTGTTATCATATAACAATGTTATGGGATTCTTAACATTTGGGATCGCCCTCATCTCGGTTATAAATTTATGCATTTATTCTGTATATACATTGCTTTTATTGTAGCACTATTCAAGACGACGTGCTTGGCCTTTTATTCAGTCATCCACAATCTCTCATTTGGAACATTTCCAACTTAAAGCTTCTTAACCAATCTTTGAATATGAATTTTATATTGACATACCATACTCAATATCACATATGAAGTCTGAGTCTGAATACTCTTTTACAAGGAGTTCATTGTTTCTATAAACAATTCTCATATATTTCATAAATACACGAGAATGCTCTAAACTACCATTTAGTGACCTTAATTTGGATTTGATATTTTCTTTTTGTATCAAATACATAAACAAATCACGATATCGTAGACAACATAACATATATGATAATTCATATTACCAATGCATAAGGAATCAATCTTACATGTTTCTTATTAAATATTTCAATAAGGTGTTTCTACATATTGTTTGGGACATTCCCAATGTCCTTTATACTCACTATAAAAGACATCATTTGCAAATCCAATATTGAGTATTAAAACAACTAAAAGCTAATTTTTAACACAAGTACATAGTTAATAATCAGCAGTGTGTTGTTTTCTTATGTTTGGAAATACCAATGTACCTTTAACATTCTTTCTTATGGACACACACTTCCTCTACATCCTAACTGAAATCAAACATATTATATCAAGTATATAATAGAAATAAAACATCTTTTATTTTAAACAAGATTGGTTATTGAGTTAGATATATATAAAATCACATAATTGCCCCTAGGGCATACCCTAACTGTATCAATCTCCCACTTGTGCTTGAGGTTAATTATGAAATCTTATCCAACTTCTTCAATTGGTTTCTTCAAAACCAATTGGGTCAGTCCCTCAGTGAACGGGTATGCTATTATGTTTCAATTATCTACGCTGTTAATCAACCCTCTTTGACGCTGATAAACTACCTTTATTATGTGGAACAATTGGGAGTATGTCTCTGGACTTCTAGTGAGCTCTGAGTTCTATTATGAATCATATCGTGACATTGTTATCATATAAAAATGTTATGGGATTCTCAACATCTACAGTCACACTCGGCTCAGTTATAAATTTGTGCATTTATATTTATATACGTTGCAGAACATTGCTTTTATTGTGGCATTATTTAAGGCGGCGTACTTTGTCTTTTTCATTGAACCAGCCACTGTCTTTCATTTCCAACATTTCCAACTTAAAGATTCTTAACGTGAATTTATTATTAACATATTTTACTCAATACCACTTATGAAAGTTTGAGTCCGAACACTCTTTCTTAAGGAGTTTGTTGTTTCTGTAAACAATTCTCTAGTATTTCATAAATACACGAGAATACCTCAAACAATCATTTAGTGATACTGATTTGGATTTGATATTTGCTTTATGTTTCAAATACACAAAAAAAATCATGATATCGTAGACAAAATAACATGTATGATAACTCCTATCACAAATGCGTAAGGAATTAATCTTACATGTTGCGTACTAAACATTTTAATAAGGTTCCTTGCATATCGTTTGGGACATCCCAATATCTTTTATACTTACTATAAAGGACATCATTTACAAATCCAACATCGAGTATTAAAACAACTAAAGCTGATTTTAACACAACTACATCGTTAACAATCGGCAATGTGTTGTTTACTTATGGTTTAGAAATATATGTGTACTTTTTAACATTTTTTCTTATGAGCATATGCATCAACCACATTTTGATTGACAATCAAGCTATTTGATATTTCTATCATAACATTTGTTCAATTTTGATGTTTGTCGAACGACACTTTCGTATCGGTTCTTGAATCATATCCAAAAACTCATAAACTCAATATCGCTCTCACTGACTTCGAGACAGTTTGGTTACTATGTGTAAACAACTTACTCTATATCATTTAGAATTTTCAATTTCAACACATATGTCTCAAAACATAAAGTCATACCATGCGATAATTTTATGAGTAAAATCTGAACTTGAGCATACCGAATGGTGAATCTAATACATTAATTTCAATAATTGAAATTCGCAGTCTTATTCTTATTAATATGACTCACTATATTTGAACTGCATGTCATTTTCTTAGACATATTTGCAGCCAATGGATCATATCCCTTTAGGCATAACTATCAAAATCATATTTTGATAATGTGCTTGGATTCAATTTTGGACTTGTGTATCATACCATATCTTAGGGTCAATACTCTTAATGGTGTAATTAAACAATTGAGGATTATTTATTCTTGACATTGACAAGAAACTCACAGTTTCTCTTTAATGTACAAGAATAGACATTAGATGTTCTAATGTATTTGTGTTCATTCAGGTTCGGTCAATTTCATTTTATCCCTTGTAATCAGTTTTATCATTGGATCGTATCCAAATCCATTTTATACCAATAATTTCTTAAAGAAATTCCTTCACTACGATGTTGATGTTTCCCAAAACAAATATATTTTCTCAGTGCAACGGAATGGGCTTTCATAAGCATTTTATGAATTGTCTTACATAAAACTGATTTTGCATTAGTTCATAATATATTTATGTTTACAACATAAATGAGTCATCTAATGGCTATCATTCTCAAAATTCTCTTGGGACTATTCATACTGTTGGACCTGGGCTATCCCGCAGCATAGCTAAATTGTAAATTTTTAAAAATTCCTTTTGTTGGATCTTTATTGGGCTTAGTCTAAATTCATTGAGGATTTTTCTAAATTTTCCTTTTAAATCGTTCTTCGTATTATTATAATTGTTTAAAAATTAGTTTAATTTAATTTTAATTAATTGTATACAATAATAAATACATCATATGCACCTATGTGTATAGTGTAAGTGCAACATATCAAAAGTGTACATAGTTAATGTGAACATTGTTTAGGAGTTGGGATTTACACCGTAACCAACATATTTCCCCTCTATATATGTCTTTGTAGTCCAAAACATAAAAGTTTTTTCCTTTTATTTATACACACACACACATATGCATTTACATGTATAAATGTATATATACATACACAATAATTGTTTGGCAAAGCAGTTAAAAATGAAATAGACTTTATTTATGTTACATGTAGTAAATCAAATAAAACTAAGACTAATTAATGTAGTTTAAAAGTTTACTATCATATCTTATAGAAAACCCTTTTAAACTTTGGGTTAAATACAAATATACGTGCACGCATAAAGATATTACATAAATATGTAAGCCCAAGTGCATGTACAACCCAAACAAAATTTGGAACGAAATAAATAATATACAAGTGGCTCATGAAAGAAAATGTTTCCTTTTAAGCAATGATTAAATACTAAATTAGATGCAATTGTAAAACATGGAATAGATCATTAATTTAATGTTTCCCTTTTTTCTTTTAATTAGTAAAGTTTGTTTTAGAATGATTAAAACCATGACAATTAAGTCATCATATTATGCTGATGACAAAATTAATTAATGAAAATATTTCCATTTACATAGCAATTCATGTGTAAACAATCAAATCTAAATCAATTGATATGAAAACTGATTTATTAGCAAGAATATTCCAAAATTCAATTATTTTTTTATTAATAATAACAAAATCAAACAACATAGATATATACAGGTTCGTGATAAGAAGATGTAGATCTAGGTTATACATGGATGAATCAATATATAGAACAAAAAAATGAAACTAAAAGGATCTAGACCTTGGTTAAACAAACAAAATAAATAAACATGCAAAACAAAGACAAGAAATTATTGTTGTTAGTGATGAAATAGCAGTGAACATAGCAAGGGTTTTTTTTAATGACAAGAATATACAATTGATTCAAGCAGGGGTTTGTGACATTCAAATCAAAATCCAAATTCATATATATGAACAGAAGGGAGAGTAGAGAATTAAGGGGATGTAAACAAAACTAAAAGATAAGTAAATTTATAGAATTACTTTAGGATAAGTGACGCAGCGGATTATACAAAACCAATGTAGATCGATGAAAGTAGCAATCGGTGGATTGAGAGATACTGAAATGCCCAAATTCGTTGATCTGAAGATACCGAATTCTAGCTATCCCGAACTCGTTGATCGCGCACGATACCGGGTTCAAAGATCTGCGATTCTTCACACGTTGATCTAGCGCGCTAGATTCCGTGAATCGGCTTCAGCTGTCGTTGAATCGAGCACACTCGATTATCCGAGAGTGGAGATAGGAGATTATACTCGACTACCAATTTGGTGAAAGCACAAAGCTAACAAAACAAACTTTTTATTTCCAATCAACTAAACTATTACAAATGACCAAACATGCCTATTTATAGGCTACAACTCAACACGCCAAAAACAGAACAAAATTTCAACAACACTTAGGTCGTGAACGACCTACGACCTAAAGATGGTGCGACCTAAAAACATGCGCGACCTAAAAATGAACGACCTAAAAATAACGACTTAAAAGATTTCAACAGAAGAAAATACAACACAACACTTTACAACCATAGGTCGGAAACGACCTAAACAACTCGACCTAAAATACATGCGACTCAAGAAAATACAACATATTACAACACATCATCTTGATTCACGACTTACGACCTAAAATGGACGGCACCTGGCTTGAGCGACTTAAGAATGAACGGCATCCCTGCATCGGCGACCTAAAAATGAAGCGGCTTCAGAAACTGCGTGACCTAAGTCCTCGCGACTTAATGCCTTGCGACCTATAACGAACGACCTATCTCTCCTCATCTTCTCGCGACCTAACTTAGGTCGTAACATATCTCTGCGACCTAAAGTTGGTCTTAACTCGATAGCTCGCGATTCTCCACTAGGTCGCTGGAGCGACTTAAAACCCTCGTTAAGTCGTACGTGACCTAACACTTCCGTTGCTTCCTTTTTTCACTGTGTTGCTTTGTTACCTCGCTAGGTCGCGGCTCCGTTAGGTCGTAACTCGTTAGCGACCTATGGCATAACCCAAGCGCTACTTCCTGTTTCACTTTAGGTCGTACCTCCTCCACGCGACCTATCTGCTCGTTAGGTTGTAGTAACCAGTTAGGTCGTTTGCATGCTTGAGCGTTGATTCCGTTAACTCGTAGCCGACCTTCCATAGGTCGTGAGCGACCTAAAAACCTACTAGGTCGTGAACGACCTAAATTGGCAGATCGCGCTGCATTATCCTCCCCTGGTTGACGAAAATTCGACCTCGAATTCGCACCTTCTCTTAGCATTACAAGCCCCTCTCCATGATATGGAATCAAATACTTGACATTGAAAACCTCGGAAGTATGAACATTATCCGGTAATTTCAACCGATATGCGTTTTCATTGATTTTCTTCAAAATTTCCACTGGACCAATCTTCCGCGCCTTCAATTTATTGTACATTCCCACCGAAAAACGATCTTTCGTTAACACCGCATAAACCAAATCACCTTCATTAAATTCAACACTCCTTCGCTTCAGATCTGTAGAACGTTTGTACTTCTCATTTGCCTTTTCCAATCGTTCTTGAACGATTTTATGACATTCCGCCAATCCATCAACAAAATCAGCAGCTTTCTTAACTGTCCCCTTCGAGTGTGGTATTACCGTTAAATCCAACGGTCCCTTCGGTAAGTTTGAATACACTATCTGAAACGGACTGAAACCCGTACTACGGTTTACAGCATGATTATGAGCAAATTCCGCTTGACATAACTTCATGTCCCAACTCTTCTGATTATCTTTCACCAAACATCGCAATAAATTCCCCAGTGATCTGTTCACAACCTCGGTCTGTCCATCCGTTTGCGGATGATAAGCACTGCTAAAGTTCAACTTCGTTCCCACCATCTTCCACAAACTTAGCCAAAAATGACTTAGAAAACGAGTATCCCTATCCGACACAATCGATTCTGGCAATCCGTGAAGTCGATATATTTCTTTGAAAAACAACTGAGCAACATGAACAGCATCCGCCGTCTTCTTACAAGCAATAAAATGTGCCATTTTCAAAAATCGGTCAACCACCACATAAATGGAATCGTTACCACGCTGTGTTCTCGGCAACCCCAATACAAAGTCCATACTCACATCAACCCATGGTTTAGTTGGTACAGGTAACGGCATATATAATCCAGCATTAGTCGCAGTTCCTTTCGAAACCTGACAGATATGACATCGCTCTACAAATCTTTCCACTTCTTTCCTTATTGATGGCCAAAAGTAAGACTGAGATATTAACTGTAACGTACGATCTCTACCCACGTGGCCTTCTTCATGTAGCTCTTTCACAATCTTCATTCTCAAACTACAATCAGGTATGCACAATCGATTTCCTTTAAATAGAAAACCGTCTACCATCATAAACTCATCCGTCTTTCCCTCCTTGACTTTATCAACGAACTTTGCAAAGTAAGGATCATCGACAAATAACTCTGGCAACACATCAAACCCTGTCACCTCAACTTTCAGTGTAGTCAACAAATGACTCCTCCTACTCAAAGCATCGGCCACACGATTCGTCACCCCTGACTTGTGTTTAACAACAAAAGTAAACTGTTGCAGATATGCAATCCACGATGCATGTCTCGCTGAAATCTTGTCTTGCCCTTGCAAATGTTTCAATGCTTCATGATCAGTGTATAGAACAAACTCTTTCTGAAATAGATAATGTCTCCAGTGTTTAATAGCTTGCACAACAGCATAAAATTCCACATCATATGTACTATATCTCATCTTCGCTCCTGACAACTTCTCACTAAAATATGCAATCAGACGTCCCTTCTGACTCAGCACTCCTCCAATCCCCACCTTGGATGCATCAGTATGTAGTTCAAACACTAACTGAAAATCTGGTAATACTAGAATTGGTGCCGACGTCAGCAACTCCTTGATCTTCCCAAAAGCATCCCCTGCTTCCTCTGACCATGCAAACTGTTTACCCTTCATACAATCAGTCACATGCGCCATCACACTACTAAAGTGTGGAATAAACCTCCGATAAAATGAAGCCAACCCATGAAAACTCCGAACTTCCGTTATCGTCTTGGGTTGCGGCCAATCTCTAATTGCTTCGACTTTACTTTGGTCAACCTGTATTCCTCCATCCGATATAATATACCCCAAAAATAAAACACTATGCGTCATGAACACGCATTTCTTCGTTGCAGCATAAAATTGTTCTTGTCGTAGTACCATTAGCACTTCTCTCAGATGATTCAAATGTTCCTCTGGATTCCAACTATATATCAGAATATCATCGAAATACACCGCCACAAACTTCCCAATGAATGGTCTAAAAATCTGATTCATCACCCGCATAAATGTACTCGGTGCATTTGATAAGCCAAATGGCATTACCAACCATTCGTATAGACCCTCCCTGGTTTTAAAAGCAGTCTTCCACTCATCACCTGGCCTGATACGAATTTGATGATATCCGCTCTTCAAATCAATCTTCGAAAAGATAGTAGCTCCGCTCAATTGATCTAGCAGGTCATCCAACCTCGGCATTGGAAATCTATATCTCACAGTAATCTTATTCAATGCTCGACTGTCAGTGCACATCCTCCACGTCCCGTCCTTCTTTGGTACTAACAAAGCTGGCACAGCACACGGACTCAAGCTTTCCTGCACACGCCCATGTTCAAGCAATTCTTCCACTTGCCTCCTCAATTCTTCATGTTCCTTCGGACTCATTCTGTAGTGTGGTCTATGTGGCAACATTGCTCCCGGAACAAGATCAATTTGATGTTGAATGTCTCTCAGTGGCGGTAACTCCTTTGGTAACTCCTCTGGAAATACATCCTCAAATTCTTTCAAAACTGGCTTCGCTTCTTCTGGAATTTCAACCTCTTCACTGCACTCTCGCCCAATCAACAAAAACACCTCAGGTTCCTCTTCAACTTCTTTAACAAACTCCTTCAAAGATAATAAAGTTTTCAGCTCTTCAATCTCCTCCAGCTTGTTTTCTTCTTGTGGTCGCTTCTTTGGAACTAGAGTAATCTTCGTGCCTTCAAACATGAAACTGTAACTGTTGGTACGCCCATCATGTTGCACCACCCTATCATACTGCCACGGTCTCCCCAGCAACAAATGACAGCCATCCATATCTACTACATCGCACCAGATTTCGTCCTTATATTTCTTCCCAATTGAAAACTTCACACAAGCCCTTCGTCCAACCTTCACCTCCCCGCCTTTCCTCAACCAAGCCAGCTTGTATGGTTTTGGATGTTTCTCAGTCTTCAATGCCAATTTCCTCACAGCCTGTGAATAAATTATATTATCACATCTTCCAGCATCAATAACAAATTTGCAAACTTTCCCCAGAATGGTACATGTTGACTGAAAAATATTGCTCCTCAACCAACTACAATCCTCCTCTTGCTTTGGTGTTAAACATGACCTCTTCATCATTAGATTATAACCTTCGTCTCCCGACACTTCTTCTTCCTCCTCATCAGGTGGTGAATTGGAACATTCAGCTTCTTCATCCTCAATTTCTGCAACCATGGTTCTCTTCTTTGGCTTTGGACACTCATTGCTTTTATGACCCAACTCCTGACAATTGTAACATTTGAAACCGTTGTTAACCTTTGCCTTCTCAGCCTCCTTCACCACTGGTTTACTGATAGGTTTAGAAACATTAGAACTTCCACTAACACCCTTCACTTGATTATTGGAATTTGTAAACACACCACCTCCACACCTTCCCTCCTTCTCCCAAGCCAACGCTTTCTGATGTGCCTCTGCTACAGACCTTGGATCGAACATATTCACCATATCCTGGATCTGCATTCGCAACCCCCCAACAAATCTAGTTGTCAGTTGTTCTTCTGTCTCCATAATGTCATTCCTTGCAATCAGTTGATAGAATTCATCTGCATAGTCATTAACAGACTTCGTCCCCTGTCTCAAGTTTTGCAGCCTCTAATACATAAGCGATTGATAATTATAAGTTAAGAATGTGGCTTTCATCATTTTTCTCATCTTTTCCCATGATTCAACCTTTGACTTCCCCATCCGTTCTCGTGTAAGTTTGGCTTGCTGCCACCACGCCAAAGCTCTACCCCTCAACCTTGTAGCAACCAACTTCACTCTACGATGTTCTGGAACTTCCTTGAAGTCAAAAATCTACTCCACATTAGACAACCAGTCCAAAAACTCTTCAGCTTGCATACCACCCTTGAACTCTGGTATTTCAGTCTTCATCCCAGATTCCCACTTATGATCATACTCCGATTGATTTCTTCCTTGTCCACGTCCTTGTCCATGAACACTACCACCATCGTACTCTTCTTCAAAATCGGATGTATATCGATGTCGATCCTGACCACCAACATCTCTACTCCCGTCACGTCTTCCACCAACATCCCTTCTATCTACATTCCTCCGTTCTCGATCATTCACATTCCTATCACGCCTTCGATCATCATCAATACTTCTTTCTCGATTAGATTGTGGTGAGACTCTACTTCCCCCATGATTAGATTCAGGTGATACCCTTCTCCAATTCTGATTCATCTCTAACATCATCTTCTCTAACCGACCAATTCCTTCGTTAAGCTTTTCACTAAAGTTTTCATTGATTCTTTGCTCCATCTCATCAGCTTCTTCTCTTCGATACAATGCTTCAACGTTTTGATGTCGATTAGCTCTCCTTGGTGGCATGATTGAATACTTCACAAACTCTACAATTCTCGCTTGGACTAAGCAAAAGATACCAAATGATGTACGGCCTAACTTCCCTTAGCTCGGCTCCGACTTATGCTAACTCGTCCACTTCAAAATTTCATCTCCTCTTTGGCGCGCAAACAACCACGGCCAAATTCAAACATTTCTCCAACTTTCGATCTAAAATGATATGGATCAAAATCTCCAACCTTGTTGCTAAAAAATGATGAACACGACGAACACCACTTCAATACTTCAAGCAAAATTGCATGGCTCAACACTTCAAGCTCGGCTACTCTTCAAACTTCTTCAAAATAATTGGCTCCAAGACTTGATTTAGCTATGATTGGCTAAACAAGCTCTGATACCAAGACTGACGCAGCGGATTATACAAAACCAATGTAGATCGATGAAAGTAGCAATCGGTGGATTGAGAGATACTGAAATGCCCAAATTCGGTGATCCGAAGATACCGAATTCTAGCTATCCCGAACTCGTTGATCGCGCACGATACCGGGTTCAAAGATCTGCGATTCTTCACACGTTGATCTAGCGCGCTAGATTCCGTGAATCGGCTTCAGCTGTCGTTGAATCGAGCGCACTCGATTATCCGAGAGTGGAGATAGGAGATTATACTCGACTACCAATTTGGTGAAAGCACAAAGCTAACAAAACAAAGTTTTTATTTCCAATCAACTAAACTATTACAAATGACCAAACATGCCTATTTATAGGCTACAACTCAACACGCCAAAAACAGAACAAAATTTCAACAACACTTAGGTCGTGAACGACCTACGACCTAAAGATGGTGCGACCTAAAAACAGGCGCGACCTAAAAATGAACGACCTAAAAATAACGACTTAAAAGATTTCAACATAAGAAAATACAACATAACACTTTACAACCATAGGTCGGAAACGACCTAAACAACTCGACCTAAAATACATGCGACTCAAGAAAATACAACATATTACAACACATCATTTTGATTCACGACTTACGACCTAAAATGGACGGCACCTGGCTTGAGCGACTTAAGAATGAATGGCATCCCTGCATCGGCGACCTAAAAATGAAGCGGCTTCAGAAACTGCGCGACCTAAGTCCTCGCGACTTAATGCCTTGCGACCTATAACGAATGACCTATCTCTCCTCATCTTCTCGCGACCTAACTTAGGTCGTAACATATCTCCGCGACCTAAAGTTGGTCTTAACTCGATTACTCGCGATTCTCCACTAGGTCGCTGGAGCGACTTAAAACCCTCGTTAGGTCGTACGCGACCTAACACTTCCGTTGCTTCCGTTTTTTCACTGTGTAGCTTTGTTACCTCGCTAGGTCGCGGCTCCGTTAGGTCGTAACTCGTTAGCGACCTATGGCATAACCCAAGCGCTACTTCCTGTTTCACTTTAGGTCGTACCTCCTCCACACGACCTATCTGCTCGTTAGGTCGTAGTAACCAGTTAGGTCGTTTGCATGCTTGAGCGTTGATTCTGTTAACTCATAGCCGACCTTCCATAGGTCGTGAGCGACCTAAAAACCCACTAGGTCGTGAACGACCTAAATTGGCAGATCGCGCTGCATCAATAAGCCTAGAGAATACACCTTGAATGAAGAAGAGTTCATAGATTCTTCAAATCGATCTCCAGATCTACAATAATCTAGGGACACCATATTTCTCTCTTTTGTTTTGTTTGCATTTTATTTTCAAATTTTTGGAGACTGACCCCTATGGAGATTTCAAATTTTTAGAGGAGAACATGAGAATCAAAGGGGAAAAATTTTGAGAGAAAATTTTATTTAAGGAGAAAATAAATGTTGCATTCAATATATGTTGATTCCTCTCTTTTTAATAATATTTTCTTCTCATTCAAACCAAAAGACTACTCTTATTCCTCAAAGTAAGTCCAGCTATTACATAGGATATTTAGGCTCCAAAAATAACAAAATCCAATTAGTATTATTCCTGTTTAAATTTCTTATCGATATCGTATACCGATACGCGCGCTTATAACAATTATATACACACTTTATTAAGTACACATGGAAATCAATCAAATCAAATAAGAAATTTTTTAGCAATTAATATTTCAAAAATATTAATTATTTAATTTATTTAAAGTCCTTTATAGTATTTACTCTATTTAAATCAAATTTAAACATTCTACCAATATCGTATATATATTCACACATTATAACTTTTATAAACGCACTTTACTAAATACTAATGGTATTCATTAAAACTAAATAAAATTTAATAATTAATATTTTATAAATATTAATTAATTTAAATAATTTCCAACTATTAGAAATCAATTAAATCGCATGATTCAAGCTGAATTTTCATCATTTTGGTTGTGTGACACATAGATGTAAATTCAGTCAGCGATTAATATTGAACAATTCAGATATTATCATTCACACGTTACTTTAGCTAGTTTTGTGACATTCTGGCTGAATTTATCGCTCACACATCTTTTGGTAAAATCCAATTTAATTTATTTTAAGCATTACCCATTAGTGATAATTATTTACACCAATTCTCTTCGTCAAAACTATATCTTTGGACTTGTGGAATTTGACACGGGTCAAAATTCCAATACCATCCATTTTTAACTCTATAGTACAAACAAAAAGTCCTTGGTTCAATAATAGAAATTATTAATAAACGAAATGCTCTGGCCAGAGACTTTGACTATGAGTTGACTTTAGTTGAAAGTGATACTAACCTTATATAACTGAGGAGATGAATCTCCTCTTGAATAGTGTTTCATTTCCAATACTTCCACCCGACCCAACTATAGTCATTCGATGGATGTCATGCAACGATTTAACTATAAACAAAGTAGAGCTTCCACATTGAAAACCAACAGTATTCTCAAGTCAAGATGTAATGACCCACGTCTTCGAACCTTAAATATCGACACTAATACATCCACGGTATTCACGTGTCGAGCATCCAAGTGCTAGAAAGACAGATTGTTGGGGAAAAAGAAAGAAAGATAGAACATAATCACACATCGCGATGAGTAATATATAATATACAACAGACCTTTACAAAAGAAAAACTATAATATACATGCATCAAATCAGAGTACACTAATCTATCATCAACCTGGACAGTTATAACAACATGTCCTCACAAATGCTAATAAATATAAATAACCAATGCAGTGGAAAAGTAAAATATACATGAATATGTCTTGGAGGCATCCAGCTCGTCTTTTGAAGCTCCAAAGCATCTAATATAAATCTATAAAATATGCTCAGTCTGACCCGATTATTATAAGAAACTAATTCCCAGATCAGTCTGGTAAATCAACATGAGAAAACACACCTCAATGGATTTTAGAACTATAAAACTCTTTCAAAATAAAGATATCTCATAAGACCACGCCGCACATAAATACGGATGGGTTTTTACCTTACGATAACCAAACCCATTTGTAGAAATTTTTTTGATATTATAATAATGTCTAGGGTTTAAAATAAATATTGAATCATATTCGAAATTGTTGCATTAATTAAATTCCAGCATAATAGGTATACAACTAAGTCCATAAAAGCATGGTTTGGAGAATGGATTCCATCAGTGACAAGGCTACTAAGGTACCATCTATCACAGTACAACTCTAGAAAAATATACCGAGGTCAACAAGAACATTTTACACCCCTGCTACATAGAACCTGCCTACCCCCTTACTGATAGTACCGAATATGTCATCACCCTTGTTGATTTGCAACCTTTTATCGAGAACTCTCATGCACAACCAAATCCATAAATGTGTGTGTGTGTAGAAGGGTAATGGCATACCCTAATAGGTGCGACCCATATAGCTCTATTGCATATCTCATGTTTTAGTCATTCCCAGTTGATGAGTCTTGAGGCTGCGTTTTACCTTTTATATAGGATCCCACTTAGAATGCTAACACTGCCCTCCAAGCGATAATGCAATGCTAGCATTCATTCATACAAGTTCTTCGAGATATGAACAAACCGAAGGCACTACCTCTACTACATTCTTTTTGGAATTACCCTCGAGAATAGCAGCAAGTAGCCCTTGCACTTCAAAGAACTCCGTCTTCAATCATCTTTAAGATATCTCTAATTCGAACGCTTATGCCGGTTTAAAAGTGGTTTTCAGATAACTCAAGTTTAACCGATCCCGGTCTCTCCAAACCGACGATGATAATTTAAAGCTGGCGTAAATTTGATAGTCTGTTATTTAAGTATCAAATAACAAACAATTCAACCAGAGATTTACCAAGCACGGTTAAGCACAAAGCAACCACTAAGCCTCTTTACTTAATCATCTCAGTAGTTAAAACCCTTTTATAAATACTCGTATCAAATTAATTTTACAAAGATATATTGACAAACACTTCTCTACTCATTTTAAATCCTTAAAAATATCGATATACTCATCTCAACTGTATAAGTATACTCACGAAACATTTTCACTTTAAAACTTAAAAAAACCCCTTCCATATAATTATACCAATAGTATAAGTATATTCGCAAGACCCTACATTTCCAGTAATTGGAAAATGTACCCATGTACTTTCGTCAATGGTATAAGTATATTAACAAAACCTAAGAAATATTTCACTACCAAAACCCTAATTAATTGGGTTAAAACAAATGTCATTTAAAAATATTAACAATAATAAACCCAAAATTTTTTTAGTGAAAGTAAATGGATCGTATGGTGATTAGACCAATATATTTACCGCCACTTCCCGATTTCAAACAGTGTTATTCCTTGATTAACAATGAGATCGAACAAGTTAGAAAACTACCCTTATCTTGATACACATTCTTAATTCTCAAGATAGAGACAAATTTCTATACCTCAGAATTTGGTGTTAAGTATGAAATGAACATTTTCCACACCATCGTATTTTAAAATGATCATTAATGGAAATTGGGTCTCAGCCTCTTATAAATCCCTTTTTATAAAATTCCTTTATAAAACTCCTTATACTTACAAACTCCTTTCATAAAATATTGTTCACAAAATCCCTTTATAAATATCTGAACATAATTATAACCACCTTTTATAAATCTCTAAGTTTATTTAATAACTCCTTTATGAACCTTCTTTATACTATTTATAAAACTGTTTATAAAATTTCTTCTATAAAATAGTCATTTATAAAACCCATTTTACAAATCCCAAAATATATTTGCAATCCTTTTTATAAAATTCCAAATTCATTTTATAAAACTCTAATACTTTTCCACAACACGACCATTCACAACATTACAATAAATTCACTACGATGATTTATTGCCCCAATTTATCAAATGATAATATTTCTCCCTTATAAATACCATTTCTAAATCTGCCCTTTTATTTATAAAATATCGCTTGTAAATCACTTTTTTAATTTATAAATTACCATTTGTAAATCTGTTCTTTTATTATAAAATTTTATATAAAATGCTCCATAAATATTTACCCAAATATTTCTATCTTCTTTTTAAAATAAAAAATCACTTTAAAATAAAAATAAACCCCTTTTATTCCGTTAAAATAAACATTCCTTATGATAATAACTTTTATATAAATGTAAATACATTCCAAAATAATTTTAAACCATATATATATGTATGTATGTATGTATGTATGTATGTATATGTATATGTGTATGTGTATGTGTATACATATATTAGAAGATAATAAATAAGAAAGTTGAAGGAAATAGAGAAGTTCGGAAACTATATTTATTTTAAATAAAATGTCACAGAAAATCAAAAGGGCAGATTAAAAATCACATTTAAAATCGAAAACCATTTCCAAATAAAACAACATTTAATAGTATTTCCAAAATACTATATGAAGGCCAATGGTTACTCTGCACTTAACCAATGCTATCACTACCATTTCTCTAAAAAGGTTCAACTTTTAACATTTGTCGGTGTCACAACAAATATGGCAAAACTATCAAATTTCAGCATTTAACCATCTATATAATGGATATATAACTGATATTAAATCAATAGGTATATATAATTGGAAATTAAAATCACTACGGAGAGAAATTCGGATTTCTTAACAAATTTTCCTTGTATTTCATTTTAAATGCCATTCACTTTTCAAAAGTGCATATTTAACCAAACCAACCAATAATTCATCCAAACATAAATAGTAAATTTAATCTACTATACATCATATTGATCATCCCAAAAGGTGAGTTTAACTCATCGTAATTCCAACGGACGCTTAGACGTTTCGGTTTTGGACTAGAATCGAACAATGTTCAATTTTAGCTCAAAGTTTGATTATCTTCAAATTCAAACAAACCAATTCCATCGCATAGCCATCGCCATTATAAGCGCGATGCAAAAAGTCTCGCCTCAATTGGATCTCGTATGAAATAGTTATACATTTTATAAGATTGGGATTTAAATGACATAATTAATACATTAATTACACTTAATTATTTAATTACCCCATACTAAATTCATCTTCCCCAAATCAAAATACATCTCCCTCACAAAACCTGCACACCCCAAACTGACATGGACGTGCACTCCTTCCATCACCCTGATCAACGAAACCAAGATCCGACTCCATCGAAGTGCTACGCTTACCACGCTCTTCGATCTGCACCCCAACAACTCCCTCTCGAACGCCTTTCTAAAAACAGTCCAAACCCTAGCCTCATCAACCTGGATGTGTCATGACCTCCAGCCCATGATCGCGCTCCACAATTCTTTGCTGATTGATGCTCCTTCCTTCCACAAACTCAAATCCGAGCTCCGTTTAGCCTAACGAGGCTAAGATTCAAAAATAACCAAAACCTAGTTTGCAAACCCCCCTCGACCATACTGTCAAACACCCAAAATGGTGCCGCAACCTCCAACAACGCATCAAAAAGTAGTTCTACCCATTACAACCTCAAAGCCCTCACCTTTTTATTTTATTTTTATTTTTATTTTCGCATGATTTTGTTTTGATTTTTTTTATAAAAATGGAAGCTTGCTTTTCTTTTTTTACTGATTTCTTTGATGAAATAGTAAAAGATAAGAGAAAACATGTGGAATGATTTTTCCTAAGTGTTTGAGTTATATTTAATTTGCAAATTCTAGCATTTCGTGGTATAGATTTTCGTTCACGTACAAACCGCGAATGATGAAATAAAAATATGATCGCGCTTAGAACTATGACACGATCCCAAAACAAAAATAATATACACTTGTTATCTTATTCTATAAAATCACAAAAATACCGTCATTTGCCAAAAAATCGCAAATGATAAAATTAAATATTTTTCAAATTAAAAATTATGGAAAAATAAAATAAATTAAATTAAACTACGCCATTAAAATTTAGTCGTTATATTAATAATTGATTTTCTTATTATTTATTATTGCAAATAAATTTACGAAATGAATTCACCGTTATTATTTATTAATTTAAAATGAGTTAAATAAGACTATTAAATCTATTTAATTAATATTATATTCACCATCTAGATACTTAAATCACTATTCAAATATTAAATTCATAATTCAAATATTTTAAATATCCCTATATTTGAATTCAAGTTTTTAAACTTTAAAAACTAATTATTTCAGCATTTAAAATTAACTGAATATTCAAAATCAAACGAAAAAATTCTGGGTTGTTACATTCTCCCACCTTAAATGAATTTTGCCCCCAAAATTCCCATAGGAAGAAAAATGTCTCCGAACCCTTAGCTTTTAAAAATCAATTAGTTGAAATGTGTTATCCAATTTCTAAGTCTCTTAAAGTTATGGAAAATTTCGATAGCACCTCCTTTGCGCTGTTCAATCGGAAAAACTACAACTTTGCACAACGGGCCCAAACCAACAAAAGAAAACAAATTCCCAAAAGTGATCTTCCATATCTGAGGCATAAAACCATCAACTACAATATAAACATGTACCTAGTAGTCAAGCAAACCAAACTCTACCCAAGAATCAAAAGTAATAAACTAGCCATCGCTTCTATAAACCTGTGTCTTACTTAAAAATGATATCCAACCATTAACTTGCATTTCTAACCATTAACTTGAATTTCTAAAGTCAAAAGCATTCAATTTATTTAAAGCAGATACAATGTACATATTCCATCCGTACGCAATATCCATCCGATCGCTTGCTCGATCACACAAATTTCACTTTCGTACTAGTATCGCTCACTCGACTTCCCTATTATGGACTCTGATCCAGTTCCTTGATTAGAAACCTCTGTTCTCCTTGTATAGCTATATACTATGATAGAAAACTTTAGAATCAAATCAAAAATCTGTATTAAGTGTTCGCCGTCAAGAATCGAGTGAAAAATCCTAACTTGGACTAATGTAAATCACCTCAAAATCATGTACTCGAATCCGGACCAAAACAGCTACGCAGCTAGGACGATCTACGTACAACATACGTATTTATTACAATTGGTTTCTTAACTATACTAAATTCTTTATATTTCCCATTCATTACCACTTATTAACCATTTCATAAAAACCATCACTTAAGTTTATAAACATCTTATAAAACCCAACCTATGTTTATCAACACTTTAAAACTTAAGTTTATATTCGTATAATATTATTTTACATTTTAAGAGTATATATACAAATTTTAGATTTGTTTTACTTAACTAGAATGTTCAACAAATTTAAATTTATTTGAGTTACCATCTTTTCAAATTTATAAGTTGCAAAAACTTATCTCTTATATTTTCGAAAACACGTAGCTCTAATTTATATCAACTCAGAAGTTTCCCGACTGTCCAAAATTGTCAAAAATTCCATTTTTATTTTTTTAACAAATTAAAATTACAAAACAATCAATCATAATGAGATTCACAACCCAAATCACCCAAATGCATAGGATACATGAGCCCATATAATAACTTAACTAAAAATTTCAGAACTAAACATGCGGTTGTTATTTCAACTCTATTTATAATAATATACATTTCTCCTTTTGTATACTAAATCATACTTTAGGAATTTAAACAAAATTTGTTTCACCAAACAACTCTTAAGCATGACTAATATTACGGTAGTAATTTCTCACTTTAGAAACTCAAAAATGAACATCGATGATGCTGCATCATCACCAGAATTATTTTCCAGTGATAGAAGTGAGTTTAGTGCTTTCTATCATCTTTAAAAGAAATCCATTTTAAACTATTTCTATCCATACATACTTGCAAATAATAATAATATTATTTTTCTCCAAAATTTTTGAAAAACAATTTCCATAAACACCATGATTTAAATTCTCATCTTAAATCCTTTTTATTATAAACCATATTTATAAATTATACTTATAAAATTTCACTTTCATATAAAACATTCTACAAATGTTTACTTTTTTTTAGATTATAATCAACGACCTTATCAAAATTAAATTTTAATTTTAACCTAACATTATTACGAACGCCTTATATCAAAATTGTGAAATTGTGTTCATAAGGTGTTCATTTTTAAACTAACCAAACAAATAAACACTCATAAACTATCTGAGCACAAAAAATCAATTAATCACCAATAGTCAATGCTCTAAAGCTGGATAAGCATGCCAAGTCAAGAAGTAAAGGATAATAACTGAATATTATCGTTGTATAACAACAAACACACCATAAATAACTATACCAATTTCTGAATATTATTCTATTATATATTAAATATAATCTAGGTAAAATTATTTCATTTACCCAATTTTCAAAACAATACTGTGTCGGAGTTGCCTTGTTCGAGTGTTTAGAAACTCTTATCAATACAGTTGTTCCTTCTATATCGACCAGAATTCAGAAACCACTCAACCAATAAATCACCACAATATAAAACAGTTTTATAGCACTAATAAATACATGCTCATACACAAACACACACACACACACACACACACATATACACTCAAACTCATTCTAAGGTCTCACTACCCTATCTCTAATGAGTCTACCCCACCGAAGCCTAGGTGTTCACTCAACCTAAGCTCTAATACCACATGTAATGACCCGCCAATTCGACCCTTAAAAGTTGACACTAATACATCCACGGTATTTATGTACCAAACATCCAAGTGCTGAAAGGACAGATCGTTGGAGGAAAGAGAAAGAAAGATATAACAAAATCTCATATTGTGACGAGTAATATATAATATACAACTGATCTTTACAAAAGAAAAACTATAATATACATATATCAAATCAGAGTACACTAATCTAACATCGGCCTGGATAATTATAATAACATGTCCTCACAAATGCTGATAAATATAAATAACCAATGCAGCATAAAAGTAAAATATATGTGAATACGTCTTAGAGGCATCCGGCTCGTCTCCTGAAACCCCAGAGCATCCAATCTAAATTTGTAAAATATGCTGGGTCTGACCCGAGCATTATAAGAAAATAACGTCCGGATCAGTATAGTAAAACAACGTGAGAAAACACACCAAAATGGATTTTAATGCTATAAAACTCTTTCAAAATAAAGGTATCTCGTAAGACCACGCCGTATATAAACATGGACGAGTTTGTACCTTATGATAACTAAACCCTTTCATAAGAAATCTTCTGATATTTTACTAATATCTTGGGTTTAAAATAAATATTGAATTATAGTCGTAATTGTTACATTAATTAAATTCCAGCATAATAGGTATACAACTAAGTCGGTAAAGGCACGTACTGGAGACTGGATTCCATCAATAACAAGGCTATTAGGGTACCTCCTGTCACAGTACACCTGTAAAAAATGTACCGAGGTCAACAAGATCATCTTGCACCCGGGCAACACAAAACCAGCCTACCCCTTACTGTATAGTACCGAATATGTCATCACCCTGATTACTTTGCAACCATTTACCGAGAACTCTCATGCATAACCAAATCCATAAATGTATATATCTAGAAGGGTGATGACATACTCTAATGGGTGCGACCCACATGGCTCTGCTGCATATCCCTTGTTTTAGTCATTCCTGATTGATGAGGCTTGCGACTACGTTTTACCTTTTATATAGCAATCCCAATTGGAATGCTAACACTGCCCTTTAGGCGATAATAAAATGCAAGCATTCGTCCATACAGGTTGTTCAAGATATGAACAAACATAAGGCACTACCTCTACTACATCCTTTTTGAAGTCAACCTCAGGCTTAGCAGCAAGTAGCCCTTGCACTTCAAAGAACTCCATCTTTGATCATCTTCAAGATATCTCCAATTCGAAAGCTTATGTCGGTTCGAAAAGGTTTTCGGGTAACTCATGTTTATCTGATCTTGGTCACTCTGAACCAACAACGATAATTTAAAACTAGCCAAGATTTGATAGTCGGTTATTTAACTATCAAATGACAAACAATTCAAACAGAGATTTTACTAAGCACAGTTTAGCACAAAGCAACCACTAAGCCTCTTTAATTAATCATCCCATTAATTAAAACCCTTTTGTAAATACTCGTATCAAAATACTTTTACAAAGATATATTCACAAACACTTCTCCACTCTTTTTAAATTCATAAAAATATAGATATACTCATCTCAACAACATTAGTATACACATGAAACATTTTCACTTTTAAATTTAGAAAACCCCTTCCATATACTTATATCAATAGTATGAGTATATTTGTAAAACACTACATTTATAGTAATTGGAAAAGGTACCTATATACTTTTCCCAATGGTATAAGTACATTAACAAAACCTAAGAAATATTTCATTTCCAAAACCTTACTTAATTAGGTTAAAACATATGTCATTTAAAAATATTAACAACAATAAACCCAAAACACTTTTAGTGAAAGTAAACGGATCTTAGGAAATTAGACCAATATACTTATCATTACATCTCGATTTCAAACAATACTATCTCTTGATTAATAATAAGATCGGACAAGTTAGAAAACTATCTTTGCCTTGATACACATTCTTAATTCTCAAGATAGTGACGAGTTTTCATACCTCGGAATTTGGTGTTAAGTATGAAAAGAACATTTTCCATACATCGTATTTTAAAATGATCATTAACGAAAATAAGGTCTCAGCCTCTTATAAATCCCTTTTGTAAAATACCTTTATAAACCTCCTTATACTTACAAACTCCTTTCATAAAATATTTTTCATAAAATCCCTTTATAAATATCTAAACATAATTATAACCACCTTTTATAAATCTCCAAAATTATTTAATAACTCCTTTATAAACCTCCTTTATACTATTTGCAAAATTATTTATAAAACTTCTTCTAGAAAATAGTCATTTATAAAACCCATTTTTTAAATCCCAAAATATAAGTGTAATCTTTTTATAAAATTCCAAATTCATTTTATAAAACTCTAATACTTTTCCATACGGTGATTTATTGCCTTAATTTATCAAATGATAATATTTCCCCCTTTCAAATAACATCTATAAATCTGCCATTTTATTTATAAAATACCGCTGATAAAATCTCTTTTTTAATTTATAAATTACCATTTGTAAATCCGTTCCTTTAGTACAACGTTTTATATAAAATGCTTCATAAATATTTATCCAAATATTTCTATTTTCTTTTCAGAACCAAAAATCACTTTAAAATAAAAATAATACCCTTTTATTCCTTTAAAGTCCTTATGTAACTTTTCTATAAAGGTAAATACTTTCCAAAGTAATTTTAAACCATTTACATAAATATATACATATACTAGAAAAGAATAAATAAGGAAGTTGATGGAAATAGAGAGTTCAGAAACTATAATTTATTTTAAATAAAATATCACAGAAAATCAAAAGGGCTGTTTAGAATCACTTTTCAAATCGAAAACCATTTCCAGA
This sequence comes from Allium fistulosum, assembly GCA_030737815.1. NCBI lineage: Eukaryota > Viridiplantae > Streptophyta > Magnoliopsida > Asparagales > Amaryllidaceae > Allium > Allium fistulosum. Next base: position 1,200,574,459 of record CM060901.1, on the reverse strand, counting down.
TCAAATAACATTTAATAGTATTTCCAAAATACTATATCGAGGCCAATGTTTGCTATAACACTTAACTAATGTTATTACTACCTTTTCTCTAAAAAGGTTCAACTTTAATATATGTCGGTGTCACGACAAATACGACCAAACTATCAAATTTTAGCATTTAACAATCTATATAATGGATATATAACTGAAATTAAAATTAACAGGTACATATAACTAGAAATTAAAATCACTACGGTGAGAAATCTGGATTTGTCAACAAATTTTCCCTATACTTCATTTTAAATGTCATTCACTTTTCAAAAGCGAATATTTAAGCAAACCAACCAATAATTCATCCAAACACAAAAGGTAATTTTAATTTACTATATATCACACTGATTATCCAAAAAGGTGAGTTTAACTCACCAAAATTCCAGCGGATCTTAGTCGTTCCAGTTTTGAACTAAAATTGAATGACTTTCAACTTTAGCCCAAAATTTCATTAGCTATAAATTCAACCAAACTAATTCCATCGCATAGCCATCACCATTACGAGTGCAATGCAAAAAGTCTCACATCGATTGGATCTCGCATGAAATAGTTATACGTTTTATAAGATTGGGATTTAAATAACATAATTGATACACTAATTACCATTAATTGTTTAATTACGCCATAATAACTACATCTTTTCCAAATCAAAATACATCTCCCTCCAAAAACTTGCACACCCCAAACTGACATGGTCATGCACTCCTTCCATTACCCCGATCAAAGAAACCAAGATCCAACTACACCGAAGTGCTTTGCTTCCCGCCCTCTTTGATCCGCACCCCACCATCTCCCTCTCGAATGTGTCCCTCAAAACATGTCTGTGACGATCCACATTTCGGAAGGTTTAAATCGACAATAATCCACACATGTCTAACTTAAACAATCCGGAATGTAGATAATCAATGGGGTTAATTAAGAAGAATAAGGAAAGTAGCAGAAAACAAACCCAGAATCTCGCAGCGGAACTATAATGACCCTGAAATCGGCCTTCGAAAATCGGCACCCGTACTTCACTTGTACTCAAAATGCCGTAGATTCAAACGTCGAATCTGATTCACCGGAGCTTATAACACAGTAAGTATAACAACACAGCGGAATAAAGAAATAAATGATATCATATACAACTCCAATGAATACGATATCCAGAATGATATACAACAATGATATCAATATGATACAACAATATCAGAGATAAATAATGATACAGCAGAAAGCAGAAATGATAACTCCAAATGATCTTCAAAAGAGAATGAATCCAACAACTCCAACATCAGCTCGAACCACCATCACGTTGCACCAAGATAAGCAACGTCAGTCATCAACTCTGATGAAGTTAACTAGCTCTAGATAATCTACTCAGCCTGAATATCTGAGAAACCCAACTCTAGACTGCCCGTGTGGAAAATTGTGGGCACCCAGAGTTTAGGAAGGGAACAATAAACTCCAGGTCAGTCATGGGACTGGTGTGAGCAACAAAAACAGTTTATCTTTAACAAACAACAAAAGAATTTTAAACATTGAAATCCGCAATGCTTTTGGAAAATGAAACTACCATAAGACCTCCTGCCACACACACAATGCAAACGCAGAATTGGAGGAGATTTCTTCTTATGATAGTCAAACATGCTTACTACGCAAAATCATTAGATATTATTACTAGTGCATAGTGCAGAAAGCATTTCGAAAGTATAATATTAATCTTAGCCAGCATACAACCATTATTGTATGCCTACTATAGCTACCATCTAAACAGTGGTGACCACCATAAGTAAATGTCAGGTTCTACAACTAAAACCGTACTGGGTTCGTATTGTTTCTTTGGATTTCCAACAAATGGTCAGGCAAAGGAACTTCCTTACACCGAAATGGAAACGCCTCTGGAAAGACGCCCCGAGAACCTAACCGGATCTCTGCAAATACAAGGCCGACACTACCTCACGCTATATAGCTGTAACTAGGTAGCTAACACATGAGCTATGCCATCCCCCGGTCATTACCGACCTTTATCTGAGGATCCTCAAAGCAACAACCACAAAGTATAATAAATTTGCAGCATCAACATAGGTAAAATATCTGGGCTCCATACCATGATATCACCTTTTATCCAGGAGGAAATGACATACCCTAGCGGCGCGACCCCTAACAAACCTTGCCGCAACATTCCTATTTCGACCATTACCCGGTTGTGAGGCTCGACGAAGTCTCATCCACAAAGCTATGTTTTTTCACAAAGCCACGCTTTGATCAACAAATGATCAACATCACTTCGTATGCCACATTACCAAATTGGGAATGTATCACTAGTAACCATTAACTACATAACCTCTGAGCTCGTACGTCTCAGAGAAGGGTGTTAAGCTAAGAGAATAAATTCTCCGCCACCAACAGAAATGTATTTGATAGAAACCAGCTTTACATCTCAAAGTGTAACGTCAGACACACATCCATACAAGTCCGTTCCGGGATCGAACGGAACTGAAAGCACTTCCAAAGAAGCCCTTGCAAATCCGGATAATTTCTAATCACGTCCGGACTTCCCATCGCAAAGGGTGATAAAATCTCTGTACCGGGGACCAGTCGATGCAGAGACATTCGACGAGTTGTCCTTTCGTTTTCGAAAATATCTGGTCTTCACTACCGGTCTTCAATGCTATCTATATACATCGTATCATTATTCGGAATGGGTTATATGACACAAAGGTCCTTCCCCGGCTAAACCGAATAACAAGCGCAATATTAAAAATCATATGGATACTGGGGTCCTAGTTAAATCACAGCTTAAAGCCCAAAACCTTTCATTCGAATGGTTAAACCAAATTACCATTTCCAATCTTTTAAACAAAAAGATTCATTTCAAAAAACCTTCAATGGTTTAAACAATTTCCACACTTTTAATCTTTTAAACAAAAAGATTCAATTCACAAAGTTTACCCCGTTCACAAAGATCCATTCATGGATTTCAAAACAATTTCCATTTCAATTGAATTAACTCGTTAAATCTTTAAGTCAAGATTTAACTTATAGCTTTCAAAACTGGTTTCCAAAGATTCATTCATAGTCTTTCAAAACAATTCCATTTTAAGTTGGATTAACTCGTTCGGTCTTTGAATTAAAGACTCATTTCATAGTTTTCAAAACATTTCAATTCCATTTCAAACTTGAAATTCTTTCAACACAAATTGGAAGTTCATTACTTATGTGAAAGCTTTTACTATTTGAAAACAAATAGTTTTGTTCAGAAAAATTCAGTTATATTGACACGAGTTAAAACCCTTGAATTAAATTCAAATTCCCAAATCAATACCTTTAAAATGGTTTAACCCATATATAACTTGTACAGCATCTTTAATCCCTAGTTTCAAATCATAGGATTCAATTTCAAACTTGAATTCAAATTTAAATCAAATTATTTAAATTTCAAGATATCCAAAATATCTTTAAAACTCCTTTCAAAAGCTTTTCATATTAAACCCCAATTTCCAATTTCAATTTCAAAAACATTAAATTTAAATCATTTGTGACTTAAACGATTTCCACGTGAAATCCACATTTTTGTGTGTATGGTGTAGTCCAGGGGTTTCAAACAGTAATGCAACATCATTCTATCATCACAGATCAGAATACAGAAATGTAGTTGATAAGCGGTATAAACTATAACGCTTATCTTTTGTACACAGATCACATATATATAAATTACAGATAATAAATTACATCACAGGGAATTATTTACATTCATCCCAGAGAAACAGATCACAACATAAATCAGGATATATCACAAAGCATCATATATCAGGGATACCAAACAATTCAAATCGTCCAATAGAATCCAAATATCCATAGATAAGGTCAATTTATTTATCTGATTTAATTAAATCAGATTAATCACTAATCCTGGTTAATTAACATTAAAAAATTACAAATTATTTTAATTAATTAACCTTTAATAACAAATTAATTAGCCTCAATTAATAAATTAATTTATTACCATTTAATTAATTATTCTTAATTAATAATCATCCCTTAATCACTTTCATTTATTAATTAACCTTTAAATTAATTAATTATTCTCAAATTAATTACCTTAAATAATTAACCTTATTAACTAATTATTCTTTAAATACTTGATTAAATCAATCTTAAACCCAAAAATTTAATTACTTCTAATCAAGAAATTATCTTTAAGTAATTGATTTCCTTTAATTACTTATCATTAATAAATCTTAATTAATTATTCCATAACTTTGAAAATAGATTATCATCATTTTATCAACTTAAACCTTTAAGTAAATTAACCTCTTTAAAACTTGTAAAAATTATACGCCTCAGGCAACTCGAGTGAAACCCGAGCTAAATGCAGTTGTACCCAAGTTTTCCCCTCTATCTTCCCAAGTGGATTCTCCTTCTCCCGTGTTTAAAGTTTTTAAAATTGAAAACTGTTGTTTGAAAACCCCACTGGAACTACTCGATACAAGACTCGAGCCAGTATGCGAACTCCCCGAGATCGACTCTGAGTCGCGCCTTCTTCTTCCCCAAACTCCATGATTTCCAGACATGACGTGCACGCCGTGCACGTTCACAAACGCCGCCGCCTTCCGTTCATCATCGCGACAATCTTCGACGACCCCCTGAGTCCCCACGACCCCAGATCGAGGACCAGATCGACGACTCAAGCTCGATACAAAAATCGAACTCATTAGCTTAAAAACTAGGACAACCCACATCGAAAGATTCATTCATCCCTAGCGATTCCGACCACTAGATCATCGGCGCTCCTCACCCAAGCTTCGTCATGCCGTCCAGATCGGGTTCCATGCCTTGCGATCCAACTCGATGCTTCGATCTAGTCATGAACTCCTCACATTTACACTCGACAGAACCACATTCCAAACCCTAAATCACGATCGGCCAGCCATCCTATTCAATAGAAAAATCATCTAGCATTTTTCTAGCAATCGCCTACCCCTAAAGCTCCTCCAGCATCAATGGGAATAACTATAAACTTTTAGATTATCTCAAATCGACGAATTACCCAAAACTGGTCAACTTGCACTAACTCGCGATTTACCAATCTAAAAATCCTGATTATAATTTTAAAAATCCTAGCTTTTGATGATGATTCAGAATATATATATGAAACATTATATTGTCGAAATCAAATTTTGACAAATTCTGAGTTTTACTGTAAAATTTCAAATTCCAGAAATATACAAACTTATTTAACTTAAAATAAATTTTAAACTTTAGTTTATGTTTTAACAAACATAATTCGTTTAAATACTTAAGCCTAACAGAGACTAGATTAGGAGAATTGGAATTTTGATCTAAAATTTGAACTCTGTATCTCAAACAGGGAAGAACACTAATACATCCATACATGCACAACCACATCCATATTCTCAGGCATACAATCACATTTCACATGCATACAACCCATCTCCAAGTCATCATCATCACAGACTTAAGATAATAAGAAAGATCGAGTTTAAAAAGATGGAAGTTTGCTCACCTGGATGTTTTTGGAAGAAGAACAGAGACAGCCTGGAAATGCAAATTTGAATTTGAAAAGTGGCATTTGTTTTTTATCTGAATTTTGATCTGCTACTTGATATAATTGAGTTGAAACTGAAGCTTAGTTGTTGATGTTTGATTTGCTTTTAAACTGAGTTGAAACAAGCTGAAGTCTTTTGAAAATCTGGGAAGCTACTGCTAACTTTGATCTAGTTTGTTTTGTTTTAGATTGAAGTTTTTGTTTAAGTTTTGAAATGATCATAACTTCAGATTTGCTCAGTTTTGAATATACGAGACTGAGATGAAGTTGATGTTTATATGGAGATTAATTATACAGAAATATCATTTTCTTGTACTGAGTGACATTGTTTGTACAAGTGATATTTTTTTTTTATTTGTACAACATCAAATTTTTCTTGGTTGATGAGATATGGCATTTATTGCCTTGTACAATTTGTATATATATATTTTCTTCGGCTGCAACCAAATATCAAGATGTTGATTTGGTGGCCAAGCATTAATTAGCTTGTACAAACATATATATTTATTTGGTTCCTTCTTTTGTAAGCTTCATTCACATGTATATATTTACTTATTTCATTCCTTTGCAATACTTTATATATACTCACTTGTTTACACTCTTATATGTTTACTTGTTTACATGTTTGAGCGTATTTTATTTTTGTTCATAGCTTAAGTATTAATTATTACTTTATAAAATAAGTGAACTTATATTTTTATTTTACTTTATATTTTTATTATTTATCCTTTATTTATTTCTATTTCTAGTTTAAATCTTTATTATTATTTTATCTTTAATACTAATTATATTGTATTTCTCTATATATTTATTTTATAATCCATATATATACAATTTCTAAATTTAAAATGATTTAATATATTTTTATTTGGATGTGGGGAAACTCGAATCAATTTACAATAAAATTTTCAATTATAATTCAAAAATTAAATAAATTATCAATTTAAATTTAATTAAAATCCGGGGTCGTTACAGGAACGACAAAATATAATAATCAAATAAACAGTTCATGAAGCTGTTTATACAATACCTTTGATTATAATCCATACAACATTTATCAAAGTTATATATACATCAGGAATAAACAAAATCAATGCAGAAGACAACATGATGCAGAAATACTAATAGTAGTAGTAATATACCAAATCTTCGTCTTCGACCTCTAGAGTAAATCTTCAATAAGCTGAAAAACTCAGGGCTGACCTAAGCGTAATGAAAAGACAAAACTCTCGAGTCAGGACTGAAATATCCTTATGTAAGTCAAATCGACATCGCATATAAAATGAGTGTCACGGTGTCAGAGATGCTTACGGGTTTTCACATCTTCTATCTAGTGTATAACGTGCGTGCAATAACTCAAGAGAAGTTACGGGATTTTCAATCTCCTAAGGATCCGTTAAAATATTTATATGTAATAGAATACGCTACATATATAATGTCTGATCAGTAAAATAAATTTTTTTCTTAGCGTTAAGGCTTTACATTGATCCCCCTTAACGCGTTTTTAAGCATTGTCATACAGTTTGCATATTAAACACCAGTTAAACAGTAGGTGGATAGGGATGCGCCGTGATATGACAATACTAAACCAAAATCATATGGGTCTCGTTTAGGGATAAAAGTATGACAAGGCACGTGAGTTAATGCCCAAGGTAGGTGTTAGCACCAAAATTGGTCACTAACCTCGTTCAGAAAGATTGTGTAGAGATATAAGTGATGAAAGCAATTAAACAGAGAAGACAATCTTAATTCAAGTACAGAAAGTAAGAACACCAAATTTATAGTGGTTCGGCGTAATTGCCTACGTCCACTTTGCTTAACTTTATTGATTTCCTTTATGATTGATTGATTACAAATACAATTCGTGAATCAAATGCTTGAATGAAGGTGTTTGAGTAGAGAAGATGAGTCTTGAAAATGGCAGAGTCTCCCCGTATTTGCTCTCCAAAAAAAGGATCCCTTTCACTGTGACCCTGCCCCTCTATTTATAGGCAAAGATGGGCTGGACTTCCCAAGTGGGCTGATTGCCGAACGTTCCAGCCCGAGTACAGTGGTCGCCGTATGCCGATCAAGGTTCGCCGAACGATCTCTGCCGAACCATTCCTTCTATGCCGAACGGTGTGCTGATTCGTTGTGTTGAATGTCTCCTGGGTGACGAGTATTACGCCGAACACCGTGAGATGCCGAGTACTCTTGTATGCCGAGTACTCTGGTGCGCCGAGCGACCTTGTATGCCGAGCAGTCTTGATGCCGAACAGTCTTGATGCCGAGCAGTCTTGATGCCGAACAGTCTTGATGCCGAGCAGTCTTGATGCCGAACAGTCTTGGGATGCCGAACACTAGTTGATGCTGAGCATAGGTTGTTGCCGAGCACTAGTTGATACCGAACACTACTTGGCGCTGAGTACCCTTGTTGCCGAGTACTACGCCGAGTAGTCTCGACGCCGAGTGCTTTTGATGTCGAGTGCTCTCGTATGCCGAACACTGCTGAGTACTACGCCGAACACTCCTGGATGTCAAGTGCCTCGCCGAGCGCTCCTGGATGCCGGACACTCTCTGATGCCGAGTTCCACTGGATGCCGGACGCTTCGCCGAGTCCTCCTGGATGCCGAACGGTCTTTCATGCCGAGTAGTGGCCAATGCCGAGCACTCAGTTGCCTGGTCAAATCTCCAGGAAACACTTGCCCCCCAAAGTGTATCGCGTGGCCGAACGTGGTACGCTTTGAATCGTGCAACATCTTCATCACGTCTTAAACTCTTGGCTAACCTCGAACGGGGACGCCACTTTTGTGGGATCGATGTGTGCCGGGCGTGTTCCAAATGCCGAACGAGAGATGCGCGTTCGAACGGTGCTTCCTTGCCGAGCTATGCTTCAATGCCGAACCGTTATGCGCCGAACGCTATGACCTTGACCGGTTCTACCGGTCATGGCCTTTTCGACTTCTACCTCCCTCTATATAATCAGGTGCCCTTCCACCATTCTCTCCTTACGCTTTCTCTTCTGTTATTCCCAGAGATTTACGACTCCTGCCACTCTATCAGACATAAAGTCTAGTCGATCCTTCCTCAATCTCGATCGTCGAACTAGGTACCATTCCCTCCACGATTACATTACTTCAATCTTTAGGTTCATCACATGGTGTACAATGTGTGGTTAGTAGAAGTGGTTCGCACGTTCGGAGTCGCCGAACAGTGCATGGTAGTTAGACCTAGCTCCTTTATGCCGATCAAGATTGGAAGGAAAAGGGAGATGGGGCGTCGAACGGCGTAATCTTCGCCAGGCGATCTTGTCTCTGTCGTCCGTCGTGAATGGAGAAAGGGCAGGACGGAGTTATGACCGAGGGCGGAGTGCTGCCTTAGCCGAACGGTCTAAGGCCGAACGCTGCCCTTATGCCGAACAGACATATACGCCGAATAGCATCTAGACCGAACGACACAATTACCGAACAACCGTCACGCCGAACAGCTACACACCTTCACCGAACATCGAAAATGCCGAACAATATAACCGCCGAACAATATATTCGCCGAACACCAAAAATGCCGAACAGTATAACTGCCGAACATTATATTCGCCGAACATCAAAAATGCCGAACAATATAAGTACCTAGGCCGAACAACACTTAGGACGAACAACACAATTGTCGCGCCATAATTCAGGCCGAACAACATTCAAATGCCGAACAAACATATATATGCCGAACAATTTCAATGCCGAACACTTGACAATGACTTATCCGAACTCAGATACATGCCGAACACTTCTTTAGGATGAACAATGTAACTGCCGAACACGTTATATGCCGAACAATACAATTGCCGCACACTTTACTTAGGACGATGAACATTACTAAAATGTCGATCAGTATAAATGTTAAACTACACTTAGGCCGGTCACTCTAGAGATCATATGTTTTTTGAACCTGAAACTGTAATCACCTCAAGGCGGGCTTTTGAGACGGTCAGCGATGACGGTCTTCGAAGGCGATGATCCGAAGCTAATTATTATATCTTTATTGTTGTCTTTACACAATTGCTTGCACTAGTTCACACACCACGTGGGGGGAAAATTCGTGATGCTGATTCTAACGCTCAACGTTTTTCAAGTATAGCTTTCTCAAGCATTTAGCCAGGTTCATTATTTATTCGGGATGTCAGGAAAATCCAGTTCTGCCACCATATCTGACAGGCCTGGGCCGTCAGCAAAGCAAGGAGCCGCAGATGCTTCCAACCCGTCAATCTCTCCTGCTCATAATCTGGCGCCCGATGCTCTGGAGTCAACCATCTTATTGGACAATCCGGTCGATTCTCAAGCCTCGAGGATCAACGAGGCCGCTCTGCGACGGATATGTTCCATTCACGGAATTCCCTTTACCGACGTGTTAGTTCCTTCGAGACACGACCGTCCTCATTTGCCCCCAGTCGGGTACACGGCCTGCAACAAGTTCATGTGCTGGATGGGCAGCGTGCCTCCGTTTAATCTATTTCTCCGGGATGTGCTGCAGTATATAGATATCGCTCCGTCGCAGCTGCACCCGAATGGTCATGCGTTCCTGTATGGGACTTATTTACTCTTCATGGCCGTCTTCTCCAGACCTCCAACCCCCGGTGATATTCGATACATTTACATGTTCAAGAGACGGAAAGATAGCCCTTCCTTCATCTTCCTCGAGCCGTATCACAAGTGCCAGATCTTGACAGGGGCCTGCAGCAAGTTCGCCCTGTACAAACAGGAATGGTTCTATGTGCGATGCCCGTCTGGTTTCGCTAGGAGATGGGTTGAAGGCAGTAAGTCTCTCTGCTGAACCGTTACTCGTACTTAATGGGAGTCATGTTTCTTCTTAACTCTTCATCTCATCTTTTAAGGTATTAACCCGCGTCCGGAAGGCCGAGGATATTCTGATGCTGTTGACGCGATTAGAGCTCTCCCGACCGAGGACCGAGATATTCGAGCTATCATTTCAAATGAATCGCTGTCGGGGTTCGGCTTGCTAGCTCCTGATCGCCGGGTCAGCCTTCCAGAAGGCGTTACAATTCCCAAACCTCCATCCGGTAAAGGGAAAAAACTTGCCGGCCCGTCGTCGCGTCGCGCTCCCGTCGCGCACGAAGAAGGCGAGCGTAGAGAGGGTGATGCACCCGACGCTCAGGGCGAGAACGTGGGTCCTGCTTGGAATCCGGCAATCGAAGTTCAGGATATTGAGACGTCATCCTCCCCTTCGAAGGGAAAGAAAAAGCTGAAATATACGGTTCAGAAAGAGAAAGTCGGCGACACCTCAAAACCTACGCCTATCCCTCCTGAAAAAGAGGCTTCTTCACAGCGTCAGGAGAGTTCTCTAAGGGGTCTCTCGAACCTCTCTATCCCCGAAGACATACTTAATTATGGGTTCGATGATCCTGAAGCTCTCAAATTCTCCTCGCCCGCTAGAGGCAATGTAGGAGTTCAACTCCCGGCTCACAGAGATAATACCCCGATTAGCAAAGACAAACGAACGGGTCCGTCGGGGGGAACACTTAGGACACACACGCACACGCGCATTCCATAACATACTTCAAGTCTTTTTAATTCGTGAATTCTCCTTAATTCGTTGTTATCTTCCTTCTTTGCAGGTGATATGGGCCGCTCCCACGGACTTGATCGCCTTCAAGGGTCTTCAATATTTCATCACTCCGGACGGGATTCCGGTTCGGGCAGACGCCGGGACCGAGGTGATTATGAGGATAGGGACAATCGTCCGCGCGAATCGTCTCATCGCAAGAAAGCGCACTATCAATCTTCTCAGTCCCGTGATCTTCCTCCTGCAACTGAGCCGGATAAAGAGAAGTCTCTGCAGAAGGGCTATCAGTCCGATGCTGCTCGAGAACAACATTCCAGTTCATCGAGTACGAGGCAAGTTCGGGAGCCGCGTAAAAGAACAGAATTCTCTAAGCCTCCCCCTCCTGCTCCTGCCGTGGACCCAACCGTTGCGGAAAAGATGGTCGACCTTAAGGCCAAGTTTCCGAAGATTTGTTTTGACGGTTTGAAATTCCTCCCGGCCATCCATCACATTCCTGGGCACGTGAAGCAAAGTGCCATTGCATGCAACAATGACGTCTATGTTCAACATGACGCATTCGTGCACTTGGTGGAGAAGATATCAGAAGTATTTGTTGAGCGTCAACACGAGATTGACCGTCTGACTCTGGAGGCTGACAGCGATAAGAAAATCATCAAACTCCAAGACGAAGAGCTCGCCTCTTATAAGTTAAAGCTAGAAGCCGCTGAACAAGGCGCAAAAGATACTGCCGAGGCAGTTACTCGCTTAGAGGTGGCTCACAAAAAGGAGCTTGATGAAGCAGTTCAGCGCAGCGGCGCCCTTGCCCTAGAAAAAGACTCTGTTCAAAAAGAAAGGGACGTGCTCGCTATTCAAGTCAAAGAGCTGAAAGAACAACTCTCCAAGGAGAAAGAAGACAAAATAGCCGCTCAGGAAGAATCACAGCGGTATTGCGATGAGATTGTTGCTACCCGGCTCCTCAAGGCAAAGCTCGACGGTGAACTTGCCGGGGTCGAGAGAATGAAGGATGAAGCCCGTGAGGAGGGTAAAAGAATGGCTGAGGAGGAGCTTGATTCTCGCCTTGAGGCGGCCGCAGAGGCTGGCAGGGAAGAGGTCAAAAGTATGTTTGACCCGTTGATTGCCGAGTACGGAGCCCGCGTTCTTATGCATCGCGACCTAACATTTTTGGGCGACGGCTACCATGAATCCCTGGCTGAGGCATGGGAGACTCTGATAAAGATCAAGAAAGTCGAATCAGGCTCCGAAGAAATCGACGAGGATGCACTGGTGAAGGAGTTCTTGAGGGGGAATGAGCCATCGGATTTATCCGTAGCATTGGCTCTCTATGGCAAAGGCTCTTCCCCTTCGAAAGAGAAGAACAACGAGGCTGGCCCGTCAGAGGCCGACACTACTACTCCTCACATTGCCGCTCCTTATGCTGCTCAATCGGCCGGTCGGTCGACGCTTGATCCATTCGAGCAACACGCCAGTTATGATCCCGAAGATCCCGGGCTTGGCGTTCATGTGCTGTCACCTATCCTGGAGGGTGAAACCCCGCGCGCCACCGACAGTCAACCTGATCCTGGTAGGATATTCTTCTTTCTCTAGAAATCGAAGTGATCCCGTCATTTTTCAACAGTGGTTATTTGTTCTAATGCCCACTTCTTATATTTCTCACAGGTTGTTCTGACACTGAGCCAACTCCGAGGAGCGACGACGCCAAGGAGGAAGCGGGGAAAACAAGCGACGCTGCTCACGCAGAGGTGACTCCCGGCCCAGACGCTCAAGTGATCGGGGCGCTCGATGATGACAAACTTGACACCTCGTCTCCGGCCGAAGGAAGCGACGAAGTTAAAATTACTGGCGCCTCTGAGCATACTTCAGAGATGATCATGAAGGATCGTCTCGCCGACGAGGAGAAGAGAAAGGTCAAAGTCAAGGTTGAATCCGAAGTCCTGGAACTTACTGACCCGCGGAATAGACCTTTGAAAATCATTCTCCCGGGCAGGTCCAAACCATTAGATGTTCCGTCTCCTACTCCTGACTCCGTCTCTCTAGCAAGCAAAAAGTCCAAGAAGAAACGTGAGGGAGAGGAGTCGTCGGAAACACCGAAGGCGGACAAGAAGAAGAAGTCGAAGAAATGATCGATGCACTTGTTCAACAAGTTTTTTTTTGCTTAAGTTTGTAATAGTTTCTACCTTTCATAACTTGTAGTTTGTACAGACCCGAATTTTGTAGGAGTGATCTTGTATCCCTATTTTGGACTTATCGAATAAAATTTCAGTTTCTTCTTGTTTGGATGATTCTCTTGTCTTTATTTGGTTTGCTAACACTGTGCTCCGGGGACTTGGAGACTTAAGACTGTTCATACTCTAGTCCGCGCTCTGGGGGCTTAGAGTACTCCGCTCCGTACTCCGGGGACTCGGAGATTGGAAATCGTTTATACTCTAGTCCGCGCTCTGGGGACTTAGAGTACTCCGCTCCGCACTCTGGGGATTCGGAGATTGTAAATCGTTTATACTCTAGTCCGCGCTCTGGGGACTTAGAGTACTCCGCTCCGCACTCTGGGGATTCGGAGATTGGAAATCGTTTATACTCTAGTCCATGCTCTGGGGACTTAGAGTACTCCGCTCCGCACTCTGGGGATTCGGAGATTGGAAATCGTTTATACTCTAGTCCGCGCTCTGGGGACTTAGAGTACTCCGCTCCGCACTCTGGGGATTCGGAGATTGGAAATCGTTTATACTCTAGTCCGCGCTCTGGGGACTTAGAGTACTCCGCTCCGCACTCTGGGGATTCGGAGATTGGAAATCGTTTGTACTCTAGTCCGCGCTCTGGGGACTTAGAGTACTCCGCTCCGCACTCTGGGGATTCGGAGATTGGAAATCGTTTATACTCTAGTCCGCGCTCTGGGGACTTAGAGTACTCCGCTCCGCACTCTGGGGATTCGGAGATTGGAAATCGTTTATACTCTAGTCCGCGCTCTGGGGACTTAGAGTACTCCGCTCCGCACTCTGGGGATTCGGAGATTGGAAATCGTTTATACTCTAGTCCGCGCTCTGGGGACTTAGAGTACTCCGCTCCGCACTCTGGGGATTCGGAGATTGGAAATCGTTTATACTCTAGTCCGCGCTCTGGGGACTTAGAGTACTCCGCTCCGCACTCTGGGGATTCGGAGATTGTAAATCGTTTATACTCTAGTCCGCGCTCTGGGGACTTAGAGTACTCCGCTCCGCACTCTGGGGATTCGGAGATTGGAAATCGTTTGTATGTGTCTGTACGCCGCACAGAATAATGTAATTTATCATTCGATTAAGAGATACAGAAACTTCATAGAAAATGTGGCTTCAAGCCTTTATTAATGAAAATCAACTAAATTGTTCGATTACAACTTCAAAAGGAAACTAAGTCATTATTGAATGGAAACATGCGGAAAACAATAATGCCTATAACAAGAAAGGGAAAACATGCTAAATGTAATAGTGCCGCAAATGTTCACTGTTCCATGCTCGGGGGAGTGTCGTGCCATCAACGGTCGCTAGCTTGAATGTTCCTTCTCCAAGCTTCCGTTCAATGGCATATGGACCTTCCCAGCTGGGATTCATGCGTGATGGTACTGGGAAGACTCGTTTCAGAACGAGATCACCCACATCAAAGATTCTCGGGCGGACTCTGCCATCGTAGTAGCGCTTGACTCGATGTCTGTGCGCCGCCGCCCTTAACTCAGCTTCTTCACGCTTTTCGTCGATGCAGTCCAGTGATTCCAGCAAGAGGTTTTGGTTCGTCTTGGGGTCATAGTATGTCACTCGGTGCGATGGAACTTCAAGTTCCACGGGTATCACGGCTTCAGAACCGTATGCCAAGGCGAACGGAGTGTGGCCGGTCGCGGACTTGTGGGTAGTCCTATATGCCCATAATGCCGTCGGGAGTTCATCTACCCACTTGCCTCCAACCTTCTCCAGACGCTTCTTTAGTATGGACTTGATTATCTTGTTAACGGCCTCGACTTGTCCGTTAGCTTTTGGGTGTGCAACGGCAGCGAACTTTTTCTCGATGCCGTACTTTAGACAGAACTCTTTGAACTCTCTACTTTCGAATTGCATTCCGTTATCTGTAATGATGGTGCGTGGAAGACCAAAGCGGCATATGATGTTTCGTACAACGAAATTAATGACTTTCTTAGAGGTGATAGTGGCCAAAGGTTCTGCCTCAGCCCATTTCGTGAAATAGTCGACCGCAACTATTGCGTATTTCGCACCACCTTTGGATAGAGGCAAAGAGCCGATTATGTCGATTCCCCAGATCGCGAATGGCCAAGGGCTGATCATTTGTGTGAGTTCCGTTGACGGAGCCCTCGGGATTTTTTCATATCTCTGGCACTTGTCGCATTTTCTTGCGTAGTCCGCGGCATCCCGGTTTACGGTAGGCCAGTAATACCCATAGCGGAGGATCTTCTTTGCTAGCGTTTGCCCCCCAGTATGGTCGCCGCATTCCCCTTCGTGGACTTCCCTCAAGACTCGCTTTGTTTCATCATGAGCGATGCATCGTAGTAATGGGATTGAGAATCCTTTCCGGTACATGGATCCATCCTGCATTACGTACCGCGCAGCCTTTCGAAGGACCTGTCGTCTTTCGCTTCTTCTTTCTGGTAAAGCCCCAGTTGTCAGGTACAGTTTGAATGGGGTTATCCACGAGTCCCTCTCGATCTCTGTTTCCAACACAAGATCGATTTTCATCTCGCCCGTACTCGAGGCATGCAAGACTTCCACGGGATACAATCCCATTTGCTGAACGTTGTCGGTACTTGCGAACTTAGCCAACAAGTCGGCTTCTTTGTTTTGTTCTCGCGGGATGTGCGAAATGTCATAACGCTCAAGATTTGATAGTAGTTCCTGGACCTGAACGAGGTACGGAGCAAGCTTTCGTCCTTTTGCTTGGTAGTCTCCTCGCACTTGGTATACCACTAACTGCGAGTCACAAAAGATTTCGATTGATTTGATTCCGAGTTCTTTGATAAGCTTCAGGCCAGCGATCAATGCTTCATATTCAGCTTCGTTGTTCGTAGCCGGAAAATCGAGCTTCAGGGCATAGCAGATTGATCGGCTTTCCGGAGTTATAAGAATTACGCCCGCGCCGGAGCAACGGTCGTTTGATGCACCGTCAGTGTATAACTTCCATCGTATGGGGGGAATGATGTCGTGATCGTCCGGTTTGATGGGTATGGTAAATTCAGCGATGAAGTCTGCTAACGCTTGCCCTCGGATAGCTCTCCGTGGTAAGTACGCGATATCGAATTGGCTCAACTCGATGTTCCATTTCAGCAATCTTCCAGAAGTTTCTGGTCGCTGAAGTACCTGCCTCAGGGGTTGATCGGTATAAACGTTGATTGAATGCGCTTGAAAGTATGGGCGTAGCTTGCGCGATGCAATCACCAAGCAATAAGCCAATTTCTCAATTTTAGGGTAATTCTTCTCTGCCCCCGTTAAACGCTTGCTAACATAATATACCGGCTTCTGGACTCGATCCTCCTCCCGGACCAAAGCTGCGCTTATCGCATGAGGGGATATAGCCAAGTAAACGTACAGCATCTCATGGTCAACTGGTTTAGATAGCATCGGTGGGCTCTCCAGATGCCTTACTAGGTTCTGGAAAGCTTCCTCGCAGCTAGACGTCCATTCAAAATTCCTCTTTCCTTTCTTTATTATGTCGAAGAATGGGATGCATTTGTCAGTTGCCTTGGATATAAATCGACTTAGCGCAGCCACTTTTCCGTTCAAGCTCTGCACCTGCTTTACAGTCCTGGGCGCTTGTACGTCTCGAATGGCTTGGATCTTTTCTGGGTTGGCTTCGATTCCCCTAGCGTTGACGATGAATCCTAAAAACTTCCCTGATGCAACGCCGAAAGAACACTTCAGCGGGTTGATCTTCATTCCATAGGACCTGAGTATGTTAAACATTTCAGCTAAGTCTTGAATGTGGTCGTTTGACTGCCGTGACTTCACGAGCATGTCATCCACATAGACTTCCATGGTTTTGCCCAGCTGGTCCTTGAACATTCGATTCACCAGACGTTGGTAAGTTGCTCCAGCATTCTTTAATCCAAAGGGCATCACTACATAGCAGTACAGCCCGACATTTGTAACAAAGCTGGTGTGTTCTTGGTCCGGAATATGCATTGGGATTTGGTTGTATCCCGAGTACGCATCCATAAATGATAATAATTCGTGTCCTGCTGTGGAATCGACCAACTGATCGATCCTAGGCAACGGGAAACTGTCCTTAGGGCATGCTTTGTTCAGGTCGGAATAATCTACGCAAGTCCTCCATTTCCCATTTTCCTTTTTCACTAGCACGGGGTTGGAGACCCACTCCGGGTAGAGGGCGTCGCGGACGAACCCATTTGCTTTGAGTTTGTCCACCTCCTCTCCAAGAGCGGCGGATCTCTCTGGATCCATTCCTCTCCTCTTTTGCTTGACTGGGACGTATTTCGGGTCTATGTTCAACATATGACTTGTGATGGCGGGAGAAATCCCACACATATCAGAATGCGTCCAGGCAAAAACATCAAGGTTTGCTCGGAGGAAGTCGCTAAGGTCTTCTGTCATTGCGGGGCCTAACTGTGATCCGATCTTCAGTATTCGCGAAGGGTCGTCACGGCTAACCGAAATGTCAATTGTTAATTCAGCCGGCGCCGCCTTCTCTTCCCTGGGTTTCTCATCGTCGTCTCTCGGATCTATATCTCCGTAGATCCGAGAACTATGCCCGAGCCAGGGCTCGGGCACTACTTGTCAATTATTCGCGTTGAGGATGCGGACAGGATTGTCCGCACCCTTTCCTTTTTCCCTCCGGTGGGCTTCTCGGAGCTCGGCCACATAACAGGAACGACCAGCTGCTTGGTCTCCGTGAACAATGCCTACTCTTTTGTCAGTTGGGAACTTCAAAGTCAAACACCACGGGGCTAGTGCCGCCCTAAATTCAGCCAGGGCCGGCCGACCCAAGAAAACATTATATGGAGAGTCCACATCCAAAACTACAAAGGGTAGAATTCGTACCCTCCGGCGCTCGCCTTGTCCCAGTTCAACTGGTAACTCGACATATCCCACTGCATCAGTCGCAGCGCCGTTAAAACCGTGGATACGAGCTTTGGATGGTTTTAAGTCTTTTGTCTCTAGCTTCATCTGATCATATGCCTTCTTGAAGATGATGTTGACTGAACTTCCACAATCAATCAAAATTCTTTTTACATACGCTGGTCCGATTGTTGCAGATATGACCATGGGATCGATGGTCGGAGCCTCTATCTGATCAGCGTCTCTGTTTCGGAACACAATATCGTCTGTCATCACGCGCTGCTGCTTAGCAGGGGCCCCGTCCTCTACGTTTGAACAGCACTCGAAATCCGCATTCTTCAAGGAGCTCGCATATCGCTCCATCTCCTGCCAGTTCTTATCTGCGGGATGAGGTCCGCCGATAATTGTATTTATAACCAGTCTTCCAACAGTCCGGGCAGGTTCCTCTGGATGACGTGGAGCCGGTGCACGACCTGGGTCGGACGTCCCCTGTCCTCCTTCCTGCGGATCCTTCACAAATTCTTGCAACTTCTTTTGTCTGATCAATTTCTCGATAGCGTCATGTAGGTGTCTGCATTCCTCCGTGTTGTGTCCATAGGTTTCATGGAAGCGGCAATATTTCCCAGTCCGTTTCTGTTCTTCAGTTGATTCTTTCGGACGTGGTTTTCTGTACTGAAAAGTATTGCACGTGGATAGGTAAATGTTCTCAAGTGGGGCGTTTAACGGAGTGTACTCGCTGTAGCTTGGAATTCTCGACTTCCACTTTCCCGCTTCTTTCCTCTTTCCTTGACTCCTTCCTCCGGACTCTTTGGGCTGCACAGGCTTATTCTGGACGTTGACTTGGACTTTCCCTGAATTGTCTCCAGATTGCTTCACAGCAATGTTGCTCTTGATTGACTCTTGGGCAGGTCCCGGTGCCTTGTCTCGTCGTACCCACCTAGCTTCCTCTCTTCTTATGAACTGGTGTGCTTTGGAGTAAAAACGCTCTAGCGTAGTCGGAGGTTTTCCTGCCAGCCAATCTCCGAATTCAGAATCTGGATCTACACCTCTCATTACAGCCATTAGAATTGCATGGTCGTTGGGATTACTGACTTCAGTTGCCGCAACGTGGAATCTCTGTAAGTACTCCTTCAGCGACTCTCCGGGATTTTGGATTACACTTGACAAAGACATCACGTCCTTCGGGCGTGTAGTGTGTATCCGGAATTGCTCAATAAACTTCTTTGCCAGCTCCTCGAAATTTGATACGGATCGCGGAGGAAGTCGGGTGAACCACATAGTAGCGATCCCAGATAGAGTAATCGGAAAGCACCTACACTTGGTGGCATCATTTGCTCTGGCTGAATCCATCATCCATTCATACCTCATTACATGTTGTCTAGGGTCAGTCCTTCCTTCGTATGCAGGAATGGTTGGCATGCTAAACTTCTTGGGGTAGGACGCTTGCAGCACAACATCCGTGAACGGAGTATGGCTTCTTGACACTCCCCAATCGTCATTTGATAAGCCCTGATTTTCTTTCATCAGTTGCCTGATCATGGCTGTCAGATCGGGTGTCTGTATGGAAGCTGGGAGGTTGGAGTCAGTTCTACGTGCCTGTCCATGCTGATGCCTCCTTTCCTGGCGATCTGCCAATCGTGCGTCATGAGGTTCAACATTGTTAACGTCTTGATGATCTGGAGCTCCCTCCTCCACCTGTACTCCAGTTCGGAAGTTTCCAGTTCTGGCTTGGTCGCGGTCTCCTGTTGTTCGAACAGCAGCATCTGCCCTTGCGGTTTCAGTCTTACGGCGTCTGCGCCTGGGTGGCTCATCAGAAGAAGTTGAGCTATCAGAAGAGGAATAAGCAGCTTGATTGCCCCCAGCATTCTGTTGCTGCTGTTGAGTGAGTCGTGCCATCAGGTTGGCATTAGCTTGCATCTGTTCTCCCAGTTGTCTCCTGCTCTCCCTAAGTTCTCTCATCAAGTCGTTGAACTCCACTCTGGTGACAACTGGAGTCTGTTCTTGAGCGGCAATCCCTGCACTCGGGATTGCTGGTTGATTGCTAGGTCCTGCTTGTTGCACGCTAGCAGTCTCTCGGGCATCCGCATTAAGGGAAGCTGACCTGGTACGTGGTCTTGCCATTGTAGAGTTATTGGTATGAACTCTGAGTAGAATCAACGGATGTCCTATCAGTAAGTCGGATCTTCTTTGGGGGATTTGTTCAATCCAGTAGCTTCAAAGCAGATCCTTGAGGTCTGAGAATTCGATTCTCGGTGAAAGCACCAAAGTGTTAGCACCAAAATTGGTCACTAACCTCGTTCAGAAAGATTGTGTAGAGATATAAGTGATGAAAGCAATTAAACAGAGAAGACAATCTTAATTCAAGTACAGAAAGTAAGAACACCAAATTTATAGTGGTTCGGCGTAATTGCCTACGTCCACTTTGCTCAACTTTATTGATTTCCTTTATGATTGATTGATTACAAATACAATTCGTGAATCAAATGCTTGAATGAAGGTGTTTGAGTAGAGAAGATGAGTCTTGAAAATGGCAGAGTCTCCCCGTATTTGCTCTCCAAAAAAAGGATCCCTTTCACTGTGACCCTGCCCCTCTATTTATAGGCAAAGATGGGCTGGACTTCCCAAGTGGGCTGATTGCCGAACGTTCCAGCCCGAGTACAGTGGTCGCCGTATGCCGATCAAGGTTCGCCGAACGATCTCTGCCGAACCATTCCTTCTATGCCGAACGGTGTGCTGATTCGTTGTGTTGAATGTCTCCTGGGTGACGAGTATTACGCCGAACACCGTGAGATGCCGAGTACTCTTGTATGCCGAGTACTCTGGTGCGCCGAGCGACCTTGTATGCCGAGCAGTCTTTATGCCGAACAGTCTTGATGCCGAGCAGTCTTGATGCCGAACAGTCTTGATGCCGAGCAGTCTTGATGCCGAACAGTCTTGGGATGCCGAACACTAGTTGATGCTGAGCATAGGTTGTTGCCGAGCACCAGTTGATACCGAACACTACTTGGCGCTGAGTACCCTTGTTGCCGAGTACTACGCCGAGTAGTCTCGACGCCGAGTGCTTTTGATGTCGAGTGCTCTCGTATGCCGAACACTGCTGAGTACTACGCCGAACACTCCTGGATGTCAAGTGCCTCGCCGAGCGCTCCTGGATGCCGGACACTCTCTGATGCCGAGTTCCACTGGATGTCGGACGCTTCGCCGAGTCCTCCTGGATGCCGAACGGTCTTTCATGCCGAGTAGTGGCCAATGCCGAGCACTCAGTTGCCTGGTCAAATCTCCAGGAAACAGTAGGATACTACAGTTCGGGTTGCAGGGTTGGTGGTAACGCATCATAGCTATGACCACCCACCGCGTCCATCCATCCCCTATCGAGTCAAAGGGAGGATATCCCAATCAAGGTGCACCAATCGAAACCAACATCAAGAGTAATAATATGAACCGAGTCCAAGAAATCGAAGAATGGATGTCCGCTCGGGGTAATAAGCCCACTTGGCCCTGTCAAGCCGTCCTATTTTAGTCATTTCAAATTAGCACAACTGTCGGGGTCTATCCATCATCGTTCTCTTTCTTCAAATCCAGCAATCGCTGTCAAATCTAACCACTTCGTTCTGGAGTCTCCTCCACATACACAGCTGTTAAAGTGGTTCGGGTATCGACAGAGAGTATGCCTATATCCGGCTCCGGTCTCTTTAACAACAAAACATCGTTTTACACACTGGTTGGTTCTTTTACATTTCGAAAATAGTTCATACTTGATATCAAAATATCATATTCGCTTCAAAATCAAATCCATTTCAAAATCATCACATTTACTCAAAATTTACCATTTTATTTCAAAATCCTTTTCGCCTTAATATCTCGATTTCGATTCCAAAATTGTTTCGAATTTCAATTTGGGTTATAACTTCATTTAACTCAATTCAATTATTTAAATCCATGGTTTAAATATAAACCCTCTAGCCTTTGACCAGTTTGAATTTTTGAAAATAATTTTAATGATTTTAAAATAGTTTAAATAATTAAAATAGTTAAAATAGTTAAAAATAGTTTGAATGGTTAAAATAGTTAAAAATAGTTTAATTATTAAAATGGTTTATATAGTAAAATAATCTGAAAAACAAAAATAATTTAAATATTTAAAGAATATAGATTTTAAACAGTTCATACTAAAGTAATTTATTTGAAAATAGTTTCAAAGTCAAACCGATCAAATTCCAACTTCTCAATTCGAATTAACTTCGATTCCAGTTATATTCAAATCAATTTCAATTTCGACCTCAACTCCAATTAATTCAATTCAATTCTCAAATTTTTAAATCATTTTGATTTATATAAATTCGAGTTCGATTTTCAAAATATCAATTTAAGTCACTTAAATTTTATTTAACTTCAATATTAAATTTAAAATCTAATTTTCAAATATAATTAAATTCTGAGCTCAATTTCAAAATATCGTTTTATATCACTTTTACTTAGTAATATTCAAAGTTCGAATAAAAGTTCAATCTTTTACAAATCAATTTATGAAATTCAATCATATTCCGATTTTAGCTTCCAAATCTCAACTTCAATTATTTAACGATTTCTTTTAACCAAAAATTTATTTTAACCTTTCAAACTCGAATTCATGATTAATTCGATTTCTATAAATTGATTTTTATTTCTTTTAAATCAAAACCATTTAAATAATTTCAAATCAAAGATTTTAAAATCATTTAATTTAACCAACCCGGTGTCCGTATATAATTTTCTATCCTATGGCCAAGTGATCAGCTATTTCAATTTAATTTCAGGGATGGATCTATATCATTTCAATCCAAATCACAATGTCATAGGTATATACCATTTCAACCTATTTATTAATTTATTCGAAATAATTAAATTTACAGTTTATTTACTTTAAATAATATACAGGGTGATGACAGGATATATATAAACGAATAAACATCCAAATATCAATCAATTGGCATCCATCACAATCAATCATACAAACAAACAATATAATTCACAACAGTTTCATAGTTATTAATATTAGGTAATTTACTAGCAATTCAATTTCAATTTTAAATTTAACTATCAATTTTAATTTATAACGGTTAATTCAAATGACAATCAAATTTATCAAACAACGACCAATAAATTCATATCACTTCATAAATTCAAATTTAACTAGCATAAAAATATTCTAGTACGTTGAGAGTGTTATAAACACTCACATTGAGTTATCAATTTCAAATCAAATCGAACGACGTTCGATTAAACCTAAATTTTTAAAAAGCTCCAATCAACTCCCAATTAATTCTATGACATAGTGCTCATCGTCACGATTCCAACGCATCTTGTTTCGTCCAATTTCTACCTCGTATGTGAAAGATATGCATTTTAGAAGATTGCACGAATTATTATATAATAAATCTACAATTTTTTTTGATTTAACCGAGACAAATCAAGGCTGCACATCCTAGCTCGAGAAAATCAAGGCCACTTGCTGCCTTCTACCCAAACGCGTGCTCCAGGCAATCATCGCGCTCGAAGAAACCCAAAGCTTTGTTCAATCATCCGATCGCAACGACCACGACTATCGATCGGAGCTCGATCGGAGGCCACCACTGGCCGCGCCTAAGCCCACTCCACCTTCGGCCTTGAACACACGAAGCTCGGCCACTCCTAGGCTATGAAATTCGCACACAAATGGATGATGAACGCAGCAAAATCTAGGCCTCTATGCTCCACCAACTTCGGTCATCACCGTTGGATTTGCAGATAACACTACGCTCTTCAATTTCCTAGTTGAGAGTTTTTCAAGAAAGCTTACGGATTAGAAGAAATTTGAGGGAGAAGAAGATCAAATTTCATCCATTAATAAATAAGAATGGCGTGGCTATAATATGCTAGGGTTAGGGTTACTGTGGACACATATATATACGTGCAATATATATTGTTTTAATATTATTCTCACTTTTCACATATTTTCCGGACGAACTCCAAACGAAGCGTGCCGCCTGGCATTTATAATGTTTTACCCCTATTCCGAACATAATGGAACAGCTTTCGGGGCTTAATACGATCGTATGTGGAAGATAGCTTTTTGAATCGAATTAAAATATTAAATTTTTAATATTAAATTCAATGCGTTTATATTCCGTACGACCAAACGATAACTCCAAACGCTACGAAATTTGAAATCTGATAATAATACACTATTACGGATCTAATGAAACTAGTTTTGTCAAAATCCAAGACTGTGCCTCTGATAGCTATTTTTAACGTCTCGATTATAATATAAAATTTCAATTTATAATTATTCACTTTTAAATCTAATTTAAATATTAACAATCTTCATTATTGTTTAAATAAAGTTTACATTAACTTCCGATATCATTTTCAATCATATTAAATTCAGAATTCACTTATTCAAATAATTGCAATATTAAATTTAAACAATTTGGATTATTCAATAAATCACTATTTTTTTTGAAATATAAGTTAATGAACTTATGAAATTTAACTTTTAAAACAAATTCAAATTATAGAACAACTATTTCCATTTTACAGCCATTTAATTCCTGTTATTCAATTTCACTATTGATTTTAAATATGGTCAATATGTAGAATTTATTTCAATACTCGTTATCGCAGAATTTTCGAAATTAACTATTTCAAAATTTCATTCAAGTTCATATCCAATAACTTACATTCAAAATTATTAAATTTTATTTTTAACCATTTTTATTTGATAATTACGTTAAATTTAATAATTTGAAATGGCTTAAAATATGGGTCGTTACAATGTCTAAACCCTAGCCTCTTTGATCTGAATGTGTCATGACCTCCATCCCATGACCGTGCTCCCCAATTCTTTGCCGAACGATGCTCCTTCTATCCACAAACTCAAATCTGAGCTCTATGTAGCCTCATGACGCATAGATTTTGAAAATAACCAAACCCTAGTTTGCAAACCCCCCTTAACCATACTGTCGAACACCGAAAATGATTCTGCAACCTCCAAAAAGCCATCAACAAGTAGATCTACCCATTATAACCTCAAAGGCCACACCTTTTTAATTTTTTTTATTTTTGCATGATTTTTTAAAAAAAAATGAAAGCTTGAGTAACACCCCAAATTTTGGATAACATTATTTAGGAGATTTAATTAGCTAAATTAAATAGAATAATATAAAGACTAAATGGTTAAGGGATTGAGATTTTAATAAATAAGGGGTAGCCGTGCCTAGTTAAGTAATAAATTAAATGGGTTTAAAATGAAATATGAGAGGGAAACTAAATAAGGGGAAATATAGGAATAAGCTACATTCTTATACCCTAAACCCTTCATACCATAACATTTCTCACGTTCAAAATCTAAACACAAAACCCAAAGGCCGACCGCCATTAAAGAAGAGTAAGGAGAAGAAAAACTAAATCAAGAAGAAAAGTTTAATTAATTAAAATTCAATCCAAGATCAAATCTCAACTCCTTAATAACAAAGCTAAAGGTGAGTAATATGTTACATTTCATATTTTGATGTTTTCGGTTTCTAAGATTAGACCCGAATGATTTTGCAAAGTATATTGCCATATTTTGAATGATAATTAGATATATATGCTTGTTGATGAATTATGCTTACTCATATTGATTTTATGACATGTTTTGGATTTTATGACATGTTTAGAGATGGTTTTCAAGTTTTATAATTTTCTGAATTAATATGGACTTATTATTAATTTTCTAGTGAAGAAAATGGATATTTTGGGTTTAAAATTAATTATGGCTATAATATGATAGTTTTGGGTCAGAAATTTAAATATGTTAGAAAACATATTAAAAGTGATTTATGAGAATTTTTATAGAATTTTCCTAATTGTTTTAATAAATATATAAAATTATTTAAGGTATGGGACTTAATTGTTTTATATGTTTATAAAAGGAGAAGGGGCTATTTGCAAATGTTTTAAAATGTTAATCTCTGAAATTCGGCAGCACCTTTCAGAAAAGATTTTGAAAAGTTAAGGAAACCAATTATAAGATGACAAATAAGCAGGTTAGTTGAAAAGAATTACCCTTTTAAGTAAAAAACCAGATTTTATAAGGTTTCGATGCTTTACCATCTTCGGCAGCCACCTTTCAACTTAGTACGTCCGCCTCCAACCTGATCGTAACCAATGCACATGGTACCAAAGACCTGGTATGTAGTGAATTGGATATAGGTGAAAGGTATAGGGTCGAAACATGGGGTTCCGAAGAGGTCGAAACCTTTTATGGCTTTTAAATGGAAATGCGCCTGCATTGTTTTCAAAAAGAATGGTTTCGAATAAGATAGCTTTTGACTTGGTCAGTGGTTTAAAGTAAGAATGTTTTTAAATGAGGTTGTGCCTTTGTTTTAAAGTAAATGTTTTCGATAAGGTCGAAACCCTTGATGCCGCCTTTTTCCTTTCGACCCAGATTGGTTTCAAAAGGGTCCCTTTTTTTAAAAAATTAGAGCCGCTTCTCCACTACTTTCGAAGGGATAGGTTTCAACACCATCCACTTCTGTACTTAGGAAATTGTTTTCGAAAGAGTTGCTTTCGACATAGTTTTTTAAGACCCTTTTTGATATTATGAAGGTTAAACCCAAAGGTTTCGAAAGGAATGGTTTCGAAAGGTTTCCCACATGTTTGAACTTTAACCCAATGCTTTCGAAAGGTTTGTTTTAAGTAGTGTACTAAAATGCTTTTTAAAGGTAACTAATAAAGGTTTTGAAGGGGAGGTTCCCCAGTATTTTTGAAAGGTAACTAATAACGGTTTCGAAAGGGGAGGTTCCCAGTATTTTCGAAAGGTATAGGTTAAAAGGGGTGATTCCCCAATGGTTTCGAAAGGTTTACCTTAATGTTTAAATGGAAGGTTTCAAATGTTTCTGAAAGGCATATTTAAAGTGTTTTAAAAGGGGATGTCTATGGTTTATAAAACTTTCGAAAGAAATGTTTTCAATGCTTTCGAAAGGACTATTATCAATGGTTTTGAAAGGTAAGTTTTGGCCTTTCAGCCTAAGGTTATAAAGTAAAGCGGTTTACTTGTATCGAAAGGGGTACTTTCAATGGTTTCAAAAGGGGTACTTTCAATGGTTTCGAAAGAGAATTGTTTAAAGGTTTAAACAAATGTTTCGAATGTTTTCATCAAAAATGTTTTGAGTAAAGCATATATCATGGCAAAGAGAATTGTGTAAAGCATATGTTATATTTTCCTTGTTTAAGTATGATTTAAAGGGATTAAATCAATTTGATGATTTAAGGGGATTAAATCATTTTGAAAAGGTTTTCAAGGATAATTTAAAGGGTAGTAAAACCTAAGTAAAATGAGTCAGATAATTGTATACCAGATGGGACTGGTATAGGGTCGCGCCTTATACCTTAGTCATTAGCCCATAGCTAATGTAACGAACCGGGGAATTTTCAACCCGCGAAAATCGACATCAATACGTTCACTATATATCATGCCGAGCAATTGAGTGTTGGAAATACCGGATCATTATGGGTAAAGAAGAAAGAGATAGAAGAAAATAGAAACAACACATAGAATCTCACAATCGCAGCGGAACAATATATACTATATAATAATAATTTTTTTACAAAAAGAACTGTAACAATTAATTTTCATACAATCATCAGAGTACGACAGACAACAATATAAATCCGGACAGTTATATTAACTTGTCCTCACATGTACTAAATATACAGCAAAACACACACAGTGGAAATAACAAAGTACGTGTAATATGCCTGAGAATCCTCCAGCTCGTCTCCTGAGCTCCATAGCATCCTAACCTGGATCTGGTATACTCGATCTGACCCGAGCATTATAATAAAATAACACCCGAGTCAGTTTGGAAAACCAACATGAGAAAACACACTCAATTTGAATTATTACTGTTATCAAAATCCTTTGAAAAAACAAAGGTATTTTGTAAGACCGCGCCACATATAAATACGACGAGTTTTTACCATACGATAACCAAAACATTTTATATCAAACTCATCTGGTATTATAATAGTGTCTATAGAAAATAAACTATAAAATTGCTGAAATGCCTGCATCTCACGTTTCAGCATATTTGGTATACAATTAAAACCATAAAGGCACGTATTGGAGATTGGATTCCATACTATGACAAGGTAAGGAACTACCTTCCGAAGGTACATCTCTAGATAAATGAACCAGGGTCTGACAAGACATCTTGTACCCCTGCCACACAGGACCGGCCTTCCACTTGACTAGTAGTACCAAATATGATCACCCCGCTTGGGCCCCGAATCATACAAGAATAGATAGAAACTGATCTAGATCTGGGATGACCATACCTCACTTGGGTGCTACCCACTTGGCCTTGCTGCATGCCTGATTTTTGTCATTTCCTGGTTGATGAGGTTCCAGGCTACGTTTTACCTTTTGAATAGCAATCCCACTTGGAATGCTAATCACTGCCTTACAGGCAACAATGCAATGATAGCATCTATCCATATAAGTTGTTCTGGGACTGAACAAACCAATCTCTTCAAGATCACCGTCTTCATTATCCTTAAGATTTCACAATTCGTAACGCTCAAATCGAATCGAAGTAGTTTTCGGATAATTAAATTTGATCCCGGTCTCTTCGAAACAATCAACGAATTTGGCCAGATTTGATAGTCAGTTATTTAACTATCAAATTACACACATAAGTAGTCACTAGGCCCAATTTTATAAATCTTTCAAAACATTCATTTCAAAACTATCTTTACAAAGATATATATTCAACTCTCTTCCAGCATTCCAACATTTGGAAAACAATTTCAAATACTTATCCATAATAGGATATTTTTAAACCATTTCAACACTTAGAAATATTTCCGAATTCAATTAATAACACTTAGAAAAATATTTCTATATAATTCATTTCACTCTTAAAATATTACCAAAACCCTCTTTTCAATACTTAGGAAACTATTTATAAACATATTCTCCAAAATCATTTTAATATCAACTTAGGAAATATTTCATAACTTATCTCATAAATCTCTAGAATTTATATTAATTCCTTTTACAATTTCCAAATCGATTATACTCACTTATAATCTCATATAACCATTTATAACTACTTTATGAATTTAGATTCATTCTCGAAGTTCTTGTTTTCAACATTTCGGAATTTCCTTAAGTTTCCAAAATTCCGTTATGAGATTTCTCTTATAAAATCACATCTGTCCAATAAAATCTGGTTCCAAATCTTGAGAGTATTTATAAATAAAATTCAATCACCTACTTTTAAATTCTATACATATATAATAATAATAATAATAACTATTTTAAGGAAATAATTATTTTCCAAAAACGTTTATGTAATTATTTAAAAGATCAAAACACTTCCCAAATAAACAATGGAAACTGATTCCAATTCATTATAAATAATATTTATTGAATTACAAGGGTTATTTATAACAAATTGAATCTATTCGAATAGTTAACTTTTCGAAAATATTTATATACAAATAACTATTTTAAAACAACGCTGACTAATAAATAATCTCTTTTTAAACAAATTTTACTTCTTCATTCCAAGAATCTATTTTTAAAATTCCAATATAACCGATTTCAATTTATAATCTCTCTTGATTTATACACCTCGATTTACAATTTAAATTCCATAACCATTTCCAGTTTCCAAAAATAGAATCGTCTATTTTTCCTAAACCAAATTCCCATATCTCGTTTTGAATCCATACTGCGACATATCCTCCCAAATTTTTATCCATTCATAACTATTTCACTTCATTTATAAATATCGATTATAAATTCATAACTCATTCTTGTTTTATCTATTAATAACAGATCCATATTTCAAAAGCCCATTTAATTCAATTTCTATTTAAAATCCCGTTTGGAAATCTCTTTTCAATAAATCCAACTATATTCCAAATCCCTTCAAAAACTCGATTTCAACTTCTAATTATAATTTAAGAAATATTATTAAAATCCTTTGTTTCAATTTCCTTATATATATATATATTTCAAAAATATATTTATTTTTGAAAACTCCTTACGAAATAGTTAAGTATATTTCCAAAATCAAATCTTTTATTTAATCCAAACCATTCCTTATTCAATATTCCAATTTCCATATAAATATTTTTATTTTCAAAAATCACCTTTGAATTTCTTTTTAAGATTCAAAAATATAAGTTATGGTATTCAAAATACCAAAATTAGGGCCAATGCTACTATAACATCCAAAATATCAAATCACACAACAATCCATAACAGATTATTCAATCACATCATATATCACTATATATGAAACAATTAATATATTTTTGAGAAATCCAGTTGGATCCCTCCAACCTGTTTCCCTACATCCACAGATGTTATATAACATAACATACCAATCCCTCTTCGAGGCGGGATATCGTGGTAATATAGAGTCATCCGCTATTATGCGGGGCGCATAGTGTCTCATACGCTCCAATCGGCGGGAATATACCCAACTACTAATATATATACTAATATATATATACTACTATATATAATATAACATCCAACTGATAATAATTTATAAATTCATCCAATCATCCAATAATTAACTTTAATTATTTTAAATTAAATCCAGTAATCCAAAACGAGTGAGATTAACTCACTTTGATTTTTTTCTTTTCCGAAATTGCCAATCGTTCCAATTTAATTCTATTACGTAGATTCCGCAGCCGCGAACCCCACACAACTGATTCCATTTGATTGAACCTTGTATAAGAAAATTTTGAATTATATAAATTAACGATTTCAATTTTAACTATAATTAATCAACTAATTACTTAACTTAATAAATAATTAACAAACCTAACTATCTCCTGCTCCCTCTCTTCTATTCACGTTCGAACATCCAGGTCACGAGACCCATACGCACACGAGCTGTGATGACCCACATTTCGGAAGGTTTAAATCGACACTAATCCACACTTGTCCGACTTAAACAATCTGGAACATAGATGATCAATGGGGTTAATTTAAAAAAATAAGAAAAGAAGAAGAAAACAAACACAGAATCTCGCAGTGTAACAATAAAATATAATAATCAAAGAAACAGTTCATGAAGGTGTTTATACTATACATTTGATTATAATCTATACAACATTTATCAGAGTTATATATATAACAGGGATAAATAAATAATGTAGCATAACAACATGATGCAGGGAGTAATAATAGTAATAATATACCAAATCTTCGTCTTCATTCTCCAGAATAATCTTCTGTGCGCTGAAAAACTCAGGGCTGACCCGAGCGTAATATTCTTATGTGAATCAAATCGATATCGCATTAACATGTGTGCCATGCGTCAGAGATGTTTACGGGATTTCACATCTCCCATCCAGTGTATAACGTGCATGCAATAACTCAAGAGATGTTACGGGGTTTTCCATCCCTTAAGGATCCGTCAAAATATTTATATGTAGTAGAATATGCTACATATATAATGTCTAATCAATAAAATAAATATTTTTCTTAGCGTTAAGGCTTTACATTAATCCCCCTTAACGTGCTTTTAAGCATTGGCGCACAGTTTGCATTTAACACCACCAGTAGCACATCGGCAGTCAATGATGCACCGTGATACGACAACACTAAACCAAAATCGTAGGGGTCTCGTATAGGGATAAAAGTATGATAAGGCACGTGTGGCAATGCCGAAGGTAGGATACTACCGGTTTACCCTTCCCGACTGGTGGTAACGCATCATAGCCATATCTGCCCACCGCGTCCAACACTCCCAAAATCCATGGGTGCACACCAATCAATCACAATGTAAATGATGGTAATACGAAAAAAGTGCGTCCGCTAGAGGTAGCTAGCCTCATTGACCGGTACGGCTCCTGTTTTAGTCATTTCAAATTGACACAAGTGTCAGACCAATCCACCATCGTTCTCTTTCTTCAAATCCAGCAAACGACGCCAAATCCAACCACTTTGTTCTGGACCATCACTCAACGTACATAGTTGTTAAAGTGGTTCTAATATTGACAGACAGTATGCTAATAAGAGGCCCCGGTCTCTTTAACAACCAAACGTCGTTTTACACACCGGTTGGTACTTTTACATTTAGAAAACAATTCGTACTTGATATCAAAATATCATATTCGCTTCAAAAATCAAATCCATTTTGAAATCATCATATTTGCTCAAAATATACCATTTCATTTCAAAATCATTTTCGCCTTAATATCCCGATTTCGCTTCCAAAATTGTTTCGAATTTCAATTTATGTTATAACTTCATTTTAACCCAATTGGTATTTAAATCCAAGATTTAAATATAAAAATTCCACCTCTTTTACTTGTTTGAATTTTTGGAAAATAGTTTAAATAGTTAAATGGTTAAAATAGTTTAATAGAAAATAGTTTCATTATTAAAGATGGTTTATATAGTAAAATAGTTTAGAAAATCAAAATAATATGAATATTTAAAGAAGATAGGTTTTAAACCGTTTAAACTAAAATAATTCATTTGAAAATAGTTTCAAAGTCAAACTGGTTCAATTTTAAATTTCTCAATTCAAATCAATTCCAATTTTCATTTCGATTTAATCGATTCTATTCCGATTTCGATTTTCAAAATATCGATTCAAAACACTTAAATCAAATTTACCTTCAATATCCAATTTAAAATCCAAATCCTCAAATATAATTCAATTCCGAGCTCAATTCCAAAATATCATTTTATATCACTTTTACTTAGCAGTATTCAAAGTTCGAATAAAAGTCCAATCTTTAAAAACAAATCAATTTCTGAAATCCACATCATATTTCGATTATAACTTCAAAATCTCAACTTCAATTATTTAAACATTCCTGTTATCAAATTTAAATTTCAACGCTTCGAGCTCAAGTTTGAAAATAGTTTGATTTCCATAAATTCGATTTTAATTCTCTTAAAATCAAATCATTCAAATTAATTTCAAATCAGAAATTTTAAAATCATTTAAATTAACCAATCCGGTGTCCGTATATAATTTTCTATCCTATGGCCAAGTGAATAGTTATTTCGATTTAATTTCAAGGATGAATATATATCATTTCAATCCAAAATAAATGTCATAGGTAAATATCATTTCAACCTATGTCTTAATTTATTCGAAATAATTCAATTTACGGTTTACATACTGTAAATAATATACAGTATAATAGTAGGATATATCAAAATAAATAAAAATCCAAATCATCCAAAATATCAACCAATAGCATCCATCGCAATCAATCATCCAAACAACCAATATAATTCACAACAATTTCATAGTTATTAATATCAGTATTTTACAGGCAATTAAATTCCAATTTCAAATTTAACCGTCAATTTTAATTTTGACAGTTAATTCAAATGACAATTTAGATGACAATTAAATTTATCAAACAGCAATCAATAAATTTATATCACTTCATAATTTCAAATTTAACTAGCATAAAAATATTCTAGTACTTGTGAGCGTTATAAAACACTCATCTTGAGTTTTCGATTTTCAATCAAATCGAACGATGTCCGATTTAACCTTAAATTTTAGTTAGCTCCAATCGACTCCAAATCAGTTCTTGTGCTCGTCGCCATGATTTCATCACCATTTGTTTCGTCTCAATCGGACCACGTACGAAGAAGATACACATTTTTAAAGATTTCGATTTATAATATAATCAATTTACAAATTTTTTAATTTAACCTTGGAATTAAATCTGGGCCGTTGCTTCACCGAAATCGAGATCTGGCCGCTCATCTATTCTTCCTCGTCTTTGTTCATCTTCACTTAACCCACATCGCCGTGTCAAAGTTGATTGCCGCACCTTCCTCAAGTCACTGGAGCTCGATCAAACACTACCACACGAAGCGCCAAGCTTAACTCCTCCATCTCTAAACGACCAGCCCTCCACCTCATCCCCAATGATGAGATTCCTGCCTCCAAATGCGTAGGAACGTGGCCCTCTAGCACCCCCAAACGACGACGATGGGATGATCCATCCATACTGAAATGTAGAGTTCGCCGAGCACTTCAATTTCCTAGTAGACGTCGAGAGCAAAAAGCGAAAGGATTGGGAGAATTTTAGGGGAGAAGCTTGAGCATTTCCGGCCATTAATTAAAATAGTGGCAGCTGAGGATAGATAACTAGGGTTTACTGCGCCCGCGTATATATATAGAGGTGTATATGTAATATTTTATTATTATTTTCCACTATTCACATGCCCTTCCGGACGAACTCCAAACAAAGCGTGCCGCCTGGCGTTTGTAATGTTATACCCACATTCCGAACGCAATGGGTCAAGTTTCGAGGCCTAATTCGATCGTATGTGGAAGATAGCTTTTCGAATCGAATTAAAATATTAAATTTTCGATATTAATTTCAACGCGTTTCTAACCTGTACGACCAAATGCTAACTCCAAATGCTACGAAATTTGAAATCCGATAATAATACACTATTATGGATCTAATGGAACAGGTTTCGTCGAATTCCGAAACTGTGCCCCGCAAGGCTATTTTTACTCGTCAATTAAAATATAAAATTCCCAATTTCTATTTATTCTCTTTTAAATTCAATTTTAAAAGTTAACAATCTTTATTGTTGTTTAAATAAAGTTTATATCAACTTCCGATCATTTTTATTCACATTAAATTCAGAATTCAATTATTTGAATAATTTCCAATATTAAATTTTAAACAATTTAATTATCCAATAAATCGCTATAATTGAAATATAAGTTATTGAACTTATAAAATTTAACTTTTAAAACGAATTCAAATTATAAAACAACTATTTCCATTTTACAGTCATTCAATTTTCATTATTCAATTTCACTATTGATTTTAAACATAGTCAATACATAGAATTTATTTCAATACTTGTTATCGTCAAAATCTTCGAAATTGACTATTTAATTTTTTTATTCAAGTTCATTTTCAATAACTTACATTAATAAATCATCAAATTTTATTTTTAACCATTTTTATTTAATAATTACATTAAATTTAATAATTTAAAATAGCCAAAAATACGAGTTGTTACATGAGCAACAACTTTACGCACGCCACCCCACTTTCCGACCATCGATCGACACCATCAAATCGCGCGTCACACCCAAACACGCCGTCGGCCAGCCCTCCAATCGCCCCACCTTTCTTCGTTCACCGCCACGCTCGAAGCTATCGCCAGCGCCATCTCTAGTTGTCGCGATCCAAACCCTAGAACCCAAAAATGAAAAACCCAAAACAGTCGAACATGGCTTCCCCCCATCGCCATCGCTGTCTGCGGC
Organism: Allium fistulosum; assembly: GCA_030737815.1. NCBI lineage: Eukaryota > Viridiplantae > Streptophyta > Magnoliopsida > Asparagales > Amaryllidaceae > Allium > Allium fistulosum. Next base: position 1,200,538,976 of record CM060901.1, on the reverse strand, counting down.
TACCCCTTCCCCCCAACACACTCGCTCGCGCTTTCAAGTCGATCGCGACAATAGCTGTTTGCCTTTTTTTTCGCGATTCATTTGTTTTTTTTGCTCATTGTTTAAACGGAGGAGAAAGAAGAGAACGCGATTTTGAAATAGAAGAAGAGGCGGCTTTGTATGCAGTAGGTGGCGGCAGTATATTAGGGTGGCGCTGATCTGATTTCGATTTGATTTATTTATTTATTTTTTAAAATATCTCGTTTAGCATATCTCGAAATCTCGAACTCTTATCGAGGTGTGCCGCCTAGCATTTCTAATGTTATACCCCTATTCTGAACCCAATGGTACAAGTTTTGAGACCTAATTCGATCGTATGCAGAAGATAGCTTTTTGAACCCAATTATAATATTAAATTTTCGATATAAATTTCAACGCGTTTCTATCCCGTACGACAAACGGTGCATCCAAATGCCACAAAATTTGAAATCCGATAATAATACACAATTATGGATCTAATGAAACTGGTTTCATCGAATTCCGAGACTGTGTTTTGGATTGCTATTTTTAACGCGTTGATAAATCGAGCGATTTCAAAAATTGGCGAAATAACTTAAAATTCCAGTTTTAAAAACTTAATAACTCAATTCTAATTCTAATAGAATTTATATCCATATTAGAATTCGTTTCGATTCATATTCAACTCAAATTCCAATTATTCACCATTTCCGTATTTCGATAAGTCACTATATTTGAAATTTAAATTCATTCTAAAATTTCAACCAAAATCTTCATATTCAAAAATCAATTTATATTCCAAATCCAATATTTAAAACCATTTAAATTTCAAAATTAAATGTCGGAAAATCCAAGTCGTTACATTCCTCCCCCCTTAAAAGAATTTCGTCCCCGAAATTGCTAAGGTAGGAAAAATGCTCCAAACCCATTAACTTTTTTCAAAACCCACGTAATTAAAACTCGATATTTCGCTTTTCTAAATCTTTTAGTTCCATACAAAACATTTAGTTTCCATTTCTAAACCCGAATCCCTTATTTCAATTACAACTCAAAATCAAATTTTGGTTAACACAAATTTTCCAAAAATTTTTAAAATTTTTCTAACACCCTAAATTTTCGGAATTTTTTGGCGGAGTCTCCCTTGTGCGGAGAGCCTTTTGCAATATGAAAAATATGATAAAAAGATATACATCGGCTCTCATGGCCGGAAAACACAATATATATCAATATTTTTATTTTTCGCGTGCTAAATTCGTATGCGTACCTTATTTCAGCATTATTAAGCGAGCTCGCTCAATTTATATGCAATCGCGCAACCAAAATATAGCCAAATGGTCTTCTTGTACCTGTACTTACTCAAATAAAACCCATAAGTACTAAAAATATGAAATTCAATAACATTTTATTGAATTTAACTAAGTTAACACATACTTCATAACCAAAACAGGTTATGACATGTATATCTAGCAAATACATGCAAATACAAAGTCCCAACATTTAATTATTCACTTCTAATTCAACTTATACGCCATTTATTCAATTCCAAATGATTCAAAACAATTTATTTGCATCCAATCATTACTCACCTTACATACTTTTCCATTCCAAATTGATTCGAATCAATTTATTCCCTTTACATTTGTTTGCATAATTTGTTTATTCCCTTTTACATCGAATATCAATTTCTTTTATGCAAATCTGGTGATATCCATTCAATAAAATAACTACTCAAGTTATAAACCACTTAAATTGATTTTAAATCAATTTATCAAGCTCCATTGACTCACATTCAATTTATTCACGAAATCTTGTTCTCTCAATTTTATATTCAACAACAAACCAATCCATGCCAATTTATTTATGAATCATCTCATAAATTAGTTACTTAAGTTGAATTCCATTCTTATCAATAATATTTCCAACCATATTCAATTTACATTTAAATTGAATTCATTTATAACTTAAGTCATCACCATTTCAATTCATTTCTATTTTATTCGACAACATTTTAAAATACATTTTATTCGCGTACATATAAGTCGAATTCTATTTATAACTCAAGTTCCATTTCCAATATTCAATTTACCAACTAATTCATCTAATTAGTTACTTCCATTTTTCCACTTCACAATTAGATTTTTATTTCAAAAATCACTTCATTTAGTTAGCTTGAGTAAAAAACTATTTTATAATTCAAATTTGGATTTCCATTTCAAATTTTAAGCTTACTTTCCCTTAATTCATTCCAAATTACATTCAATTTGATTTCCATACTCAAGTCTATATTCATTTTATTAACCTATTACAAATTCAAATCCAATTCCAATTAACACATCTTGAATTCACTTTAATTTCCTTTACTTGAGTTAAGTTCATTTCGGAAATCATTCCATCAAAATTATTTCTTAAGTCTTATTATAAAACATTTCATACCATTATTTAATTTTATATATACAACTTCAAAACTTAAGTTCATATTCACTTTAATCATTCAATATTTCCAATTCAAATTCAATTCACTAATTAGTTTGTCTAATTAGTTCACTCTATTACCATCAAATTCCATTCCATTTTTGGACCAAATCCAATTTCATTAAACTTAACTTGAGTCAATCTCATTAATAATTCAATTCTGCTTTCCTCATCTCAACCAATTACCTAATCCTTTAAAACTAGGTTTTATTTCAAATTATTCCGAAATCATATATAACTCCTTTTTGTAACCCAATTCATCCTTTTGAATTTTTAAATCAAACTTTGGTTTTACCAAAACAAACTCCTTTCGGGATTTCTCTAATCAAACTTGTTTTTCAACCATTCTAAACAAATAATCAGGGTAGCAATCCATCACTTAGAAACTCAAAAATGAATACTGATGATGCTGCAGTCATCACCAGAATTATTTTCCAACGACTGAAGTGAGTTCAGCGCTTTTATCACCTTCAAAATCCATTTAAAACAATTTCCATTCAGAAATATTCCAAATAATATTACTATTATTCATTTCAAAACACTTTGGAAAACATTTCCAAAAATCTCCATGATTTAATTTCCAACTTTTGATTTGAATAAATTTTAATTCAAACTCATGTGTATAACCCATCCTTATGCGTTTCAATTTGGTTATATAAACCATTCAAATTTTATAATCTTGTTTAGATTATAATATTATCAACCAAACATACCAATCATACTATAATAATTTCAGAAAATTATTTCTTTTATACTAAAAATATAGTTGGGTAAAATTATTTCTATTATATCAAAATATAATTTGGGCAAAATTGTTTCATTTACCTACTTTTAAAACAATATTGTGTCGGTATGCCTAGTTTAAGAGTTTAGAAATCCCTATCGATACAGTTGTCCAAACTGTATCGACTAGAATTCATAAACACTCAACCGATAAGTCAACATAATATAAAACAATTTATATTCACTAACAAATACGCGCTCATATCTATAATACACTTAAACGCATTCTAGGGTACTACTGACCCTATCTCTAATGAGTAATCCCCACCAAAGCCTAGGTGTTCGCTCAACCTAAGCTCTGATACCACTGTAACGAACCGGGGAATTTTCGACACTCGAAAATCGACATCAATACGTTCACTGTATAGCTTGCCGAGCAATCGAGTGTCAGAAATACCGGATCATTATGGATGAAGAAGAAAGAGATAGAAGAAAACAGAAACAACACATAGAATCTCAAAATCGCAATGGAATAATATATAATACATAATTACTGATCTTTACACAAAAAGAACTGTAACAATTAACATTCATACAATCATCAGAGTACGACAGACAATAATATAAATCCAGACAGTTATAATAACTTGTCCTCACATGTACTAAATATACATCATAACACACACAGCGGAAATAACCAAGTATGTGTAATACACCTGAGAATCCTCCAGCTCGTCTCCTGAGCTCCATAGCATCCAAACTTAGATCTGCAATACTCGGTCTGACCCGAGCATTATAATAAAATAACACCCGAGTTAGTCTGGAAAACCAGCATGAGAAAACACACTCAATTTGAATTATTACTATTATCAAAATCCTTTGAAAAACAAAGGTATCTCGTAAGACCACGCCACACATAAATACGATGGGTTTTTACCTTACGATAATCAAAACATTTTATATCAAAATCATCTGATATTATAATAGTGTCCATAGAAAATAAACTATAAAATATCTAAAATGCTTGCATCTCACGTTTTAGCATATTTGGTATACAACTAAAAACGTAAAGGCACGTATTGGAGATTGGATTCCATACTATGACAAGGTAAGGAACTACCTTCCGAAGGTACATCTCTAGATAAATGCATTGTCTCTGACAAGAACATCTTGTACCCCTGCCACAAAGGACTAGCCTGCCACTTGACTAATAGTACCGAATATGATCATCCTTCTTGGGCCCTGAAGCATACAAGAATAGAAAGTAATTATTCTAGATTTGGGATGACTATACCTTACTTGGGCGCTACCCACTTGGCCCTGCTGCATGCCCGACTTTTGTCATTTCCCGGTGGATGAGGTTCGAGGCTACGTTTTACCTTTTGAATAGCAATCCCACTTGGAATGCTAATCACTGCCTTCCAGGCAACAATGCAATGATAGCATTCATCCATAAAAGTTGTTCTGGGACTGGACAAACCAATCTGTTCAAGATCACCATCTTCATTATCCTTAAGATTTCACAATTCATAATGCTCAAATCAGATCGAAGTGGTTTTCGGATAATTAAATTCGATCCCGGTCTCTTCGAAACAATCAACGAATTTGGCCAGATTTGATAGTCGGTTATTGAACTATCAAATTACACACATAAGCAGTCACTAGGCCCAATTTTATAAATCTTTCAAAACATTCGTTTCAAAACTATCTTTACGAAGATATATATTCAACTCTCTTCCAGCATTCAAACATTTGAAAAAAAAATTCAAATACTTATCCATAATAGGAAATTTTTAAACCATTTCAACACTTAGAAATATTTTTGAATTCAATTTATAACACTTAGAAAAATATTTCTATATAATTCATTTCACAATTAAAATATTTCAAAAACCCTTTTTTCAATACTTAAGAAACTATTTATAAACATATTCTCCAAAATCATTTTAATATCAACTTAGGAAACATTTCATAACTTATCTCATAAATCTCCGAAATTTATATTAACTCCTTTTACAATTTCCAAATCGATTATACTCACTTATAATCTTGTCTAACCATTTATAACTTCTTTATGAATTCAGATTCATTCTTGAAGTTCTTGTTTCCAACATTTTGGAATTTCCTTAAGTTTCCAAAATTCCAGTATAAGATTTCTCTTATAAAATCGCATCTATCCAATAAAATCTGGTTCCAAATCTCGGGAGTATTTATAAATAAAATTCAATCACCTACTTTTAAATTCTATACATATATAATAATAATAATAATATGTATTTTAAGGAAATAATTATTTTCCAAAAAGGCGTTTAAGTAATTATTTAAAAGATCAAAACACTTCCCAAATAAACAATGGAAACTGATTTCCAATTCATTATAAATAATATTTATTTACTTACATGGGTTATTTACAACAAATTAAATCTATTCGAATGATTAAATTTTTCAAAATATTTTAAATAAATATAAAAGTTTTAAAAAAACACTGTTTAATAAATAATCTCTTTTAAACAAATTTTACTTCTTGATTCCAAGAATCTATTTTTAAAATTCCGATATAACTGATTTTAATTTATAATCTCTCTTAATTTATACACCTCGATTTACAATTCAAATTCCATAACCATTTCCAGTTTCCAAAAATAGAATCATCTATTTTCCTAAACCAAATTCCCATATCTCGTTTTAAATCCATACTGCGACATATCCTCCCAAATTTTTATCCATTCATAACTATTTCACTTCATTTATAAATATCGATTATAAATTTATAACTCATTCTTGTTTATCTATTAATAACAGATCCATATTTCAAAAGCCCATTTAATTCAATTTCTATTTAAAATCCCTTTTGGAAATCTCTTTTCAATAAATCCAATTATATTCCAAATCCCTTCAAAAACTCGATTTCAACTTCTAATTATAATTTAAGAAATATTATTAAAATCCTTTGTTTCAATTTCCTTATATATATAAATTTCAAAAATATATTTATTTTTGAAAACTCCTTACGAAATAGTTAAGTATATTTCCAAAATAAAATCATTTATTTAATCCAAACCATTCCTTATTCAATATTCCAATTTCCATATAAATATTTTTATTTCCAAAATCACCTTTGAATTTCTTTTTAAAATTCAAAAATATAATTTATGGTATTTGAAATACCAAAATTAGGGCCAGTGCTACTATAGCATCCAATATATCAAATCACACAACAATCCATAACAGATTATTCAATCACATCATATATCACTATATATGAAACAATCAATATATTTTTGAGGAATCCAGTTGGATCCCTCCAACCCGTTTCCTTGCATCCACAACATAAAATACCAATCCCGCTTCGAGGTGGGATATCGCCGTAATATAGGGTCATCCGCTATTATACCGTGCGCATAGTGTGTCAACCGCTCCAATCAGTGGGAATACACTCAACTACTAATATATATATATATATATATATTTATATATATATATATACTACTATATATAATATAACATCCAATTGATAATAATTTATAAATTCATCCAATCATCCAATAATTAATTTTAATTATTTTAAATTAAATCCAGTAATCCAAAATGAGTGAGATTTACTCACCTTGATTTTTTTCCTTTTCCGAAATTGCCAATCGTTCCAATTTAATTTTATTGCATAGATTCCACAGCTGCAAACCCCATACGACTGATTCCGTTTGATTGAACCTCGTATAAGCAAATTTTGAATTATATAAATTAAAGATTTCAATTTTAACTATAATTAATCAACTAATTACTTAACTTAATAAATAATTAACAAACCTAACTATCTCCTACTCCCTCTCTTCTATTCACGTTCGAACATCCAGGTCATGAGACCCGAATGCATGCAAGCAACAACTTCACGCGCGCCATCCCACGTTCCGGCCATCGATCGATGCCATCAAATCGCGCTCCACACCCAAACACGCCGCTGCCCAGCCCTCCAATCGCTCCACCTTCCTTCGTTCGCCGCCGTGCTCGAAGCTATCGCCAAAGCCATCTCCAGTTGTCGCGATCCAAACCCTAGAACCCAAAACTGCAAAACCCTAGACAGTTGAACGCAACTCCCCCCATCCCCATCGCTGCCGGCGGCTGCCGCTCCCCCCTAGCACACTCGCTCGTGCTTTCAAGTCGATCGCACAATAGCAGTTTACCTTTTTTTCGCGATTCATTTTTTTTTATTTTTCTTGCTGTTTAAAAGGAGGAGAAAGAAGAGAACGCAATTTTAAAATAGAAGAAGAGGCGGCTTCGTGCAAAGTAGGGCGGCGGCAGTATCTTAGGGTGGCGCTGATCTGATTTTGATTTATTTATTTTAATATTAAAAATATCTCGTTTAGCATATCTCAAAATCCCAAACTCCTATCGAGGCGTGCTGCCTAGCGTTTCTAATGTTATACCCCTATTTTGAACCCAATGGAACAAGTTTTGAGACCTAATTCGATTGTACGTAGAAGATAGCTCTTTGAAGCCAATTATAATATTAAATTTTCGATATAAATTTTAACGCGTTTCTATCCCATACGACTAAATGGTGCATCCAAACGCCACGAAATTTGAAATCCGATAATAATACACTATTACGGATCCAATGGAACTAGTTTCGTCGAATTCCGAGATTGTGCCGTGTAACGACCCGTATTTTACGGATCGGAACATCGTAAAACAGTTGACAATTGGTTACATTGTTGATAAGTCATTCAGAATTTTTCTAAGTCCTAAGTCGGTTTGGACGAGTTAAGAGAAGTCTGGGTCGAGTTGCCGACTTAAGAGATTAACTGGGTTAAGGTGGTGACATATGAGTTTTAGGCAAAAATATGGCTAAGTCCTAAGTCGTTCACGACTTAGTATAAGTCGTAAGTCGTATACGACTTAGGGGATAGGAGCTACCCAGGGAAATGGCGGGTTAAGAGATTGGAGATAGGTCGTTTGGACGACTTAAGAGGTAGGCGCGACTTAAGGATAGTGGCGAGTTAAATTGTTACCGAGTTAAGTGTTTAAGTCGTTGCCAAGTTAAGTCGACTGGGTGAGTTAACGACCTAAGGGATAGACAACCTAAGGAAGTGACCGAGTTAAGAAACAGCGAGTTAGCAAGTTAAGTAATAGTGCGACTTAAGTGAGTTAGCGACTTAAGGAGGGTACGACCTATGGGAGTTAAGTCGTGGACGAGTTAAGGTGTTAAGTCGTAAGCGACTTATGTATGGGTTGTTAGGTCGCAGGGTATAGCTTAAGTGTTAGGTCGCGTGATTTCTAAGCCGTAAGTCGCGCACTTGTTAAGTCCTAGGTCGCGCGAGTTGCTAGGTCGCTGGGCTTTGGCTTAGTAGTTAGGTCGCAGTCCAGTTGTTTGCAACTTATGTTAGGTCGCGTGGTAGCTTAAGGAGTTAGGTCGTAATGTTGTTAGGTCGTTTCTCAATTGAGTCGTAGGCGCGCATGCTATAAGTCGTGACCGACTTAGGAGATAGTTGTTATGTCGTGAGTCATAGACAGGTAAGTGTTAGGTCGTAGGAGTTGGGGCGCGCGTGCATATCTGTTAGGTCGGAGAGGCTTAGGTCGGAGAGGCTTAGGTAGGAAACGACCTATGGAGATAGCCGAGTTACGACTTAAGGAAATTTCTGCTATAAATAGGAAGGGTTTTTCTCACTTTTTGGGATCCGGATTTTGAAGCGACGAAGTGCTGCCATTTTGAGAGCTCGACTTCTACACTTCTTCATTTCTTTTCTCTACTCTAATCTAGTGATTCCTTCCATCCATATCGAAGATCAAGATTGAAGATTCAAGAGCTTAGATTGAAGATCTTCATCTTTTCAAGAGAGATTTCTTCGTTTGAAGCGGATTCGTGATAGATCAAGATTGATCCTTCGCTGTCCAGATCTGAAGCGTGTTGATTTGAGGTTGTTTAGGTGATTTGGTGAGTGGTGATTATCTCTCACACGGATCCAAAGGAGTATATCGGATTGTTGGCTTGATTTGGTGTTAAAATAGTGATTTCTATGCATTTTTGTAAACCTAAGTGTAGATCCATGTAGATCCATTGTTCATGATGATTTGACAACCATTTTTGTATATGATTAACCTATGCAAGTTCATTCATCAAGTTGTAGAGATAATTCTCATGTTTTCATGCTTGTTAGACTTTCAACTCCTTAATTACGAAATTGCCATTATTGTTATAATTGTCCATTTTGCTTATATTTGAATGCTTGGTTACTTGGATTGATGTTTGACATGATTGATTGCTGTGAATTAGATGATTGTTGATTGGTTTTAGACAAGGTGGTCGAAGATGATTCAAAAGCTAAGGGAAAGGCTCTTGAATTGGGAAAGCTGCTCGTGGCATATGTAGCGGGATGATGAAGCTCTTATGCATAGATTTGATGATGTGATGTTGAGATGAGGCTTTGCGAGGATGTGATGAAGCGAGGCAATCATGAGATGAAGACTTGGTCAAATCCAGACGGGATCATTCCAAGCACGTTGGTAACTCGGTGATATGATTCGAGTTAAGGGTAATGGATGCTTGAGAGGCGCTCGAGCTAGTATGGAAATAGTCGTCAAGGAGGATGACTAGGAGGCTTGGATAGCATCGTTGTTGAAGGTTCTAGCATGCTCTAAGCAAGAGTACGTTTGGGCAGATTCGATAGTCCCAACGGCCAACTGTTGATGGTCGAGTACTCTGGGCAGATTCGATAGTCCTAGGCACGGGCTGCGACGACGTGCGGGAGTTATGTCTAGAACCGGGGTTTCCATTAGCCCTTGACGGACGGCTGAAAGAATGTGCCGGTCATTCAATTAACGGTGATATCGAAGCAATGATAACAGTGATAGCCAGAGTCATGGATGTTTGGTTGTATCGTCATTCGGACTCAAGAGCGGTATTTTCTGGGTGCTTATCTGATTTAGGCCTTGGTACTTGGAAAACATCGCCCTTGACTCGAGTGATAGTAGCTTTACTTTAAATTGTATGCTCTGCTATGTTTGCTTCTGCTTAGTGTGTGTCTGGGGGCTATCACTGTAGAAAGAGGTTGGAGTGGGAGGGTTGTATTCCTATTCCTTTTCCTTTATGCTCTTTTGGTATGTTGTTAGTTAATTTACTGCTCACTAAGACTGTTGTCTGACTCAAGGCTTTATGTTTTAACTCTTATTGCCTTGGGCTGTTCGTCCATTTTTGGGACGGGCAGACTAGGTAGCAGGTGACAGGTGCAGTTCTCTTCTCACGATGCTGATATCGAAGACGAGCTAGAGGGTTGCATATTATCTTCTTATATGTACTGGATGTTCCGCTGTTTGTATTCTCTGAGAGATATGTAGTGAGGCTTGATGTATTGACTACTTGGATGTTTGTATTCAACTATTATGGAGTTTTATATGATGGCATTTTGTTCTGTAAAGCTTCACTGTACATATGTTCTATTGTATTTTGTCCATGCGCTGTGAGTAATACGATAGATTCTGATGTTTTTAATTTACCCTGACAATCGTCCATGGTCGCCTGGCACACATTACAGCGCACTATCTCTAGATTCCGTGCGGGGGTCATGGGCGGTCGTCACATTTGGTATCAGAGCGAGGTTAATCGATTTTACCCAACGCTCGCTGACGTAACTACGTATGAGAGACGTAATTGTATTTTGATGGATGAATACTATATATATATTATAGTAGTTTAGTTGAGTTTGAGTACTTTATGCAGTTGTTTCTCTAGATGTTCTGATCATTCCTTTTTGTAGATATTGAGAATGAGTCGAAGAGGGAGACCAGCTGCTAGGGAAGGCCGTGCTACTGAGGGAACTGCTGATTATGCAGCTGTGTTCGAAGCTATGATGACTTCGATCATGAGAAGGATACCAGTTCCAGGGGCAGCAGTAGATGTTGGAGTTCAAGTCCAAACTCCGAAACCAATGGATTTTGCTAAGTTGTGCAAGGATTATACTGCTCTTGGAGGGAAGGTTTTCTTGGGAACAGAATCTACCATTGAGGTCCAGAGATAGATAGATGCTTGTAGAAGGATCTTTGGTGATTTGGGAATTGAGGATGCAACTAAGAGGAAGTTGGCATCAAGGCAGCTTCAAGGGAGAGCCTCTGATTGGTGGAATTATATTACCATCACTACTCCGGAGGAAGAGATTACTTGGGAGCAATTCCAAGTTAGGTTTGAAGCTAAGTTCATTTCTACAGCTCAGAAGTCTGTTCTGTTCAAGAAGTTTGTGGAGCTCAAGCAAGGAGGGAGATCAGTTCTTGAGTATGTTTCTGAGTTTGAAGCGTTGTCCAAGTATGCCCGGTCATATATTGAGTCTGCATACCAGAAGAATGAGAAGTTTGTGACAGGCTTGGACAGTTATCTTGGGAGACAGTTGGTGGATCATTTGGACGATTCATTTGAGAAGCTTGTGGAGAAAGCTCTTAGGCATGAGAGTCTGTTTCCTAAGGAAGGATCTGTTGTTGCTGTGACCAGGGAAGAGTCTAAACCCCAGCAGGGTGGAAACAAGAAGAGGAAGCAGCAGCAGCAGAAGGGTAAGGATGGTCAGAAGAAGCCGAAAGGCGAGGTGACTTGCTACAACTGTCAGCAGAAAGGCCATCTCTCCAGGGGTTGCAAGAATCCGAAAGCGCCGGCGAAGTGCCACAACTGTGACAAGCCGGGGCATTTCAGGAAGAATTGTCCAGAACCGAGGAGGGACAAGCAGATTGTGCAAGCTTATGCTTTGGGAGCTGTTCCGTCGTCTTCGAAAGCTCCTACTGCTGAAGAGAAAGGAAAGAGTGTGGTTGTTCAAGGTACTCTTTTCCTATATGGTGTTCCAGTTAGAGTTTTGTTTGATACTGGAGCGTCGCATTCGTTTGTTTGTAATGAACTCGTAGGCCGGTTAGATTTGAAGCCGTATATTGTTGATAGGCCATTGATTGTGACTAATCCAGTTGGGGGTTCGTCTTGTTTGTGTATGTTATGCCGTGGTCTAGTTGTATCGAGTCATGGTTGCTCTTTTGTTTGTGATTGCTTTGTTCTGAACTTTGCGGGGTTCGGAATTATTTTGGGTATGGACTGGCTTAGGAAGTATGTGGCAAAGGTTGATTGCGAGAGGTTGGAAGTGACAGTCGAGAATGTGGAGGGGTGAAAGGTTGTAATACGATGTAAGCATGAGGAAGGCGTCTTCATGAGCTTCATGTATTTGCTGGTTGTTCCATGGGATGGACTGTCATCGGTGCCAATCGCTAATGGATTCGAGGATGTCTTTGACGAAGTCAAAGGGTTGCTGCCGCATAGAGAGATCGAGTTTCGTATAGATCTAGTTGAAGGAGCCAGACCTGTTGTGATGCCTCTTAGGCGGATGGCGCCTAGGGAACAGCAGGAGTTGAGGGTGCAAGTTGATGATCTTTTGCAGAAAGGATTCATTCGGCGTAGTGTGTCCGAGTGGGGTGCACCAGTTGTGTTTGCAACCAAGGCAGATGGGTCGTTGAGATTGTGTGTGGATTATCGTGAGCTGAATAAGGTGACAAAGAAGAACAAGTATCCATTGCCGAGAATAGATGACTTGTTTGATCAGCTTCACGAGGCTAAGGTGTTTTCTCAGATGGATTTGGCAACGGGATTTCACCAGTTGAGAGTGGCTAAGGATAGTGTGCCGAAGACTGCTTTTAGGACACCATCCGGTTTCTTTGAGTGGCTGGTAATGCCGTTTGGATTGACTAACGCGCCAGCACATTTTGTGGATCTTATGAATAGAGTGTTCAGAGATCAGTTGAACAAGTTCGTACTTGTGTTCGTGGATGATATTTTGATTTATTCCAGAACGGAAGAGGAGCACAAGACGCACTTGCGTATTGTTTTGGAAATCTTGCGGAAACATCAGCTGAAGGCTAAGTTTTCGAAGTGTCACTTCTGGAAGAGTGAAGTGAGGTTCTTAGGCCATGTGATTTCTGGAAATGGGATAGCGGTTGATCCCGCTAAGGTGGCAGCAATCCAGGATTGGGTTAGACCTAAGAATGCATCTGATGTGAGAAGTTTTCTTGGATTAGCAGGATATTATCGACGGTTTATCAAAGACTTCTCCAAGATAGCTGCACCGTTAACAGGATTGACGAAGAAGAACCAAGTGTTCAGTTGGGATGCTAAGTGTGAGCAAGCTTTCAGAATCCTGAAAGAAAGATTGACAAGTGCTCCTGTTTTGACTATTCCAAGTGGGAATGATGAGATGGTGGTTTACACCGACGCATGTGGTACTGGACTTGGAGCAGTGCTGATGCAGAGGGATAAAGTTGTTGCGTATGCAAGTCGACAACTGAAGCCGCATGAAAAGAATTACCCGACTCATGATCTGGAGTTAGCGGCGATTGTATTTGCTCTGAAGATGTGGAGACATTATCTGTTGGGAGTTCGATTCGAGTTGTTTACGGATCATAAGTCGCTGAAGTATCTTTTCTCCCAAAAGGATTTGAATCTTCGGCAGCAACGTTGGCTAGAGTTTTTAGCATCGTATGATTTTGGTATAGCTTATACTCCGAGAAAAGGTAACGCAGTGGCAGATGCGTTAAGTCGAAGACATGCAGGATTGGGAGCCATGTTTTCAGAATGGAAGAATCTCGAGTATTTAGCTGGATTTGACTTCAGGCCTAGATGCGAATTGGAACCTGAGATGTTGGCAAACTTATCGATAAGACCTTCTCTTGTGGAAAGGATTGGAGAGAGCCAAAAGCGAGACGATAAGCTTGTCAAGATTATCCGTGAATTGGAATCTGGATTGGATCCAAAAAAGGATAAAGGATTCGAGGTCGATCGAGAGGGTTGGCTTCGAAAGCAAGGACGACTAGTTGTTCCCGATATAGATGAATTGAGGAGTGAAGTCCTGAAGGAAAGTCATCACTCGAAGCCGGCAATTCATCCAGGTGGAAATAAGATGTATCGGGATATGAAGAGAACCTATTACTGGGAAGGCATGAAGAAGGATGTTGAAAATTTTATTTCCAAGTGCATGAACTGCCAGTTGGTAAAGGCTGAACAGAAAAACCCAAGTGGATTACTTCAGCCATTAGAAGTTCCTACATGGAAGTGGGATCAAATATCGATGGACTTTATTGATGGATTACCTAGAACCAGAACGGGAAATGAAGGGATTTGGGTCATTGTGGATCGTCTGACTAAGAGCGCAAGATTCATTCCTGTTCGATCGACTAGGACTGCATCAAAGTTGGCTGAGTTGTATGTTAAGTGGATAGTTCGATTCCATGGTATTCTGAAGAGTATAGTGAGCGATCGAGACCCATTGTTCACTAGTGGAATTTGGAAGAGCTTCCAGGAAGTTTTGGGAACCGAGTTGTGTTTGAGTACAGCTTATCACCCTCAAATAGATGGTCAGACCGAGAGAGTCAACCGAGTTTTGGAAGATCTTCTTAGAGCATGCGTTTTGGACTTCGGAGGATCATGGGAAGATCACCTTCATTTGGTGGAGTTTGCGTACAACAACAGTTACCAATCAAGCATTGGTATGGCACCGTATGAGGCATTGTATGGAAGACCGTGTAACTCTCCGACATGTTGGTTGGAAACTGGAGAAAAGCTGATACTTGGGCCAGAGATGATTCGGCAGACTTCAAATTGTATAGAGATCATTCGGCAACGAATGAAGGCAGCCCAAGACCGTCAGAAGAGTTATGCTGATAAGCGTCGTAAGGATTTGGAGTTCGACGTAGGTGATATGGTTTTTGTGAAGATTTCTCCACTAAAGAATGTTATTCGATTCGGGAAGAAAGGAAAATTGACTCCGAGATTTGTTGGACCATTCCCGATCATCGAGCGAATTGGAAAGCTCGCCTACAGATTGGAGTTACCAGAGAAGATGTCGAGTGTGCACAATGTTTTTCATGTATCATATCTACGGAAGTATGTGCACGACTCGAATACAGTGGTTTCTGCTGATAGCTGTGAAGACTTCGAAGTTGATCCAGTTGATAGAAGACCTCGTAAGCCGCTTCGTGTTGTTGAAACCGACACGAAACAGCTTAGGAAGAAGGTAGTTAAGTTGCTCAAGATACAATGGAGTGATGATGATAACGACTGTACGTGGGAGGTGGAAGAGAGGATGAAGGTAGCTCATCCTGAACTCTTCAAGGTATGGCCCTAAGGTGTCGTCTCATCTCACGATATTGTAACTTGTTCTAAGTTTTAGAATTCTGTACGCTAAGCTAGAATTGAATGTATGGTTTGTTCATTGCTATGGATGGTAGGCGTACAGAATAGTCTTCTATTGCTTTGTTTGCTTGGAATTTCGGGGGCGAAATTCCTAAGGGGGAGAGAATGTAACGACCCGTATTTTACGGATCGGAACATCGTAAAACAGTTGACAATTGGTTACATTGTTGATAAGTCATTCAGAATTTTTCTAAGTCCTAAGTCGGTTTGGACGAGTTAAGAGAAGTCTGGGTCGAGTTGCCGACTTAAGAGATTAACTGGGTTAAGGTGGTGACATATGAGTTTTAGGCAAAAATATGGCTAAGTCCTAAGTCGTTCACGACTTAGTATAAGTCGTAAGTCGTATACGACTTAGGGGATAGGAGCTACCCAGGGAAATGGCGGGTTAAGAGATTGGAGATAGGTCGTTTGGACGACTTAAGAGGTAGGCGCGACTTAAGGATAGTGGCGAGTTAAATTGTTACCGAGTTAAGTGTTTAAGTCGTTGCCAAGTTAAGTCGACTGGGTGAGTTAACGACCTAAGGGATAGACAACCTAAGGAAGTGACCGAGTTAAGAAACAGCGAGTTAGCAAGTTAAGTAATAGTGCGACTTAAGTGAGTTAGCGACTTAAGGAGGGTACGACCTATGGGAGTTAAGTCGTGGACGAGTTAAGGTGTTAAGTCGTAAGCGACTTATGTATGGGTTGTTAGGTCGCAGGGTATAGCTTAAGTGTTAGGTCGCGTGATTTCTAAGCCGTAAGTCGCGCACTTGTTAAGTCCTAGGTCGCGCGAGTTGCTAGGTCGCTGGGCTTTGGCTTAGTAGTTAGGTCGCAGTCCAGTTGTTTGCAACTTATGTTAGGTCGCGTGGTAGCTTAAGGAGTTAGGTCGTAATGTTGTTAGGTCGTTTCTCAATTGAGTCGTAGGCGCGCATGCTATAAGTCGTGACCGACTTAGGAGATAGTTGTTATGTCGTGAGTCATAGACAGGTAAGTGTTAGGTCGTAGGAGTTGGGGCGCGCGTGCATATCTGTTAGGTCGGAGAGGCTTAGGTCGGAGAGGCTTAGGTAGGAAACGACCTATGGAGATAGCCGAGTTACGACTTAAGGAAATTTCTGCTATAAATAGGAAGGGTTTTTCTCACTTTTTGGGATCCGGATTTTGAAGCGACGAAGTGCTGCCATTTTGAGAGCTCGACTTCTACACTTCTTCATTTCTTTTCTCTACTCTAATCTAGTGATTCCTTCCATCCATATCGAAGATCAAGATTGAAGATTCAAGAGCTTAGATTGAAGATCTTCATCTTTTCAAGAGAGATTTCTTCGTTTGAAGCGGATTCGTGATAGATCAAGATTGATCCTTCGCTGTCCAGATCTGAAGCGTGTTGATTTGAGGTTGTTTAGGTGATTTGGTGAGTGGTGATTATCTCTCACACGGATCCAAAGGAGTATATCGGATTGTTGGCTTGATTTGGTGTTAAAATAGTGATTTCTATGCATTTTTGTAAACCTAAGTGTAGATCCATGTAGATCCATTGTTCATGATGATTTGACAACCATTTTTGTATATAATTAACCTATGCAAGTTCATTCATCAAGTTGTAGAGATAATTCTCATGTTTTCATGCTTGTTAGACTTTCAACTCCTTAATTACGAAATTGCCATTATTGTTATAATTGTCCATTTTGCTTATATTTGAATGCTTGGTTACTTGGATTGATGTTTGACATGATTGATTGCTGTGAATTAGATGATTGTTGATTGGTTTTAGACAAGGTGGTCGAAGATGATTCAAAAGCTAAGGGAAAGGCTCTTGAATTGGGAAAGCTGCTCGTGGCATATGTAGCGGGATGATGAAGCTCTTATGCATAGATTTGATGATGTGATGTTGAGATGAGGCTTTGCGAGGATGTGATGAAGCGAGGCAATCATGAGATGAAGACTTGGTCAAATCCAGACGGGATCATTCCAAGCACGTTGGTAACTCGGTGATATGATTCGAGTTAAGGGTAATGGATGCTTGAGAGGCGCTCGAGCTAGTATGGAAATAGTCGTCAAGGAGGATGACTAGGAGGCTTGGATAGCATCGTTGTTGAAGGTTCTAGCATGCTCTAAGCAAGAGTACGTTTGGGCAGATTCGATAGTCCCAACGGCCAACTGTTGATGGTCGAGTACTCTGGGCAGATTCGATAGTCCTAGGCACGGGCTGCGACGACGTGCGGGAGTTATGTCTAGAACCGGGGTTTCCATTAGCCCTTGACGGACGGCTGAAAGAATGTGCCGGTCATTCAATTAACGGTGATATCGAAGCAATGATAACAGTGATAGCCAGAGTCATGGATGTTTGGTTGTATCGTCATTCGGACTCAAGAGCGGTATTTTCTGGGTGCTTATTTGATTTAGGCCTTGGTACTTGGAAAACATCGCCCTTGACTCGAGTGATAGTAGCTTTACTTTAAATTGTATGCTCTGTTATGTTTGCTTCTGCTTAGTGTGTGTCTGGGGGCTATCACTGTAGAAAGAGGTTGGAGTGGGAGGGTTGTATTCCTATTCCTTTTCCTTTATGCTCTTTTGGTATGTTGTTAGTTAATTTACTGCTCACTAAGACTGTTGTCTGACTCAAGGCTTTATGTTTTAACTCTTATTGCCTTGGGCTGTTCGTCCATTTTTGGGACGGGCAGACTAGGTAGCAGGTGACAGGTGCAGTTCTCTTCTCACGATGCTGATATCGAAGACGAGCTAGAGGGTTGCATATTATCTTCTTATATGTACTGGATGTTCCGCTGTTTGTATTCTCTGAGAGATATGTAGTGAGGCTTGATGTATTGACTACTTGGATGTTTGTATTCAACTATTATGGAGTTTTATATGATGGCATTTTGTTCTGTAAAGCTTCACTATACATATGTTCTATTGTATTTTGTCCATGCGCTGTGAGTAATACGATAGATTCTGATATTTTTAATTTACCCTGACAATCGTCCATGGTCGCCTGGCACACATTACAGCGCACTATCTCTAGATTCCGTGCGGGGGTCATGGGCGGTCGTCACATGCCGCGTATCGCTATTTTTAACGCGTCGATAAATCGAGCGATTTTAAAAATTGGCGAAATCACTTGAAATTCAGTTTTAAAAACTTATTAACACAATTCTAATTCCAATATAATTTATATCCATATTTGCAATCGTTTCGATTCATATTCAACTCAAATTCCAATTATTCACCATTTCCGTATTTCGATAAATCGCTATATTTGAATTAATTCTATAATTTCAACCAAAATCTTCATATTACAAAATCAATTTATATTCCTAATCCAATATTTAAAACAATTTAAATATTCAAAATTAAATGTCGGAAAATCCAGGTCGTTACAGCTAATTTAGTACAAAATTCCAGTGTGTAAGGCTTAATCACAGGTAAGACTTAAATGATGGTTACACACAGAAAGGAATATATGTATAGAGAAGAAGATAATTTATTGGTGAGCCCCCAAAACCATAGGATTAGGTGACCCTTGGAGAAGTAAGTTAAGGACAAACAGTCCAGAAGTATGTCTAACAGGTGTTAGATAATTTGTTTAGTTTGTCTAGTAGGCCCGAGTCAGCCAAAGGTTAGTAGTCAGCCAAACAAAACTACATTTTGTTCGGACAGCTGGTCCATTTATTACCTGTTTTGAGCATATATGATATTTGATATTATTGATATAATCAGTTTGATTAACCAGTTTGGTCGCAGGATTTTGATTTGCAAAAAGATATGTTTTAAAGGGATATTAGTAAGGAAAAATTCATTCTGCTAAGCGGCGTGGTCTCACTTAATATCAGTAAAACGAGATGTAATAGTATTATTCACACCAGGCTTTATATCTAACTAGAAGTTTATGTTTTTCCCCTTAAACTCTCGGGTGATCAAAATTGATTTGAGTAGATTTAGAGTTTTGGTTTACAAGTTTAGTAAGTGGACGAATAAAGCTTCCGGAGACGAGCAGGAGGCTGAAGTTAGCTAATTAGGAGTTGATGTTATTATTTATTTCGCTGTGATGTATTAAGACAGTTTATGTCTATATAGCACTCTGGTCATCCAAATGGGCATCGTCATATGTCGCTTTTGGTGTATTTATGTAATAATTATATTTGATCTAAACCTGGGAAACGTTAGGGATTATGTAACTTGGATATGAAATGTCGTTTTGAAATGTAATCAGAAAAGTGTTTTAACATTTAATTATTTTATTTCATATTCCAGTGCTTCTAATATTATGGATACCATTAACATTACCGTATTTGGTCACCGGAAGTTAATACTATGGATGACTACAGCATCTGTAGCGCTTAGCTTCGGACCTCCAGATAGAGGATGTTACAACTTTCTTTTCTTTGTTTACTAATTTCTTTGATGAAATAATAAAAGATGAGAGAAAACGCGTGGAATTATTTTGCCTAGATATTTGAGTTATATTTAATTTGCAAATTACGACATTTCGCCGTGTAGATTTTTCATTCGCGTACATAGTGCGAATGACAAAACAAAAAATATGATCCACTCAGAACTGCGACAAGATCCCAAAACAATAATAATATACACTGGTTATCCAATTTTGTAAAATCACAAAATTACTGTTATTTGTCGAAAAATCATCAAACGATATAATTAAATATTTTCCAAATTAAAAATCATAGAAAAATCAAATAAATTAAATTGAAAATACCCCATTAAAAATACAGTCATTATATTAATAATTGATTTTCTTATTGTTTATTATTGCAAATAAATTTACGAAAAGAATTCACCGTTATTATTTATTAATTTAAAAGGAGTTAAATAAGACCATTAAATCCATTTAATTAATATTATATCCACAATCCAAATATTTAAATCACTATTCAAATATTAAATTCATAATTCAAATATTTTAAATAATCACTATGTTTGAATTCAAAATTTTAAACTTTAAAAACCAGTTATTTCAATATTTAAAATTAATTGAATATTCAAAATCAAATGACCAAATTTCGAGTTGTTATACGAGAGAACTGTGTAATTTTGTAAATATCGATATTTTTGTTTGACCTTTGTCGTATTAACCAACAGAAAACTATCGAGTGAGTCCTTCTATAGTTATCCAATGATTATCAATATGTAACCCATTGGTGCCCCCCAACAGTCATGAGCAATACACTGTCCAACATTCAGAGAATGTTACGTACTTTAATCTCAATGAATGTATCGATATCCAGTCTCGATATATCTTGACTATGAATATTTAAAATGGTATATTTATTTTTATTGTAATAAATCACTCATGGTTATAACATATTGTAACTACTATCATAAAACATATTTACAGATTTTCTATTAAATATACTTTTAATAAATTAATTAATTAATATAACATATTATATCATGTATAGAATAGAAAGAAAACACCTTTTATTTCGAACAAGATTGGTTATCGAGTTAGATATATGTAACAAACATAATTGCCCCTAGGGCATACCCCTAACTCTATTACATACAAGATCCTTTACGTACAGTTATTACGTATAGTTTTTCAACTCACATAACCTGCCAACTCCTTGGCCTAGGATATGTAAGAGTTTCTTATAAACCCTTATCTCATATGGTTTTGTAAATTATCCTTTGGATAATATTGATTTTAACCTGGCGTACTACTCTTATGTACATACCTTGTAGAGAGAATTTAACTCAAACTCACTCATCATTAATGGTGCTTTGTCCAATAGAGTTTGATTACTCCTTATTAATACATCATTATGTATTATAGAGAGGAGTTACCTTTGAGACTAAATCATTATTCTTATTAGGCACATATGGAACTCTTTTCAGTATACTCACTCGTTTGATCAAATTGAATCATTTACGTCGCATGTTATATTATTTACTTCCATTTTATATTCTATGAGATTATCATAGAGTTATACATGTGTATCAAATACATATGTTCATATCTGTGATAACTCATCAGTGAATATGACAAAGTACGTGGAACCGTTTTGGCATTGATATACTTACAACTGCATATATATATATATATATCAATCAGAAGAGTTCATCAACTCTTATGAGGCTCCTCTAAATGGGTGCATAGCCCTTTATTGTTTGATATATAATTAAGCAGTATCATATGATTCATGATCATATAATAAAAATTATTTCTTAAAACTACGGCTTAGTCTACAATTCCAAAATAATGGTAAATAATTTTAAATACTTTTGTATTTTCCAATGCATCGCTGTTATGAAAACAATACCACGTTATAATTTTATTTCATGACGAATATCCATAATATTTATGCAGAAATATAACAAATATGCATAATATTCATAAAGAAATATAGTTGTGTCTGTTTTTCAGTCGACACTGAAAACCAGTCATTATTTCATAAATAATGTTCGGTGTGTTTTATGAAAACAATTTTCATAATTTGATGCAATCAATAAGTGCTATATTGTAACGACCCTGAATTTTTGATAAATCGGGATATTTAATTGATTTTAAATATCTGGAAGTCAGTTTAATTTGAAATTCGAGATATTAGAATGAATTTGGCGATTTAATTTTTTAATTTAATCGTTAAATCTGGGTAAAAATTTGAATCTTCGGTTTTAAGCTGATTAAAAATATTTTCTAGGCTTAGAAAATTCATATTGATTATACTGAAGATAATAGAAGCTTCAGAATTGAATTTGGAAATGATTTGTTCAGTTTTGAAATTTTATCATTTAAATTGAATTTAAAAATAGCATTTCGAGACACAGTCTCGGAATTCGACGAAACCAGTTCCATTGGATCCGTAATATTGTATTATTATCGGATTTCAATTTTCGTAATGTTTGGAGTGATCGTTTGGCCGTACGATAAGCAAACACGCTGAAATGAAATTGAAAATTCAATATTATAACTGGTACAAAAAGCTATCTTCTCCATACGATCGAATTTGGACTCGGAACCATTTCCATTGTGTTCAGAATAGGCGTATAACATTACAAACGCCTGGCGGCATGCCTCAATAGGAGATCACGATTTTGAGTTGCAAATTTAGACACAATTTGAATTTAAATTTAAAATATATATATTATATTGGTCAATTCCCAGCTGCATTATTTCACATCAGTGTTTTTCCTTTCACTTTCAGAACACTGTAGTAAAGCATCTTCATCACGGAAGGTATCTTCCATCATCTTTTTATTTGCAGCCGAGTTCTTCTTCTTGAAATTAAACCCGTTCGTTCCTCTAAAGAAAAAAATAATATAAAATAAAAATATATATCATCGTCTCTTTTCAAATCGAAATCCCGTCTCCTGCCTCCCTTCGAATTCATTCAGGAAGCTGAAATCCATTTTCCCCTCTCTCGAATCGAAAGCGAATCTCAATCGGAAGACGCAAGGGTGGTCGTGTCGACAACGTCGAACTCGTGAGAGTGGGTTGTTTGCGAAGGTACAATGGATACGTGGGATCGAACTCGCTGGTGCTCCCTCTCTTCTTCGTGCACGAGATGGGTTCGCTCGGCAGTCCACCACTTCGACTTATTCACGACGAAGTCGCACTGTTCTATCATCTTCGAGACAGCATTAGCGACTAAGACAGAAGATGGAGGTGCTGCGACTTCGGCAACTTGGTATGGGATAAGATTTCGGTGACGTGCTTCCTCATGCTCAGGTGGTGGTTTGAGGAAGGGGAGCCTTTCTGGTGATTTTTTGTTACCCTAGTTATTTTATTAATCTAAATTTAATTCTGAAGGGAAATTAAATTAAAATTAACAGTAAGGTATTGGGTATATTATTCACGTAATCAGGATTTATTGCAGATAAACATATGCAGAGAGAAAAAAAAATTATATGCAGTTAGGAAAATATATAGAAAGATAGGAATTTGAAAATGTTTATGTGAAAATAGATTTTTTGGAAGTCTATGATTTATTATATATATATATATAATTTCAAAATAAAATAAGTATACATATTTTGAATGTTATTTAATAAAAAATATAATAATAATAATAAATATACATCTTTTAACTTACTAGTTCATTTTAATAAATATGTATTTTAGGTAATTGATTTATTTAATAAACTTGTTTAGCTATCTAGTTGCTAAAAATATTTTGTTAGAAGGAAATTAGTTTAAAATCTAAATTATTAGTTTAAATAAAATCATTGGTTAATTAATTTATCAAATGAGAATTTAGATGTTCGATCCAATTCGAATATTAATAAATTGTATAAATTGTTTATACCAGGTCAAAATCTGTAAAGAGAACAAGTCGTGACGAAAATGAATTGCAAATAAAAAGCAAAGGTGAGATCTTCTCACTCAAATAAAAAAATTGGAATTTCAGTTATTGATTGATTGACTATTTAGATGATAGTATATATATAGTAGTATATAGCAATATATATATTGAAATATATATATATATATTGGAGTTGTGATTTCCCACATTATATAGCGATATTCCACCATTATATTGAGATGTGATTATTTATAATCTGTGTGTGATTATATTTGTGATTTCCCGCATTATATAGCGATATTCCACCTCGAAGTGGAATTGGTATTGTGCTAACATCTGTGGATGTAGGGAAACAGGTTGGAGGGATCCAACTGGATTCCTCAAATTATGTGAATTTGTTTCATATATTGTGATGTGATTGTTTATAATCTGTGTGTGATTATATTTGTGATTGGAATTGTTGAAGGCTAAAATTTAGCCGAATGTATTTTTGGTATCGTTGGATACCAGAAATAAATATAAATTGGATTTTGAAATTAAAGTGGAAAACTTTAAATTTATTTTTAAGAGTTGAATAAATTTAAAAGAAAGAATTTAACGGTAAAAAAGTTGATTTTTGAAATCTTATCGAATAAATTCCAAAATGTGGGAAAAATATTAATTAATGGGTTTTGAAGAATATTGTTTAAAAGTTGAAGAATTCATTTAAAAATGGAATTTTAAATGATTTAGAAATAAATGAAGGAATTTATTTAAAAGGGTAATAAATTTTTTTGAAATCAATTTGATAATTGAATAGTATTTGAAAATAAATCTCTGGGAAATTGATATAAAAATTTATTTAGTGTTGAATGAAAAATGGATTTTGTGTTGAAATAAATTTGGAAATCGATTTGTAAAACTGATTTGGTATTTGAAATAAATGGAGGAATTAATTGAAATTTGATTTGTGTTGAAATAAAAATTGAGAAATCAATTTGGAATTTGATTTTGGAGTTGAAAGTGAATATTTGAGAAATCGATTTGGAAATCATAATAAAAGTGAATATTTGGGAATGTAAATTAAAAATGGAATTTATAAAGGAAAGGGAAATTTGTTTTAAAAATAAACACTGATTTATTTTTAAAGTGTGGAAGTAAATTTACGGATTTGGAACTTAAATTTAAAATAAATCGATAAGGATTTATTTAATTGGTTTAAATGGACCATTTTGAAATGGAAGTGTATTTTCCTTGAAAAACCAAGTATATTTCCAAAGTAGCTTTTAAAAATATAAATTAAAGGTTCTGAAGTTAGTTTTTAAAAGAAATATTTGGAAATATATTCCGCGTAAGGAAATTGATTTGAAATTTGTTTTCAAAGTGATGAAGTGTGAAAAGTGATTTTAAATTAGTTTTCAAAATATTGAAGTGTGGAAAAAAAATATATATCTTGTGAAGATATTTTGAAATAAATAATTTAGGAAAATGATTTAAATCTGATAATTGTTGTGAATGTTGTTTGATAGTTTTTTTTTGAAAAAGGACTCAAATTTTCTATTAAAAATAAACCAGGTCCAACAAAACAAAAGTACAAAAGCCAGTAGCAGGCCCAAAGACAAAACAAAACACAAAAACAAAACAATACAAGATAGGCCCATACTAATACAACCCAAAACCCTAAAGTAGGCCCGAAAGACTGGAAGTCTCCAGATTGTTCCACACTCATCTCGTAGAAAAGAAAGGCAATACGACACCTTCGTTTACTTCATAACTCAATTATTTCCAAAACAGCCTAAAAGAAACAGAAATGGCTGCCATCAAAGATCAAACTCCTCCATTTACTTCGTAGAGACGTAACAGCAGCAACCTCTCTAACAGAATCAGCTGAAAGACGGTCTACGATCCCTCCAGAAACCATTAAGTAAGCATACTATATGAATTGTCTTCTACTTAGTTCCTTGAGCTTCAGACTAATGAAGTTTATAAGTTCATGATAGGGTTACTGAAGAATTCTTAACAATCTTCGACAATCACTTATGCTCAAGTTCAGATCTGAGTTTCAACACAGATCTGAGATTTTTGCAAGACAAAAAGGAACAGCAACACTTCCTCGAGACGTCATTAAGAAAGATAAGTCTTTGATAACCCAAAATAAACAGCTACTTTTATCCTCAGTAGAGTTGATTCCTTTGAATCTTCTAATCTGTCCTCATAATAAATCAATGTCTTGTTATCCAGGACGAAACCACAGTCACTTAGAGCAACCTGCAGATCTGTATACTTAAAAGCTACTAAATAGTTTTAGATGAAAGTAAATTATAATGTAATTTAGAGAGAGGGAAAGAAAAAGCCTTGTAAATAAAACAGGTACTCAGAAAACTGAAGCCAGAAGACATAGGAACAGGAAAGTGGCAAAGGAAACAGAAATTATGATTGAATCCCCAATTCAGCGTTGGGAGGTAAATCCCCATTTCAAAGCAATATCTGTATTCATGCCAGTGATGTTCTTGAAATATTTTGATTTTGCCATTCTGATATTCATAGACTGGAAAATTTTTAAGCAAATCTTCGACCCATCAGTAAACCGTTTCCGGAAAATCCTTTTGTTTCTTTCTTTCCAAATATGCCAGACGCAAACTGAAAGCGAAAGTTGAAACAAATCTGAATTGAGATTTTGAGAGCTAGATATAGAAACAATTTTCAGTAAATCTTCCTTCAAAATGAAAGAAAATAGACTCTTCGGCTTAACGAAAAACTTTTTACAACTCCAAAGCCAAATCTTTTCTGTAAACTCGCATTGAAAAAATAGATGGTCTATATTTTCAATGTGACTATTACAGAACACACAAGTCTGATCCACCACTATCTGCTTCTGAATTAATCTTTCTTTAGTCAAGAGAAAATCATTAATGGCTTTAAAAAGACATACCGCCATTTTAGGAACATGAATTTTATTCCAGACCGTAGGCGCCCAAAACTTAGTATCAAACCTGGTACGTACCAAATTCCAAACTTTTTTAAACTGATATTGCACATCCTTAGAGCACTTCCAAGACCAGAAATCCCTCTCCTTGTTATTGTGAATCTTGACATCTTCAATTTCTGTCTGAATTTGGAATAAAAAGCTATACAAGTCCCACTTCCACTCACCATTTCTTAAAATCCTACTGAGCGTCAAATTTTCTGTACATGTTCTAAAAGCAGTATCCCTTCCAATGCATTCCATAATAGAACTCCCATTTAACCATGGATCATACCATAACGAAGTGGTTTTGCCGTCTACAATGTTAAGGGAAAGGCAATTCAAAGCTTCGTGTCTATTCTTCAAAATGAATTTCCACACTCCGGAGTCATCCGAACGCTGGTTAGTATCCCAGAAACTTTTAAGCCCTATATATTTGCCATGCATAAAAACCGCCCAAATACCTTCTAAGTTGATAATTTTCCAAATCAATTTGATATATAGCGCTCTATTCATCTCTTCTAAGTTTCTCAGTCCCATACCTCCTTCTACTTTATGTTTACATAAGACCTCCCAAGGGATCTTACTACTGCGACTTTTCCAAAGAAAATTTAAAATCAAATGTTTAATCTTTTGAACAGTAGCAACAGGAAGACAGAAACATTGCATCCAAAATTGTATTATAGGATATATGGTAGATTTTATAAGTTCCAGTCTCCCTGCTAAGCTCAACATTTTTGTTTCCCATCTGCCAATCCTAACTTTAATCTTCTCTATTAAAGGAGAACAATCCTTATCCCCAAGTTAGCTAGACAGAGGAATACCCAAATACCTTATAGGAAGGGTTGATTGTTGAATGTTGAGGATCGAACAGATGTCTGTGCAACATTCCACCCCTTGCCCAAAAAAGATGTTAGATTTCTCAACACTTAATTCCAAACCAGTAACCGTTTTCAAGGTTTTAAAAACTTCGTTAATAACAGTCGCAGTTTGCACGTTAGCTTTAGTAAAAAGAATGATGTCGTCAGCGTAAATCAGATGAGTCAATTTGTTACCAAAGTCTGTTACTGGTGAGATCAGACCACCCCTAACTTTTTCCTCCATTAGTAGCGTAAAGTATTCCATAACCAGAGTAAAAAGGATAGGGGAAAGCGGGTCTCCTTGTCTGAGACCATTAGAACTTTTAAAGAAACCGTGCGCTTCTCCATTAACAATGATAGAGAAAACTGGAGTCTTAATTAGGTTTTCAATAATTTTAGTCCATTTATCTGGAAAACCCAAACTTCTTAGCATATGAATAACAAAATCTCTATTAATCGAATCGTATGCTTTCTTTAAATCCACTTTAATACACATGTATTTGTTATCCTTTCTTCCAAGGCCTCTAATTAATTCATGAGCTAACAAAATACCATCCCCTATAGATCTACCTTTGATAAACGCCGTCTGGTTTTGGGACACCAACTTATCCAAAACAGGACCCAGTCTATTACACAGTATTTTGGAGAAAACCTTGTATAGAGTGTTACAACAGGCAATAGGTCTGAAATCTTGAATACAGGAGGAATGGTCTTTTTTTGGAATCAAGTGAATAAATGTGTGATTCCATTCTTTTATGATTAGACCCTTTTGAAAAATATCGTTTAAAGCTTTATAAATAATATCTTTCGAAAGGTTCCAATGGGTCTTGAAAAACAACGAGTTGAAACCGTCCGGACCTGGATAACCCATTTCGAATCATGAAACACTTATCAATATTTGCCTTTGAAATGGCATTTGAATTTGTTTTTTTAAACAAACTCTTATTATTCGGTTTAGCCGGGAAAGGACCTTTGTGTCAGATAACCCATTTCGAATAATGATACGATGTGAATGGATTGCAATTTAAGACCGGTGTGAAGACCGGGTATTTTTGAAAATGAAAGGACAACCTGTCGAATGTCTCTGCACCGAATTGCTCCGGTATAGAGATTTATATCACTCTTCTTGTGATGGGAAGTCCGGACGTGATCAGTGAATATCCGAATTGCAAGGGCTTCTTTGGAAGTGCCTTCGGTTCTGTTCGAACCCGGAACAGACTTGTATGGTTACATGTCTGACATTACATTTCGAGATATAAAGCTGATTTCTTTCAAATACATTTCTATTGGTGGTGGAGAATTTATTCTCTTAGCTTAACACCCTTCTCTGAGACGTACGAGCTTAGAGTTATGTAGTTGAAAGTTATCAGTGATATATTCCCAATTTGGTAATGTGGCATGCTGAGTGTTGTTGTGTGATGATTATTTATTGACCATTTGTTGATCAAAGCGTGGCTTTGTGAAAAAGCGTAGCTTTGTGGACGAGACCTCATCGGACCTCACAGACCGGAAATGGGTCGAAACAGGAATGATGCGGCATGGTTATGAGGGTCGCTCCCTTTAGGGTATGTCATTTCCTTCTGGAAAAGGGTGGTATCAGGTATGGAGCCCTGGTATTTAACCTATGTGGTTGCTCCAATCTCATTTACTGTGTGATGGTTGCTTTGTGATCGAGGCGCCTCGGATAAAGGTCCCAAAGGACCGAGGGATGACATATTCGTGTAGTTGTTACCTAGTGTAAGGGGTAACCCGGCCTTGTGCTGGCAGAGAGCTAGTTAGTTCTTGGGATGTCCTTCCAGAGGCGTACCCATTGGCAGTAGGAAGTTCCTTAGCCTGACCATTTGTTGGAAATCCAAAGAAACAATACGAGCCCTGTACGGTTTTAGTTATATAACCTGCTATGGAATGTGGCGGTAACCTGCTATTGAACATAGTAGCTATAGTAGGCATAAGTGTGAAATGTCTATGCTGGCTAAGATTTATATTATACTTTCGAAATGTTTTCCACACTAGACATTAATAATAATATCAACTGATCTTTCGTAGTAAGCATCTTTGACTATCATAAGGAGAAATCTCCTCCAATTCTGCGTTTTCATTGTGTGTGTGGCGGGAGGCCTTATGGTAGTTTCATTTTCCAAAAGCATTGCGAAACTTTTTTATTTCCTTTGTGAAAATAACTATTTTACGATCTCACACCAGTCACCATGACTGACCTGGAGTTTATTGTTCCCTTTCTAAACTCTGGGTGCCCATAATTTTCCACACGGGCAGCCTAGAGTTATGTTATCAGGATATTCTGGAGCTTTGGAAGCAAGCTGGATGGCGAGACGTACTCCCGTACTTGTTTATTTATTCCGCTGTGTATTCTGTATGTGGACAGGTTTATATAACTGTCCATTGTTGTATTGAGTTGTATATTGACTCTCATTGTTGTATTGTATAAACTGATATAGTTCTTTGTTTAAAAGACTAGTGATTATCTATTATATATTGTTCCGCTGCGAATGTGAGATTCTGATATTGTTTCTGTTTCTGTTTTTCTATTCTCTTTTTCTTCTGTCTTCTTCTACCTCTTCTTTTTAACCCTAATGATTCGGTTTTCCGGCATTCGAATGTGCGGCAATTGATACAGTGGACGTATTGATGTCGACTTTCGACGCTTGAAAGATCGCAATCGTTACATATATGGCATGCCATTACTATTTTTTCCATTACTATAATAGCGTACTAAATTCAAAGGTACATCACTTGCTTAATATAGATTATTTATTTCATATACTGCAACTAGTTTACAGTGGATAGATCTTTGATTAAATATCTTAAACTCAAAGAAATAAATTTCATAGAAAAATAATTTCTATATGAAAATACATTTCGGAATAGAAATTGTAACGACCTAGAAATTTTGGTTATTTGATATTGGAATATTTAATTGATTTTAAATATTTAAAAGTTAATTTTTAACTTGAATTTCAAATAAAATGATTTATTGGATAATTTAGTTATTAAATTTAAAAATTGAATATTGGTTAAATTATTGAATCTTGAGTTTTAAGCTTGATAAAAATAATTTAAAAGCTTATAAAATTTATATTAGTAAGAATGAAGATAATAAAACTTTTTAAATTGAATTTAAAAGTGATTTGTTCAATTTTAAAAATATATCGTTTAAATTAACGTATATAAATAGCCATCCAGGGCACAATCTCGGAATTCGACGAAACCAGTTCCATTGGATCTGTAATTGTGCATTATTATCGGATTTCAAATTTCGTAGCGTTTGGAGTTATCGTTTGGACGTACGGGATATAAACGCGCTGTAATTAATATAGAAAATTTAATATAATAATTAGGTCCAAAAAGATATCTTCTCCACACGATCGAATTAGGACTCGAAACCTTTTCCATTACGTTCGGAATAGTGGTATAACATTATAAACGCCTAGCGGCACACCTCAATAGGGGATTGAGGTTTTGAGTTGTGTAAATCGAGACGTTTTAAAATTTAAATAATATAATTATTTGCTGATTGACCCTATTTCCATCAACTTTTTTTTCCTTCACTTCAGTCACTGTAGATGAACCATTCAAACACAAAGGCATATTTTCCCTACTTCTCTTTTAAAAACACCTAGCCGAACACAGTAGAGAGATAAAAAAAATAGCAAATGAAAAACTAGAAGAAAGTAAAGGAAAAAAAAATGCTCGTTCTATTATAAACAAAAACTTTTCCCCCGCAGCAATCCTACGGGCCGCATTCACTTGGATCACCTTCGGCCATGTCAACATTCATCGCCGACTGGAGAAGTGTAGAGCTGGGGGAGGCGAGGGGAGTGAACGGTGGAGATTGAATCTGGCGTGGCGAATTGGCAGCAGATCGTGGATGAACTTCGACGTGGAGGGTGACCTCGGCATGCCGTTATAGGGGACGAGGGGGATAAGGTCAGGGGCATTAGGAAGGAGGTGATGTAGACAAGCTTCGGCGTGAGTGCGGTGGAGGTCGATGGCCTGTGGCGGTGGCGAGGGCAAGATGATCGGCGAATGTTTAGTGATCGATTGTGGCGTTTTGGTGGGCTTTGGGGGGAAGGTGTCTGAAGGGGAAATGCTCGTGGGGAAAGGAGCCACATTCGGCCAGACTCCGATGGCGCGACATCGACCGAGGCGGCAGCAATGTGTGGTTGAACGGAATCGGGTTTTGGGGGATTTTGTGGTCGTGGTGGCGTCGATGGCGAAGTTGGTTAGGCCGAGGGTAGCTGGGGGTCAGGCGAACCCAGGGGAGGAGGTGCGGTGGTCGGCATCGCAACGTGGCGATGATGGGGTGTGGTAAAAGGTGGCTTGGTCGTGGTCAACGCGAGGACGAATAAGATTAGGCGGCTAATCTATTTTTTTGAACGAGGTTAATTAAAATGTTAGTTGTAATTAGTAAAACTAATTTCAGTAATAATTATGTAATCTTATTAAATGTATATCTCTCTCTCACGAGGTCCGATTCAGACGATTCAAGTTGTGTTGGGGCCGTATTGTCATCACCTATGCATAGGATTTGGATTGATGGAATTTAGAGCTTCTAGAATTTTCAGTAAAATTAAAATGCGTTCGGATTTAATCGGAACCGGAGCGCGAAAACGACAATAAAAATCAATGTGAGTAAATCTCACTCATTTTTGGATTTCTGGTTTAATTTAAATGTTGAAATTTTTTAATTATTGGTGGATTGGAT
This sequence comes from Allium fistulosum, assembly GCA_030737815.1. Taxonomy (NCBI): domain Eukaryota; kingdom Viridiplantae; phylum Streptophyta; class Magnoliopsida; order Asparagales; family Amaryllidaceae; genus Allium; species Allium fistulosum. The sequence goes on along the minus strand of CM060901.1, from coordinate 1,200,506,818 downwards.
GATGTGATAATTATTATTATCAGTTGGATGTTATAATATATATAGTAGTATATATTAGTAGTTGGATTGATATTCCCGCATATATTTTAGCAAATGAGACCCTATGTGCCCCGCATAATTGCGGATGACCCTATATACCACGATATCCTCCCCGAAGTGGGATTGGTATTTTTATGTTGTATTAACATCTATGGTTGCAGGGAAACAGGTTGGAGGGATCCAACTGGATTCCTCAAAAGGGTTAAATTTATTCTCATATTCAGTGATATATGATATGTTGAATAATCTGTGACAGATTATAATATGATTTGAATTTTTTGGATGCTATGGTAATACTAGTCTAGATTTTGGTATTTTAAAATACCATAAATATATATATTTTGAATTTTACAAGAAATTGAAAAGGGGATTTTGATGTAAATATTTATATAGAATCTGGATTAAATAAAAAGAAATTTTTGTTATAAAATAATGATTTAAAATTTATCTTAACTATTTTGCGATACTGTAAATATAGATTTTAGAATATTATATATATATAGGATTTTAATAATAATTCTTAAGTGATACTTGTTTAAAATATAAAAGGTTTTTAAATCAAGATTTTATATAGATTGGGAAAAGAAGTGCATTTGGAAATAAATGTGAAATTGAATATACCGGATCTTAAATATGATTTCTTAATTAAATAAAGTGAAGTGATTATTGGTTGATAAATTGGTGTTATAAATTCACGGTGAGGATTTATAATGAGATGGGTAAATCAGTTTAAAAATAAATGATAGATTTAGCTTTAGAGATGTGAAAAAGGGGATTTACGAAATTTGGTCGTAAATCGATTGGTGTTAAATCGAGAGAGGTTTATAAATATTAGATTGGTTAATTTGGAATTTGGAAAAATATATTTTTAACGAGAAATTGTGTTCGTTTTAAAAAGAGGATTTTAAATTCTTAAACTAGGTAATTTAAAAGTGTTTAAAAATATTCCAGAAAATTAGTTATTTAAATATTCTTAAATTGTCAAAATGAATTATAAGTTATAAATAAGTCTTGTAAATCGATTGGAATTTTATTTATGAATCAGAATTAATTATTGTTTCAAAGTTATGTAATTATTTTAAATTTTTTAAAGTCTATTAAATTATTAATTAAGTTAGTTTATAATGAGCTAATATTAAGTTAATTATTTTTAGAATTAATTAGTATTTTTATTTAAAAAAGATAAATTATTCAATATTAATATTATTTTATATAATAACTTTTATAGAAGAGTTTTATCTAAATTAAACTTGGAAAATTATTATAAAAATTTTATAAATATTATTTTGAGATAATTATTAAATAAAGTTTTTGAAAAGTAATGGTATACTTTCATGGAGAAATCGGAGGCAGAGATTGCCTACAGTTAAGTTTGGATTTCTCTGGGATAGAGACGTAATCATTGAGCTGTGAATCCATGGTTGATATCGCATGGTGCTTTCCATATTTATTTTAAAAAAAATTCAAATATTTTTGAAAAGAATGGTTAGTGAACGTACTTACTCCGATAAGATAAGTACCTACCCTTTTGATGAAGAGGTTTAATTTATTAAAATTAAATTAAACGAGACCTAGTGTTTTTCAGTAGAAAATGAAATATTTGGTAGAATGATTGTTTATTTGATAGTTAAATAACCGACTATCAAATCGGGACCCACAATATAACTTTAGGAATATCTAGAAGAAACACGGGGATTCTGTGGTACAGTTACCGTCGAAAGGTGCTATACTGTACGTATAAACTCGTTTCGTTCCTCTATGATGATGATAAGGAAACCCATCCACTAAGGGTTAGGAGATGATCTCCAATCCTATTTTTCATCTATTTATTTCCTAAAGAACCGTGGTTGAGTTAACCGGAAATGTCGAACGTTGTTTCGAAGAGACCGGCATCGGATAAGTTATCCGAAAACCACTTCGATCCAACGAGTACGTTTTCGAAGTGAAGATAAGAGCATGGAATCGAAAATGGAGCAGTGAAGTACAAGGGCTAATCGCTACTAATCCCGAGGATGATTCCAAAATGGATGTAGTAGGAATAGTGCCTTCGGTTTCGTTCAGACCCAGAACGGACTTGTATGGATGAATGCTATTAGTACATTGTTGTTGGAGGACAATTAGCATTCCAAGTATAAATTCCTTAAAGGGTAATCGTAGCCTCAAGCCTCATCAACCGGGAATGACTGAAAATCAGGGGAGATGCAGCAAGGCTAAGTGGGTCGCACCCAATTAGGGTATGTTTATCACCTTTCTAGATACCCTCGGATATTATTACTACGATGCGCAGAAGAACTCGGAAAGGGTGGGAACACCCGGGGTGATAGCATATTCGGTCTATCCAAGTTAGGGGTAGTCCGGTCTTGTGATGCAGGGGATCCCGGCCTGTCCTCGGTATATTTTTTCTAGATGTGTACTGTGTTAGGTGGTACTCCAGTGCCTAGTCATTCGTATGGAATCCATTCTCCAATACGTGCCTTTACGGTTTTGGTTGTAGAGCCTAGTATGCTGGAATTTAATTAATATAACAATTTCGGCTATTTGAATTAAGTATTTGTACCTAAACACTATTATAATATCAGATGATTTTGATATAAAATGTTTTGGTTATCGTAAGGTAAAAACCCGTTGTGTTTATTTGTGGCATGGTCTTACGAGATACCTTTGTTTTTCAAAGGATTTTGACAACTTTTATAATTCAAATTGAGTGTGTTTTCTTACGCTGGTTTTCCAGACTGACTCGGGTGTTATTTTATTATAATGCTTGGGTCAAACCGAGTATTGCAGATACAGGATAGGATGTTGTGGAGCTTAGGAGACGAGTTGGATGGCAAAGACGTATTACTTGTATCTAATTTTATTCCACTGTGTATTGTATGTTGTATATTCAGCATTTGTGAGGACAAGTTGTTCTAACTGTCTGGTATTGTGTTATAAATGTGTTTTACTCTGATGATGTAATATGTAAATAACAGTTGTAGTTCTTTTTGTATAAAGGCATGTTGTTATCTATTATATATTGTTCCACTGCGATTGTGAGATTCTGTGTTGTTATTTCTATTTTCTTCTTCTACCTCTTTCTTTTTTTCTGTAACGATCTGGTATTTCCGGCACTCGATTGCTCGGCATGAAATATAGTGGATGTATTGATGTCGATTTTCGAGGGTCGAAAATCGGGGGCGTCGCAGAAATCATATTTCTTTTTCCAATTTTAAGTATCAATTATTATTATTACAATTCTTGTTTCCGATGTTTCTTAAAGCAGAAGTGACCATTCACTCTCTTCATCCAACTATACCTTAAATCACATCTATTTTTATGCATTTATTATTCTTTCTAAATAGTTGAACCATTCAAAAGAAACCCCTACAATATCATAACGAACTCTTTACAAAATGCATTTAGTTTTCCTTAACATTCAAGGACATCAAATATGATGCACCTTACGTTAACTAATCAAACTGACATTTCATCGATCAAGCTCTTAGATCTATATTGTAGTTTTGGTCTTTTTTTGCATTTAACACAATATAATCTTTTATTGTAATCAACCAAATTGAATAATCGATCTTCCACTATGGTTTATTTTCTTATTTAGATGAACTAATTTCATCGAAATATTGTACATTACAAATTGTGACTGTTCAACATATAGTATTTGTATATGATTGTATATGGATCAAATATCCATATCATTGTATTGTTTTTGAGTTCGAAACTCATAGAATACAATACACGGTCTCGACCAAACAAATATGTAAGCGATCAAATTGCGAACGTATTTAATAGTTATAGAATCAGACGCATGCATGGGTGTTAAAACGTTAACAAGCAATAAGCATTTATTAGTAAGTTTATGTTATATTTCTATTTTCCAATCTTCAATTCAATTCATTTGTATATCTTAATTGATAAACATTTTATTAATAATATTAAATGCAAAAATTTATCAATGTAGATTATTATAACATTATATAGCATATGTTCTTAGAATATTAGAGATGTTAAATATTATTATTTCATTTTTCTAATAAGGCTCCCACTAGTCTTACGTTTTACCAAACCCTAAGTCGAAACATAGAAGTCCATTGATTTCACTAGCAGGTGTTAGGACTCGTCCATCTTGGAATTTTGACCTTGAGTTTGCTTAACAAGTCATAACTCCAAGGATGATGGATAACTCTTTATCAGTGGTATCATATACAACTCCTAACCCATGGGACCTTGTCCTTATTTCACTTTGACCTTGAGTTTTCTTAAAAAACCAAAACAAAATTATTCACTCGTGTCTACCTTACGCGATCGCCTAAGTATAGTATATGTAAATTGAGTTTGTTCAACAAATACATATAGTAATCTTACCTCGTCTATTCACAATATTAATAATATTGTACATAACATCCATAGCTTGAGCTTGCTCGATAATAAAGGTGTATGCAAGTAATTTACTATATATATATATAGTAGAGGACAACATTACATTGAAGACTCATAATCTTCAATATATTATATTTGGTGATATCGACTTATGGAATAATATATTTCTTATGAAATACCCTCGTGATTCAAGTGTTGAACACATAGAAAATCAAGATATACGTACATTTACGTATGTATTTATTCCTAAAGTCTATTTAGGGCTTCATTGATGTTCCATCCTTAGTTTATACATTCATATTATATAAGTTTTATTATTATATAACTATAACACCCCGTAAAATTTACAATAATTAATAAATAATTACTAAGGCTTCACAAAAGGAATTTGAGCAAATGATGGAATTTGGCCACAAACATGCACCATTACATTCTTGGTGATTTTCTAAGCAACTTTCATATATAAAGTTTCGCAATTGGAGCTCATATGAAGAAGTTATTAGCATTTGATATTTTCGAAGTGAAAATAATTAAAAACGAAAAAGAAAATAAATTATACTAAATGCATATTCCACTAGTCGATCCCTTACTTAAGTCAATTGATCGATAGCGGTCAACTGCCTATTGGGGAGCGGTCGACCGTTCTTCAGGTGGCGGCTAAGGTTTGAACCTTGTGCAATGGCCTGAATTTAATTATCTTAATTTAACGATTACGGTTGATTGATTCGAGCACCTATAAATACCGACCTAACCCCTTACTTCTCTTCTCATATTCTATGATCAAACTATTGAAGCTCTGCCATTTTCTCTTCTCCTATATTTCTAAAAATTATAAAATATTTTATATGTATATAATAGGAGAATGACAGAAAATAAAAGAGAAGAAGAGAAGAAGCGAATCAATACTTCGAAAAAACGTAAATTTCTATAGTTATAGATTTATATTCCCCTTAACCCCAAATCTCTTCTCATATTTGTAATTTTAATTATCTGTATATAACTTGTTATACATGTTCTTTTAGATTAAAATGGAAAGGGAGTCAAGTAAAGGAACGGATTCAGATTTAGGAGATTTGGAAAACTAGAAAGATGAATGGGAAATTATATGATTTATTTATAGCATTGATGTTTATATTGTTGAATTTTAATTAATTATTATGCTTGTATAAGATCTGATAAGTTTTAGGCTTATAACAAACATATAGGATTATCGCCTACATTATATAAAATAGATAATTGGAATATGAATAGTATGTACAACATAATCTGGAAATTTGAAATCGGTGTCAAAAAAATTATCATTGAGAAATGTTTGTAAAGTCGTAGAGCTTATTCTAGGTATATAGCAGGGTCATAAATTAGGTTGCATTAGTTGACTTGGAAATATGAATTTATATGTTTTAATTTATTAGAAGCGGGTTATAATTTAATTATATATATTTCCATGTAATTTTCATAAATTATCTAATTCCAAAAATGTATAAAAGTGCGACTTTTGAATTAATAAAGAATACACCAAAGAGGAAAGAGATGTGTAAAATATGGATATTCTTCTCCATAGTTTACATTGTCTATTTCAATAAAAGAAAAGATATAATTCCTTGTAATTTCAAATAGAGGAAAATGCTCATTTTTGGATAATTTATGGAAAGTTATAACAGTTATGCTTTTTGGAAGGATAGCTCTGATAAATTAAAACATGAAAAGGAATATTCTAGTTTAATAATTAATAGTTAGAAGTAGGTGTGTGTGTGTGTGTGTGTCTATATAACCACACTTAATGATAAAACAATAAAAATATATATACATAGCATAATTTACGACGATGTTCATTTTAGTTATTAATAATGTAATAATTATAGGACTAAGAAGTTGAAAAATGAAGGAATAAGAACAAAATTTCTGGATAATAACTACAAATTTAATGGACAATAAATTTGTAATTAATAGAGAGTTAAAGGAACTAAATGAGGACTGATTAGAGAATTTAATATGGCATTGATGGGGAACTTGAATAGGAATGATAGGTGGAATTTGAAGTGGGATAAATATCATTAGAGATTGTCCAATTTTGATATTAATGACAACGTATTACGAACAATTGACATTTTTTAGACATAAGAAGGAAACGAGAAAACCAAAGCCTAAGCGTCTAAAATAGGAATAATTACGTGGTGAATAAGTAAGTATTAATACTATTAAATATACGTATAATGCAATATAATATTCATAGTATGAAATTATATATCTTTAATTATACATCTAGAATGAGTATGAATTAGTGGGCTAGCCCAACACTGAGGCTTGGGGTGTTTGGTTTGGTTTAGTGGGTTGGGATGCGAGGTCATTAGAGTTACACAACAAAAGTCCTCCTTTCACCTAGAGGCTACCAATAGTTGTATATACTTACTACTGATGTGCGACATCTCCAACTGTAGGACCCATGTGAAAGGGATATGCAATGCGAATAGGCAGGGGAAAATATACCAAGGGTTCGCCTCAGATTTGAAGTATTAAATGGCCAGTACTTTTAAGGAAATGAGGTCTGCTGCATTCCAATAAGAGGTATTAAGTAACCGAAATAGGCATTTTTCTTGACTTACTTAGGTTAGTCTAAATGAAATGTCAGCCTGGAAGGTCGGCAGACTATGTCAGTATATTTGAACCGATCTTTAGTAGTAGATCTGGCATATAGGCTATAACCACCGATGATCATGATTGAGTGGTAGCAAAGACTTAGTTATGCCCTGATGGATTTCACATTCTACTATTACAGAATCCGTATAAGAGACGCACAGACCTCTAAGTAGATGATTAGACAAAAATTTGTTTATCGAAGGTGGGCTAGTTAACCCTTAGATGAGTCTTTGAGATGCATTATTAGAACGACAATTAAATTATAAATTATGAGGTCGTATATAAGGGTCAAAGGTCTCTATAGCCAGAACTGATTGACTAGCGTTTACGTTGGGAGGGCCCGCTTCAGGGACTAAGGTATTAAATGGTCGTTGTGTCTGCCTCCTCCCTATTTGAGATGTACTAAGCGGCCGGGGTTTTTGGGTATTGAAGAGGTTAGACATATATGTGGATAGACATATACATATATAGTTATACCTTGAAGGAGGTTAGGCATATCGTACGCGCACACATAGGACTTAACGGATTAGCCGTAAGTAATAGACATAACATTTAAATGGAAATCAATCAGCATAAATTAATGGTTTGGGTAAAGCGTGTAATTTTTCAATTACCAGAATTTTGTTTTGACCTCACTCCTCATTACAACCCACATAATAGATTTAGACAGATAGGATACTGGTGCAAGACAGGAACGATAGATGGAGAAGTCTTCTTATTAATGTGTAGTATTAACAAGCCAATTAGACATCTAAGGAATAATATTGATTCCAAGGTAGTAGCCTTAGTCAGTACGTATGTTCTATTATATTTTCGTTTCCATTGTGAGTTTATATTGATCGCTCTCTAATATGCTTGTTTTTATTACAGGTTACCAAAACTAGCGATCCATACCCTAATAGACTTGGGTTTCAATTTAGTCGAAATTTGGACCCATTAAAGTGTGGATTGTTGCATTTGGTATCAGAGGTTAGGTTAGTCAATCATAGGAATTAGGATACATTGAGAAAACGAATTTGTATTTTTACTAATAATTATATATATTATAAGCCAAACTCTATAAATTCCAACTATGGAAGTAGTTGCGATCATATTCTAGAATGATGGACGAGGCAACTTTGAGTTGGGCCAATAAATAAAGTTAAATTATACGCCTACCCTGATTACTCCACGAAGTGTAGGCTGTACCGAAGGCCTTGACCAAGAAGACCATGAGCACAACATATAGAAGAATCCTGAAAGCTGGATAGTACTTGACTCCTTTGTAGGGCCTAGGCTACCTTATGATTGTGGATTTTGATGGATTGCCGATTGAAGATGCATATTTCATTCAGACAAATTGGAAGTAAGAAACCATACGTTGCAAGCATTCAAAATTAAGGTATAATAGGAGTGGAGAAAGTCCCTACAAGAAGATGTACATTAATCACCACTAGAAGATAATCGGACTTTTGATGAAGAGGAGTTAAGAAGGAGCAGAGAAGAAGAAAGTCCAAAAGAAAGGACATGTAAAGTCCGACCCTATGTGAAAGAATTTGACAAAATATTTCTTAAAATCACTTGAAATGTTTTTAATGGGTTTTTCAAAGGATTTATTAAGCTATAGTTTTGAAAAATAGTTATATTTTGAAATTCTTAGTTTAAAATTGGTTTAGTCAAAAGTTTTCGATTTAAAGGTTTTTGGTAAAAGGGTTTTTTTTAAACGAATGAAAAATAAAATATAGGTTTGGCTTGATGATTTTTCCTATTTTTGTAAGTTTGAAGTTTTTTAAAATTCTTTCTCTAAGGGGTGGATAAATGGAAATCGTACTTACTTAAAATGTGGTAAAGAGAATAGAAGTGTAAGAATGTCTAATAACTAGGATAGGAGGAATATATTATTAGAGAAGTGAAAGCCACTTGAAGGCAATTTAATTAGGGGAAATTTTATTAGCAGTAGTATTATAAGTTTAGATCAAAATAGCATTAGAGATTAATATAAAATAGGATAGTAGTCTAGTTAAAAATAATATAGGAGAGAAGCAATAGGAATATGATAGGAAGAATGGATATATTCCATAAACATATAACAATTGCGCATATATTTTAGATAGACACTTAGATAGATGTAGCAAGTGCACGTATCATTTAGAAGTCCACCTCATATGTTATTATAATCTCCGTCAAAGGTGGAAGCGGAAATAGCATGAGTAGCAAGAAAATAATAGGATGGAAGTTATCTGTGTCTACTCCACTTTTTATTGTTTAAAAGTTATAGAAGATGTTTCTAGAAAAATGGATTGGTATGACAATTTGTTTTTAAACGTGGTAGATGTTTTGAGTTTAAAAAAATCCTACTTTTATGAGAAGTAAATCTTTGCTGTAGAATGTCTTTGAGAAGGGAAATTTTTAAAGATAAAAGTTTTGGATCAAGTACTTCAGGATTGTGAGTTTTAGTTTTATAAAGAATGGCATGAACCAAACCAAATTTTAATATGCAATAGGTAAGGATCACTGGCTAGGTAAGACGGGATAAAGGTTTAGGCTATGAATAAAATATCTATGGATGCTCGTAAAGTAGCAACAAGAAATTCCCATCGAATATAATGGGTATTAGTATGAACCTAGAAATATTTTGTTAACGATGTGTGGAAGCAATAGGGAGAACCCTTAAAATAATTGGGAATGATATCTAAGTACAATTTTGCAAATTCTAAGGTATACGCGCACGAGGGATAAAGGGTATAGAAAAAGTAAATACCAAAGTCTGAGGATACAGTCAAGAGACTGTGATTTGGAGAAGATAGTGGTACAATCGGAGAAGTGAGTAATAGGATGACAAACAAACATAAAGGGTGTTGATTGACTCAAGGTTGAAGAAGGTGAGATAGGTGGTAGAAAAATTATTCCACCAAACTAATTTTTCGAAGAGTTATTCTAATTGCAAATAGTTTATACTTCTTACCCACTGTAATGTAGGAATGCACAATTTATCCCATAATCAGGTGGAATGATTGAAGTAATGGATAAACCTTATTTATCAGAAGTTAAGAAGGTAAGTTAAGTCATAGGTGTATAGCATATTAAAAATATCCATCTTAATTTAGTAAGGAGTATTAGTGACACAAAATCATTAACACCAGTTGATGATGAATGACAGCTTCTAGCAAGAAATTTCTTTTAGAGTTTTTAGGTTGTAATCGCTAGTTGTCTTGCTTAGGTTATTGAAAAGTGTATGATATGATATGATATATGTTGTTATTTTATTACAGCGTTGATGGTTCGGATAAGCTTCGATCGCTATATAAATATACTAGAAAACAGCGTAAATAAGGGAATCTCATAAGGACACTTAACTAAGGATAAGATGTAGGTAAGATTGGAAGTTTATAAAATAAATTAGGAAATTTAGTTAGCAACTAGAAATTAAAAATGCTTTAATCCCAAAAACTTTAGGATTTTGAAAAAAAAAATAGCGAGCGGAGGAATGGGAAAGCTTGTTGCAAAGTTACGAGTCACTATCGCTATGCCTTAAAAGCTAAAGTTTATAAAATACGCTTGTAGGTAGTTTGTTGTTTTAGAATAAAAGAAAAGGTTCTCCAAATCTAAGATTAACTGCATAATATTGTGGTCAATCATATGCATTGACTCATAGACTAAGTCATGATTACATTAAGACGTAGCCTGATTTGTTTTAAGGATGAAGCGGCAAATGTTTTGAAAAATTATGTTCTAATGTTTTTAAATTTTTTTGTTTAAATGCTTTTGAGAAGTTGGGTTCAAATGCTTTTGGAAAATTTTGGTCAAGTGCTTTTGAAAAAGAAAGTTGTTTAAATGCTTTTGGGGATTTGATTTTTCAAACTATTTTGCAAGTTTGATTGGAAATGGAAAAAATGATTTTTGATGTAAAATGAAAAAATTTCAATTTTCTAGTGATACATGCTTAACGTAGGACAAGTTGACGTGTTAATGAATATGAATTTACTATTCAACAAGGGTGACAGTATACAAAACATAGGTGATAACAAAGGAAAATGTTGTTTTAGCTTTGTAATTTCTATCTTCATATCTTGTTGATAGTATACAAAAACTTGCGCTTGGGATACCTAAGTTTTAACATCCAAAAATAAACCTCCTTATGCATATAAAAGTTGGAAAAGTTTTAGGGGGAAAAGAGAAGATTTCAAGGTACGACGGGATAGGTATCCAAAAGAAGGTTGGAAATGTAAAATTTTCCATCTAAATTCCTTTTTCGACATAGGAATATAGATTTAGAAATCTAATTTTAAAATAAATTTGGATGTTAGAAATTGTGTGCTAGGTTTTGGATGGTAGAGATTGGATGCAAAATTGGCTGAACCATACTTCTACTCGTGGGAGTGTGGAAATTTTTATGCGAAAAATGATTTTGGATTTCTGAAAACTTGCATACATATAGAACTGCTTGTATATATAGGTTGTCTGCATTATATTTTTAAAATGGTTTTAAAAAGAATGCACACATATAGGAGGCGGCTATTTAGAATTATTCTGCATGCATGTCTTATATGTTGTGATACACCATGCACTTGTAAAAAATTGGTTGTACACTAATTGGTTGAATAACTTAGATTGGTTGCACACTATATTACATGATTCAACTCTTGGGGAATTTCTGGACGAAATTCTTTTAAGGGGAGAGAATATAACATCCCGTAAAATTTACGATAATCAATAAATAATCAATAAGGCCTAAAAATGAAATTTGAGCAAACGACGGAATTTGAGGCTATTACCAACAGCAGTACCGAGCTAGCGGTAGCAAAGACTTAGTTTATAACCTGATGGATTTCACTTCCTACTAGTGTCGAATCTGCACGAGAGACGCATAGACCTCAAAGTAGATGGTCAGATGAAAATTTGTTTATCGAAAGTGGTCTAGTTAACCCTCAGACGAGTCTTCAAGATGCGTTAGTAGAACATCGATTAAATTATGTATTATAAAGCTTTATTTATGAGTCATCGATCTCTATAGCTAAAAACTGATTGACAAGCGATTACGTTGCGAAGGGTCCACTTCGAGGACTGAGGTATTAAATGGTCGTTGGGTCTGCCTCCTCCTTATTTAAGAAGTATTAAGTGGCCGGGTTTTCTGGGCAGTGAAAAGGTTAGACATATATAGGGCTGCTATGGTAACAGTAAATTTATCATTACCAGTCAATTGGTTACCATTTTTGAGTGAAATCGGGATACCAGTTTAATCGGTATGGTAACGATAAATTTACCATTTTCTATGGTAAATCATCAGTAATATTTTTTCAAAACTAGTAGTAACAATAAATTTACCAGTCAATATATAACATATGGATATTCATGTAATATGCTTTATTATAGGAACTTAGAACCGAGCAAATGATTAAATTTAATTCAGTAATTTAGATCAAATAATGCTAACTAGACTGATTTTATTTCTTATCAATGTTTTTTATTACGTAACAGATAAATTGTATAATTATACATCATTATAGTGCAAAAACATGTCAAGTTACTGACTATTTTACAAAAACGATAATTTACCATTACTAGTGTAATGGTTACCACTTTATCGGTATATCAGTTTTTGGTAGACCAACAAATCGGTAACGGTAAGCAATTTTAACTTACCAGTAAAAACGGTACAGCAACGGTATTTGCAAAATGGTAACGGTAACCATTACCATAACAAACCTAGACATATATGTGGAAGGCATGTACATATATAGTTATACCTCAGAGGAGGTTAGGCATATTGTATGTGTACACATAGGACTTAACAGTTTAGCCGTAAGTAACATACATAACACTTAGATGAAAATCAATCAGCATAAATTAATGGTATGGGTAAAGTATGTAATTTTTCAATCACCAGAACATTGTTATAACCCCAGTCCACGTTACAACTCACAAGATAGATTTAGAGAGACATGATACCGGTGCAAGCGGAAACGGTAGATGGAGAAGTCTTCTTATTCGTGCTTAACACTGACGAGACAATTAGACATCCATGAAATAATATTGATTCTAAGGTAGTAGCCTTAGTCAGTATGTATGTTCAATTATATTTTTCAATTCCGCTGTAGGTTTACATTGATCCATCTCGGATATGCTTATGTTTATTACATGTTACCAAAACCAACCATCTGTATCCCAATGGACTTAGGTTTCGATTTAGTTGAAATTTAGACTCATTAATTTGTGGGTTGTTACAATAACTTTTATATTTTATATTACTCATACAATAGTCTTATGTGAAATATTATATTAATTAAATTTTATTAAATTAATTTTAATAAATTAACATTTTAATTAATTTTATATTAATTTAATACAACGTTTATATTTAATAATTATTATATAATATAACCTTTATAGTATAATACATATATCTTATATACTTATTTTTTATTTAATTAATTAACCTTTAATCAATTTATTTAATTAATTAACCTTTAATTGATTAATTTAATTAAATAATTTAAATTAAATTATATTAGTTTCGAAAAATCATATTATATACATACATGTATTCTTATGGTATCTTAAACATTTTAAAATATCATAACATATATCAAAAATATATAATACATGTATATGTTGTTCATTAATCAACTTATTAATTTAATTTATTTTATTAACCTCATTAATAAATTTTATAAATTTCGAAATTAACTTATATTAATTTTCAAACGTTTAGAAAAAAATTATTATATTATAACATGTATAATATGTATATATTTTATTTTAAATTTAACTATTAAATTTAAAATCTTATATTTTTAGTTTTCAAACAATTTTGAAAATTAGCCCAAGGACCAATTCAAATTGGGTCTTTTGTATTAGGAGCAACTTTTGGGCTCACATTCTGTTCAGCTAGGTCGGTAGCCAGGTAGAGCAGAGTACTTGATTATTCAAACCCAATCCTTCAAACGCTACCTTTCTAGATCTCTACTATTTGAGCTGTGAGCATAATTAGTTAACCCTAACATGACTATAGTGTTAGAAACTGGGCTTTTTATAAAACGATGCAAAATGGATCTTAACGCTATTTAAACACTAAAGGGGATGAAGTGTGTATTTCAAATCTATAAAACTAACTTATGAATTTAACACTATATTTATTCAAATTGCAAATAGAAATAAGTAAGTAATAAAGTAAAATGCGGTAAAGTAAATAACACCCGGATTTATATACTAATTTGGATTAACCAATCCTACATCTAGTCCTGCACTACACTGTGCACAATTTCACTATAATCACTTGCTTTCCACGGGTGGCAAGAACACCTTTACAATCTTGATTTCACAGGCTACAAGATACACCTCTTGATTTATCGGGCTACAAGAACACGCTCTTCTCTATACAAACAACAACAGAGTATGGCAAGTAGCCTTATCTTCAATACAGATTCTTGCAGATTCTGTACAATGATCCTATAGACCTCTGGTAGCAATATATCTTTGAATTCTTCGAGGGATAGGATGAAATCAAAGAGAGAATGATGTGAATTCAAGTAGAAACTCTCTAATATTGGGTGGTTTGTAGAGCAGTGAAGAATTGGAGTGAAATAAACTCGATTTGCAAGGAGAATGGAAGAGTATGCAATGGAATTTTCTTATAAAAGTATGGAAGAGAAAGAGTATGAGAAAGAAGAGAGAATTGATTGGAAAATTCATTTTTTGGAGAATTTAAATAGTGGTTGAAAAGACATGTCTTTTGGTGAACAAGTGGTGGGAAAATCCCTTGATTTGAATTTTAAAAAACTAACCAACGGGACATATGTCGACATACTAGATACCCATATGTCGACATATAGGCATTTTTCAAAGAGAACAGCAACACCAATAAGCGTTGTAAATTTTCAAATTTCAAAGTACCTTATATTTTTTGTAATTCGGTTGAGGTTAATGGTTGGCGATCTTCAAGTATAATTACCATGGGGTCTTTAACAAGGAATTCTAAGACTCAACCAACTACTCATCACTTCAAACACCTCTGTCCTTTGAGCATTCTTCTTCAATTAGTTTTGTTCTTCTATTGCTCTGATTAACCTTCGTATATAATCCATTTTCTTCCATCGAGTTCTTGCTCATCTCTGTAAATGTCTCAATAATATATTTGAAATTACTTTACAACTCGAAGATACATTAGTAGTGATATTTATATGGTTGTTGTCATCAAAATCAATACCTAGGGTATTAACATATTGGGCTCCGATACCATTGTTTGAACTGGGCTAACCTGTAGCAGAAGAAATGGTTGAATTTCAAAAAATTTACCATTTTGGATTTTTATTGGGTTTATGAAGTCTAATTCATTTAGAGTATTTCTAAATTTCTTTTAAATAAATATATTATTTTATTTAAATTTATAAAATAAATTTATTTTATGTATCAATATTATATTATATATATACATGTGTAACACCACATATTTTTAGTAACATTATTTAGGATATTTAATTAGCTAAATTAAATAAAATAATGTGATGATTAGGGGATTGAGATTTGTGATTAACATAAGGGGTAGCCATGCCATGTAAACAATGAACTAAAGATGAGTTAAAATGAAATAGATGAAGGATAAAATAGGAAAGAGACATAAGCATATACCCTAAACCCTCATGTATCTCATACCATATATTCATTTCATAATCCAAAAACTTAAAATTTAGCCCGGCCACCATTTTAAAGAACAAGAGGAAGACAGCTAAAGGAAAAAAGCTAAATCAAAATCAAAATCAAATTCACTCAAATCTCAAACTCCTTTATCTCAAAGCTAAGGTGAATAATAACCACATCTTAAGTTTTTTAAGGTTTTCGGTTTTAATACGAAATCTTATTAATATGAAATCTTAATTATATGTAAATGTTTTGCCATGTTTTGGATGATAAAATGTATATCTATATGTTGTTGATGATTTATGCTAATTCACATGGTGTGATATGTTTTGATATGAAAACCCTATTTAATGACATCAAATTGCCTTGCAAATTTGGATTTAGATCAGAAATGATAATTTAGAAATGGGTTTCAATTTTCATAATTTTCTGAATTAATGTGGATTTTATATGCATTTTTCTAGTGAAGAAAATGCTATTTTGGGTTTAAAATTAATTACGGCCAAATTGTATTGGCTTAGGGTCTGATATTTATATATGTTGGAAAACATATTGAAAATGATTTACAGGAATTTTTGTAGAATTTTCCTAAGTGTTTTAATGGGTATATAAAATTATTTAAGGTATGGAACTTAAATGTTTTATATATTTATAAAAAGGAGAAAGGGTATTTTGAAAATAATTCAAATTGTTATTTTTGAAAATTGGTAGTACTTTTAGAAAAGAAAATTTGCAACCAATCATAATTTGACAAACAAGGCAGGTTAAGTACAAAGAATTAATTTAAAAAGTCAAATCAACATGCTTTTTCCTATTTCAATGCTTTCGGCACTAGGCTTCCGACTCCTTACCTCCGCCTCCGACTCCATCGAAACCAATGCACATGGTATAAGATACCCGACACGTAGTGAATTGGATATAGGCGGAAGGTATTGGGTCGAAACCAAAGGTTCCGAGGGGATCGAAGCATGCTTTGCTTTCAAATGAAAATGTGTCTGCTTTGCTTTCGAAAGAAAAGCTTTTGACTTGGTTGGCTTCCGACCAGGTCAAATGGTTTTGAAGAAACAGTTTCAAATGGGTTGCGCCTTTGGTTTTAAAAGAATGCTTTCAAAGGGGTCGAAACCCCTGACTGCCGCTTTATACCTTCCGAAGTAGATGGTTTTGAAAGGATACTTTGTTTTAAAACTTGGCCACTTCTTCAATGCTTTCGAAAGGTTAGTTTCAACACCATCACTTCTTTACATAGGAATTGCTTTCGAAAGAAAGGCTTTTGACTTAAACGGTTTTAATGACCCTTTTGCTCTGTTGAAGTGTAACCCCAAATGGTTTTGAAGAAGATGGTTTTAATTGGTTTTGAAGGTGTTTCCACATGTTCTAAATTGAACCCAAATGCTTTCGAAAGGTTCGATGTTTATAAAGGAGTTTATGCTTTCGAAAGGTTTAAAGAATGGTTTCAAAGGGGTGTTTCCCCAATGTTTTCGAAAGGTTTAAAGAATGGTTTTGAAGGGGTGTTTTCCCAATGTTTTCGAAAGGTTTAAAAAGGAAATGTTTTCCAATGGTTTCGAAAGGCAAACGTTTAAAGGTTTTAAAGAAGGATGTCTAAGATTATAACTTTCGAAGGAATGGTTTTTAAATGGTTTCGAAAGGTTTATATGGATGGTTTCAAAAGGAAGGTTTTGACCTTTCGGCCTAGGTTATAAAAAAGGGTTTTACTTGGTTTCGAAAGGGGTACTTTCAATGGTTTTGGAAGGGGTACTTTCGAAAGTTCAAACGTTTTCATCAACAAGGTTTTGTGTAAAGAATATGTAACATGGCAAATAGCTTAGAGTAAAGAAAAAAATGTATTTCCCTTGTATAAGTATGATTTAAAGGTTTAAATCATTTTGAAAAGGATTTCAAGGAAAATTTTAAAGGGTAGTTAACCCTAAGAAAAATGACTCGGATATAGAAGACCAGATGGGATCGGTGTAGGGTCGCACCCTATACATTAGCTTTAGCCCCAAGTCAATTGTAGTCCAAATTCCAGTGTGTAGGGCTTAGTCAGGTAGACTTAAATGATGGTTACACACAGAAAAGAATATATGAACAGAGAAGAAAAAGGTTATTAGTGAACCCGCAAAACCATTAGGATCAGGAGACCCCTGGAGAAGTAAGTTAGGGACAGAGCATCCAGAAGACTTATCTAACAGTTGTTAGATAATATTTATTATTTTGTCTTGTAGGCTCGAGTCAGCCAAGGGTTAGTAGTTAGCCAAACAAAACTACAGTGTTTTGACAGATAGTCCATTCGATAACAGATATGTACATATACATGATATTGCTTTACAGATTTAACCAGTTTGGTTGTAAGATTATAATTTGCAAAAGATATGTTTTAAAAAGATATTAGTGAGGGAAAACCCGTAACGCTAAGCAGCGTGGTCTCACTTAATATCAGATAACCGAGATGTATAGTATTATTCACACCAGGCTTTATGTCTGACTCGAAGTTTATGTTTTCCCCTTAAACTCTTGGGTGCTCAAAATTGATTTGAGTAGGCTGAGGGTTGAGGTTTGCAGGTTTTAGTAGGTTGATGAATAAAGCTACCGAATACAAGTAAGAGGCTTACATATAGTTATTTTAGGAGATGCTTTTTTATTCTATTTTTCCACTGTGTTATATTATGTCAGTATGACAATATAGACCTCTGGTCACCCAAAGGGGCATCATCATATGTCGCTCTTAGCGTATTTTGTAATAATTATATTTGATCTTTACCTGGGAAACGATTATGGGATTATGTAACTTGGATATGAAAATTTGTTTCGAAATGTAATCAGAAGAATGTTTTAATATGTGATGTTTTTACTTCATATCCAAGTGCTTCTGATATTATGGATACCATTAACATTACCGTATTTGGCCACCGGAAGTTAATACTATGAATGACTGCAGCATTTGTAGCGCTTAGCTTCGGGCCTCGAGATAGGGGATGTTACAACTTGTATTATATATACATACATATATATATATATGTATATGTATGTATGTGCATGTGTAACATAGCAAACCTTGCAAGGTATAACATACCCGTATATATGTGCTGGGAGTTACATTATAACAAACATGTTAACTCGTCTAGTATTCAAATATATCATCCAAATAAATGTTTATATACTTCAATTTATGTATAAAAAATATTACAGATATATATACACACTTTGTTTTGATTTATAATATATATATATATATGGAATTTATAAAAATATATGTATATATATAATTATTTATACAACACATTTAAATTATATTATAAAATTTATTTATTTTTTTGTAAAACCAAAAACAAAATTAATTTTTTTGTTATGTAATATATATATTCTTATAAATAGTTTAATGCAATATATACACACACATACATACATATATATATATATATATATATATGTTTACTTACCTAATAATGGTCATGGTAAAATTAGATTTTTTTTAATTTAATTTAAAATTTTGGATTTGAAATAAAATAATAATATTATATAGAAAATTATTTTTTGAAATTAGAATTATGTTTTTAATATTTTATACAAAATTTAAATGATATTTTAGCATTTGAATATTACAAAATATATTTTGTAATTACAAACAAATTTAAAATTAAATCTTAACTTTCGAAATTTATATTAATATATATATATATATATATTGCATTTGAGAGTTTATCTAGTGAAAAAATAGTTTTATAAAATTTAAATGGTATTTTATATGAAATAATTATTTATTTCAAGATTTATTTAAGTGATTTGAATTAAATAATATTTAATATATATATATATATATTAAAATTTTATTTTTATGTTAAAAAATGTATTAGGTATAAAAGTATTTGTATGTAAGTTTAAAACAAATTTTGTGTAGTATAAGGTTTAGTATTTAAATTATGGAGTTTATATTATTTGAATAATGTATACTAAATTCATTTAAATAATAAAAATCAAACTTTTTTAATCTTAAGTCATGAACATCATGGTATATATATACAATTTTTTTTAAATATATTTAAGCATATAAAGAAACAACCATTTTGAATGTGACGATATACCAATATACTAGAATCATCACCTAACTAATAAAGTAGTATATGATATATACATTATCTAAATATTAAAATATAATCATAGATCAAATAATTACCATTCTTTAATGCCAAAGTATCACACATTGAAGCACTAAAACAAACTCCTGAATCAAACTCCAATGCTGAAGGCTCAAATAGTTAAAAAGAAAGTGGGTTGAGATGCTTTTATAGAGAAAGAAATGTAGAGAGAAGTTCGGATCATGATCCACATTTCTCTCTTATTGTTTCTTTCCTCTTATCTATTCAATCCTAGTCCCTTTAACCATCATATGGCTGCCAATATGCTCCATTAAAGCCGAACCAACCAGCCACTTATATAAGCTTCAAACCCATCTAAAGCCCAAACAAAATATTTTGCATTTAAATCCAATTTAAACACGTATCGATATATCAATTGATATATTTACAACTATTATAAATACATTTAATAATATTTGTTCATCAAATCAAATTAAAATTTTATAACTAATATTTCATAAATATTAATTAATTTATAACAATTATAAACTAATTAAATCATGTGTTCAATGAGTATTCAACGATTCAGTTGTGCGACTCTTTGTGTGTAAATTTGGTCAGTGATTAAGATCGAACTAGTCGAATATTAACGTTCACCCATCACTTAGCAGATGGTATGATATTTTAGCCAAATTCATCGCTTACTTGATTTCGGTAAAATCCAATTTTAGTTTATTAAGCGTTACCCGGTTGTGCTAATATTTACATTAATTCTCTTCGTCAAAACTATCACTTTGGGCTTATGGAATTTGGTGATGGTCTAAATTCATTGGTTCAATAATATTAATTATTATTAACCGAAATACTCTGACCGGAGACTTTGAGTTTGAGTTGACTTCAGTTGACCATGATACTAGCCTCATATAATCGAGGAGACGGATCCTCTCTTGAAGAGTGTTTCACTTCCAATGCTTCTACTCAACCCAATTATAGTCGTTCAATGGACGTTGTACCATTATTTAACTATATTCAAAGTAAAGCTTCCACATTGAAGGCCAATAGTATTCTCAAGTCAAGAGAACTATGTAATTTTGTCACATCGATATTTTCTGTTTGACCATAGTTATATTAACCAACAAAAAACCATCGAGTGAGTCATTCCATAGCTATCCAATAACTATCAGTATGTAACCACTTGGTGTAGCTGATAGCCATAAGTAATACACTACCCAAGACTTGAAGAACGTTACATACTCTAGTCTCAACAGATGTATCGATATCTAGTCTCGATGCATCTTGACTAGGAATATTCAAAATTGTATATTTATTTTCATTGTGATAAATTATTCACGGTTACAACACTTTGTAGCTACTATCACAAAATATACCATTTATGGATTTTCTATTAAATATACTTTTAATTTAATTAATTAATATAACATATTATATCAAGTATATAATAGGACGAAAACACCTTTTTCTTAAGACGAGATTAGTTATTGAGTTAGATACATGTAACAAATTAATAATTGCCCCTAGGACATACCCCTAACTCTATTATAGTCACCGAGTGGTTTCAAAATCAAATATTCATATGCAAAATCCAAATCAATGAAACAAACAAATATCCTAAGCATCCATCCCATACATCCAACTCAGAGCGTGTCCGAAGACCAATCGAGTTCTTGTACACATGTGTAAGCACCCCAAGGTTATTATTGTCTTATTTATTTAAAACGAAAAGAAAAACTAGGTAATCGAATATGACTCTCATCCATCCCAATCAAGGGATTATCATTCTCGACCCATCTTCGCGGTCGTATCCGGATGTATTTTGTTGCAGATAGTGGCTGATGCCGCACCACTGCAATTTGGTTCCTCGCGTACTGTTGTAGCTGGTTGTTCCTATCCCACTTTTCTGTTAAATCATGAAGGTGTCTACACTCGTTCATTTTAATTCCGTTCATCTCATGAAAAATGCAAAATCTCCTAGGCCTTTTCTCCTAATCTATAAGCTCTTTTTTAGTTGGCTTTCGGTAAGGGATCTACCCCTTAGTATGTAAGTAAATCCTCCCCAAGGTTTCAGTTAGGTCAGAGTAAGAAGAGAATTTTGGTTCCCTCCTCTGCTGCTTTGGTCCTCCAAAGCTGTCTTCACCCTTTTGCTTTCCTTTGTCTTTTCTGTATCCTTTTCCAGACGGTCCTCTGTCATCCAGAGCACTAACTTCAGCGTTCTCAGCTTCAACGTCATCTCCCAGCCTCGTGGTAAAACTTCGCAAGATCCATCGGTGGATCCCTTTCCAAAGCAATTTCGAAGTCACTCTATTTGCAACTCCAGACGCTGCAGCCATCAGAACAATAGATGGTTCCAGCTTATGAATCGTAGTAGCTGCTGCGTTAAACCTAGTCAAGTAACTATTTAAGGTCTCTTTGGCCCTCTGCTTCACGCTCGATAGCGTCATCACATTCTTTGGTCGAGAAATGTGAACTCTAAACTGTCTCAAGAATCTTTCTACCAATCCAACCCACGAGCATATAGACCCATTTCTAACTGCCTGAACCACACAACAACCAACTCCGTCAAGTACAATGGGAAATAACGTCCCATTACTTCCTCAGAAGCACCTAATATCTCCATATGTCGGATGTATTTAATCAGATGAACGATCGGATCTATCCTCCCATTATATAGTTCTAGAGTCGGCGGTTTCAAATCGGGTTGATTTCTTGCGTACCAGATGTTAGGAGTGAACGGATTTATGTTCACGTCCTCCAACCCCTGGTCTAGAGGTCCACCTCTCACTATTCTTCTGATCATCTTAGTTATTCGGTCGTTGTCATCTAACCGAGGTCTCTGATCCATAGCTACATCCCGCCTCTCGTTCCCACGGGGAAATTCTAGCATATACTCGTCTAGTTGCACATTTGCATTTTGATTCGCATCTTTGGCTCCAGCGTCATTCGCTCTCGCCATCCTAGCTTATCCCATATCCAAAGTGACAGAGCCCTCTGTAAATTCATTTCGGTACCGACCAGATTTAGATCGGTAGCGATCTAATTTTGTGGTGATGACATTGTTCGAGTTTGCTCCGCTCCAGTTCCAAATGCTCCTGGATTGGTTTCTAGCCTTTGGTTCTGAATTCCAGTTGCTTCGGTTATTCTTTGTTGATCCATGCTTCTAAAAAGTCCATCTAGCATATCCTACTATCGAGCTATTTTTCTGTCTTGCATCTCTTTCATCATCCTCTCCATCTATTCTTTGGTCACATAGGCAGATGAATTTGAACTTAAGGACACTCCTGCCTGCTCCTCATGCTCTGGCTGACTTGGTCCTGTGATTGCTTTGGTAGATGGCCTCTTCATCTCTTCCAAACTTCAGATCCAAGCTTTATGTTGTCAAATCTAGCTCTTTCTCAGTGAGGGCACTAAAAATGTTGCGTCGAAAAATGACACAACACCCAAAACGAAATTAAATAGAGAGATCTAACAAAATAAAGTAAGTTTTTTATAATGATTCGGCAAATTTGAGGCCTTCGTCCACTTTAATCTTATTATCATTTTGATTCTCTCTGAAATACAAATATTACAACTCAAATCCGACCACAATCTAATAGATCTCGGATTTGGTGGAGGTTTCTAGAGTTAAGGAAGAAGAAGATTACTCTCTAGATCTAAAGTGCCAATCACTTTTATAGTTGCAAGTAGCTTCATATTAATAGGTAAAATCCAGCTTAGATCTCGCCATCTAGGTTTGAAAATGTCACAACTCCAAGATTCGAATATCCAGTAGGTAGAAAGGTTATTTTCTCTTCATATTAAAGCTCATTTTGTATATCTCTTGTCATTCAAAGTCTTAAAAGTCATGTCGGTACCAACCGACATGATTTTATTGTTGAAAGTTTGTCAAACTTTGAAGATTTTTTTCATATCATCATTCTAAATAGTTCTGATTATATTGGTGTAATTAGTAAAAATAAACTAAGTTGTAATATTACTAACATCTATGCAAACAACTTATGTGCATGGATTAAAATCCATTAACAAACATTTTGAAAAGCAAAAAGAACCGCGATACAATTTTATGCATACTGGTGATCATGTGCACCATTTACATACATTAAAGGAAAAAAAAATACCAATGACAATAAGTGAAGTCATGTGGTACCCATGGAAGAATAAGCAAATATATCTTTATGGTAAAAAAAAAATAAAAAAAATAATAATAATAATAAATAAATAAATAGGACCATCATTGTTCAATCAT
Organism: Allium fistulosum; assembly: GCA_030737815.1. Taxonomy (NCBI): domain Eukaryota; kingdom Viridiplantae; phylum Streptophyta; class Magnoliopsida; order Asparagales; family Amaryllidaceae; genus Allium; species Allium fistulosum. The sequence goes on along the minus strand of CM060901.1, from coordinate 1,200,482,818 downwards.
GATTACTTTGTTACACTTACAACAAAAACAAGTACAGAAAGTGATGAGAAAAATAATGCATGACCAGCGAATCAAATCAGAAAAATCAAAACTATGGTCCACCTTTGTGATATCAAACTTGCATCTAATTGAATTTAATAGCTTCTTATCAAAATCGACTTGTAATTAGGGTTTAGTTACTAATCACAATAGAAAGTTAAATCATTACTGTAAATGAAATGAATACGATGCTTGTAAATTTCCAAATCGGATTAGAGGCAAATCATGATAGACTCGAAGGGAATCGTAATGCAAATTAATTGTTATAATAGGACGAGATGGAGAACGATAAAAGCAAAGTTTATTGACCAAAGAGAATGAAGACTTCATAACATCACTTTGACCACCACAAGTCCACAGCAGCACTATATAGCTGCCAAAAAGTTGCGTCCATTTATTATGTTATCTATATACTGCAGAGAAATTCAGTAACAAATTTATCCAATTCCAACCCAGTTCGAAAAATCATAAATTCAGGCATACAAGCTCAAATATGTGCAGAGAATTAAGAATGAAAAAGACATACTTACTTCATCAATTGATAAAACAAAAGGTGAATTGTATTCTGGAAAGCTTTTAAGCTGAAAGGAAAAAATAGCAAAAACTTCAGTATCTCCCAGAAACATTTCATTATAAAATGAAATAAAAACAAAGAAAACAATCACTAAAGTGCATAAAGAGAAATTGCTTGAAACCATATAACCAGAATTTGTATTCCACAGTAATGTCTCAGTATTACATGGATAGACAAATAAAACTTTTCAACTAATTACGTAGCAAAACAAGTGTTAATGCAAGCAAGCTAATAAACCCACCACATGGGCATCAATCATCAGATCAGATACATTTATATTCCAAAAGTAAGTTGTGCCCACATGCACCCTCCTTGCCTTACTTTTGTATTATATATAGGGTTTTCAGTGAGTTTTGAGCACAATCAATGTATCACATACATATAAACATACATACATAGGTTGGCCATCTAACAACCAACCTACAAAAAGAATATTCTAAGAGGGATGGAAATAAAATATGATACCATTCATCACATTAACTTTTCTGCCAATGAATTCTGAGAATAACTTGCAACAATTTACATACCACATAACCAATTATTTTGCAATTAAGTAGTTAAGTAAAACCTAGATTAAACTTTTTTCTTTTTGAAAAATTTGAAGTACTATGTGTCCAGGTGATTTGCTCCGATGTTTTGACATGCGTGCTGCATGAACACCTTGTGTATGTACTCCATGCACAAAATCTGATGCATGTCACTAGACCTATCAATAGATACAGATTTTGACTCCAGCCCGATCCGAATCCACTTTATTAACACGGGGATGAGTTCGGCTTTGATTCACTAGATCCAGGCCCAACCTGATAATTATTAGTGCTGGGTTGGTACGGATTCATTACTATAGGGCTCTATTTACACCCTATCGGATAATTATTTTGGTCATTGTAACAAAAATAAGAGTGTGTATATTTTTTGTATGCCATTTATTTTTCTACTTTGGAATTTTCAAGTGCTTTTGTTTGAGGGAAAGTTTTCAGGGCACCAGTTTCTACCAAGCAGACTTACTTGGGCAATGAGTATGAACAGGCTCGGACCAAACTAAGATTATAGTTTTAGTACATAGTCTCGGATCCAGATTTTAATCTATCCGAATAGTATCCGATCCATTGACAGGTATACAGGTGAGCACTAATTTCATGCATCAACTTTGACACATAGTTCACATTTGCGTCAAATTTTGATGCAACAACCATCATGGTTTTTCTCCATAATTTCTACATGAGTATTTTTTTAATATTAAAATACCAATCAAAAGCTGGAAATGCTATCTGATAATAATAATAATAAAAATATATATCATAATACTGAGTTTGCACTCAAAACCCAAATATCATATGCAATTTAGTCAATTTGATCACAAGGGTCAAGTCTGTTTACAAAAACAGAGGGTGGAATTTGTATACCAAATTCATGTCTACTATTAAGACTATTTAACCAAGAATGTTTGTTTCTAAACATTCAGCTTTCAGATTACAGACTTCTATTATCAAAGAAATAACATTATGTATGCTACAATGCCCTCTCCAACTACACAAACTGGAAAGGTGCAATTTTGAAATTGTGAGTCTTTAAACAACCCTTTACAATGTGGATTAAATGTAATAAAACAATCAAAACGCAAAGAACAACATCAATAAATCATACCCTTTTTAATCAGGCGTACTAGGTTCAGATTCATTACGACCCACAAGAATATCTGCCTCGGTTCTATCAATTAGAACCTCAACTTCATTTCCACCACCAAACGACTGAAACCCAGAAACACTGCTGGACAATTGCCCCGACCCGTTGCTACTAATCGATCTTTCAATCTCTTCCAAATTTGCTACAAGAGGCAAAGGTCGATCTGGAATACTACTAACACTTAAAGAATCAGACTCCATCATTTTCAATATCTGATCCATAGTGGGCCTTGCATGTAACTGAGGATGAGAGGACAATACACCAATAAGTACATATTTCTCCATAATCTCTCTAGGCCCCATTTCATCTATTCCATCTTCAATCACATCTAAAGGCTTTCCTGCCCTCACCAATGACCAAGCCCAGTCAGTTAGAAGCACATTCTGCCCATTTTCAGAAGATAAAAAGGCTTTTTTCCCACTTAAAAGCTCAAGCATAACCACCCCAAAACTGTACACATCGCTTTTCTCAGTTAACTGCCCATACAGTGCATATTCGGGTGCGACGTACCCTAAAGTACCTGCCACTCTAGTACTAACATGAGACATACCCTCAGGTGCAAACCTAGCTAGTCCAAAATCTGCTACCTTAGGTTCAAACATATCATCCAGTAATATATTACTTGCTTTTATATCTCTATGAAGTATAGCTGGTTGTGCCCCATAATGTAGGTACGCTAACCCTCTTGCTGTCCCTATCGCTATTCTTTGCCTTATAGGCCAACTTAGCTTCTTTCCTTCAGAACTAAATAAATGGTCATGCAAACTTCCATTCTTCATCAAATCACATACTATGATCCTTTGATGCCCTTCCATTTGAGTTGTGGCAGTACAATATCCTCTCAATGCAACTAAGTTTACGTGCCTTACACTTGCAATTACTTCAACTTCGTGAGCAAAGCTCTCGTCTCCAGCAGCTGAACAGTTTTTGAATCTTTTTAATGCAACTTCTGATCCATCTCTTAGTTTCCCTTTATACACATTCCCATATCCTCCTTTTCCTATAATGTTGTCCCTAGAAAATTTTTTAGTGGCAGCTCTAATCTCCTCGAAACTGTATTTAACTAAAGTGGTGCTAGCGCTGATCGATTCTAAAGCTTGTGATTTTGTATCTGTGGCTTTTGTTCTCTTCAACCTCCTGTTTCTATCTTCCCTTTTTCTTATTAGATACCAAACTGATAACCCAATCAACACCAATAACAAAATGCTGCCAACAATAACTCCAATTATCCAATTCTGAAAACCACCACCATTGTTATTATTGTCTATATCAGACTGGGTTTTCAGTAAGAATAGACATAAGGCAGTATCATTGTCGTCGGGGCCAAATCGATTGAGTAATCCAGCAGCATACATAGAAGGATAGTTTGTGCATTGAGTGACATTACCAATATCAGGGCCAGGAAGATAAGACTTGGCACGAATTAAGCTTGTAGAACATGCAGTGCACTGTGATGAAAATGCTGAGCTTCCTAGTGATTGGTTGCAGTTTCGGTTCATGTCTTGTATTGCAGATTGTGGTACAATCTGTTAAGAGTTACCAAAAGTAGTTGATTAAGAAAAGGCAAAATTTAATATTGCATAAGTGGAAGTGCAGGTTAAGTAGGCTACATGTCTACTTCAAAAATAGAATTATGATTATACTAAGATGTTTTTTCTGTAATCTGCTTGCAATAAGTTAGGAGTGTACAAAGAAGCATAAGATACCTACATATGTCTCAGCTTCTACCTGATTCTTTTAATAAGAATGATATAATAGGTTGCCATTATTCTACCTACACACCAAGAGAGCAGGTTAAAGACTAGAAACAAATGATAACAATTTAGGCATGTGCTTTCAATAAAGTTAACTTAACCATGATTTCCATTTTATGACTTGACCTTTAGCAGCTAAATGGTTTAACCTTTTGGGCATTGCGCGTAAGTAGTGCAATATGTGAACCTCCTCTCCTAGTATAGGCAATATATATTCTATCTGGCAGATAACAATTGGACCAAACTGTTGTGCCATCTATGTCAAGTGCCATTATTGAGTGCTTATTATAGACATCCCAAATGCATAATAAACATTAGGCAGAAACACAACAACCCCTGGGTTAAAATAATTTATGGTCAAGTGCCCTTTAACAAATATTAACTGCAACATCAAACATACATAGTTCAAATCAAAACTTAAACAGATAAACTGAAAATCGGCAATTGTACCTTCTCGAAATCGGAGCGGGTTGAAATGTTCATGCATCCTTGAGAAATCCAGTTTGCTTGAAACCCACAATCTCTAAGCAAATTAAAAGGTGGGGGGAAGAAAGGAGCAATTATGTTCTGGAAATTATTCCAACATGAAGAAGAAGAATTTAAAGGAGGATAAAACAAACTGTTGGTTTTCAAGAATTTAGATTCTACAAGATGCAAAGCTCCTAAAGCGTATTGACACAAAGTAGGAGTGTCATTTGGTAACAGTGATCGATTTTCTTTAGCAGCAGATATGAATTTGTTCAACACTGAAAAATCTAATGGACACGGTAAATTTGTCTGGTTTTGAGAAAACAAAAGAATTGGGAAAGAAAGAAAGAGTAGAATGATAATTAGATTCATAGTTTTAGTGAATTTCACTTGCTTTGAAGATGATGCTCAAATTTTGACGGGTTGGTCGGTAGGAATGTTATTGTCTTTTCTTTTTCCAAAGCAGTTGGGTTTAGTTGATAGTTGAGAGAAGAAGAAGGTAGAAAGTAGAGATCTTGTTTTGAGTTTTGCTTCTTGCTACAGGTTTGTTGATTGGATTATATTTACAACGTTTGTACTGATTTATATGCTTGTCAATCATTTCGCCGTCTATTATTCCATGCTGGTGTGTTGAGGTTTTAACTAGTAGTAAAATTGCTATTGCTCACAACATTCTCTGTATGATTGGCAGCTTCAAATGATAAAATCTACTTATGATGATCCTACAATTTGAAACTTTTGCAAATAAGACACGGTAATAGATTGGAAATAAAATTTGAGAAGCAACATATTACTTATAGCTAATGAAGAAATTTCACAAGTAACATTTTATGATTTCATAACAAATATACCTAGAATTCCATGTATAAATATGTGCGATTACGTGGTTTGCTTTAGGTACATCATTTATCAATGGACAAATTTTCAAAAGAGGTTGTTTTTTAAACTATTGGCATAAATAAGCTAGTTTACAAACTATTTGCAAGTTTAGACTAGTTTTGACCAGCTCAGCGATGAGCTGGCCAGTATTTAAAAAAAAAAATTATGGGGCGCATCTGTGAAATGCGCCCATACAAAATTACACTGGCGCATCTGCCAAATGCGCCAGTGTAATTTTTGGTCCAAACCTGGACAGCAAGCAGTAGCATCCTTCACCGTCTAACAATCCAATTTATACCACACAATATTCCAATCTTAAATAATAGCAAACATTTATCCATATAAAAGCCGATAAATAAAATTACCATTAATCAATTTCAACCATAACATAGTTGGAATTCGATTACATTCGCATTAAATTAGAAGTTCTAGTTCAATTACAAAAGCAAACTAATATTAAACTAAAAATAGTAATATTCATAGTGGAGTTGGATCGTCTTATGTAGGTGGTCGTTGAGAAAATCCAACGGCTTGCGATTGGTGTGTATTTTGCCTTCTTTTAGTTCTTCGCTCTCTAGTCTGCATAGCTTGTTCGGAAGGGCTTGGTCGTGCCAATTTCTAAAAAAAAGTGTATCAATAAGTTTCTTGAATCAAGACATCGTGGTTGGACTTCTCGTTCGGGTACTCTACCATATCTGATATCGTCCAACCCTCTTCCTACCGTCTCTAATACATCGACCTATAAGTTGTAATCATTTATTCAAAATTAGAAACATAATTCAAGTGAACAAACAATTCAAGTCAACGAACTAAAAATATCATAATAATATGAAGATTTACCACATCTCGCTCAAGCGGTGCACGAGCGGTGTATGCACGTTCGTGAGAAGTCTGATCTGCAACAATGAATCTTCGAGTAATCAACCAATACCAAGTCATGTATCTCGAAATAGAAATTGTAGGAAACTGTTGGTGTACGATACAGTTATGTCTATCGTTCCACTGAATGGTAGCAAACTCCAAATTTGACTTTGGTTCGCATTTCCATGTTTGGACAAAAAATTACACTGGCGCATTTGACAAGTACGCCAGTGTAATTTTGTATGGGCGCATTTCACAAATGCGCCCAGTAATTTTTTTTTCAAATACTGGCCAGCTCATCGCTGAGCTGGCCAAAACTAGCCTAAACTTGCAAATAGTTTGTAAACTAGCCTATTTATGCCAATAGTTTAAAAAACCAGCCTCTTTTGAAAATTTGTCCTTTATCTATTAAATAATAGTAAAGCAGAAAAATTCGAAGCTCTCTTGTTAATTCTAAGAATTAACTCTATTCTTCTTAATTCTCTCCAAGTCTGGATATTTTATTTTCAAAATTCAATGATCTACCACTTTACAATTATTCTACTAAACTTCTCATTTACGTTTCAATACCTACTTTTAAATATATATATATATATATATATATATATATATATATAATTATTTACAAATCTTTACGGTTCTCTATAAAAAAATTACATTAAAGCCCACACATCTAAATTAATTATATAATCCAAACTAATTGTTAAACTTAGTCAACTAATATTTATTAATAAACCTAAAAGATGAAAGTTGCAACATGCATACTACGTGCACATCAACAAATTGGTTAAAAAAATCATTTAGATGCAAGTATATATAAATCACATAACATAAATTATACACGTTAATGACAATAATAATTTATTTAATAAATGAATTTATCATACGTTGCACTGTAAAATTTTATTAACTTCAAACACCTAAAAAAATTTTTTTGCAATTACGTTGAGACTCTTTTCAATTATCTTCTAATATTTTACATTCAAGTTCGTATATTTAACTAATCGTGTAATCATAAATTTGAACTATTTAAATAAACGTGATTAACTAATATTCATTAATCCATGTAATAAATCATAAAAATACGAGAATTTCAATATATACAATATCCATATATATGGAAAAAATAATAAAATTATTTCTTCTTTACCTACATATATAAAGATATTTTAATCACGTAACATAAAATGTAAACATAAATAATGAAAACTCTTTTAATTTCCGATTCATTTATGTCAAAAATTATCGTACAGTACATAACATATTTTCATTTTGAACAACCTATAAAAGATAAATTTATATTTTACAACATTACGATGTGAACATATAGATTATACTAATATTATGTTATATAAACATTATCACTTCCAATACGTAATCAAACCATACCCAACTCATAACTCAACTAAATGGTACATAACATTATTTTACAATTATCAAAGTTGAAAGCATGACCCTCCTGTAATGGTATGAAATACATGATTAATTACAAGGAAAAAATTATATTAAAATGAAAAGTAAACATGGATAAAAGTTCACATGTAGATAACCTAGCAATAAGACCAATGTTCTTCTCAATTACAAATATGTACATAGCTTTTCTCCATTTTCTCCAATTTTTTGTATATTCAACTCCTTATATTTAATTAGTTATGTTGATAATTAATTCAAATTATTCATATGAATTCAATTATTTAAAGTCCATTAATCCATTTGTAATCTTTTAAAAAGGATGGCAATTCAATACACACACACAAAAATAATCATATTAATAAAATGGTATAGTTACTTATTCATTCATACATACACAATAGTAACAATTTTAATTTATAATTTTTTTTGAGTTAGAACATTAATTTTTACAAAGATATGTGGTTAGTGAAGATTGAACACTCGACCTTATATCCAAACATTGCATGTCATTTTAATTTATTATTAAAATATCACGATAAATTTATCATATATTACATAATACAATATATTTTTACAGTAATTAGAGTATAAATACTATTTTTTAATAACATCACCGTGTGCAACGCACGAGTTACACACTAGTCTATTACATAATAGTAAAACGGAAGAAACTCTATCATTAATTTTAAGAATTATCTATATCCTCCTTAATTCTCTCCAAATTTAGATATTTTATTTTCAAATTCTTATAATTTACCACTTTACAATTATTATATTAAACTTCTCAACATAATTTTACATTCAAATAGCTACATTTTAGAAAATTCACAATTATTTACAAATCTTTGACGATTCTCTTCTAAAACTTTGCATTAAAGTCCATACAGTTAAATTAATTACATAATTCAAACTTTAAACTAATTGATAAACTTAGTCATGTAATATTTATTAATAAATCCTAAAAGATGAAAGTTTTAATACGTATAATACAGGTGCATCAACAAATTGGTAAAAAAAAGAATCATTTGGATGCATATATATATATATATATATATATATATATATATATCATAACATAACATAAATTATATGCATTAATGATAATAACAGATTTATTTTATAATTTATTTACTGAATGAATTTATCATATATTGCATTGTAAAATTCTATTAACTTCACATACCTAAATTATATTTTTTTTACAATTACTTAGAAACCCGTCTCAATTATCTTGTAAGGTTTTACATTCAAGTCGATATATTTAAATAATTATGTAGTCTTAAATTAAACTATTTAAATAAATAAGATTAACTAATATATATTAAATAATACATCTAATAGATCTTAAAAATACAGGAATTTCAATATTACAATATTCGTATATACGAGAAAAATAATAAAATTATTTCTTTATTTATATAAAGATATTTAAATAATATCATATAAATTGTATACATAAATAATAATAATTTTTTTAATTTCTAATTTATTTATCTGAATTTTTTTATCGTATATTACATATCATAATTTTATTTTTAACAACCTTTAAAAGATAAATTTATAATTTACAACGTTACAAGTGAACGCACTATTACACTGATAAAAATTGGATTATATAAGCATTCTTGCTTTCAACATGTTATTAAACTATATCCAACTCACAACCCAATTAAATGCTACATAATATTATTTTGCAATTATCAAAATTGTAAGCATGACCCTCCTACGACAACGTTAAATCTATGGTTAACTACAAAGATAAAATTAAAATTAAAACTTAATAATGGATAAAAAGTTCACATAGATAAGCTAATCATAACATGCTCTTCTCCATAACAAATATGTAAAAAAAAATCTCTTCTTGATTTTCTCCAACTTTTTTGCATTCGACTCCTTATCTTTAATTAGTTATGTTGATCGTAAATTTAATTTATTTAAATAAATTTGATTTTTTAACGTTCATTAATCCATTTATAAATTCTTTGAAAAATGACATTCAATATATAGACAACAATCATATTAACAAAAATGATAAAGTTATTTATTCACTTATACATATAAAAATGTATGTCACATCACATTAATTATTTACATATACAGTATTAACAGTTTTAATTTTTTTTTTGAGTTGGAACGTTAATTTTTATCGGGATATGTAGTTAGCGAGGATTGAACCCTCGATCTTATATCCGAGCGTTACAAGCCATTTTAATTTATGATTAATATATCATGGTAAATTTATCATATATTCAAGAATAAAATGTATTTTTAGCAATAAAAAAATATAAATGCTATTTTTTAACAACATTACCGTGTGCAATGCACAAGTTACACACTAGTACATTTAATATCCATACATCAAAATTAATGTGTCTTAGCTTAAATGACAAAGTACATTCAAATCATTTTACTTATATTTTACTATTCAAAATTACCTAAAATTCTATAACTTATTTCAAAGAGTTTTAAAAAAGGTATTGCAAAGTTCTAATTGTTTCTTAATCCTTCAATTCATTCTCACTTTTGGAACATATTTCCAAGTTTAACGTTTCTTTTTAGAAGAAAAAAAGATTATATATTTCACTGTTCCTTATAAAATGGTAAACCATTCTGCCTGCCATCACACATTATATAAGGTGTGAAGAAGGAAGAATTAGTATGTTTATGGTCAAGCCTATGGTTTCTCTGTATTCTATATAAAATGTTAACAAAACATAGTCAGTTTTATTTCAAAGGAGGAAATGGATTGGTAGAATGGAAGTGAAAACAATTATGAGTTGTTCGAACAACCACAGTTAACTCGAATACAAAACATACAAATGCAAATATTACAACATATGAAATCTGCTCCATGCTAACACATAAACTATCCTTTTTGTCCCTTTACTTTCCTTGTACACTATGCTTCAATAAATCATGACAGCTTGAAACTCCTATGGCGAGGCGATTCTTCATGACTGCTTCTTTTTGCATTTTATAGTCAATTCTTATAATTTTCATTTTATGTTACGCTTTAGGATTAAATTCTGCAAAATGGTCGTAGAGTTCTATTTTAAGATTTTATATTATCCAATGCGCCAAGAAATAATTTTAAACAGCAAATAATATGCGAACACACAAGGGTAATCTTGGTCTCAAAACACACACAAATTAGTAACTATATCAATACAAGAAAGGTTCCAACCCAACCTTGGTCTTTATTGATTTTCAATTTATTATTTACAATTAATCTGTAAAAAAGTAAATAAAAATTAAAATTGAATCAATAAACTAATTAAGAGTTAATTCTTGGTCTATATTATAACCACTTCATTTTATTTAGAGGGAAACTTAAAGAAGATGAGGATGGTATACATGAAAGAAATTCTACCTTTGCCAAAGAACACGAGAGCCCAATCCCTCCTCATATTTTTAATGCATAAAATATGAAAGGAATTTGATTACCCTTGATGAATCTTATGATGGGTCACTGACCCCAATATTCAATTGGTACGTTATGTATAACATATGAGTGTTTTATGAGATACGGAGAAGGTTATGCCCATATATTTTCTCACTTTTTCAGCAAGTTTGACGATCTTGGTACCTTGTTTGAATGCAGGATTCATTAGTTTATAGACGTAACTAGTAAGCAAGTTTACAAGCAGTTCATGAACATTGTAAAATCAAAGAGAGTCATCTTTACTGATATAAAACAACATGATGGTGAAACATTCAAAGGTTGAAAACTATAGCAATCAAGATTAGATATCGTCCTTGGTACATATGGCCCCAGTTGCAAGAGTGAAGAAAAGTATATTGTTCTAAGAGCTTGGAAAATAGAAAAGATTATAGAATTGAAGGACTTCTACAAACAAGTTGAGAATTACATGCGTTTGGGCGATCTCGAATAGCATTAGAATTTTGTGTTAATCCAATTAAAGAGGAAGCATTCAAGCCTAAAACTGAGCTATATAAAGTTAATGATACAAACAATAAAGGCAAGTGAAAAGATGAATATGAGGAGGTAGAACTGGAGGGTGTAAGATTCCAGGAAATGGAAGATGACATTATTCCTCATACACCAATTTGACTAATTCCATTAGGTGCATACATCTCACAATGTACGATTTGATTTTGTAAAAGAAGCTATGTAAAGACTGATGGAGTTAAAGGTGTACCCAATAGGCGATTATGTAATTTATTATATGACTTAATTCGTGTATGATAATCTTGTTCGAAATAAAGTAAGTTTTGGTTTTATTTTCTACTGCATGTATTGCTATATTGTAATATAAGTTATGGGTTCAAAACATTAAATATACACAAGTAGAAAATTCTTTGGAAAAGTATTTAATCGATTAAAATGTTGAGTGTGTTTGTAACTATGAGTATTGAATCGAATGTTTACAATACTTATTCTTAAAATGTTTATAAGCTAATTGTATCAAGAAAAGGATATAGATAGATCCATTGAGGCTGATGCATACAATGCTATCAATATGATGACCGTTGAAATATTAACTACCATTGGGGACACCAAGGGATCCTGTACTTGTGCTTCTTTGGAAGAACCAAAAAATGACACAATGAAAGTCTTCTATAGTTTTATGCTATTGGGTCACATCCATTTAGCAGCTGGTAAAGTGGGGTAAATTTCAAAAAAAATTCCTAAAGTAGGTCTTAGATGGGCTTGTACAAACAATTAGTTAGTAGACAATAGGGTTGGTGTAGTTGGTTGATGCTCTGGACTGTGCCACCAGAGGTCACGAGTTCAAACCCCAAAACATACAACTCTATAACAATTACCTGAGGTATGTGTTTGGCAGGAACATACTTCCCTAGAGTTTACAAGCAAAGTTTGGTTCTTTGGGTAATTTAAAAAAACAATTAGTTAGCATTTAGTATTAACTAGAGTTTAGAGTAACCTTATATTTAATTAAGTGTTTTATGTTTCATTATTTTACGTATGTGAAAAGTCACATTGAATATTAATGGCATGATAAGATAACAATTTTGATACACACACATAATAACATAATGAAATAACTATAAATCCAAAATATATAGAAATTGTATATATACGCATATAACTGATTGGATTTGCAACTAATGTATGCATATATACATATATCAATGACGACTAACTAAGTAATTCATACATGAAGTTCAAAACCACAGGAGCAAGAATCTTAATATTTCAATTGCTTATCATTAACTAACAGGAATGAATAATACTGGTTAACTATAATCATAATGATATATATATATATATATATCCCATTTTAGACTTAATTTTGAAATTAATATGTATAAGTAATATCTTTTATTTAATTTATGCATATGTTAATTAAAAATCATAATTTTATTTTATGTTTATGCATATAAATCATAAAATCCAAAATAATTCTATTTAACCTTCCTAAATCATAATTAACATATAAGTCCAAAATCTAATTTATGTATGAAAATTATAAAATCCAAAATAATTTTATTCAATATTCAAAAGTCGTAATAAACATAGAAGTACAAAATATAATTTATGCATACAAACCTAGTAATTAAAGTTATGAAAACATTAAATTAAAGTGGTGAAGAGTTAAATGTTATGTTTTATGATTTGCATAATAAACTGTCGATAGTATGATGTATAAATCAGTTCATGTATATAAATTATATTTAATCAATTATTAAATTTATCAATTATATAAAAATTTATAAACATTAGTTATCGTCATATATTGGGTTTAGACATCATTAAATCAAATAAAATTCAATGTTTACCAATTTTATGATAATGTTGCTTGTCATCTCATGATCTGTGTATGTCCCATAAGAATCTGATTCCACCTTCTTGATCTTGCAGGGATCATAGTGTTATCACCAATGGAAAAGAAGAGGCTATCAGAATTCTAGAATAGACAAAGGAGGTTCAACCATAAATGTGGAGGTTTGTAATATAATTTGTTTTTTCATCTCGTCCAAAAAGAATAATGAAGGAGTCTTAGATGATATTTATAATAGAATTATTAGGAGAGTTATCTATAACTAATGGCTCTTAAAATCCAAAGACAAAACCCACTTCACCTTACCTTATGTGGACGACCCCCTTTTCTCCTTTATTCATGCACTTATTTGATTATTTAAACCCATTTAATATATATTAATATCATATATTAATACGTTTGTACAAAGCTTATACACACATCCAAGTAATCATTAAAGGCATCCAGAAAATTTATGATAGTTACCGAAATTACTAATGGAACCCTAAACACTAAGAACACTTGTAATTAATATATCTTATACATTAATTAATTTAACTAACTTATAATAGATAATAAACTAATTAAATCGTGTGATATTTCGAAGACTATACAGATTCGGTTGTGTGACTCATAGGTATGAATTTAGTTAGTGATTAGTATTGAATAATTTGAATATTAATATCCACACTTTACCTTAGGTGTGACAATTTGGTCGAATTCATTGCTTATAGATCTTTTCGGTAAAATAATATTTTAGATCTATTTCAGAAGCATCTTTAAGCAATGATATTTTATATGTGCATTCTCTTCGTCACCATGGCATCACATCTAATATCTAAAGTTTGGTCATGCTAAAACTCTAACAACATCTGTATGCAATGGTTTAGTCTGTCTCTAAAGTCATTGGTTCAGTAATAACATTTATTATTAATCAACATGACTCGGCCTGAGACTTTTGGCTTTGAGTTGAGCACAAATGATCGTGATACTAACCTCTCATAATGGAAGACAAATTCTCTAGTTGTTATGGGTAGTTTCGCCTATAAGAATCGATGCATCATAGGGCTAGGAAATGGCCGAATGAAGGTAACTAGGAAGGCAAATCGAAGCACAAAGGAAAAGGAGAAAAAGTCACATTCCCCCCCACCCTTCTCTTTATTCGGTCCCCTTGGGTACCAAATAGGAATTCTTGTTTAGTAGCCCTGTGTATCGAACAGAGTTCCTTGTTCGGTGCCCATGGGTACTGAACAGAGTTTCTTGTTCTATGCCCATGGGTTCCGAACAAGATGCTACAAGTAGGGGGGCCAAGACCAAGGGCCGAACCAATATCTAACAAGAACTAGAAAGCCTACTGAACCGAGGGGAGTAAAATAAATACGAACTTGGCCAACTACATGTCCACATACACTTGCACCGAACCGGCCTACCCCCAAGCATAGCTTCCAACTAAACCAAGAAGGGCATGTATGAAATGAAATCTGAATATATTGGGAAATTATTAATTACATTTGGCATATTCAGGAATATTCCTTTTGGGTGGGTTATAAATGGAATATCCTAATTTTCTAGATTTATTACACCCCTCTTCACCTCTATAAATATCTAAGCATTTGGCATTCAATGGACAAATTTTTTGGGATCTACAAACCTCCAAGCAGTAGCATTAATAAAATAGAGCTTTCGGATACATATTTTCAATCATAAATCATTGCACTCAATATCAAATTCTTGTAATAGCCAAATTATAAGAAAAAGGAATAAAGAATGAAAAGCGGACATAGGCCTTTTATGGCTGAGCCACTATAAATCCTAGTGTACTTTTTCTTTTCCGCTATATTTTTCATTTAATCTGTTGTTCAAAATTCGATTGGAGGTGTATGCCCATTTTTTCTTGCAAACATTTTTGGTGCTCTTACTGAGAAATTAAACATTTTCAACAAGCCTCATAAATCTAAGAGAAGGTTCATTGGTGCCAATTGGGGTGTCAATTGTGATACTACAGAGCATAATAATCATTCTTCCAATACTCCAGCCCCAGAAACAATCGTTAGAGGCAACTTGGATAGAGTTGTGGCGGATCTTGATATTCGCTTCGCTACTCAACAACAAGCCATTGTGGATCAAATCATGATATGCTTAGGGCAGATGCAGGCAACTGCGCACAACGCTAAAACTAGAGGGAGGACCTAGTCCCAGGGGCCTAAGAGACAAAGGAGGTTGCACTTTGGTGGTGAATCAAATTAAGAAAATTGAGGAGTTAGACAAGCTAACACCGAAGAAGAAGGTCGAACAGGAGTTCAACCGCACGGTGCATCTGCGGACCGGTTTGAAACCAAACTAAATGGAGGAGGCAACGAGCCAGGGGCGGACATAGCTAAACCTCCTCGACATAGGCCATGCTCTTCAGTTTTGACAGAAGTAAACTTTGGTAGTAGGCAGGCTCATTGTTCACTATCTCAAAGTAGGGAACAAAGCCAGAATCATAAACCAAGTCATTATAGAAGGCAAGAAGAAGCCTCTTGCCTTGACGGGAGAGGTCGACCAACTTCGCACGTCCTCCAAGCCGGAAGACCACATGGCGTAGGGGAATGTGTTCGTCGCGAGCAGATAGAGCGTGGAATCGGCTCAAGAGTCGGCAGCCCATTTTCAATGGAAATAGACATTGCCCGAAACCAAGGAGCTTTTGGATGCCTACTATGGATCCTTACCAAGTCTTAAGTGATCTCGTAGTACATCTACAACGATATACGTAGCATATGCTAATGAGTGTAGCAACAGAGGAAGTTATGTGTAAGTGTTTTCCCTTCTTCTTATATGATCTAGTGACTATGTGGTTCTGCCGCCTTTCTCCCAACACGATTCACTCATGGGAAATAATGAAGAAAATTTTTATCAGTCAGTTTCGGGTCCACATAGAGCAATCCAAGGACCTGTATTCTTTATTGGATATAAAACAATGAGAGGATGAGACTCTACGTCAATATTTAACTCACTTCAATGCTGCAGCTACCAGTGTCTAGAACACCGATGAACGATTGACTCTGATGGCGTTGTGTGGAGGTGTACATCCCGACACAAAGATGGCTCGGAGTTTGACTAAGGAGAAACCGACAAGACTTCAGGATTTTTCTATGAAGCTATGAAGTACATGCAGTTAGAGGAAGCCGCATCGAGGTGGCAAACTAATAATGTCGCTAAACCATCGGGAGCTTCTAGTAGTGTGAATGCTATGGTCAAGAATGGTGAAGGTGTAGTGTGGAGAAAAGGAAAAACAATAACCTAGGCAATTCTAGCGGGAAGAAAATGGAAGGAAGGAGGTTTAAGCCTGGAAATAGGTTTGATACCTACACAGACTTAAATGTTACCATAAAGAACATCTACCTGGACATACAAGTGGAGCTCAAGTACAATAGCCCGCTCCAAAAAAAAAGAGACTAAAGCTGAAATGAATACTGCAAAGTATTACAGATTCCATGAATCTCATGGGCATAACCCCAATGAATGACGCCATCTACGGGACATAATTGAAGAACTTATCAGGAGGAGGAAGCTAAAGCGATAAGTCAAGAATCCGGAGGCTCTTCCTGCTCCTTAAAAGCAAGCTCCAACACAGCCCTCACCAGGGGATGGAGGTGAAGGTTCCAACGCCAACTGAGAGAAAGATGGGATACTGGATCAACACCATAGTAGGGGGACCAAATGTGGAAAACATAAGTTAGGTCGAAATGGAAGGGTACACAAAGTCTTTAAAGAATGAAGAGGCCTACATAAGTACTATAAGTGAGGAACAAAGAGTTAAGACTCCACGTTGAGAATAAGAGACAATAGCCTTCGACAATAATGACTTGTGAGGAAAGCAATACCCATATATGGATACAATGGTGATTACAGCCATGCTTGGTCTAGTAGAGATACATCGAATTATGGTAGATAATGGAAGTTTAATGAACATTCTATTCAAGGATGTGTTTGACAAGATGAGATTGTCCATGGAAGATCTCACACCTTGCAACCAATGACAACAAGTTTTCATGGTAGAAGGAACTATGCCCTTAGGAAGGTTGGATTTATTTTTGAGATAGAAACCCATCCCCCATCAGCCATATGAAAGCAAATTTTCATAGTGGTGGATGGGTTTTGGGCTTACAATGCCTTCCTAGGACGTCCAGCCTTGTTTGACTTTCACGTAGCAGTGGCTCTATGGTGTTTAACCATGAAGTTTCCAACAGAAAATGGGACAGGAGTAGTGGAAGGAAACCAAGATACAACCAGTAAATGCTACGTTGTAGAGCTTCGAGAAAGCAAATGAAGGGAAAAAGAAAAGGACATAAAAATTGCTTTCTATTCCAAGAACTCCCTTGCATAACAACTAAAGAGGGCCCCCTCTCGGGTTTACCAGTGATCCTCATAACGAGCTAGACCCGAGAGATATAGGAGAGAGGACCATAACTGAGCCCAAGAGGCAATGGAGTTCATGGAAGTCGATGATAGTGATCCTACAAAACATATGAAAATTGGAACCAGTTTGGAATGGGATCTTAAGATACAGCTGATCAGGTTTCTACGGGACAATCAAGACGTGTTTTCTTGGTCACACGTGGATATGTGCGAAATCTCTTCCTAGATTGCTTGTCATGCTCTGAATATTGACCCAAAGAAGCCCTCAGTGAAACAAAAGAAAAGGAGTATGGTCCGGAGAGGTCTGTAGCACTAAACAAACAAGTAAAACCTTGCTAGCAAACAGATTCATCTGAGAATTGTTGTACCTAGAGTGGATTGCGAACCCAATTCTGTTAAGAAGCTAAATGGAAAATAGCGGACCTGCATTGACTTCTTTAACTTGAATGATGCATGTCCTAAAGACTGTTTCCCGCTCCAAAGAATCGATCAGTTAATAGATGGAACTGCTTGGCATGGCTCTTTTTCTTTGTGGACGTTTATTCCCGGCATAATCAAATCATGATGCACGTTCCTGATCAGGAGCACACCAATTTCATCATTGACCTGGGGCTCTACTTTTGCAATTTCATGCCATTAGGGCTCAAAAATGCGAGAGCAACATACCAATGTCTGGTAAACAAGACGTTCATTGAGTGGATTGGGAAAACCATGGAGGTATATGTCGACGACATGCCAGTGAAAATCAAAAGGTGCTAAAGACCACATCTCACACTTGGAGGAAATGTTTCAAATTATGTGGAGTTATGAGATGAAGTTAAACCCGTTGAAATGTTCTTTTGGGGTAGCTTTTCAAAAATTCTTGGGATTTATCATACATGCTAAGGAAATTGAGGCTAATCCGGAGCAGGTCCAAGATTTAAGAGACATCAAAATCCCCGAAACTAGAAAGAAATGCAAAGTTTAAACGGGAGGTAGCAACTTTGAGTAGGTTTATATCCATAGCCACAGACAAGTGTGTCACATTTTTTGAGGCACTCAAAAATAAGAAAGATAAAATTGTATGAACAGACGAATACTTGGCCGCATTCTTAAACCTACTGGAATAGCTGTAGAAATCGTTGGTTCTCTCTACACCAGTCGAGAGGGAATATCTTTACCTATACTTAACAGTATCACACCATGCACTGAGTGTAGCATTAGTTAGGGAGGAAGACCGAGTGCAACGTCTAGTGTATTACGTAAGCAAATGCTTTACTCGATCGAAGTCTAGATTCCTAAGTTGGATAAGTTGGACATCCTATTTGACTACTCACTGATCATCCCCTTAGGCAAGATCTACATCGACCGGACACTTCGGGGAGACTTATTAAAGCGAGCATTGAGCTAAGCTAGTATGAGATAACCTACCACCCACAAACTAAGATCAAGGGGAAAGGCCAGCGAATTTTCTTGTTGAGTTTACTATTCGAGACGATGAAGTAAAGCCCCATGAGGAGGAGGTCCTTGAGTGCGAGTGTATGTCGATGGGGCCTCTAATGATCATGACTCTGGTATAGGGATAGTATTGCTGATACCTAAAGGAAGAAATTTAAGTTATGCAATTCGACTTAGATTTAAAGCAACAAACAGTAAGGAGGAATATAAGGCTTTGATAGTAGGGATGGAGACAACAAAGGAGTTAGGGGTCAAGTCATTATACATGCACAGTGACTCGCAATTGATTATGAACCAGATACTTGGAAAATTCCAAGACAAGGAAGAAGAACGCTTGAAATCTTACCTAGAGGAGGTGAAGGTCTTACTTAATGGAATGGAGCACTACTTGATCAAACATGTTCCTTGGGTGGAGAACCATGACGCAGATGAGATGGCAAAGTTGGCAAGTTTAGGAGAAGGTCCTTGCTGGAATCGGTACCTATTGCGACCCTGCACGGTCGCAGCTTCGAGGAGGTGAACGTGGTTGAAGCGGTTGATGACGAGGAAACCTGGATGACACCACTGGTAAGATATCTAAGTAAAGGAGTACTACCTAGCAACAAGAACGAAGCCCGAAAGATTCTATGTAGGGCACCCTATTTTGTCATCCAAAGCGTAATACTGTATTGGAGAGGATTTTTAAATCCGCCACCGAGGTGCGTCAACAGGAGAGAAGCTGAAAAGGTGTTGGTTGACATGCATTAAGGGAGCTGTGGAGACCATACAGAGGGGTAGACTTTAAGGAAAAAGGTGTTGTGGTGTGGATACTTCTGGCCAACTTTGAACCATGATGTAGTGGAGTACGCAAAGAGATGTGATAGGTGCCAGCGGTTCGCTATGATTCCTAGGTTGCCCTCGACTAAATTAACTCACATGGTCAGCCTTTGGCCCTTTGCATTCTAGGGGATAGACTTAATCAGAGAACTTCTAATGGCGCAGGTCGGAGCTAAGTATGCTATAGTAGCGGTTGACTACTTTACTAAGTTGGTGGAAGTAGGGACCCTTACTAAAGTGTCAAAGACCAAGGTTATAAACTTTTTAATCAGGATTGCAATATGAAGGTATATAGTTCCTCTTCAAATCATCTTGAACAATGGATTGTAGTTCGACAATGAGGAGTTTTCCGACTTCTTTCAATAGTCTGGGATAAAGAATTTTTTTTCAGCCATGGCATAACCATAGGCTAACGGGGAGGTATAAGTAGTTAATAAAGTTCTAAAGGCTCTAATTAAGAAGTGATTGGAGAAGGCTAAGAGAGCATGGGTGGATGAGCTTCCTTTGGCATTGTGGGCCTATTGCACTTCCTCCAGGATAGCAACAAGTCATACTCCTTTCACATTGGCTTACGAGTCGGAGGCAATGTTGCTAGTAGAGAAAACAGTACCATCACATAAGAGGATTTCCTATGAGCCAAACGAGAACGAGGAGCTGCTGAACATGTCACTTGACTTAACTGACCACACTCCACAAACCTCGCCGACCCGAAGCAGCTCACCACAACCCATTCATCTACAATCAGCAAACTGCAACACATACAAACCACTCCTCTGCTACAACATTCAATTCACTGCCCACATACCATCCATCTTCAACATACCATTCACTATCCACCACACTGTCAAATATAAGCTACTACTATCACTTACCTCTCCACTTGAACATCACTGAATAACAACTGATCACCAGAGCAACTATACTTCACACCACAGACTGCTAACCAAACACATCATCCCCTACTTCACACCACAACTGCTGCACTCAACCTACCCAACCTCCAACAAACACTTCAAACCAATGTTTTTCTATTTTTTTCTTGTTTATCTTTGCTAAAACATCCAGTCATTTTCTTTGATGTCGTGTTGAGAAGCAGAGTACACTGTTCCAACATCCAATCAGTTACCACTCACCACAAGAAAACACACAATTTTCTGCTTGCCTACCTTCTGCAGACTGACCATAACTAACCATATACTACAAACCAACCACAACCATAACATCATCAATTAGAGCCAAGCAATAACCGAACCTCCTCCTCTTCCGCTATTGGTTCGAAACTGACATTAACCTCTGCCTGTCATTCCATCCACCACTTCACTCATCTACTGCCACTGCCTTGCTGTTCAACTAAACCACATCCATCAAACACCTACATATCATCTTACTTCTCCTATCAAATTATCACCATCATTACCCCATTACTGCCTGATACAACCACTGATCATCTTCTTTCAAACCAACCCTCCCCTGCTACTTTTACTTCAAACAACACCTACCTCATCTCCAACTCGACTTCAACAAAAACACTTGCCTCTGTAAACCGTGTCTGCTACTTCACTGCATATATACCATCCACTTCCTCCTCCAGTATCATCAAAGACTTCCATAACTGCCATCTTCCTCCACCAAATAGTAGCAACATATCACAGAAATTCCACGACTTCATCACCTTTATACAATGACCTTCTTATAAAACATTGTGCAACATATAACAAACCACATCTTTCTTTTTTACAAACTTACTGCCACCTTTCACCATTCCCTGTCCAGCCTGACAGTTCCAAACATACCGTAACATCTACCACCACTGTGCACACTACAACCATTTACCAATCTGACTCCATCAACCACCGTCGACAACAAATATCATCCTCCTCCTCACTACCTGGCACACTCCTGATCACATCGTATACAAACACACTACATCATCACTGCCTATCACCAGACCTCCTACCCTTGACCAAACCAATGTCAACTGATTTTCTACACTACAGAACTCACAGCCTATACAACACCATAACAATCAGACCATCTACCTCCTTTGCAGCTTGATTTGCCTTTTCACCATCCACCAGAGCTACCTCCAACCACACTGTTCAAAAAAAAACCACCGCTGTCAGTTGCCGTCTTCAACAAACTGCCTTCACCATTCTCCACAAAGCTACCTAACACCAGCACACAGAACGCCACCAAATCCACAACCGCGACATCCACAATTGCCGATCAATTAAGCGAAACTCCAAATCACCTTCACCAAGTCGACCAATTGAGCAACACACAGGACCATCCTTCACCAAATCGACCGCAACTCCAAAAATCGCACCACCTCACCAATCGCCTACACAATAAACCCAAACACACAACCTTAAACCACTCGAACCCAACGCGATCAACACACGCGACCGCCACAAATTTCCCACGAACCAAAAGGAAAAAAAGAAAAGATTTTGATTTGCAAACACTCGATTGTGGGTGCTCAGACATTGTTTGGTTTAGTTTCTTTGATTAGGAATTGAGAAAGTTTTTAATTTTTTAGTGGGTCGGGCCCTAGTGTTTTTCTAAAAAAGAGAGAGAGAGAGAGAAATCAAGCAAGTTTTGTTTCATTTGTTTTATTTTCAATTTTTTTTTTCAATTGCTTAATTTTCATTGACTTTCTTCTTTCAGAAAAAAAGAAATATTAGTGTAAAAGCTTTGTTGTTTAAGTATCTTTCAAAATATAAAAGAAAAAAAAACACGTTTCAGTTTTTTTTGTTTGTTTTGTTTTAACTTGTCTTGTTTTCATTTGTTTTAGTTTCTTCTTTGATATACATATATATATGTGTGTATATATATATATATATATATATATGTATGTATATATATATATGTATGTATGTATATGTATGTATGTGTGTATATGTTTGTATGTGTATATATATATGTGTGTATGTATAACTGTATATATCTTGTTTTTTGTTTCAAATGGCCAACGCTGATAGGAAAAGTTACTTGCTTCGCTTAGCTTGCCAAAAAAAAATTTACTTGCTTGCTTAAAAAAAATTGTTTCTTTTTAAATAAAATAGCTAATAATTCTGCACGCTTTGGTATCATGCCCTCATCTCTTGTTTTTATTTGCTTTGCATTGTTGTTTGCTTGCATTTAAAAAAAATTTCAAAAAAAAACAACAACAAATTTCATTCGTAGTTGCATTGTTAATTCACATTTAATTTCTACTTTGCATTTCATCCTAGAATTTTGACTAATAATAACGGTTAGACATCAATAACACTTAATTGTATGTTGACAAGTTGTCTTCTTTGAACAATTTAATTTCTTGATGTTTAGGCTATGATAGAGTAATAATCAGTTATAAATATTATGGTGATTCGTAAATATTATACTGAATTATTTCTCTGAAGGTACTTAAACCTTCGGCTGCATTGCTACGGTGATTCGTGGTGCACCGATAAATCCTACCCGTTACCTGGCTGAGAACTATCTTATTGATTTAAGACAAAGTACGATTATACAATTTTGGGTTAGGAGCTACTTAGGATAAATAATTTGTAATTAAACCCTTGCATTCATTTAGTTGCATTAGTTCATGCATATAAAAAAAAATTCAAAACACTTCCCCATTCTGCTAGCTGGTTTCGGCTTTGACTTGACATACGCCTATGACTTCTATCAGGCTCATGACCTGAAGACTGCAGGCCTGTCACCCAAGAAATGTGGCTAAGAATGTCTTCTAGAAGCACAGTGTACTATCTACTGTTCCTTCTTTCTTTAGTTTTGGAGTAGACGGTTTTGAATGGAGAATGTAGAATAGAATCATCATCAGAATTGTATGATGTTATTCCATCTAGCTTCCAAAACTAAAAAAATTGTAAATATTTCTTAACTTGGTTTTTAAATCCTTTATCTCGAAATTTTTAAATCAAAAACAAAAATCTAAAAAAATATAAAATCTTTTCAAAAACAAAAAAATTGAAAATCCAAAAACAAAACAAAAATCAAATTTCCTTTTAGAAAAATAAATTCCTTTTGGTCAATAGTTTTCCTTATAAAAAGGAAAAAAAACATTCTTGAAAATGTCCGAGTTTCCCTACTCACACGAATTTTACAATAGTTGTGAAAATCAATATAATCCGTAAAATTTCACATCAGACTCATATGTATATTTTAATAACAACTATTGTAAAAACAGTTCAAATTTTGAACCACAAAATTTTCAAAATGATGACCAACCCTCAAATCTTGAAAATAGCATTGAAATGATTTCGTCTTTACTTGAACTCCATACACAACAAAATCAAAGCATAAATGATTAGTCTAATTCATATTTGTGTAATGATTCAAGTTAAGGTTTTCAAAATAATCAAAATTTGAATTCACCTCAAAATTCAAATGGTTTCGATTATAATCCATGCCAATTAAATTTCGAACTCCAAAATGAAATTCAAAATGGAAATAATTGTTTAAATGATTTTGGCAACGAGAGTTATTTCAATAATCGTGAGAATTTTTGTTCTCAACAATTTCAAATTGAAAATTTTCAAGTTGATAATTATAAATTTGGTTTTGTTGAGCAAATGGATGAAATTTACAATGAGCACACAAATTTGTTGTTTGAAACTTATATGAAACAGCGTGAGCAACAAAACCGAATCCCAACATGTGACGAGTCAAATGATAATCCACCTTTTACCAAAATTGACAATTTCAAATAACAACTTTTGAAATTGAAAATGGCGATCATAATGAAGTTGTTGAAAACAAGGTATTGAGTTGGATTTCAATTCTTTTCAAAGTGAGAAACTCGATTTAAAATTCGATATTCCTTTTCTCGATTTTGAAAATTTGAATACAACAACTTTGAATTTTGAAATTGATACATGCAATGAAGTTGTTGATAATTCAACAAAGGAAGATGAATTTAATGAACATGTATTTTATGGACTTTTCGAAGATGAGTTGGTAAATTCTGAAGGGAAAGATTTAAATCACCACATTGATTTTGAAATCAATAATTTTGAAGAATTTGCCAATGATGGGCTTGAATTTCAATTTGGTGAAAATAATCTTGAACTTCAACCAGTTGTTTTATCAACCTCGAAAATCATTGAAAATAAAAAAACTCATATGATTTTTAATAAAACGACATTCGTTTTTCCAAATCAACATTCAACTTTGAAATCTTTTATTGTTTGGTTTTCTGGTCTTAAGCTGTGTCTCTCATACTTGACGAGACAAATGAATTAGTCTTTGAAAGGCCATTTCATTTACTCTTCCACTGTATATTTTCTGATGTCTTATTAATAATAATCTTTTCATTTTCATGTAAATATAGGTCATATTTCTATTTTTATTTCATTTTTCTCCTTTCACTTGGGTTGACTGTGGGGACACAATCAAAATCAAGTGTAAGGGGAGTCTCATCTTCATCTTTTTTGATTTTTCATGGTTAATTTTTTTCATTATCTTTCCAAAATTCAAAAAAAAATTATAAAGAAAAACAAAAAACAAAAAAATGTCAATTTTTTTTCTTTTTAGCATTTTGATTTGCTTTTGAAAAGAACACTATAGGATAAATATATGTTTTTTGGTTATTAAATTGAAATTTCTGAAAATTTATTTATCTCAACAAAAATAAAAATAAAGTTTGATTACAAATAACGATGGTTTAACTAGTATATAGGTTGGTTCATACTTGTTAATTATGAAGTATATCCTAATTGAAAAATCTTTGTTTTAAAAAGTGGTGGATTTAAAGAAAAGGATATAACATTTTTGATCTTCTAAATTAAATGGTGCTAAGATGATTTTGTTAAAATCTCTCTTCAAAATAAAAACAAAAAATATATATAACAAAAAAAAAACAAAAAAATATATTTGTATATATGTATTTTTTTTTATTAACACCTAGAGTCATGTGTTCACACGCAAGTGTGTACACTCGCCATGCTCTGTACCCTTCTCACGTAAGCCCGAAAGGCAGTGCACGATCGGTATATCTGGCCTCAGTTTATCTGAGTTAGGTGTATGTATATAAAAATTCTTTTATTAATAATGCCTACAGTCGATAGATATTCACACTTGTGTGTTCACTCACCACGCTCCGTATTCCCCTAACGTAAGCCTGAAAGGCAGTGCATGAATAATATATATGGCCTCAGTTTATCTGAGTTAGGCATATGTAAATATTGTTAATATCAATAAAATTTTCAAATAAGAGAGAGTAAGCAAATGAAATCCAGGCATTATTTTGACTTGTTTAATTTGACTTGTTATTGAAAAGAAATAAAATTACCGCTTTGAAAAACCTTGATAATCAACTAAGGATCTATTTCATAATTACACTATGTTATCAACCAAAATTATTAGCCAAACTATAGTCTATTTGTTATGATAACTTAATTTTTGTTAGAAATTTTGACAAGTAAGAGGACTTAAGTTTCTTGATAATCATCAGAACTTATATTTAACTTATTGATGTCAATTTAAAAGTAAATTCTTCATTGTAAATATTTTCAAAACTTGCATCCATCTCTTTGTAAATAAATTTTGCATTTAGGAATTTTTAACTTTGAATTTGGATTTTGTGGGTAGTATCCACTGAAAACCCTCATGAGACAACACTCGTCCTACTAGGGACACCTAGAGGTTTAACGGTTTGTTGCATACGCTCAATGCAATCGTGTTTCCTACGAAAACAAATTTATCTTAGTTTTAGTTTATTCAAGGACGAATAAAAAAATAAGTTTGGGGGTATTTGATGTGCACATAAATGTGCATATTTTTACTTCCATATTTTATCGAATTTAATTAAATAAATGAGCATACAGGGTGTTTTAACATGTTTAAACCCAAATTTCAATTATTTTCAAAGCATCATATATTCATCTTCATATAGGGGCAAAATGATCATTTTTGTGCATATATTATTTTGAGAATATTTACTTCCACATCTTATTTTTAATTGTAGGAAATTTGGATGGAAATTACAATAGGTTTTCATGGAAAATATGCATTCACAAGAAAAAACAAAGGAATGAAGATGGAAATAATTCAAACCATGCAACATGGAGGACCCCACCTACCCACTTACCATGATCACCTATTAGGAGCTAATGCACATGCTAATGAAGATCAAAGTTTCATGCATACTTGATGATGTATTAATTAGAGGCTAATGATAACTTGGTGGCCACACTTCCTAAGAGGGTAGTTTCGATAGTTTCAAAAAGTATGGATTAGGGTTTCAAACTTATATAAATACCCCATATGTTCATATAATAGTCTCTCTTCTCTCTTAGCCATTGAACCTTCTCTTTAGTTAGTTTAGTTTAGGCTAAAAAATAAACAAAAAGTTCTCTTTCATTTTCATGGCTACTTAGCCATTTTACTTTCATGTATTCTATTTTTATGCAATGTTAACTAAAGTTTTTTTTATTTACATGCTCTTTTCTATTCATGTTAGTAGTTCAATTTATTTTATGCAAGTAGATTAGTTTTTATTTCTTTTTGATTAGCTCTTTTTTCACTTTGTTCTCTTTTCCCTCTTGTTTTTATTTCGTGTTGAATGCTACATTTGTTGAAATGATAACAAATATGAGAGGCTAAAACCCTTTAATTTAGGGGTAATGAAGATCTCTTAATCATGTAGCTTCAACATTTTGCTAATTATTGATCGCTTTTTGTGCTTAATGGCAATGTTTGAATGAGTTAAATTTTGTTGTTTTAGATTTGAATTTGATAGCCTATATTGTTGACACCAAATAGGCCATGCTTAAACAAACAAAACACAAATTACCTCTTCATCTACATATGATGTTGGTAATGAAGTGATTTTAAAATCAAAATTTGATGGTCTGTATTTCTAATCAATAGTTAATAGGCCATGCTAATTAGAATAGATTTTATTTTCAATTTCATTGTCAATTTTCATGAGAGTTAAAAAGTGATTTAGTGGGTGCATTATAGTTTGATGGCTTATGTTAAGCTAATTAATGGCTCATATAGGTTATACTTATGATAAACACATTAATTAAACTCACTAATGATAAAATAAAAAAGATCATTATTTCATGTTGTGTTGATTTATTTGATCAAGAGAGTGGGCTTATCTCTAAATTGCCTTTACTCTTATATTTTTATCCATTTTCTTTTGCTAGTTTTTCTACATTTTTAGCTTAAAACACTCTCAACTCTCGGTTAATTTGATTGAATGGAATTTTAAATCTAAACAATTCCCTACAGATAGACCCATACTCTCCACGTACTAACATTGTGCGCCACGCGCTTGCGGTTAATTTTATTTAATTTCGATTAGCTATTTTCAAATTTGATGGATATTTAACCGGTTCGAACAGCGTCTATGATATTATCTGAGCACTTCTTCTTCAGCTGTTCCAATTCTTCAGCATGGGCAACCTTGAGCTTTTGGATCTCTTCAGCCTGATCCAGGGCATCCGATACTTATTTATGATCCAAGTCTTTCTGATGTAGCTATTTTCTTAAGTTGAAGACACTTAGGTTTTGTTCAACACTTTTCTTGCTTATCTCTTTCCACTCCTTGACCACTCTATCATGGAAGTCCAACGAGGCCTTGATGCCACCTAATCCATCTGCAAGAAGCTCGATCGACCCCACAAAGGAGAGGGGAGATGCCTCAGCAAGCGGACATGCCAGCGGATCCCTCGATTGGTAAGCCAGTTGGAACTCATTGAGCATGGATCTAAGGGGTTGATAATGACAGTTGCCTCCTTAATCTCCTTCCCTTTATCTATCTGCCCAGGGCAGGAACTATCGTTCCTCTTTTATCTGTTTTCTCCTACTGCTTGGAGGCTTCTAAATCAGACAACAAGAAAGGAGAAGCCGAGGAGATTTAGAAAGTCGGACTGGAGTCTAGGATCCTGATTTACTACAGCAGCAATGTGATCTCTTCCGTGAGCCGTTCTTGGGCTCTTGGTTGCCTGTGTTCCCAATTGGGGGGTAGTGAATAGTCTCCACTCAGCTCCATCAGCTACTACCCAATATTTACACTTTGCCCAAATAGAGATGCCACCTCTTTCACATTTTTGGGAAGCACTTTTGGTCTTATCTGCTTCATCTTAGAGAGAAAATTTTCCCTTCTCGAGCTTATGCTACCTACAATGGCAAAGCACGATGGATTATTGGAATAAACACTTGAAAGGTGCATGACCGTGGCATGAATATGTGATTGAGTGAGTGTGAATGCAAAAGAGCATAACAACCGCACGAACCCTTAGTCCTCAAGGGTCTCCAACAGAAGCTGGATTTCTGCTATAGACTTGAAATCTTCATAATCGATCCCAAGTTTTGGATCTTGGAGATAGTCAGAAATAGAGATATTCCTAGGAATGAAGGCTTCCTCTTCCTTAGGGTCGAGGACATGGTGTAAGGCCTCATCCACCTCTAAGTTAAGTGGGGTTGCTAGACGGATATTTTTGAAAGAACGCACTTCATCACGATTAGAGGCAGCATGGTCACTATCATAGAAATGGGAGTCTGCCTCTCCAGTTATCTTTTTATAAGGTTTAATCCTGAAAGAGTCTAGCTTTGACTCTTCTGAACGTGTAAGGTCCATTGGAGCGGCACCATATGGACCTGTAGTCAAGAGGGCATCGAAAATAGAAGGCTTCGAATAGTGAACATCGCTTCTCTCACTAGTCGTCGAGCCTTTCCCTTTCTTCTTCTTGACAGGCTTCTGAGTGGAGGGTTGCCTACCATCCCAATTGAGCAATCGCCGCTGACAGACCAAGCTGCCTCAAATTATCATCAGTGACTAGACGGGGAACCTCCCGGAATTCAATTGGGATTTGTTGGAACCTTTGCAACATGTTATCTAAGTCTATTCTAGCAGCTTCTCTTACAACACCTGAAAGAGAGTCCTATGGGAGAAAAATTAACTTTTTGGGTGGACCTAAGAAATAAGACAGAAGAGGGAATGAGGCTTACATCCTAAATTCCATTGGTGAAAGCATGGGGAGCTATCCCGAACAAAGAAGTACTCCTGCTTGAACATGTTGTACTTGGAGTACAAGTTCTCAACCGGCTTAAACTTGCTCCCCGCCTCAAGATAGATAAAAGGATAGCCCTCTACCTTGCTTTTAATAGTGTAACAGAATTTGATCTGGCGATGAGTCGGGGGCATCTGGAACTCCCTTATGAAGATAGAGTATAAGCTAGTGAGGATAGAATTATCTGTTAGAATGCAACTGAAATGGAGCGATTTTTAGATACACAAGGAATCCTGCAACCCACTAAAGAAGAGGAGGTAGAGCTTCGGCTACACAATGATAGCGAGAATAGGCCATATACCCCTCGGGTTGATCATGTGCTTGCTATTTCGAAGTAGGTAAAAGGAGATCCTCTCGGGGAATACCGTGGGTGGCAACAATGTGATCAAGCTGCTTGGCCATCAAGTTCGAGGCCTTAGAGTCGATGGGGTTTACTAGATGCTCGGATGGACCATACCCATACATAAGAGAATGAGTAGAGTTTGGTTGATTAGAGCGACGTCCCGACTAAGCAGGGGCTGGAGGGGTATAAGAAGGACCCAAATCTATGAAAGCAATCAGTGAATAGTCTAATAACGGTACTACATATCCATCTGATATGAAAACTTATCTCAAGTATCAGCGCAAATGATGGAAGTGCTCACGTGTGTGCATAGGTGTACGCATGTTCACTATAAAAAAGGAGAAGTGAGAAAAACTCTAACACCTCTGTTCGGGACCGAATGACCTAACCCAAACACTAACCCCGACCCAAGATTGAAACAAAGCAAAGCACCTAACATAGCCAATACATACCAATTATGGCATGCAAATTGATGAAATGGATGCTAAATTAAAAGAGAGAGAGAGAGAGATGATCATTAGATCATGATGTAGCTCTAAATTTAAGTTGAAATTGGACTGGAAGCATGGAGATAGCGCACGGTAATGGCGACTCGGGGAGACGATGGGTCGTGAGTTTTGGATAAGGTCGGGAAATGAAGGAACATGTATAGTTGGTGGAAGCACTGTAGCTTATTTATGTGAGGAGTGCCATTCAAATCCGAACTGGCAGGGCGCCAAACTAAACATCGCATCGGATGGAAGCTTGTCGAATCAACCTTGTTCAGTCGAACTAGAAGAGGATGTGGAAACATACATTCGCCAATGGGTTTATAGAGAAGTTCAATAAAGCCCACCTTAAGATTTACTGGGTGGACTTTGCAAGGCAATTGTTATGGGCAATTTTACCCATTAGAGTCGATGCATCGAAGGGCTTGGAAATGGCCAAATGAAGGTGACTAGGAAGGCAAGTCAAAGTACAAAGGAAAAGGAGGAAAAGGCACATTCCCCCTTCTCTTTGTTCGATACCCCTTGGCACCGAACAGAGTTCCTTTTCAGTACTCGTGGGTACCGAATAGAGTTTCTTGTTTGATTCCCATAGGTTTCAAACAAGATGCTACAAGGAGGGGAGCCAAGACCAAGGATCGAACCAATACCGAAAAAAGACCTAGAAAGCCTACCAAACCACGGGGAGTAAAAGCAATATGAATTTGGCCAAAAACATGTCCACATACACGTGCACTAAACCATCCTGCTTTGGACAGAACTCCTAGCCGAACCGAGAAGGCTATATATGGAATGAAATCTACGTATACCGAAAAATTATTAATCACATTTGGTATATTCAGGAATATTCCCTCTGGGAGGGTTATACATAGAGACATCCTAATTTTCTAGGTTAATTACACCACCTTTTTCACCTTTATAAGTATCCAAGCATTTGGCATTCAAATGACGAGTTTTTAGGATCTACAAACCTCCGAGTATTAGCATTAATCAAATGAAGTATCTGAATCCTCATTTTCTATCATACATCATTGTATTCGATATCAAATTCTTGTAAAAGCCAAATTATAAGAAAAAAGGAATAAAGAATGAATAGTGGACCTAGGCCCTTTATGGCAGAACCGCTATAAACCCTGGGGTATTTTACTTTTTCTGCACTGTATTTTCATTTGGTCTACTATTGAAAAATCGATTGGAGGTGTTTGCCCTTTTTTCATGCAAACACTAGTTAATAGTGTTTCGATTCCTATGCTTTAACTCAACCCTAACTATAGTCGTTCGATGGTTGTCATGACATGATTTAACTATAATCAAAGTGGAGTGTTCACACCGAAGTTCTATTGTATTCTCAAGTCAAAATAACTATATAACATCGCCACATAGAGATTTCCTATATGACCGCAGTTATTATAATCAATAAGAAACTCTCGGTCGAGTCATTCTATAGTCATCTAATAAACAAGTACTAATTTCTTAGTGCCCTCAGTAGCCGTGAGTAATACATTGTCCAACATTTGAAGAGCATTATATGTTCTGGTCTCAATGGATGTATCGATATCCTTTTCTTAAATCATCTTGATGAAGAACATTTAAAATAAAACATTTTTGACTTATAATTCGAAGCTCATGGTTATGACATTTGTAACTACAGGGTATACTACTTTATTTAAGTTTTTTTAATATTTATATACATTAAATGATTATTTAATCATTTATTTATATCATAATCTAACATTGTGTATAATAGAAAATAAACACCAAAAGCATACTTTATTTCTAATAAGGTTGGTTTCAATGTTAGGATATGTAATAATTTACGTAATTTCCTCTAGGGCACACCGCTTTAACTTTCAATCTCTCACTTGCACTTGGAGCAATTTTGGGTCCACAGTCCAATACCCTCTCGATTGGTTGTCGTAAATAAGACTTGAAGATGGGCCTTAGTGAATGGATATATATTATTACATTATAGCTTCTATATTATTTTCGTTTCATCCCTCCATTCGATAATATTTGTTATGTTGCTAGTTACAAACATGCATCCTATCTTTTCATTAGTTCTTAATTCCTTTCACAATCCTTATTGCATTATTAGTGTCATAATATGTCATTGGACACTAAATTTAAGAGACCATCTTTATCTCATATATAAATTTGTGTACACATATTTTATAGCCATACTATTCTACGTGATGCACTCACTTGTCGTACCTTTCTCGTTCGGAACTCTTTCTATCATAAGACCTTAGTTAAGGTTGAACCTTTAAAACTAAAAATTGTCTTACTATACTTGATATTTCTAATGAAGTTTCAAAATGACCATCTATAATGATCGCCTTCTCAACCCTTGAATATCGATGCTAAATACATTCACGATATTCGTATGTCGAGCACCAAGTGCTGGAAAGACAAAAGGTTAGGGTAACATAAAAGAAAAGGAACATAACAAGAAAGAAGAACGCAATATCATAATCTCACATGCGGAACGATAATATATAATATCTCAAAAGTGTAGTACAAAGAGGTACTCCAACATACATGAATCTCAAAGTTATAAAATGACTAAGTACTACTATTAACCTAGATAATTATAACTACCTATCCCCATAATGCTGAATCATACATACATAATAGTGAAAGGAAATGGAAATATGTAGGTAAATCGATAAGTGGAAGCATCCAACTCATCTCCATAAGCTTGAGGCATCCAACTAAAACCTACTTTCCTCAATCTACTCGAAAGAGTACATGAGGAATTTTAGGAAAACAAATACCACGTATCAGACATAAGTCAGGTATGAGAAATTCAGAAATGCGTATAAACACATAATAGTACTTTCGAGACAACCGAATAACAAGATTTTTTCCCCTTAAAAGGACCCAACTCGATTGATATTTACATTAGATGATATTATATATAATGTCTAAGGTGTGAATATAAATCAAAAAATAGCTGTGATGCTTACATTGGTCACGTCATAACATATTAGAGTACATTTAAAACCGCTAAGGCACGTTCGTACATGGATTTTCTATGAACCTTACATTGGTCACACCATAATATATTAGAATACATTTAAAACTGCTAAGACACGTTCGTATATGGATTTTCCATAAAGACGCCTCCAGTAAACTGAAGTAGATCTTCATGACAAGGATCAAAAGTCACCTTCCAACCATCAAATATCTCTAGATAAAATATACCATTAGGTAAACACAACAGACCTATGCCCTAACACATGAACCCGGTATTAACAACTCCCAATAGCAACATCTATAAGCATACTCTAGATAATGGAGTTGATATACCCCTATGGGTTATCTAAACCTGGAATTGTGCATCGTACTATGTTTTTAGTCTTTTTTCAAAAGTCAAGGCTACATCACACAAGTCTTCATAACTTGAACAGAACAACCAATTTGACAAATGCTAACGCTAACCTCTCATTTGGACTTAACCTTGGGATATGACGGTGAATCTCCATTGCATTTATTTAAAGTGTTAACATCGAACTCTCCCTTAGACTTAACCTTATGATAGACAGTTCAACTCTATAACACTTTGCTTCATTGAACTCTTTCAAAACTAACATGTATACAAGTTTTGAAGTGGTATTTGGTAAGTAAACACTTACCGATCTTGGACTCTTTAAAACCAACCGATGAATATTTGGTTAACTCAATTCCAGTTCTTTATAAAGTGAAAGCTAGAGACATTTCATACGAATGCTCCTTCCCATGGGTTCTCATAGTGTAAAAAAATGTGAAGCTTTTTGTTAATTCTAAAGTTATATTCGATTAAGTTTGATAGTTGACTAATCGACTATCGAGTTCAAAGCGATTGCTTATTGCAATCATGGTTCGTACACTTAACATGTTTATGACATTCCAACTTAACTATTCCTCGATCAAGAAGGAAGTCGATATGTTAGAGCACTATTTCTCCATTCCTACTCGAGCATCAATCTTGACTCTCACATATAGTTAAGTCTACCTCGCTCGGCATTTAGTGTTAAGTATAGTAATACTAGCATTCCATAAACAAATAAAATACACGTTAATTTTTCACAATGTAACTTCCTATCCCTCCTTCTCTAAATAATAGTCTTTCAAAAATACTTGTATATAAGTTAGAAATGGTTTTAAAATGACATAGGTATCTATAATAGTTTTGTTATAATGCTACTATATTTAATAGAATTTAAAATAGACTTAATGAAGAAAAGGGTAAATAAAACCCTTTATATTATAACAAAATATTAAACTAGTTTTATAAAGTTATATATATATATAAAATACCTTTTTAAAATACTTATAAGTAAGTTATACATAGTTATACAAAATATTCCTTTAAAAATACTTAATATTGATTTGAAAACTTTTTTACTTTAACAAAATAAACAGGTTTTATATATATACAATAATAAAACCTTTACATTAATAATTCAAATAACTTATATAAAAATATATTTAAAATTC
This sequence comes from Allium fistulosum, assembly GCA_030737815.1. Classification (NCBI taxonomy): domain Eukaryota; kingdom Viridiplantae; phylum Streptophyta; class Magnoliopsida; order Asparagales; family Amaryllidaceae; genus Allium; species Allium fistulosum. The sequence goes on along the minus strand of CM060901.1, from coordinate 1,200,447,414 downwards.
AAACTTCTTTTAAATACTTACATATCTTTTATAAAAATCATTTGAAAAGATTTCATAAAATATCCAAAGTAATAACATTTTATACTTTATAAAAAAAACATGTTTTTTCCAAAGTGCATCCATAGCGACTATCGCTATATGGGCCATAACTTTCGTAACCTTGTTCTATAAATAAATAATCTTTCAACTCAATTACTTGCTACCTTTCATACTACTATAAGTATAGAAAGCATCTCATTTGAAAATATTCAAAAGATATAGTTTAAAAAGTGTGATAGAAGAGAAGGGACTCAAAGTGCATTTATAGCGACTATCGCTATATAGACAATTCCATATTGCATCCAAATTCAAACTCCATTCAATCACATATACAGAAATGATTCCAAAGTTCAAATCTCATCACAAAAGAATGGAATACTATATATTCAATATATAAAGCAAGAAAAGCAAGTAGGAAGCAAAGTAAATACAACAACATCAAAGTACTTCTATAGAGACTATCGCTGTAAAGGCAATAACAAATCTACTTATTACATGTGCTCTTTTGAAGTCCAAAGTCATCCCATATGCCATTACATATGCACAATATCATAAGTCTAAGTCCAATGTCAAAGTCCATTACATATGCACAATTAGCAAGTCCAAATTCCAATTACATATTCCACTATATATGCTGAAATAAACAACACAATCAAAGGCCTTCCAAGGCACAACAAATACACAAATCACATGCTTTTCAAAGCACACAAATGTAGGTTATAACTTTAATTAGTTAGGGTATTTTATCATAGTTTATATCAAGCAAAATCGTCAAGTTTATAGTTTCATTCAAGGAGTGAGATAACTCATTTTAATTCAAATACAAGCTAACACTTCCTACCCCAACCTTACAACAACGCAACAACTTATTACCTTCAACCCTTAAGCATATGAACAAGGCTAGATAAAGCCTTAATATAGCACAACCAAGAAGAGAAGATGCCTTGAAATACACGACCAAGCAAGAATGGCCTTGAAATGGGCATGGCCTAGGCAATTTAGGCCCTAGGAGCTCATGGCCCAAGAGAAAATGAGAACACGAGCTTCTAAACTTCTTCTTCTAAGATGATGGAATGATGTTATATGCTATATAATGATGATAGCAAGAGTTTAAGCTTGTTTGAAGTTGCTTTGATTAAAGAAAATTGTGAAGAGATAAGAGTGTATAAATTGAGACTTTTGAGTTGTGAATTAGCAACCAAATGAAGAAAACCCTACTCGCTTATTTATAGCCTTGAAAATGAAGTGGAAAATGACACTTAAAGCCCCCTACGGCCGACCTCTCCAGTCCTTGCTTATGCCTCCACTAACTTCACGCCATGCTTGAGAAAGTCTTTCCTTATATCACTCCTTAAAATCCTCCTCCTTGTCTCTAGAAGCATTTACTCTCATATGAACCAAGGTGTATTTAATACTTATTAATGTGTTTATATGTTTATTATACAAGCCCAAAGAATTTAAATAACTTTTTTTTGAATAAAATTTGATTTTTAATAAAATATTTTTCGGTCACATTTTCGATATTTCTTCAAAGTATATTTTTGTAAAAACATTTGAAGTAAGTTTTTTTAGCATTATTTATTAATTAAAAAGTGTTTACTAAGGTTATAAAATCACATTTTTGATACTTAACCATTTTTCAAAAGTTTAATATTCGAAGATGAAGTGTCCGAATTATTGGTCGTTACAACATCCTTTACAAGAATTTCTCTATTTCATAAATAATCGCCAGTATTTCATAAATATCTGAAAATGTTTCACTTGGTAAGTTCTCAGACTTGATTTAATTTGCCTATTGTATCAAATACATATGCAAATCTAATTCAGTACACAACATATGTTATGTGACTTACTTCCAATGCATAAAATATGTCATATACCTCATTCCACGAGAACATTCTTGTTTGGAATTTGTATTCATTAATTTTAATATTAGTATTATGGACTATGTTTTGGATAACCCTAATATCCCACTATATCATATATTCGGAACATTCGTATCAAGTTTTTTATCGCCAATTGTCGCGTTGTTCATTTATAGTTTTAGAAATGATTTAATACCTTTTCCAATCATTCTTTATAGGGACATGCTTCTTTTGCATTTTGACTTTGATCAAACATTATTTATTTTTCAGTCAGTATACATGTTCTAGTTTTATATGTTTAATTTATGATTACAATTTAATCTCATAGTCATAAGATCTTCATCACCCCACTAATCCCAAGACATCTAATGTTCGCATAAATAGAGTTCAACAATTTGAAGGAGAATTCCTAATGGAATTAAGCAAGAAGATCGACCAAATCAATTTAAATTCGACATTTGAATTGACTAAATCATTTCATTACTAATTTTGCTTTATATGTGTATAACTTTCCAATTACAATTGTTTCCATCTGAGGAACATAGCTCATTAGATATTCCTCAAAATCAAATTTTGTTGGTATAGCTAGATCCCATTCTAACCTTATCAACATCTCACAGAGTGGAGCAGTTTATACTTTCATGTCCTGCGAGAAATCATGGATGTTAACATTCAATCTTCTTTTTCGTATTAAGAAAATCACATTTTCTTATCGGCATACGAGGCCATATATCAGAAGATCTAATTTCCTATGTCCTTATTTTGCTAGGTCAATCTTATATAATTTATTTATTTCATTTTATTACCTTGGATCTAATATATAAGTCAACAACATTGCCACTAATTTCATCTAGACTAAAATTCCTCGGTCAGGAGGTGGCATTTCTTGAAACAATGTTTTATTTCTCAATGCGACCAAATAAGCTTCCAAAATCTTGAATAATTTTCATAAAAATAAATCTAGCTTTGAGTTTACACAATTCACGTACTAAACATATGTTTGGAAATTATATCTTAACCTTTTAAGAGGCAACCTATCATCTGTCCTATCATATATGAAATTGTGAACTCGGCTTTTGATAATACTATATTAATATACATATCCACTAATAGATACATGTTTTTCAAGAAAGATTTAACTTAATTTTACTCATGTAAATCAAATCATAATTTGATTACTCCGTTTACACCATAATATAACAAAGGAGGAGTAACATCTGTGATAAGACCATATTTTAATTTAGGTATCTATTGTAACTTATATCCAACATACTCAGATTATTTGATCATATTGAATTGTTTTTAACTCTTTTGCATGTTTTCAATTTTACTTCCATGTACACCATAGAAATTTGACTCAATGTATCGATATACAAAAGTTTGTATCTCTTACATTTCAATAGTATAAATAAAGTAGTGGACTTGGTTTTGGTATTTTAGACCATGATATATTTATTGGTTTATCTCAAACATAATGGTTACTTGAGAAAAAACCCCTTTGGGGTGACAAATTAAGATACTCCATTATATCAACCATGGTTTTATCAACTCTGGACATACTGAATATGAGCATTGCTAGCAATCACTTAAGGCCTACTTCATCATGACTCACAATCACAAAAATATGAAAATATTCTTTATATATGTAGTGTAATATATCTCACCGATCAATAGCATAGTCTAAATTTCCAAAATTAATTATACATAATATTTAAATGCTTATATAGTATTTTATGCCAACACACCACTTAATCAAGAATACGAATATCATCAAGACATGTATTCATAAGTTTATTATACATCATATACAAATAACTAGTGTTTATTTTATATGAAATCAAAAATAATAATTGTTTCACAAAATATTATCAACATTCTTGAAAATGTATATTCTAATATAGACGTGTCCATCAGCAAAACTCATATGGTGAGATCCTACTGTTTCTATCGCCACTATAAAAACATCAACAATGTAAAGTTCTATCACTTTTACCATATGCTTTCTATTTTAATTATTATAACAAGTTTACGATTAAGGTTTCAAATCTAATATCTCAAAGCTCTATGAAATATAACTTATGAAAAATAATCTTTTATAAGGACTATAAATCATATTTCGTGTTACTTTTAAGCATCTTTTAATATTAGTATAATTCCAATTCTAATGTCTCTTTATAAAGCAATGGTAACATTCACCATCTATTCACCCTAATAGTACTAACATTATTGCTAACATCTTAAATTTTGGTTTTTGTTCCTCAAAGGTTATACCTGTAGGAGAAAACCTAACTATGATATCATGGCTTAATTTCAATGCTAAATTGCTATTTCAACCTTACCAAATTACGGATGTTGATCTTGTAGTTAATTAGTTAGACGAAACCGATATTTCCATTAATTGGGCCTATCTTTATTCTTAGTCTAGAACTATTTCCAACATGTAAAATACATATAATCATATTAAGTATACGATCGTATTAAGTTTTATTTGCTTTGTTCAAATAACAATTGTTTAAAATCTATGTATTATGAAATTATATTATTTGCGATAAAGCTATTGTATTTGATTATGGATCAATATCCATACTCTCATTTAATATGTACAGTCCATACTCAGATAGATAATAAATAGTATGATAAAGTTAGAAGTATGCCCTTGGGAAAATCTGTAATTTATTGTAAATTATTAACTTTGTAATAAAATCTCACTCGAAAAAAAGTGTTTTTCTTTCTATTATATACTTGTTATATAATTGTTTAATTTAAGTATATTTAATAGTAAATACATAAACGTTATGTTTTGTGATAGCTGTTACAATGTGTTGTAATCATGAGCAATTATCATAATATAATATTGATAGAGTTTGGGGGATGCCCTAGGGGCAATTTTGTAATTTATTATAAATTTTTAACTCCATACTAAAATCTCATTCGAAATAAAATATATTTTTCTTTATATTCTATACTTGATATAATGTGTTATATTAGCTATTTAATTAATTTAATTATATCTAATAAAAATCCATAAAAGGAATGTTTTGTAATAGTAGTTACAATGTGTTGCAGTCATGAGCAATTTATCATAAAAAAATAAGCATACCATTTTAAATGTTCCTAGCCAAGATGTATCAAGATTGGATATCGATGCATCTGCTGTACGTAATGCTCTCCAAATATGGGGTAGTGTATTACCCATGGCCGTTGAGGGAATCAAAGGGTTACATATTGATAATTATTAGATAACCATGGAATGACTCACCCGATAGTTTTCTACTAGTTAATATAACTAAGGTCAAACAGAAAATACTGATGTGGTAATATTACACAATTTCCTCGACTTCAGAATAATATCAAGCTCTAAAATAGAAACTTTGCTTTGATTATAGTTAAATTGTGGCATGACGTCCATCAAACAACAATAGTTGGGTAAAGTGGAAGCATTAGAAGTGAGATATTATTCAATAAAGGATTCATCTCATTGGCTACACGAGGTTAGCATCACGGCGAACTGAAGTCAACTCAAAGTCAAAATATCTAATCAAAACAATTAGGTTAATAATAATTGTTATTTTTAAACCAAGACTTTGTGTTTGAACTATACAAGTGGATGTGGACGATATTGGAATTTTAACCATTACCAAATTCCATAAGTCCTAAGGTGATATAATTTTGATGAAGTGAACTAGTGTAAATAATTGTCATTATTAGGGACCACTGAAAATAAGTAAAATTGGATTTTACCGAAACTATGTAAGCAATAATTTTGGCTAAACTGTCACACCACTAGCTAAGGTGACATATGAATGTTAATATTCAAATTGTTCGATATTAATCGTTGATCGAATTAACACCTAAGAGCCACACAACAATAATGTTGAATACTCCAACTGCCACCTAATTTAATTCAATTATAATTATTATAAATTAATTTATATAATTAATTTTTGCAAAATACTAATTTTAAAATTTTATATGATTTCTGTTGATCGGTATTAAAAATAATGTATATATAAAAGTTGTATACACACCTATCGATATATGATATCGATGTACGTTTAAATTTTGGTTTAAATGTGAATAATCTGATCTAGTTTGAAGTTAGATGGAAAGCCAAAAGGCTTAAGGAGATGGCTAACACATGCATGAAGTGGGAGGGTTTTGTATTTTAAATAATAGAGTTTCAGTTGGTGTTTGCAACCAAATTGGTCACAAACACCCAAGAATAGATTTATGTAGAGAAGTAAATGAATAAAATTAAATTGAAACAGAGGAAGAAAGTAAACTAATAAGCAAATCAAAACAATAATCAAGAACAACATCATTTATAGTGGTTCGACGTCGAATGCCTACATCCACTTTGAAGATTCTCTTTATTGATACACTATTAACTTGATTACAGTAGCAAACGGTAAGAAGTAAGGAAAAAACTTGATTACAATAAAGGACTATGTAACCAGCAACGTAAAGATCCTTAGAATGAACCCCTAGGCTAGTATTTATAGGCGAACGCGACCACCAATCTCTCTGAAACTTCGGCTACAGGACCTTCTTATCCATATGGGCCCACCATAGGGGTCGCTAGGTCCAAATCCCAAAGAAGATGGATTGGTGCCGATCCATCCATTGGTCAATCCTGAAGCAGCGATCCTTATGGTGGATTCTTTATGTTTAGGCATGTTGGTACTTCAAATATCATGCTGACTGAGCAGGTAAAACTTATGCTTTTGTTTAATCTTTGGTTCAAATCCACATGAAGGCCTTTTTTGCCAAACCATTCCAAATGGACCATGCTGATCCATGCCCTTCTGCTTACGCTAATCCATGCGCACTTATTTATGCTGATCTCTCCATTGCTTCAACTGTGTCGATCCATCATACAAATGTCTATTCCATGCCAATCCATATACTTCCATCATGCAATGCCGATCCATCACATGATCAATCATGCCGATCCATATACTTCCATCTATACCGATCCATCATACAACCAACCATACCGATCCATCTGATTCCATTAAGCTATGTCGATCCATGGCTTGCCCAAGCTAATTTCCATATTTCTAGCATCCTGTATCATCCATCTACCAATTCCGCTCAACCCTAGCTTTATATAACCATCTAAACTCTACTTCCGGGTCCTACAGTCATTGCTCTGAGGTCATCCTTCTTGATAACAGTCGAATCTATCTTGCACAATCATTCCAATATAGCCAGGTTAGGATACCAGTTAACACTTGCCCCTCAAAGCATGTCTTGTGAATAACATGACGTGTTTTGAATCGAAACAAATTTGAATTGTCGAAAAGAAGTCCATCTAGCTTCCTAATTGATTGCTATCCCTTTGTTGAATCGTTTTCCGAGGAATTGAATTCTCCATTAGCCGTTAAGATGCTTGGTCGACTTTCAATAATATAAGTTCGATGTCATATTCCGTCAACATATACAAATCTGGTCAACTTATAAACCTTTTATTATCTGATCCAACCTTGAAATTGAAAGCTTTAGGTTTGATTTCAATTTATGTTGATTTCAAAAGGTTGAACTTTTAAACCATTCCCGTGCATATTCATATACATGTTTCTGCTGTTGGCTCCCGGATGTGTTCGAATGCTCATGGATCGTTGCCAATTTCTATAATATTTTGTGTGCTTACTTTTATAACCAAGCCTTCATGATCATTCATCATTTTTCCCTTTTATATATATAGGGATCGACATTTGACATGCAGGTCCATTGGTAAGTCTATGCAAATAGGGATCGACATGTTCCAATGTCAAACCCTCTTCACCTTTGACTAGCTCAACCTCTTGTGGCCGAACCCCTTTCATTTTATATAAATACGAGCCCTCTTCTTCCCTTATTCCTTTCTCACTTCTCCATTTTATTTGTCTTTGCATGAAACCTTCTTGCCTAACCCAAGCTATTACAAAACTTCCTTGTTGAACGAAAGCTCCTCATCCTTAGACCTTAAATCCAAACACGACTTCAACCAATCCCTCAAAATCGCTCCTTCATCTTCGATTCAACAACCCTCAAACGCTCGTCTCTGTTTCAGTTCGATATTCCATGTTTTCACATAGGTATGTACATGTAATATTCCCTTGAATTACTCGATTATATTACCAGCCTCCAGTTGCCAACGTGTTTGTGAGATAGAAAACGATTTTAGGGTGGTTAGTAATTGCTGGGTCGAAGATTCTATGGGTTGAATTACACGTAGGAAGAAGAGATGAGGAGATAGGACGTGAGTTCGACGAGGAATTTTAAGGGAAGAAGAGTTAATGGTAGAGGAACGTAAGGTTCGGTAGTGATGAAGGTTCGGCTTCGATGAAGGGTTCGGTATTGATTCCGGTGTTGGGAGGGGAGAAGGGTAAAGAAAATGAGTGTTTGGCGAAGTGTCTCGATAGAGGAAAGGCTAGATGTTGAGTGTCATAGGGATCAGTAGATTTTGACACGGCAATGATAGTAGTCAGTATAGGATAGGGATTGATGTGAGGTGATGTTATAAGTTTGGGATTTGTCGCCCTAGTTGTAGAGAGGAGTCAGTATAGGATAGGGATCGGTGTACTTTAGTTTTGGAGAGGGATCGGTGAGAATAAGGATCGGTGTTTCCTACTTTGGTATAGGGTTCGATATAGAGGCCTTAGATTAATGGATCGGTCGGAAGTGGTCTAGAAGAGGGATCGATAGGAAGGTCTTGGGGAAGGGATCGGCAATGAAGTTAAGGGATTGACATTTATATTATTGACTAATCCAATTCAATTCATTAGAACATTCAATGCTAGTTTACCTTGCTGAACTCGAACATAAGATGACAATGAACGATATAACATGCATACTTGAACTGTTGACCTTGAAATTGCTTAACCAAACTTCCAGAATTTTAAATATGGACTAAGCGATAAACTTGCTAATGAACTTAAGTAACAGACTTCACAATTTGATGTGCCGGTAGTCGATCCCAAAGCCTTCATTGTCAATCGATTTCCTTGCAATTGAGATGGCAATGATGACGGTCTCTTCGGACAAAGTTCCTAAGTTTTGTCGTTTTGTTTCGCTTTTCTAATTTAGAACTGTTTATATCTATTGCATACTGTACTACACTAGTTCATACTTAGCAAGGGGGAACATGTTATTTATCTAATCTTAATTATATATTAAGTATAGCTGATATAGATCCCCAACGCTCGAAGCATTTAGCTGACATGTCTTACGATTCGACGACACGACACATCGGTTCTGAGGTGAAGTTAAGTTCTGCAACTATATCTAGAAGGCCTTCTCCAAGCCATCATGTAGAACGAATAGAAGCTGCTAACCCACAAGTCGATCTTTTTTCCAACACTCCAGTCCTTCCGATGTAAATTATTAGTCCTGCTCCTGATGTTGTTGAGGGTGCCATTCTCCTTGATAATCCGGTGGATTCATATGCTTCTCGAATTAGTGAAGCTGCTCTTCATTGATTATGCTCAATCCACGGAATTCCATTTGAAGATGTCTTGGTTCCTACAAAGCAAGATAGACCTCGCTTGCCCCCAGCCGGGTATACAGCATGCAACAAGTTTATGTGCTGGGCTGGATACCTTCTGATTCCTTTGCAGGAGATGTTGAGATATCTCAGCATCGCTCCTACACAACTGCATCCCAATAGTTATTCTTTTATTCATGGGACTTTCTTGCTATTCATGAATGTTCTATTTTGTCTACCTACTCCTGAAGACATCATATTCATTTATAATTTCAAAATACAATCGGGAAATTCTTCTTATGTCTTCCTCGAGCCTTTACGAAATTGCCAAGTTTTGACTGGCGCTTAGAACGAACTCTCACTGTTTAAGCGCGAATGGTTTGAAATGCGTTACTCTCTGGATTCGCAATACAATTGTTAGAAGGACATAAGTATTGCCTTCATTTTTTCTCTTAAGTTCACTGACCCAAGTCATAACTTTTCCTTTGAATCCACGAACATCGGGAGTTCTTTCAGATGCCCTGAAGGCGCTAATTTTTCAAGGGCCATCGCTGCCATCCGTGCTACCCTATTGAGGATCAAGACATCAAACTCTTCATAACCGATGACTTGTTCTCTTTGTTCGAGTTATTGGAGGACGGCCACAGGATCGAACTTCCTGGAAGCACGGTATTACCAAAGAATATTGCCGAACGAAGAGAGGACACAATTAACCCCATTGTGCCCCCTGCTGAAGAGACTTAGGAAGATACCGAGGAGGGAGTGATTAAAGATTCCCAAGTCGAAAAACCGAGGGATGTCGATGCATGCCTCAGAAAAGCGCCAATGGTTGAACCGTCACAATTGAGACAATCCCAAACACCTAGAAAGAGAAAAAAAGAGGTTGGCATATAGGCTACGTAGAAGAAAAACCACATCAGGCCAAAAATTTGTTATTACTCCTCTTGAAGAGGAATCATCATCTCAACATTTGGAGAGTTCATTAAAGGAATTCTCTAATCTTCAAATTCTGGAAGATATCATGTCTTACGACTTTCCAAACATTAACATCAAAGGACTTAACTCTCCCACAAGAAGCGGTGAAGGCATCCAACATTCCAATAAAGGGGAGAACACATCGATGAGCAAAACTACCATCACCAGTCTGTTAGGGGGAACACTAGGACATTGACAATCACTTGCACCCCACTATACACTTGTTATTGATCTCCCGTACGACACTTTCTAATACACTCTTATATGGTCCTTACAGGTGCAATGTCTCAATCGAGAGCCTTTGATCATCTTCGAAGCTCCTCAGCGTACCATCGTCCAAGCCGGGATTCTGAGTTCACCCGACGCAGAGAAAAGGATGAGGGACGGGACAAGAGTTATCACTCAAGGGAGTCTTCTTCTTCTTCCAAACACAAATCCCAATCTCACACATCTCAACAAGGCGAGCATTCCGATTTTCCTACCCAAAGTAGAGAGCAACCTTCCTATCATGGTCCTCACATCGCCTCGTCTCATGAGCCACATTCTGACTCTTCAAGCTCCAGACAGTCTTGTGAGCACCGTTCTAACAAACATCCTATCGCTACCTCCAAACCACCTTTGCCAGCCTCTACTCCTGACGCTTCCATAGCAGAGAAATCGGCCGAGCTCAAGGCCACTTTTACAAAGACTTTCTTTGACGGTTCCCTTTATTCATATAATCCCAGGACATGCTAATGAATGTTCTCTAGTGTGTGCGAATGATGTATTTTTGCAACATGAATCATTCATACACTTGGCAGAAAAAGTCTCTAAAGTTTCTATGGAGCGATAACACGAAATAGACTGCCTCAAGTTGGAAGCAATACATGATAAGGATATAATCAAGCACCAAGATGCTGAGTTGCTAGAATTCAAAGCCCAACTTGCTCAGGCGGAAAAGAACGCTAAGGAGACGGCAGAGGTGGTAAGCCGTCTGGAAACTTCTCATAAAAAAGAACTCGACGTAGCACTTCATCGCAGCGGGATGCTCTCTTTAGAAAAGGACTCCTTCCGTAAAGAGAAAGATGCTTTAGCTTGCCACATTGAGGAGCTTGATGAATTGTTAAAGAAGGAAAGGGAAGAAAAAATTGAAGCTCAGGAGGAATCGCAGAAGTATTGCGAAGAAGTCATTGAGGCTAGAAGCTTGAAGGCAAAACTTGGCGACCAATTTGCTAAAATTGAAACTCTCAAAGAAGAGGCCCAAGAAGAAGGCCGAAAAGAGATGATCGAATAAGTCAACTCCCAAGTGGAAGCTACCATGGAATCCAATAGAAACGAGATCAAGGACTTATTCGATCCACTGATCATTGAAAACAATGCTAAAGTCTTGCTACACCAAGACTTAAGTTTTCTTGGCGAGGGCTACCTTGAATTGCTTGATGAAGTTTGGGAGCATATTGTTAAGATTAAGAAGAAAGAGTGGGTGAAGCTGAATTTAATGAGGAAGAATTAGTGAGGGAGGTTCTTCGTGGAAATGAGCCTTTGGATCTGGCCACTGCAAAAATACAATTTTTCAAAGCTTCTGCACCTACGGAAGGAGGATGATATTGTCAGGTCTTCAGGAACTTATGTTAAGGGTTCCTCTCCAACCCAAGTAGCCGGACCATCAACTTCTTTTGACATGGAGAAGAATCTCGGCTACGATCCAGATAAGCCTTACTTTGGATAAAAAATGCTATCTTCCATCCTTGAACATCCTTGAAGGAGGCACCCTGGTGACTATAGAAAGTCAACCAGATGCTGGTATCATACTATAATCCTCCATATATAAAAAGTTTTTTTTTCTTCACGCGTAATGGCCTTTAGCTAACATCCCTGTTTTACCAAATTTTGTAGCTCTTCTAGGTCCCAGTCAAACTCCCATAAGTGGCGCTGTTGCAGAACAACACGAGGAAACGACTGAAGACCTGGCTGCTGCTAATGTTCCAGGATCTGATGCTCAAATCATCGGTGCGCTTGATGAAGATAAGACCGAGGATCCACTCTAGGCTGACGAATCTAATGACGTGATAATTCTCAGTGCCTTGGAACATAATGATGAGATCAACATGAGGGAACAGATCGAAAAAGAGGAACTGTTGAAAACAAAGCTCAAAATTGAACCCGCCAAGATGGACGTCGGTGATCCTCATCTCTTGCCATTACAAATTATTCCACCAGATAGGTCAATTCTCGATGAACTTCCTCCTACTTCCTCAAGCTCTCCAGCCAAAGGCGGTAAAGGGTCTCGAAAGAGAAGTACAAGTGGCTCCACCATTGAAAAATCAAAAAGAGAAAGAAAATCGAAGAAGTAGTTGTTGCTTCATGTCATTGTAAATAGTTTGCATAATTAATTTTTTTAGTAGTCATAGTTGTATGGGTATGAATCCCAATCTTTTTGAAATAACATGTACTGAAATTTTGGCACCTGTAAATAAAAGTTTTTTTTCGATTATGCATCGTGTGAATTGTTATTCAATTAGTTGAACGATTACTTTCCGTTCAATGTACTTGTAATTAGTTGATTGCAAATTTTATTAACAATTCACTATCTCTCCATCTCAATGCCTCCATATGGTCATGGCCTAGAGTCGTATTAAACAACAGGCTCGGGTCCTAGTATTACGCTGTCAGATTCAGTGTTTTTTACTGTGGTTCTACCCCCAGCATTGATTATGGGAGGCCAGAAATCAGATGGTCGATTTCCATCCTTATCAACTTTGTATTCCTCCTATCGATTTCAAGTTGTAATTTGTGGAATAGAGAATGTCGAGATCCAGTCATCTATTCATGAAGTTTGCGGAATAGAGAACAGTAGAAATCCACTCATCTATTTATGGAGTTTATGGAATAGAGAATGGTCGAAGCCCACTCATCTGTTCATGGAGTTTGTGGAATAGAGAACGATCGAAATCCACTCATCTATTCATGGAGTTTGTGGAATAGAGAATGGTCGAAATCCACTCATCTATTCATGGAGTTTGGAATAGAGAATGGTCGAAATCCACTCATCTATTCATGGAGTTTGTGGAATACAGAAAGGTCGAAATCCACTCATATATTCATGGAGTTTATGGAATAGAGAATGGTCAAAATTCACTCATCTATTCATGGAGTTTGTGGAATAGAGAAGGAATGAAACCCACTCATCTATTCATGGTTATGCGCGAGTTCGCACTCTAAGGACTTGGAGGTATTTTATGGGCAGTCGATATTCGCTCGATTCATGTTTATACACCAGTCCGCACTCTGGAGACTTAGAGTTGTTTTGCGGGAAGTCAGTATCCGCCTGATTTATATTTATAGTCCAATCCGCACTCTAGGGACTTAGAGTTGTTTCAGGAGCAATTAGGTTGTACTCTTTTTGGTTGATTAGTTTTATTTCAGTTCCACGGCTCGGGCAAGAAATTTTTAATCTCCAGATTGTCGACCATATTCGTTCCTATTTCGTGTTTCATTCTCTTGATCATTTATAGGAGTTGTTAAGTGAGCAAATTGACTGATCTTGTCTTGTTTGATCCCATCGGGGGTTAGCACGATCGATCGATTTCAAACTCTAAGAGCCTAGACATATCGATATTAATCATTTTCATTATGTACTTAGCATACAATGCAATTACAATCGTAACTGCAAAGAAAGCTTGAAACTTTATTCATTAAATGGAAAGGAACAAAATAATCTGTCTTATTACATATTTAGAAAATCAAATGCTAAAGAAAAAATCTGGAAGTAAACAAAACTGAAATGTAAAGAAAATAATCTAAGTGAAATAGCGTCGTATATGCTTGCTATTCCATGCTCTCGGAAGTGTAATGCCATCGACAGTCGCTAGCTTGAAAATTCCTTCTCCAAGCCTTTGTTCAATGACGTACGGTCCTTTCCAAATCGGATTCATATGTGATGGGGTAGGATAAACCCAATTTAGGATGAGATTGCCAATTTCGAAAGTTCTTGATTGCACTTTAGTGTTGTAATATCGGGTGACTCGATGTCGGTGTGCAGCTGCTCTCAAATCGGCTTCCTCGCGCTTCTCATCTATTAAGTCCAAAGATTCCAAGGGAAGATCTTTGTTTGTTCTGGGATCATAATAAGTCACTCGATGAAAAGGAACTTCGAGTTCTACTAGAATAATGGCTTCGAAACTGTAAGCAAAGGTGAATGGAGTATGGCCAGTCGCAGACTTGTGAGTGGTTCTATAGGCCCAATGTGCCGTAGAAAGTTCACCCATCCACTTGCCTCTAGCCTTTTCCAAACAATTTTTCAAAATAGACTTGATAATATTATTTACAGCTTCAACCTTTCCATTTGCTTGTAGGTGACCAATGGCTACAAATCTCTTTTCAATGCAGTACCTTTGGCAAAAGTTTCCAAACTCAGTACTATCGAATTGAGTCCCAATATCTGATACAATGGTTCATGGGAGACCAAAGCGACATATGATGTTTCAGATGACAAAGTTGATTAATTTCTTGGTCATGATCGTAGCTAAAGGTTTCGCCTCAGCCCATTTGGTATAGTAATCAACTGCTACAATAGCATACTTCGCGCCACCTTTAGAGATTGGTAATGAGCCAATAAATATCTATACCCCACATGGCGAATGGCCATGGGCTGACCATTTGTGTGATTTCTGTTGGCAAAGCTCTCAAAACTTTTGCATATATTTGGAATTTATCACATCGTCATACATAATCGGCTGCATCTCGGTTCACGGTTGGCCAATAATACCCACAAAAAAGTGTCTTCTTTGCCAGAATTTGCCCACCAATGTGATCGCCACATTCTCCTTCATGGACTTCTTTCAAAACACATTTTATCTCATCATGAGCGATACATCGGAGTAGAGGGACTGAAAAACCTCTCCTATACATGACTCATTCTTGCATAATATATCGTGAAGCTTTTTGAAGGACCTGTCGCTTTTTATTTCTTTTATCAGGCAGGACTCCATGAGTAAATAGTATTTAATTGGAGTCATCCACGATTCCCTTTCAGATTCCGCCTCCAGTGTTAGATCGGTTTCCATCATGTTTATACTTGGGGTATTTGATACTTCTATCGATACCAAACCCATCTGCTGTGCATCACCGGTACTAGGGAGCTTTGCCAACAAATCAGCCTCTCTGTTTTGATCGCGCGGAATATGTGAAATGTCATAGTATTCAAATTCAGTTAACAACTCCTGAACTCGGGTGAGATATGGGGCAAGCCGTTGTCCTTTAACCTAGTAGTCTCCTCTAACTTGATACACCACCAATTGCAAATCACAAAAGATTCAAAGAGATTTAAATCCAAGTTCTTTGGCGAGTTTAAGTCCAGCAATCAGAGCTTTATATTCAGCTTCATTGTTTATCGTTGAGAAATCAAGCTTCAGAGCATAACAAATTGGCTGATTCTTAAGAGTTACAAGCACAATTCCAACTCTAGAGCAATGATTATTGAATGCTCCATCAATATATAACTTCCATCGTATAGTGGGATTTCACATCCTTCTGGAAGATCATCCTGCCCAGTAAGCTCTGCTATGAAGTCCACCAAAGCCTGTCCCTAGATGAATCTCTGAGGGAAATAAGTAATGTCGAATTGGCTAAGCTCAATGTTCCACTTGAGTAACCTCCTAGATGTTTCAGGTTGCTGTAGGACCTGTCGTAATAGCTAGTCAATGTAAATATTGATCGGATGTGCCTGAAAGTACGGGTGAAGCTTTCATGATGCAATTAGCAAGTAGTACGCCAGTTTCTCTATTTTTGGATAATTCCTTTCTGTTCCTTTCAATCATTTACTAACATAATACACCGGCCTCTAGATCTGATTCTCTTGACGAACCAAGGCGACACTTATAGCATGTGTCGATATAGCCAAATAAACGAACAACTCCTTATGATCTACCGGCTTTGACAAAATATGGGGTCTCTCCAAATGATTCACTAGAGCCTGGAATGCGTCTTTAAAATCTTGCGTCCTTTTGAAGTTTTTTTTCCTTTTTAATCAAATCAAAGAAAGGAATGCATTTGTCAGTAGCTCTGGAGATAAATCAACTCAAAGCAACAACCTTCCCATTCATACTCTGCACTTATTTAATGGTTCTTGGTGCTTGGATATCGCTGATAGCCTGAATCTTCTCCGGATTAGCTTCTATTCCATGAGTGTTGACAATAAAGCCCAAAAACTTTCCTGATGCCACACCAGACGACCATTTCAAAGGAATGATTTTCATCTTGTAATATGGGAGGATGTCGAATATTTCTGCCAAGTCTTTGATGTGGTCGCTTGATCGTCGGGACTTCACGAGCATATCATCCACATACACTTCCATTGTCTTTCCAATCTGATCCCCAAACATCCTATTAACCAAGCGCTGATGAGTTGCCCTAGCATTCTTCAATCCAAACGGCATTACTATGTAACAATACAACCCAACATCTGTAACAAATCTAGTGTGCTCCTGATCGGGGATATGCATTGGGATTTGATTATATCCCGAACACGCATCCATAAATGATAACAATTTGTATCCTGTAGTTGAATCAACTAGCTGATCAATCCTGGGAAGGGAAAAACTATTCTTTGGGCATCTTTGTTTAGATCTGAATAATCAATGCACATTCTCCATTTTCCATTTTCCTTCTTCACAAGCATGGGATTAGATACCCACTCAGGATAAAGGGCGTCGTGGGTAAACCCATTGACTTTTAGTTTATCCACCTCCTCTTTAAGAGCAGCAGATCTTTCTGGATCTATGCCTCATCTTTTTGGCTTCCCCGGAACATACTTTGGATCAATATTCAATGCATGGATCGCAATGGTTGGCAAGATCCCACACATATCAGAATGAGTCCAAGTGAATACATCTAGATTCACTCGGAGAAAACCAGCAAACTCTTTCATTATTGAGGGGCTGAGCTGCGACTCAATCTTCAAGACTCGTGATGGGCCATCGTGTCTGACCGTGATATCAATCGCCAGCTCAGCCAACCCAGGCTTGGTCTCTTTGGGCTCCTCCTCATCATCCCTCCGATCTATATCTCTATAGAACCGACTGTGGCGCCCAAGCTAAGGCTTAGGCACCAATTATTAATCTTTATTAACTTAGATGCAGACAGATTTGTCCACACCTTTCCCCTTCTCCTTGCATTGATCTTCCCTCAACTCGGCTACATAACAGGCACGTTAGTTGCCTGATCACCATGAACTACTCTTACACCATTATCTGTTGGAAACTTTAAAGTTAAACACCACTGGGCAAGAGCTACCCAGAATTCAGCCAGGGCTGGTCAGCCTAGAAAAACATTGTATGGAATCAACATCTAAAATAATAAATGGTAGGATCCGCATTCTCCTACGTTCATCTTCTCCCAATTCAATGGGCAACTCCGCATAACCAATAGCTTCAGTCGCAACGCCATTAAATCCATATATGCGCGCTTTAGACGGTTTCAAATCTTTGGCCTCCATTATCATCTGATCATATGTCTTCTTGAATATTATATTCACTAAACTTCCACAATTAATCAAAATCCTTCTTACCAATGCAGGGCCAATCATAGCTGAAATAGCCATTAGGTCAATTGTTGGAGCCTCTACTTTGTCTACATCCCTGCTTCTAAACACAATATCATCTGCCATGGTATGCTGCTGTTTTGCCTGCATTCCATCTTCAGTATTTGAACAACATTCAAAATCTACATGACTTATCGTGCTAGCATAACGCTCCATTTCTTGCCAACTCCTGTCCACAAGGTGCTGTCCCCCAACTATCATATTAGTCACTAGTCTTCCACTGTTTCACGCAGGTCTCCTCGGCCCTACGTGGAGCTTGTCCTCATTTAGGGTCGGCTATCCCATGTCCGCCATCCTGTGAAGTTTTCACAAACCGTTGTAACTTCTTTTCCCGAATCAATTTTTCTATGACATCCTAGAGGTGCCTACATTCAATCGTATTGTGTCCATAACATTCATGAAACCGACAATATTTCCCAATCTACTTATGTCTCTCTGAACGACTCTTTTGGTTGCGGCTTCCTATACTGCATGGTATTGCAAGTGGATTGGTAAATGTTCTCCAGGGACGTGTTTAGTGGCGTGTAATTTTCATACATTGGAATCCTAGGCTTTAGTATCTACAATCACTCTTCCGCTCTCAATTCCTGCCTCCATCTTTCTTCTGTTAATTCGGCTTATTCTGAACATTCACCTGAACTTTCTCGGAACTGTCATCAGACTGTTTTATTGCAATATTACTCTACACTGCTTCTCCACTCGATCCTACAACGCTCTTTTTCCTGGAGGACCTGGCCTCCTCTTTCCTCAAGAACTGAGCTGCCTTTGAATAGAATCCCTCCAACGTGGCAGGTGGTTTTACAGCTAGCCAATCACCAAACTCAGATTCCGGATCAATCCCTGTCGTCATGGCCATAAGTATAGCATGCTCATTTGGGTTACCGACTTCCATAGGGGCGGTATAAAAATCTTTCCAAATAGCCTTTCAACGATTCCCCTAGGGCCTGGATCACAATGGAAAGGGACATGACGTCTTTAGGACGAACTGCATGCATTCATAATTGTTCTACAAACTTGATTGCCAACTCATGGAATCTCGAAATTGACCACGGAGGTAGTTTCATGAACCACATCGTTGCTATCCCAGAAAAGGTTATGGGAAAGCATCTGCACTTGGTTGCGTCATTGGCTCTTTTGGAACTCATCAGCCATTTGTATCTCATAATATGCTACCTGGGTTTGGTTTTTCCCTCATAGGTAGGTATTGATGGCATGTTGAACCTTCTCGGATATTCTGCATGCAAAACATTGTCAGTAAATGGGGTATGTCTCCTTGAAATTCCATAGTCATCATTGGTCAAACCTTGGTTCTCTCTCGCCAACTGTCTGAGCATTGCGATAATCCGGTGTTTGGATGGGTGGTGCTAAGCGGTGGTCATGCTCCACCTCATGTGAATGGTCCTATCGATGTTTAGGGCCGTTTCACGGCTTCTTGGTCCACCATCCTATTTTTGTGCACCTTGGACATCATCTTATCATCGTTTCAGTAAGGTACCTAGTCAGCATTCAATCGAACTCTAGCATCCAAGCTTCCGAGAATAGCTCCTATGTGATTCCCCAAGTGTAGTAGTGGAATCCCTCCTCTGGAGGAGGGATCGGTACCGATCCGTAGGGGGGATCAACACTGATCCATCTTGGCAAACCATATTGGTCTTCCAAGCGGCGCTCCAATGTTCCTGCGCGATCTCCTTCAACCCTGCGATGCCTAAACCTCTGGTGTTCATCCGATGAGCTTGAACTTTTTGATGCTGAGTAAAGAGTGGGACCCCTTCTGGTGTTACCACACTATTGCTGAGTTATCTAGTTCATCAGGCTAATATTGGTCTGAATCTGTTAATTCAGCTATCTACGACTTTCCATCAATTCCCTCATCAAGTTATTAAATTCAGCTCCGGTTATAGAATCAGTAGGGTTCTAGACTTCAGTAGGATCAACATTAAAATTTGCAGGTTGGTTGCTTGAGGCTCCTTGTTGAATACTAGTAGTCTGATTCCTATCAACATTCCGAGAAGTGGATCTGGTATGTCTCACCATTGTCAATCTCCTTGTTTAGATTTTTGCAAATATGAGTAGTGTAAGCAGGTTTATAAAGAAAACTATGGATCTCCTTTGGGAGATTTATCCAATCCAATAGCAGCAAATGGATCATAACAAGCTGAGAATCGGATTTCTCAGTGAAAGCACCAAAATTTTTGCAACCAAATTGGTCACAAACATCCAAGAATAGATTTACATAGAGAAGTAAATGAAGAAAATTAAATTGAAACAAAGGAATAGAGTTAAATGATAAGCAAATCAAAACAATAATCAAGAACACCAGGATTTATAGTGGTTCGGCGTCGAATTCCTACATCC